>CM077162.1:25635745-26235745 GCA_039583875.1 Platanthera guangdongensis | reverse complement strand
TTAGGATGGGAGGTCGATTGGTGGTAATGCCTGGGGAGCACAGATAAACCCAGATTACTACACCACTAGGGTGGGTCGATCTGCTCATGTTTGCTGTGAGGGTAGTACCTCTGAGTGGGATGGACGGAATGTCGCCAGCCTGCGGGATTGGTGGACTAGGACCGGCCAACCAACAAGTTAAAATCCTCTGATCGGCGGTGGACGACGGGTATATCCGGTACACCAATCAGGTGCCCTGAGTGCACGGAGCGTCGGGTGAATACCGGCGTTTGTGGCATGGTTGTGATTGGTAGCTTGATAGATGTTATGATGGCAATGCATACAGGGAAGGAACCACTGCCCCGGGCAAGGGGTAGGGTCGTTATAAGTGGTCAACTAATGCTGACCATTGCTTTGTTTACCGCTCTTGGGATGGATGACTATTTGCATGTGTTGGTGGATTGAATTGAATTGAGCGGAATAAAGGCTTGCTGCGAAGGCTCTTGAAGGTCGTGCAACGAATGTTTGGATTTCATGTGTGGCCGGCCTGCGTGCCGATGTATGAGATTGTATATATTTGTAAAGAGCAACCTGTAAGGCCGTAAGGCCGTGAGTGTGTGTGTGTGTTGTATACATTCCTGTTCTATATATAAATGTGGAGTTTATATTAGTGGACATTCGTTGTGCTGAGTTCATTCAACTTAAAATATTGTGCTAGAATGCTTTGAGTTAGGACACGAGTAGAATGAGATTTTGATTTCCACACGTGACTCCGCCGTTTGTCTGTGAAATATGGCGTGGTGCCCCGGCCGGACCCACCGTTATATTCCATGTGACGGATGGAGGCATTACAAAGTGGTACCAGAGCCAGGTTTGAGATTTATGAGAGGGAGAACATAATTGAACTCAAGAATGTCCTCTAGGAATGTTATACATGTATGTGACGTCAGTGTATATTTGACATTATGACATGGACGATTAATGGTAATTTGTACATTGATAGGTGACGAGGAGTGGTGTTGGGCAGTCTGAGCCCCAGCAATTGGATGAGAGTGTGACACCAATTGCAGTGCCTACACCTCCCTCGGCGGAGACCATATGCGTGGTGACTGAGACGGTGCTCGTAGTGTTACAGGCACAGCCTACTGGGCAGGCAAGGCCTGCAGGGGTGCCAATACGGGCTGGTGTAAGGCAGGAGCATGCTGAAGCTATGGTGGATGAACATGCAACGGATGAGCAGTTGAAACTGTTTATGGAGTTTCATCCACCTACGTTTGGTGGTGCGATTTCCCCAACGCAGGCGGAGGATTGTCTTGCAAGGGTGAAGAGGATCCTGACCGCAATCAGGACTGCGGAGGAGCAGAAAGTGACCTTATCCACTTTTCTGTTAGAGGGAGATGCGAGACTTTGAAGTTGATGTTTGTTTTGTGCGATGCCTTAGGGCAAGATAAGCTGCGGCCTCTGAGCTCGAACTCGGCTCGTTTTATTCGGGTGATCGGTTGCTGATGATGGAACGAGGAGTGTTTTGGTGAATGTTTGCAGTTGAGTCAAATTTCGGGATGAAATTTTTTGAAGGAGGGGATGATTGTAACACCCCAAAGCCAAGTTGGGTTCAGGTTGGGTGACACGGCCTGGGACATGGGCGTGTCCCAGGGCGTGTCGTGCTCGGGTCCATGAACTGCGCTCGACAATCGTCGAGCGGCAAGCAAAGGGAGTACACGGTCTGTGACACGGGCATGTCATAGAGCGTTTCCTTTGCGGAGTTTAGCCAGTGATGCGTGTGCCTGAGGACACATGTGTGTCCTGGGGTACACAGCCTGGGACACCGGCGTGTCCCATGACCGTGTCCCGCTCGGCTGAGTTGATGTTGTGCTGGGTGAAGTACACGGCTGCTAGACATGGGCGTGTTGACCATGACACGGGCGTGTAGGGTGTGACACGGGCGTGTCACACGGCCGTGTACTGGTTGGATTTGAGTCAGTTGTGTGCCGCTTAAGGGATACAGACTGTGACACGGGCGTATCACAGGGCATATCAGGCCGTGTTCAACCTATTTTTGGGCAAATCAGGGCCGTTCGTTTTCCTTATCCTGGATCCAAAGGTCCAGGCCCCTTCCCTGTGGTTAAAAGGTCGAGAATGAGGGATCAATGCCTTCATTTCATTTCTTCTTCTTCTTCTCATTCTCAAAGAGAGAGAGAGAGAAAGAAAGAGCAAGGGAAGGAGGGAAGGGAATAGGAAACCAGCTACTGGAGGAGCTGCGGAGTGCGGAATCAAGATCCGAGTTTGGATTCGTGAAGGTAAAGCCGAGGCGGTGATTTCCATCCGGCTAGGTCATGGCTCCAAAGCGATCTTCAAGGGTAACGATCTCCTTGGACATCGAAGTCCTTTCTTTATGCATATGCATGGAATCCTCCACCAAGAGGTGGATATCGGAAGTGATTCCATGGTTGAGTCTGTATCTAGAGCCGGAAGTGTGTAGTACGACATAGGCATGCTGTGTGAAGCCCATGTGGACGATTAGTCTAGATTAGTGATGGTTGTGGGTAAACCAGAGAAGACTCCGTGGATTTGATGATACGTAAGATTTATGAGTGTTGACTCTGTTATATGGATGTATGGATGTATGGATGTTGATCTTGGACGTCTTACGAAAGCTCCTGGTTGTGTTGAGAGGTCAATTGGTAGCAACGCCTGGGGAGAGCGAGATAAACCCGACTTGCTACACCACTGTGGTGGGTTGATCTGTATTAGTTGAGGGGTCGATTGGTGGCAATGCCTGGGGAGCCGAGTTAAACCTGACTTGCTACTCCACTAGGGTGGGTCGATCTGGATTAGGATAGGAGGTCGATTGGTGGTAATGCCTAGGGAACACAGATAAACCCGGCTTGCTACACCACTAGGGTGGGTCGATCTGCTCATGTTTGCTGTGAGGGGAGTACCTCCGAGTGGGATGGACGGAATGTCACCAGCCCGCGGGATTGGTGGACTAGGACCGGCCAACCAACAAGTTAAAATCCTCTGATCGGCAGTGGACAACAGGTATATCTGGTACACCAATCAGGTGCCCTGAGTGCACGGAGTGTCAGGTGAATACCGACATTTGTGGCATGGTTGTGATTGGTAGCTTGATAGATGTTATGATGACAATGCATACAGGGAAGGAACCACTGCCCCGGGCAAGGGGTATGGTCGTTATAAGTGGTCAGCTAATGTTGACCGTTGCTTTGTTTACCGCTCTTGGGGTGGATGATCTTGGGTATTGTATCCACAATTACCTGGATTTAAGGAAGCCACCTGTCAAGCTAAGATGAATTCACAATGTACTTGATGAAATCTTTCAAGTTGTGCTTGCAGTTATTCCACGCTAAGTACACACCAATGTCAGGGTGCAGTAGGTCAATATATACGGGTCTGCGCGACGTAATCCCTCGTTGAGCAGATCAGTGTGTTGGCCTACGTGTACTCTCTCTATTGGAGTGTACTTATTTTCGAGTACAGGGCTGTGATAATGCAAGAGCAGACAAGGAGCAAGGATGGGTAAAAGAGCAGCTCATGGGTGGAAAGACGAAAAATCGTCTAAGTAATAATCGACGAGAATCACTAGTGATTCTCGCCGAATCGTCGAGAATCACTGGCTGATTCTCGCCGACTCTATCCGGCTACATCAGAGCGTGCAAATCTGTCGCTAAGTCAAAATCGTCGAGAATCACTGGCTGATTCTCGCCGAATCGTCGAGAATGACCTTCGATTCTCGCCGAATCGTCGAGAATCACCTTCGATTCTCGCCGATTTTGCCTTAGGCAAATTTCTGAAGCTCGCTGGACCGGATCAAATGTTAAGGCGCTGTTTTGAACCGGTTTTAGGGTTTCTTGTTGGTGGGGCCCACAACGGTCATCTTGAAGACCTAATGTATAAATACATCGGTATTTTTGAACAGTATGAGTAGAAGATAGAAAAACGTATACACGATTTTGAAAAATAAAGTCGAGCCGCCGACGTGACCTAGATCGCGAATCGTGCTCCACCGCCGTCGCCGCTCGTGCCAGTAGATCGCCGGCCTTTTGATCGTGGTTTCTTCCAGATTTCCCGGCGACAGAAGCTCAGCCAAGCACAGCGTCTCACGTGTCTAACCAGAGATCCTTTGTCTCTTGATTCGTTGATCGGGAAAACCTTCCCCTTCCGAATCGATCGAGACGATCGATCCTAGTGTGACCGTTCGAAGACCTTGCTAGCTTTGCTACGAAGATTGAATCTCCAAAGAACAGCCGCAGCACTCCGTTGTCGCCGCCGATCCCGAGAACCAAGCCGTCGCCCTTCTTACCGCCACCGGTTTCGGGAGAGATTCTCTCCAAGTGAGATCTAGGGTTGTGGACTCTTCGTTGACTTCAAGAACACGTCATCGAACGAAGAGGGACACCTTAGTCTCCATAAGTTTGTATTTCTTGTACATTTTATTTTCAATTTTGTTGTAAAGGAACGTTGGTTCCTAGTTGTAAGGGTTGTGTGCAACCCGTGTTGTGGGAGTGGTGACTCCTACGTGTGGAAGGGTTCCTTCCGTTAGTGCAAGGATTGGATTTCAATCCTGTTGGTGAAGTGACCGAGTCGTCCCTGGTTGGGAGATAGGTCGAAGGGGGAAAGTGGATGTACCCAAATCGGGGAAGCACTATAAACTGCTTGTGTCCTTTCTGTGCTGTGTTGTTTTGTTCTCTTGTGCAGGTACGATTTTAATTCCGCAAAAACGCTGCAAGACACCTATTCCCCCCCATAGGTGAAGGTAGTTGACACTAAGTGGACTTTCAAGTGGTATCAAAGCGAGGTTACTCATCAAAAAGGTTCACACCTTGAGTAGAATCCTGCCACCAGTGTCAAAACCATGGAGCTGGATCATGGGATCTCTCCACTAAGACTTCCCACGTGCGCAAAGGAGTATTATCCCATCTGGAAGATGAGAGTGTCCTATCACTTGGAGGCTATCGATCCTCGAGCATCTCTCATCTTGGAAGAGGGTCCATTCATTCCTATGAAGACCTCCGGCTCTGGAAAGGATGTCCAAATTCCCAAGTGTATTACTGAGATGTCGGAGACTGAACTCTCATTATTTAATCTGGACAAGCTAATTCGTCAGATCATCATGGATGTCTGGTCTGGACCTTCTCGATCTAGATTGGAAAAGTGTGGGACGGACAACTCTATGTGGGTAACCATCTCAGATCTCATGGAGGGATCAGAGAAAGCATGGATCTGCTGTCAGCAAGAGGATGAAGCCTATGTGGGGGTCCTCGCCTCTGAAGATGAAGGCAAGGATAAATCGGACAGCATCAGGGCTCCGGTGTCCTTGTCAGAGACTGAAGAAGAAATTGAGGAAAACAGTTCTGATGAAGCTGACACAACGGTCTCTGGCGATAGTAACAGTAACTCTGAAGAGCAGGTAACTTCTTTATCTTGCCCCTTTTCTCTTGAAGTTCCTGAAGACAGGAATTGTTACCCTTCAGAAAATCCTGATTCCCTGAAGAGAGCCCTTCAGAAAAGCAACCTACTTGCTGAGGAGCAAGCTCAGGAGATTGCTCGACTGAAGATCTTGTTGGTTCTCCAATTGGCATCCAACAAGGTTAAGAACTCTAAAATCTCAGATCTAGAGAGTAGTCTAGAGAATGAGAAAAGGATAGTATCCAACTTTTCTAAGGTTGATGCTATCAAGAGAAAGGAAGAAAATGGGTGAATCTCCCGAATTATCAATTCATGGAGAAATGGGGAAACGGTATTCAGACCCCCCACTCCAGGCATGAAGAGTACTCATCATGCCTTCAGGTATGATCACAGGAACAACTGTGATCACTGCAAGGGTGATCTGCCCTCATGTGGAGACACCCATAGTGCAAGGGCTGTCATGACCACCCATGAGAGAATACCTAAGGCTCATTCTGAACCCTTTGTATTCTCGGCCACTGCCCCAACTCGGCATGAATCTGCTGGTATCAGCTCTCAGAACGCTTCTCACCACCCTAGGACACAGGAAAGGGAGGTTAGAAGTCATGCAGTAAGTTCTCATGGGGCCTCTGGAAGGGTGCTGACTGAAAGGAAGGCACCACCTCCCAGGCCTCATGACGCTCGCTACATGCATTCCTTCCACCCTTCCAAGTGTCATGGTGGAAGAGGCAATTTTGTGAGCAAATCCGGCTCTATCCCGTTTAGACCTAGGACCATGACTACCTTAGTCACTAGATCAGGTCAGAAACGGAGGTACAACATTCACACGTGTTGGTGCTGTGGCAAGGTGGGACACTTTGCCATAGACTGTTGGCACAACCCCTCTGTGTCAAGGGCAAGGGCTTATCCACCTCTTCTGGGCAGAGGTAGTCTTCCTAACAGGATTTCTGAGGGAAGGCATTCGAGTTTTTATGCTAACAAGAACCTAGGACCCAATACATATTGGGTTCCTAAGGTAAGGTAACACTCTTTTGCAGGGTAGTCTAGGTTCCCGTAAATATAATGGGAACTAGACAGAAGATGTTTCAAGAATGAATTGGAACAAGTATCTGGAATAACAGAAGTACTATCTACAATGGTATACTCAAATTGAACGCCTGGTATGCTTTAACCAGAGGGGCTAAATGATAAATCTTATAATCCCAGATATTTTTGATCAACTCAAATACTTGAGTCTTATTGTGTCGACATTTACATATATATATTTATATATACACATATATGTGTGTACACCTAAGGAAAGGTTAACACTGTAAAAATAACCCTTAGATACATTATTAAAGATTTATCTGTAAATTCACTGGTAGATTCGAGAATGAACCTCTACAGGCATAAATCAGTCCACTGAAAATTAAAGAAGATACGTCATTGGAAGTCACTAAAACTTACAATTGACATCAAGAAATGTATGGAAAACCCCTTTCAAACCCTAAATAGATTGGTATTAAGAAACATATATATTTAGAAGATTTTTAAACCGTCTTAATATCAGAAGATTTCGAGAATCCGGCATGCCTCTTAACCCATAGATTTCTATTGAAGAATCCCTTCGATTTCTATTTAGAAAAACTCCCCCGACCCTTCGTATTCCGCATTTCGCAAGGAAACCCGTCGATATCCCGCAGGAATCCCGCCGGCTCTTCGTATTCCGCATTTTCGTCGATATTCCGCAGGAATCCCGCCGACTCTTCCTTCCCTCTTCATTTCCGTCGATATTTCGCATTTCCGTCGATATCCCGCAGGAATCCCGCCGCCTCTTCCGTCGATATCCCGCAGGTATCCCGTCGACCTCGTTCCGGATTCCGCAGACCTCTCTTCTCGCGTCCAGGGTGCTCGTCCAGGTATCCGCGGTTTCGATCAAACAAGGACGCGAGCTCCTCCAGGTTTTCCATCGTCTCCGTCGTCTCTCGCTTCCTCCGCTTTTGGGTAACCACCTCCTCTCCCTTACAGTGACTTACTGTTAGTGTAGCTTCCCTCTTGATTTCTGATTAGGCGTAGACTTGGGATTCCCTCCCTAGGTTTGCAATGGCTCCAAGGACCACCGCCGGCCTGGTCACTGGATGTGAGTTGGTTCGAACCGGGTTCTCACATGCCTCGGATGAGTTCAGAAACATCATCATCATGCTTGAAGAGGCTGTACTCTCTTTTATACTGGAGCACCCATGCAAAATTTTGGACAAGGAAGTGATGGAGTTCTTCGTAACCGCCAAACTTCGAAATGAAGACTCTGTCATCAAGAGTAAGGTTGCAGGTGCAAGGATCAAGATGTCTGCAAGCAAACTGACCCAATACTTGCAGCTCACCAGTTCTGAGCACGAGCATTATCTGGAGGAACATGATAAAGCCAGGACATTATTATTTTGTGGACTAGCTAGAGGAACCAGATCGATAAAGAGAAAAGAAATGAATGAGGAAGGGAAACTCTTGTCCGACATCATTGGGAAAGTACTGATATGCAAACCCGGCTCACATGACCACATCTCAGCTGACATGTTCAAGATTCTTGTGGCGATTGTCTGCAGAAAGAGATTCAACTGGGGGGCTATGCTTTTTGAGAAGATTAAGGACACTCTTAGATCTCCAAGTTTTGGAAGAATCATCAGCCTATATCTTAATCAGTTGAACGGAGATAGGTTCGACATGAGTAAAGGAGTTCCATTGCATTATTTGAAGAAAATGGACTCCAGCGTATTTGACAGATGGGAGCGACGCATCGGGCAGGTTGCAGTGGTAGTGGAATAAGAAGAATCTCCTGCCGAGGACAGAACTGTAGCAGATTCCGTGGCTATAACCAGTGAAGTTCCTGATGCACTGACTGCAGGAATTGAGGGGGAGCCTCTACCCGCTTCTACTAATGTCATATCTGGCATCTCTCAGATAGCTAGAGATGCAGTTGCGGATCTGCAGGAAGAAAGTGAAGATGTGGTGGAACATGAGGCGGCCCTGAACGTGAGTGATCTAGGAGCCGGAGGTGATGTAGAGGAGAATGATGAGGAAGGTTTGGAAGATGATGCAGTTGAGAATGACATCATGGATGATGAGGATGAGGAAGAAGGAAATGAGAGACAGGAAGTAATGGAGCCTCAGGACGACACTGAAGTTCCATCTGAAAAGCAAGCTCCTGAGATAGTTCCTGAGAAAACTAGTGCAACAGTGGAGGGGGAGTCCTCTCAGCAGAGGCTGCTAAGTACTTCTGAGAAATCTACTGAGGCTGCAAATATTCCCCCTTTAGAGACTGTGCAAGTGTCCAGCTCTACAAGTGAATCTGCTGAAGAGCAAGGCCAAGGAATGCCTCAGGGTCATCCACTACGAGCTGATCTAGCTAATCACACAGTGAATGTTATTCAAGGTATAGTGGATGAGCTCAAAGCATCTTTTGAGCAAGCTCAAAATAAAGTGTTAAAAAGAATTAAGAAATCTGAGAATCTAATGCTCAAGAACATTGTGGAAATTAATCACAAACTGGATTTGATGGAAAAAAAAGTTCGAAGACAAGTATACAACAACCGACAAAGCTGTAACTCTTCTTATGGACGGATTGAAAAAGAACACAGATACTCTCACAGTAGTTAATCAGAATACTCATGTAGTGACAAATAACATCCAAAAATTTGATGCCAACATGGTGGTTCTTAACGAAAATCAACAAGCCTTGATTATCGAGTTCTCCAAGACTACAAAGCACATTGATGAGTCACTGCATTCTTATGCAAACTCCATTGTCGTCGAAGCCAAAAAGGGGGAGCAAGAATATACAGCTAAGATGGCCGGGCTTCAGGAAATCATAATCAAAAATTTTGACCAGTCAAACTTATATGTATATGACAGTTGCTGGTGGATGCTCAAACACGTGTTAGGCACCAATATCCCTGAAAATCCTAAGGGTCATCCTGCTCCTGGGAATAATACTGCGGCTGATGAGGGAGCAAGTGCTGAAGAAGTTCCTTTAAGTGGAGCTGATGCTCAAAGGGCTGCTAGGGCTACCTCCAAAACAAAACTGATGGCCATGTTTGACCAAGAAGCCCTAGCAAAAGCTAGGGACAAGAGAAAAAACTCAAGAAGGGACATCTAAGGAAACGCAAGCTGAAAAGAAAATCAGATTGAAGGAGTATGAAGTGAGGAACGAAAAGTGGAGTCCGGTATCAAAGAGTATTATCTTGGACACGTTCTGGCTACAAGAAAAAGGGGAAATCAATCGGAACGACGTATACAGCCAGCATGAGTGAGAGCTGCACAAGACATATGAAGCTAAACAGAACATCTTCTTCAGGACCAACACTGTGGCAGACAAAGCTCCTCCTCCCAGATACTATCCAAAGCCCAAGGAGTACGTTGAGAGGCAAAGAAAGAAGTTCCTGGCTCAAAAACACAAGGATGACCTAGCCAAAGAGAAATAGACATAAGTTTTTAGCTTGTCATTTTCTCAAGAGCATATTTATCTTTTCTTATTGTTATATGAACAATTTTTGGAATATATATATATATATATATATATATATATATATATATATATATATATATATATATATATATATATATATATATATTTATATGAATTTATGATTGACTCAAGCTTTGATCTGTTTGCCTTTATTTCTTTGTGCCGTATCTTTAAATTCTATATGCTGTGTATATTATCTGGATGGTGGTATTCATCTTAGCTAGTAGGATTTTGGCTTCGTCAAATAGGGGAGATTGTTGGGTATTGTATCCACAATTACCTGGATTTGAGGAAGCTACCTGTCAAGCTAAGATGAATTCACAATGTATTTGATGAAATCTTTCAAGTTGTGCTTGCAGTTATTCCACGCTAAGTACACACCAATGTCAGGGTGCAGTAGGTCAATATACACGGGTCTGCGCGACGTAATCCCTCGTTGAGCAGATCAGTGTGTTGGCCTACGTGTACTCTCTATATTGGAGTGTACTTATTTTCAAGTACAGAGCTGTGATAATGCAAGAGCAGACAAGGAGCAAGGATGAGTCAAAGAGCAGCTCATGGGTGGAAAGACGAAAAATCGTCTAAGTAATAATCGACGAGAATCACCAAGTGATTCTCGCCGAATCGTCGAGAATCACTGGCTGATTCTCGCCGACTCTATCCGGCTACATCAGAGCGTGCAAATATGTCGCTAAGTCAAAATCGTCGAGAATCACTGGCTGATTCTCGCCGAATCGTCGAGAATGACCTTCGATTCTCGCCGAATCGTCGAGAATCACCTTCGATTCTCGCCGATTTTGCCTTAGGCGAATTTCTGAAGCTCGCTGGACCGGATCAAATGTTAAGGCGCTGTTTTGAACCGGTTTTAGGATTTCTTGTTGGTGGGGCCCACAACGGTCATCTTGAAGACCTAATGTATAAATACATCGGTATTTTTGAACAGTATTAGTAGAAGATAGAAAAACGTATACACGATTTTGAAAAATAAAGCCGAGCCGCCGACGTGACCTAGATCGCGAATCGTGCTCCACCGCCGTCGCCGCTCGTGCCAGTAGATCGCCGGCCTTTTGATCATGGTTTCTTCCAGATTTCCCGGCGACAGAAGCTCAGCCAAGCACAGCGTCTCACGTGTCTAACCAGAGATCCTTTGTCTCTTGATTCGTTGATCGAGAAAACCTTCCCCTTCCGAATCGATCGAGACAATCGATCCTAGTGTGACCGTTCGAAGGCCTTGCTAGCTTTGCTACGAAGATTGAATCTCCAAAGAACAGCCGCAGCACTCCGTTGTCGCCACCGATCCCGAGAACCAAGCCGCCGCCCTTCTTGTCGCCGCCGGTTTCGGGAGAGATTCTCTCTAAGTGAGATCTAGGGTTGTGGACTATTCGTTGACTTCAAGAACACATCATCGAACGAAGAGGGACACCTTAGTCTCCATAAGTTATTTGTATTTCTTGTACATTTTATTTTCAATTTTGTTGTAAAGGAACGTTGGTTCCTAGTTGTAAGGGTTGGGTGCAACCCGTGTTGTGGGAGTGGTGACTCCTATGTGTGGAAGGGTTCCTTCCGTTAGTGCAAGGATTGGATTTCAATCCTGTTGGTGAAGTGACCGAGTCGTCCCTGGTTGGGAGATAGGTCGAAGGGGGAAAGTGGATGTACCCAAATCGGGGAACCACTATAAACTGCTTGTGTCCTTTCTGTGCTGTGTTGTTTTGTTCTCTTGTGCAGGTACGATTTTAATTCCGCAAAAACGCTACAAGACACATATTTCCCCCCCCCCCCCATAGGTGAAGGTAGTTGACACTAAGTGGACTTTCAGATGACTATTTGCAGGTGATGGTGGATTGAATTGAATTGAGCGGAATAAAGGCTTGCTGCGAAGGCCCTTGAAGGCCGTGCGACGAATATTTGGATTTCATGTGTGGCCGGCCAGCGTGCTGATGTATGAGATTGTATATATTTGTAAAGAGCAACCTGTAAGGCCAAAAGGCCGTGAGTGTGTGTGTGTGTGTGTTGTATACATTCCTGTTCTATATATAAATGTGGAGTTTATATTAGTGGACATTCGCTGGGCTGAATTCATTCAACTTAAAATGCTGCGCTAGAATGCTTTGAGTTAGGACACGAGTAGAATGAGATTTTGATTTCCACATGTGACTCCACTGTTTGTCTGTGAAATATGGCGTGGGGCCCCGGCCGGACCCACCGTTATATTCCATGTGACGGATGAAGGTGTTACACAGACCGCTCGGTCTTCATACAACAACAATGGCTAAATTGTCAAAGCCAGCGAGTGGAGAAGAGAGGAGGATGGCTAACACCAAAAATGCAGAATTTAAGAAGAGGGATGAGCAAAGGAGGAAAGAATAAAGGAGACCTTTTGGAGGTCGAGAGCAGCAAAGACAAGAGAGGAGATTTTAAGGTCCAGTCGATAGGCAAGCGTGGAGGCCAACGGGAGGACCACATTAGGTGGGTTTGAGACGGAGATTTTCTCTCGAGCATCGTGCTCGCTTTAACTTGTCTGAGAGGAGGCCAAGGCCTTGGAGGCAAAATCAGTTCATACCGAGAGGGGCCAAGACGATTGGTCAGGCTTGAGGTCAGGGAGAGGGGGAAGATCCCGACAACCAAGAAAAGTAGAGAATAGAATGGTGATGCCTTATTGTGATTTCCACCAAGTGGAAGGCCACGCAATTGCAACGTGCCCAAAATTTTTGAACTTGACTGGAGAAGTTGGAGGAACAGTCTGATGAGGGTAGTAGGAGCAGAGAGGAAGAGAAGAAGTGAGCAATGAAGGCACATGGGTTAAGCCTCAATATGATGTGAGGATAGGGTAGACCAAGATGGTTGTGGAGAAATCAAGGGGATCCACAAAGTTGGGGCTTTAAAGGCCACCAAAAAGGGGAGTCTCCACACGGTGTATCGTGGAAATGTGGCATCCACTTCCCAAACCCCACCCTAACTTGAAGAGATCACCTTCTCAGCGGAAGACATGATAGGGAACGAGAATCTCTTCCATGACATAGTGGTGATCTAGATAGCGGTCGAAAATTTCACAGTGTCCCGAATCCTGGTGATAATGGGAGATCCGTTAATGTAGTTTTCAAGAAGGCTTTTGAAACCATGGTGGTCAAAGAGAAGAGGGTCACTACCACCGAAGGACCTCTCTTCGGTTTCTCCGAGGAGAGGAAGGAGGTCGAAGAGAGGGAGTGGAGCTCCTCGTGTCGCTGAGTGGGACATCAAAAAATTATCGATTCACAATCGTCGACATGCTATGAGTTACAACGACATCTTTGGAAGACCACTTATCAACGCCTTCTAGTGCGTCCCCTCATCCTACCACTAGTTCTTGAAGTATAACATAAAAGGCCTACGGATCCGGATCATGAGTGATCTCTAGGTTATTAGACAGTGTTATCTCAATGTTGTCAATAATATCAGCTAGACGAAGGAGGTCAGGGTGGTAGACATGGTGATGAAGGAGATGACGAGGTGAAGGTCACTGAAGAAGTGGCGGAGAAAGAGATTCAAGCTGAGGGTGGCTGAAGGCTCGAGAAAGTGGAAATCAATGGAGAGCTGGAGGAGGAAGATAAAGAGAATATTTTGTCCTGTATCCAGGAAAATGCGAATATCTTCACCTAGATCTCCACAAACATATTAGGGATCGACACTGATGTGGCTTGTCACCATCTCAACCTTGACTGAGGAGTCTGCCCCATCCTATTAAAGAAGAGAGTGATAGTCACCATATTGGTCGAGCTCATCCAAAAGGAGGAAAAGAAGCTACTAAGGAGGTATTTGTGTCAGAGATTCATTTTTCATGCCAGGTCTCCAATGTTGTAATGGTGAAAAAGGTTGACGGGAAGTGGCGCATGTGCATCGATTTTCCATTTCTTAATAAAATTTGCCCCAATGATTATTATTCTTCCTCTCGAATCGACACACAAGTAGATTTAACCATTGGATTATCTATTATGAGCTTTTTGGATGTTTTTTCTTGTTACCACCAAATTTGCATGCACCCACCCTCTTATATCATGGAGATGGAGGCCCCTAGAAATGTGAAGGATGTTCAATGCTTGACTGATAAGCTGACAAGATTGAGTAGATTTCTCTCGAGGATGGGAGATAAATGCTCACCCTTCTTCAAAACTTTGCGTGACAATAAAAAATTAGAGTGGACGGTGGAATGCAAAGAAGCCTTTCGAAGCTTGAATCTTTAAATAACACAAGCACTCTTATTGCAAGGGCTGCGAGAAGGTGAGGACTTTTTTCTTTACATTGGAATAGGAGACAATGTGGTGAGATCCATTTTGGTCTGAGAGGAGGGAAGAAAACAACTTCCTATCTACTATGTGAGTACATTATTGTGGAAGGCAAAGCTTTGTTACCTCATTTTGGATAAGTTGGCATTCACTCTCATCGTCTTAGCCTAGAAGCTTCGACCTAAATTCCAGGTTCACTCAATTAAGATGGTGACTAATCATCCACTTTGCAACATCATGGAAGGAGTGGAGCACTTTGGGAGACTGGCTAAGTAACAGGTGAAACTCAGCAAGTTTGACATATCATTTGTTCCCCATTTGGCACTAAAGGCTCAAGCGGTGCCTAACCTTTCGACTGATTGCACTGTAGAAATGCGTGAATCCAAAGCACCAGAATGAATAGCTTGGGAGATGCTTACAGATGAGATGTTCAAGAATACTTGATGGGGCAGGTGTTGTCCTTATGAGTCCCCATTATACAAGATTGAGCAGGTAATCGACATTCATTTCTCAATCACTAATAATCAAGTTGAATATGAAGTTGCGATAATCGGGCTCCGCCTCACTATTGGTTTGGGATTCAAGATCGTCATGATATAGTTACTCGAATATTCAACGCTAAATACACAAAATTAAAGCATGATATTTTTCATAGACATATTTTGGGAAAGACAATTAGTCATGTGCATGTAATTGAGTTTCAAAAAAAGTGGTTTGCCTCATGTTCATATATTGATCATTTTTGATGCACGCGACAAAATGAATACTCCAGATGACTACGACCATATTGTTCGCGCTGAGCTGCCTCATGTTGAACATGAGCTCGAACTATACAATGTCGTTGTACGACATATGATTCATGGTCCATGTACACATGTAAATCCTCGCGCACCATGCATGAAGCATGGTAGCTGCAAAAAGGTTTACCCAAAAAATTTTGCTGAACATACAATGCAAGGAGCTGACTCATACCCAATTTATCGTCGAAGAAATAATGGACGATCATTCAGTCTGCGACGTGCTGCAGATTTTAATATTACCAACCCAATGGGTTGTGTCGTATAATCCGTATCTGCTGTTAAAATATGACTGCCATATAAATGTTGAAATTTGTAGTAGTATTAAGAGTATTAAATACTTATACAAGTACATTCACAAAGGTGCTGGCTGTGTTGAATTCCAAATCCACGATACTGCTGATCGAAATGAGATATCTCAATATGTAAACGGTCGATGGATATGTCCGCAGGAAGCATTCTGGAAAATATTCAAGTTCAATATGTATCAAACATACCCTTCGGTAATTCGTTTACAAATACATCTGCCAAACAAACATCAAGTTCAGTTCCGCAGTACTGATGTACTTACTAACATTCTTTCAAATGAGCGCAACTCCCGTACAATGTTGACTGAATTTTTCAGTATTAATGACAGTAACCAAGAGCACCACGGGTACTTTTACACTGAATTTTCTAAAACATTACACATGGAATTCGAGTTCAAGAACTTGACATAAACGAAGGCGCCGTCAAAAGGTTATTGCTCGAATGTACTCAGTACATCCTTCAGAAGGAGAAAAATTTTACCTGCGCATGCTTCTAAATCATATTCGAGCACCACGGTCTTTTGAACATTTGATGACAGTTGGTGCTGTTACCCATCAAACATTTAAGTCCGCAGCTGAACATTATGGTCTATTAGAACGAGACAACAGTCTACATAATTGTATGCTCGATGCTAGAGAGTTTCAGATGCCCGCAACACTGCGTACTTTATTTACAACCATTTTATTATTTTGCAATCCCACAGATATTAGAGAGCTTTGGAATGCCAATTACGCAGCAATGATAGAAGATTACGTTACATCGCATCTACCAACGACGTATATGTCCTCAACAAGCTCCTCCGTGAAATCGACAACATTCTTCAACAACACAGCAAATCCATTACACAATTTGATATCCCTAAAATGTCTTCAAAATTCAAAAATATTACAGACTTCTCCATCTTAATTGCGGATGAACTGTCACTGCCTGTTTCAAATACAGATCTTATTTTTGTTCTATCATTAAATTAACGTCAAGCCTATATCTTCTATATTATTATTGAATGTGTTCGACAAGGCACCGACGGTATTTTCTTCATTGACGGACCTACTGGCACTGAAAAAACCTTTTTATACAAAGTCATTCTTGCCCACCTACGCCAATATGGTCATATTATACTTGTCACTGCATCATCAGGAATTGCTGCAACTCTTCTTCCCGGAGGAAATACAGCACATCTGAGATTCAAGATTCCTATTCCTATTGAAGCAGGGTCATATTGCAAATTCGCCAAAACATCAGATATGCAACAACTCTTACAACACTACTCCGCTATTCTGTGGGATGAGGTACCTATGTCGCACAAACATATTTTTTGAAGTTGTTGACCGCTCATTACGAGATGTTCTGAACACAGACCTACCTTTTGGTAATAAAGTTATAATCATGGGGGGCGATTTTCGTCAAATTCCACCAGTTGTAATTAATGGAACAGTCTCACAAATTATTAATGCCAGTATTGTTACATCACCATTGTGGTTAGCTATCAAACTACTATCACTGACTGAAAATATGCGTGCACTCAATGATCAGCATTTCTCATAGTTTCTTCTTCACATTGGAAATGATACTGAATCCACATATGGTGATGATATGATACGCATTCCTAATTCAATGATTATTCCCTGGGATGACGAACATTCACTCAATATACTTATCAACATCATATTCTTTAATATTACATGTAATATCAGTAACTATGATTACTGAGATAATATGGCGCTATTGAGTCTGTTAAATGGAGATGTTGCTCATTTAAATAAGAAATGTCTGAATATTTTCCCTGGTGAGCAGATAACATATTACTCTTTTTGATTCCGTTGATGATGACAAACATAATTTATACACGCCAGAATTTCTAAATAGCATCTCAGCAAGTAATCTTCCGCCCCACAAACTGTCTTTAAGAGAGGTGCCCCTATTATGCTTCTGTGGAATTTAACCCACGTATTGGTCTTTACAACGGTTTCACGACTCATATGCCGACAATTTTCAAGAAATGTTATTGAAGCAGAAATTCTTACTAGTCAACATAAAGGCAAACCGATTTTTCTACCGCGCATACCTCTAAAAAATACTGGAGATCAGCATATGCCTTTTGAACTCACTAGGAAATAATTTCCAATTCGATTAAGCTTTGCACTGACCATAAACAAAACTCAAGGACAGACAATCGAGCATGTTGGCCTTTATCTTCCCTCTCCTGTTTTCACTCACGGTCAACTCTACGTTGCTCTATCCAGAGGAACTACTGCTGCAAACACAAAGGTATTAGTCAAAGATAGTGTTGTACCTGGACATCCTGGTACGTACACCAAAATATTATTTACAAAGAAATACTATCAAAAGTAAACATACATGTATATTATATTTTTTTATATTTCCTTTCAAATTTCATATACACTGATATGATCGTAGCATGTTCAATTATTTCTTACTTTTATATTACCTGCATAGCCAACTCATCTGTAATCATTCGCATCTACAACAATCAAAATTTATTGGTCTTATTCCAGGTACATTCGAAAAACACAGATTACATAATATCTGCCTCTGTGCATTTCTTATGTACTACAATTATTGTTAGCACTCTCAGAATAAAAAACCCTTTCCACATGAAAAATTTCTCATACTACGTACCACATGTGAAATTACATCCTATTTTATTGACTACGAAACATCCATCTATGCTCAATTTATTTTTGAAGCCAAACCATATATTGTTTTATTAGGTAGCTTCCTGGATTTAAAACTCTTACCTCTAATACTCTATGAACCCTATCATAAATAAACATTCTTTTTATATGATTGCTCTGTCAAATTCTCAACACTCAATATTATAAATATTGTTATTATTTTCATTACAATATACATTTTTCACTTAAATAGCACAGTAAATGTTTACTCATAAGCCAAAAGACATACATTACAAATTAATAACTTCAGCAATTAAACATACCAAAACCAGTATGACTTCCACTGTCCAAATGAACTATGAACTTTGTATTTTTTTTGTAATATGACCATGATAGAACATATCAATACTATTTTTTCTCTAATAAACAACATATTTAACAACTGTTATGCACAACAAAGTAAATACTTTTGCTTAAATAATCATCACCTACCAAAAAACATTAATAAAATTAAATCAGCATATTCGACAATTAATGTGATAAAAAAATACAGAAAAAACCTAATACAATGCAATTAAAAAACCTTCAAATTTTAAATAAAACTGATTGACAATATTATTTTAAAAAACTTAATATGTAAGTCATTTACTTTTCTAAACATTACAGAAATGTGCAAACTATATTTTAAAAAAAATGAATTTCCTCTGCGTAATTTAAAATATATTCCCGTGTAAGCTCGCAAGCATCAATTACTACTTCTCCATCTTTTGAGATTACAAAATCCTCTCATTTATGTCTGCATTTCATAGCATAAATACATAACAATACCCTTAAGGTCTCCACTCTAAGCATATTTGCAGGCATGCTGCGAAATATAAACACACATTTTTTTATTCAACCAATACAGAGTTTCATGCTTACTTGATGATGTAGTCGCACTCAAATGCCAATGCCTGTCAACCAACATTATATTGACTTTTCATTACTATGTCATTTCTATTTTTTTATAATATCGGATGTCCAAATTTGACGATATGTCAAAAATATTTTCACGTTTTAGATTTTTATAAAAAAAAATTATTTTTGCGTTTACTAAATATAATGATATGTTCTAATAGTATAAAATAGTAACAAATAGTAAGTAAAGAAATAATTAATAATTTCTCTTACTGTTATTGCTTTTACAATAAAATGCGCTGAAGCTTCTACTTTAATATGCATCGTGCTTTTAGATGAAAAATTATCAACCAAAATATTCTTACGTTCATGTGATTGTCATGGAATAACCACAGTCGTAACTGTAACGACAGCAATGCTCAATATGTTTAATGAAATCATCAGAAATACCTATGGTCAATATTAGTTGAATCTCAAATGCACATTTACATTTGTGCTACTGTACATTGCACTACTTCATTATTTTCACCAGATTTCAACATATCACTTTTTTCTAACTCTTTATCCAATAACATCTTTTCCTGTCAACATTGAAATGAATTTTCTGTTTAAAATCATTATCTTTTTCCATCTCAGACTCTCCTTTGTCATCTGATACAATACATACACATATATTCGCAATGACTGAGTACAGCTCCTCAGCAACCGTGACGCAAGAGAATACCCTGCCAGCCACAGTCGAGGCTGTTGACTCCTACAACAATGTGTCAGCAGATATGCAAGATTACTATTACTTCGCTGTATTACTCAGCAACCTTACTCATGGTACAACCACTGATTTTTAAGATCGCTCTTCCAAACTCTTTTAGGCTTTCTACACGCCAGCGTAAGCACTCTTACTTCAATTGCACTATAAATTATTACAACAGTTTTTTTTAATAATTAAAACATATTGAACATTTATTAATGCAGGTCGACATCGATACATCAGACAACCCAACTGCGACAGGAGAACTGATCTTCACAGATGAAGTGTCGATGTATGCTGCTGCAAATGTGATCGACAGGCAAATAATTGACGGGAGACCAATATCAGCTGAGGAGCTACTCCTGTTTGATATTAAACAGAATACTATCAACAACTTATGAATTAAATTTCAGTACAAAAGACAGTACATATAAATACTCTGTAGGAAATTTCCCTACTCTCACTTCTGCTGAATATATACATCACATATACCACTATTGACATATTATGCTAATGTGCCTTCTACTACTGTGACATTTACCCAGTGTGTATTATCATTTGCTCAGCTATGTACTGCATATACTTATAATCATCTTCATTAACACTTGTATTTGTGTTACTATATAATCCACTACTCCATTGTTTTATGCAAAACTCATGACATTACAAAACTAGACATTTCACTGATTTTTTTTCTATTACTCCCTGTGTTTACACATACTAAATATTATTTGTGCAATAATATTTCTCCAATAATATTAGGTACAGCAGGTATACATAAGAAAAACAAACAGCACCAGCTTACGATTAACTTCAAAATGTTCTAACACTATGTCCTACAAATTACAAAAACATCTTTCAAGTCATTTACCTCATTATTCAAAATAATATTATTACAAATTACGTACACATACCAGAAAGTTTTCCAACGTACAGTAAATCGTAACTCAGCACACATTCAAGAACATAATATAATTCCACTACAACGTACTGCAGTAAAAATGCGAATATGAAGAAAAACAACATCTCCACAAACAATAAAAACTAACTTTGCGTTACTTTCTGAACAATCCACTCAACTTTTCAACACGAAAATAATTCAACATCAGCGCATCCACCAATAACAATAGGCGCACTAAAATTACAAGCTCAGATTTCATTTTTCCTTAGTTATTACAACTACAAAGTGATTATGTATTTCCATCAAATAATTGCACCTCTGCCTCACAAGCAGACAATGATGACGAATGCGTTGATGACAGAAGAGCAACGGGAACATGAACGCGCTTCTAATCGAGCCCATCATAGATCCCGGTGGTTGCTATGAGTATTTCTTGGGAAAAGGAACAATCAATAGATATGTTAATTAATTCATTATTATCTGACATCAGTACGCATATGCACTGCTCAAATTATCTTGAAAATAAACTTTTGCTAAACTTCACTAATGAAGATGTCAATCGTTTAAACAATACATGCCTAGCAGTATTTTCAGGAGAGAAGGTCACCTACTACTCATTTGACTCGGTCAATGATGATAAATACAATTTAAATCCACAAAAGTTTTTTGAACAGTTTATCACCAGGAAATCTCCCCCCACACAGACTGTCTTTAAAAAATGATGTGCTTATTATGCTACTTTGAAATCTCAATGCCACAACAAGCCTGTGCAATGGTTCACGTCTTCTGTGTCGTCATTTCAGCAAAAATATCATTGATGCTGAAATTCTTACAAGAGAACATAAATGGAAAACAATATTTCTTCCGCGTATACCTCGAAGAATCCTGAAGATTCAAAGATGCCTTCTGAACTTACGCGCAAGCAATTTTCAATTCGTCTCACCTTGCATTGACAATCAATAAATCACAAGGCCAAATGATTAAGAAATAGAAATCTACTTACCTGCTCATGTTTGTACTCACGGTCAACTGTATATAGCTCTATCAAAATGAATGTCTTCATCAAGTACTACACTAATAATTAAAAAAGCTCACTGCCTACTCACCAAGGTATATAGACAAAAAATGTTGTGTTCAAAGAACTTCTCATGCAAACAAACCTACAGGTACATAGCGAGTCATCACATACAATTCATTTTGCTGTGTACAGTCAATATGATTTTGACATACAATTTACATGTTTTTTTTTACAGAACAATTAAAATGCACATTGATGATATAATGTCACTCAGCATAACAAATGCAACTACATCAACTTTCAGCACCGCCAACAACGATTTTGCCAATCCACCTTCCGAGCTAAATACTCTAATCAGTAAACATACTTTCCTTTATTATAATAAATATCCTTTATTTACTCATTAATAAGGCAACCATTTTGTAATATATGTTTAAAATACGCCTTCATTTCGCAGACATTGATTATTTCTTTATGAATATCAACAATGTGCAGATGGAAAACAACAGCTCATCAGATCAGCAGCTACAATTACATAATCAATCTGCCACACACCCAGTAAGTCATTACTACTGTTCATATATATATTTTTACTACCACAAACAATTTCAAACTGAGACTACAAAATGTGTTTTGCAGATAACCCTGTCAACAACAACACTGCATCTGACTCTGATTACAATTACTATGATGAGCTTTACCCGCCAATCACAACCTGGTGGTCAGATCATCCACGAAATGAGATTCCAGGTTTTAGACTACGTATCTCAGCTGTGCCATTAGGTCTAACACCACAGGAAGAGTAAAACTATGTATTCACAATGATTAGAAGGTAACATATACCAAATAATATGCATTACATGACGAACATTACTACCATAACTCAATCAACGTTTGTTTAATACCTGATATCACTGTACATGTTCCAATAATGCAGAATCTCCCAAGACCACTGAATAAGATCTACCATCAAGCACTGCTGTTACTGCTGTGAGCTTCCAAGTACAGATGCACGTGCCAGTTACTATGGTTGAAGAATCGTCAACTCTCGACAATCTCCAACCATAGGCCATCAACTGTGTGGCCTCCGCAGTTTGAGTTGTTCTGTGAAGTTGTAATACCCAATTGTTATTAGTTTTTATGTGTGAATTTTATTTTTTCCTCCCTTCTTTATGTTTTGTGCTTAGTATTAACGTTTTTTACAGTCTTCCAACATGCTCCTACCAGTATGTTCTGTGCTGAGTGAATAACAAAATACATGGTGTACTAATATTTCATTGTATATATCTCTCAACACCAACACTTGATTAATTATGATGGATATGATGATTTGAATAATCATCATTGAATATGAGTTTTAAAATAATCAACATGGATTTTATGGGTACGTTTCAATTAACCAGTTACAGCTTCTTATATTTATTACAACTTATTGAATTGTAACTATAAAAATATTTAAATATAAAAAATGAAATTAGACACTCAACGCCAGCCCGACGAGGCCGGGCTGTGCCCGCCGAAGACGGCCAGAGCCCGCCAAGGGAGGTCGAAGCCATATGGCTGACGCCACATGTCGAGCACCCTTCCACCTCCCTGTTCTCTAAAAAGTCATATATATATATACACACCGCGTGGCAGCGATTGGCGGTCGCGGCGCTGAGCCGATGAATTGCGTGGAAGCGATGCCCGATTCTTTGCGCCCGGAGGCCCGCCCGAGGATCAAGCACAAGCGAACCCGGGGTGCAACCAGGCGAAGCCCGTGTGCAGACGGGCGAAGCCCGCCTGATGCGGCCGAAGGCCGCCGCCTGAGAGCATCGAGCACGGGCGTAGCCGTGCGAAGATGCTCGTATATATATAATATATATATATATATATTATATATATATATATATATATATATATAATATATATATATTTATATATATATATATATATATATATATATATATATATATATATATATATATATATATATATATATATAGCATTTGGAGGATTGTGAGTTGCATGAGCTAGCTGCGCGGTCGAGCCGGGTATTTTTGCCGCATTTTGCCATGCGCTCAAGGATTGTGAACGGCATGAGCTCAGTTGATCCGGGTGCCGTCATGGATGATGTAATATCACGCAGGGCATGAGAGGGCCCCCGTGCACTGTCACCCGTATATAGTATAAATTTGTTAGCAGCATATATGCTTAACAAAGATTAAAATAACAATAATAAACAAATGTGGTGTTGTTAAAAGTGTCCCTCAACTTCACATTCAGCAGAAAATGAGATGGACTGAATGTGAGTGATCGGGTACTTTGCTACGCGCACTACGGATTAGGGGTCGGCAAGCACTGTATGTTGCGAGTGCTACAGATTAGAGGCCGACAAGTAATGTATGTCACAAGTACCAAGTCAAGAAAAGATGTCGGGTGTGGTGAGACTAGTTTTGCACAGCAAGAACCATGTGATAAAAATTACTAAGTATAAAGAGCGGAGCATCCCGCGAGACCTTGTGATGGCCGACAAGCACTTTGTGATGGTTAGTGAGTGTTCCTCTGGGCGTATATGAGTACACTATAGTTGAGATGGTTAGATGATGAGATCTTGGCTTTTTGTGGGAAGCAAGCTATCATCCTGATCAGGGGCGTAGGTAGTCTAGGTCCGGGGGGGGGGGGGGGGGGGGGGGGGCTGTTATGAAACTGGGACCGGATCCGCGACTACGGGGTCGCCGCGGATCTTGCAACGGAAGATTATTTGAGCAATAAAATGACAAGCAAAAAATGAATCCAAAATAAGCACAACCAGATGACAAAATAATATACGTGGTTAAGAGATAAGCTCCTACGTCCACGGGGAGAGCGCGCTAAAAAGATCCACTAAAAAAGCTGATGAGGTTACAAGATACAAACTGAGAGGGAAACAAAAAACCAGAAAAAAACTGAATAAACACTATCGCAGGACGATAGCGATGTCGCCGGGCGACAATGACACTGATGATCTTCCCCGCTGGAATCACAACCTGCTTCCGCCGCCTGATGCCGATCCCGCCTGGATCAGCCGCCTAAAGCCGCCGAAAGCCTGGAGTCAACTTCTGGAGGCCGGCCGGATGTCGCCTCGCCTGAGGTGACCAGATGCGCCGTCTCCATTGGCTTCGCCTGTATCGCCGCCTCTGCGCCTACTACCGCCGTCGCCACGCCTGATTCCGCCAAACCTCTGGAGCCTACTGCAGGTGGCCGGCTGGATGTCGCCTCGCTTGAGGTGACCAGATGCGCCGCAACCTTGCGCGCCAGATGCCGCCGTCTGCTGCTGCCGTTCGCCGGAAAAAACCGCCTGAAAAGCTCAAAGCTTTCCCTCTCTGAATTCTCACTAGTGCTGAATGATCTTCTGGATTCTCTCTCTGATTGCTTGAATGAAACAGCTAGAGCGAGCTCCTATTTATAGGATCAAGATCAAATATCAAATTAGGAAGATGATCTCCTATTTAGGAGATTGCCTTATTCCTCCTCACAAAGATATTCCAAATATATGACTCCTCCAAAATTAGGAATTATGGAGGCACACGGATTGATGAGGTGTCATAATCCAATAATTATATATCCTTCTATTAATGATCTTCCTAAATAATATTCCTAAATAGGTTTAGCCGGATTAGGAATTGTGGTCTCCCACGGATCGATGACATGGCGCGATCCTGACGGTCTGAGATTGGCGATGAGGTGTCATCATCTCAACAGGGACGTGCCCCCCTGATTTTATTATTCACCCAGGCAGATTTCGCCCTTTTCATTTTCGCGCTAACATAGTCTTCGCTGGCCCGCTGCTCCCTATCCCGCATTCCGGCCGCTGCTCCTTCACCCGTGACCCGACGGTACAACAGGTACTCTTCTTCTTCCTCTTCACACCCGACTTCTTCTTCTTCTGGCCCTGCTCTGATTTCACACACCCGACTTCTGGCCCTGCTCTGATTTCACACACCCGACGGCCCTTCTCCTTCTTCTTCTTGCCCTGCTCTGATTTCACACACCCGGCTGCCCTGCTCTGATTTCACACACCCAACGGTTCTTCTTCTTCTTCTACTACCAGATAATTGCGCATTTGTGCAGGCCTGCATTTGTGCTTGTTGTTCATTCTGCTTAGATAATTGTGCTTGTTGTTCATTCTGTTCAGATAATTGTGCTTGTTGTTCAAGAAATTGAGTTCTCTTCACGAAATCGGGTTCAGATCGCTGTCATCGCTCTTATTTTTACACTTAAATGTGAGATTACATAATTTGTGTCATAATTGTTAATATGAAGTTCATTTTAGTTTTAAAATTACTGTTTAAAACAAATAACTTTTAATTATAATTGTTATACATATTTATATACTATTGTCGTAAAACAGTGCCTCCACTCAAGCAAAATTTCGGCTACACCCCTGATCCTGATCATCAACGACAAGTGTGTTGAAATTTGGGCAGACAATATGATTCATTAACAATTTTTTGATGAATTTGAGTTTATGTATACTTTATATTATTGATGTACACTATATATCATTCATATATTATATATATTGAATTGTCGAACTAAAAAATATTTTTGTTTAACTTATGAGTTTGGTAATATTTTTGTATTTTGTATATCAATCAGAAGACATTAATTTGTTATCATATTATTTTACAGTGAGAGGTTTCAATGTATTTAAAATTACTTTTAATGCAACTCTAGCTATAGTTTAAATTATTAATTCAAAGAATAATTATTTAGAAAAAATGGGGTCCACAATGCAATAAGTTGGTTGTTCAAACCATTCTAAATGAACGGGCTAATTATTGTGGGCCACTTAATCCCGCAAGCTAATATAGTAGTGTAATTTATATGAATTTATTGGATGTCTGTGCAAGGTAAATATGAAATTTAGACTCCCTTTGACTCTTTGACACTATGATTGCAGTGAATGCGGTGATTATGAATCATCCTTAGTAAATACCCAAGCTGATTTAAGGAATTACATTCTCTTTTATATTCAAAAATAATTATCTTTTTTTGATAGTGATCATAATTGTTGTCATGTCAAACATGGTGGTGTAGTTGTTTAAATACATAGGAGAAAAAGGGGCCGTCAAATAAAACCAAAATCATTATTGTGCCTCTCGCGGCTGCCTCCCGCGGCCGTGAGCCCCCGCTCGGGTGGCGCAACCCCCTTAGCCGGCGAACATCGTCGGCGGTTTGGTCATTCTCCCATGACGGTCCTTCACTGTCGTTCGATCTCTCCGACGTGATCATCGCAGTCTGTTTCGTGTGTAACCACCCACTAACCATCATGGTTAGTGGGGGAATATTTTAATTAAAATATTCAGTTTATGTATAGCAGATTTAATGACAAAGTGCCCCTAACTATTTTAGAAAATGATTATGTGGGTGGTTACGGTGTGTGGATAGCCTCATAACCATCCCCTTAAGGGTATAAATGAGCTTCGGGGCTACTCATTTCTCACTTTTTGGATCCACAACTTGCTTCCTCCTCAGACCAGTGCTCTGCTAGAATCCTTCTACGAAGCCATCTTCGAGCCATCTTTAAGCCATCTTCAAGCCATCTTCAAGCCAATTTTGAGTCATCCAAGCCATCTTCAAGTCGTAGCATCCAGGTTAACTTGAAGCTGTCATCAAGCCGCGTTCAAGTTACATACAAGTCATCTTCAGGCCTCCCGCTACAACAAGCATCCCACGACAACAAGCATCGCGTTACAACCAGCATTCCGCCCGTCCACGTCCACCTGCGAACAAGCCTCGTGTGGAGCAGCCTGTTGTCTGCCACGAGCCATCAATTCTCTCTCACCTCCAAAGTGTAGCAAGAACCGGCATGTCGCCCTCGATTCTCCCTGAAAGTTGTAACCGCTCGTAGATAGTGAAGTTTGATCGTCACAGACCCGATCATGTGATTTTTTACCCAGTTAAGGGTTTTTTCCACGTCAAAATCACCCTGTGTACATACTCTTTAATTTTTTGACTGATTGCGCGCTCGACCACTACCAGGATAAGACGGCCGAATTTAGACCGATTTAGAAGCGCCGAGTTAGACCGCAACAGTGCCTTTTTGCTACTACTATCATAAAAAATATATATAATTTTGAGGTGGTGCCATCATAATTACTTAACTACCAACACACACACGAGTTACGGGCACGGGGCTCCGCCCTTATAGCCAACCCTACATTATCCTGATCGCGACAGTGCACGTGGGCGGGGCTCCCAATGCCCCGCACGATAATATTTCGGCCATGGTATTGCCCTTGTGTGAAGGATCTTCCGACACTCGCAAACCCCCAATTAAACGCTATACTCCATGCATTGCTCATTTTTTTCCCTTGTGCTTGGAGATTTGCGAGTGACGGTGAGAGCACATTTTTTATTGTGGTAAGAGATTTTGCCTATATAAAAACACATATTTTGAAATTAATAAAACATAAAAATTATCGAGATTGAAATTTAATAATATAGAGGAGCAAAATCAAAAAGTTGAATGTTTAACCAAACTACCAAAAAGTATTTTCCCCTTTTAATAGAGTATATAGTCTAGATATATGGAAAGATATTCAAATTAACCTTTAACTTTGGGTTTAGACTCTGTTTGGTTGGGTTGTTGTTGATGTAAAGCTGCAGATAGAAAGTTGCTGATAAAAAAAGTTTTGATTTTGAAAAACATAATTTTGTTCAAAAATTATTTGGATGAAATAGAGTTTGTAAAATGATGTTTTGAAAAAGTCGTATAGAAACAAAACAAAGTTTTGACTGAATTTCTTTTTCTTCAAAACTGTAACAACTCAGTTTAATTTATGTGATAATGATAATAATAAAAAAATAAAATAAAACCTAAATAAAAAAACTCCGATTTTTCCTTCATAAACCGAGCCCCCCCCTATTATTTCATTTTTATAGGCTAGGGCTTCTCTGCCGAGCCCGTCTCCGGCTATTCTCTCGCAACCCGTCCCGATTCCGTCTCCCGCACCCGCACCCGCTCCCGATTCCGCCTGCGTCTGCCGGTCCCGCCCCTGATTCATCCTCCTGTCATGGCCGATGTTAGCGCCTCCGACTTCTCCTCCTCTTGCTCTGGTTGGCAGCTTCCCCTCCTCCTCTGCTAAGGCTGGCAGCCTCCTGCGGCTTCTCCTCCTCAGGTCGCCGACTGCTCCTTTTCCTCTCCTCCATTAGGGTCGACAACATCAAGCCTCCCCCTCCTCAGTCCAACAACTTCTTCTCTTCCCCTCAAGAGGGCTGGACCTAGGGTTTGCTCAAATCCTCCTCTCAGATTTTGGGCATGAATTTCTTCTCCTTGGGTAAGAAAGTCACTCTCCTCCTCAATTCAGATTTTTTTGCCCACTTGCGATCGTCTAACGACTATGTTATGTTTGTATTTTCCGGCGCCGCTCCCCGATTCAGTTGGTGGGAATCATGTGAAGTCTCTCCAAATTAGGGGTTTTCGATACTCAAGCGCCGTCAAGTCTCTATCTCTGTGTGGTAGTCTCTTCTCCCCTCACCTCTGAGGGAGGTAAATTCTCTGACCCCTCTCAAGTATAGGTTATTTGATGATAAATTATTTGTGCTAGTGTAGTGGTATTTTGCTATATCGCTTCGGTCGTTCTTATACAGGTTCAAAACAGGATTTCTGATTTCGCTTGTGCCGCTCAGCCGTCACCGTCAGTTTCAGGTTCTTTAAGGCAAGTAGAGATCTATCTCTCTCTTGCAAGCATCGAATTTAAATTAATGACTCTGTTCTTTGATTACATGTCTGCATTACTGTATATAATTAATCTGTCACATGAATTTAATTCATGAATGACTAGTTGAATAAATTAGTAGTTTAAGGTTCAATATGTTGGAATGTCATGAGTTATAGCTTATGCTTGACTCTTATTTAGATTTTAACTTAGATGAATGATTTTATTTTGATATTAATTTAGATGAATGATTTTATCACATTTGATGAATAATGAGAAAGATGATAGAATATCGAGCATGAGAAACAAGTGTCATGATGATAATTATAACGATTTTTGGTTAGCAGATATATAATTGGTGTCTTTATATAATGCTCGTATCGTACATGTTTTTCTTGGGAGATGTTTGTGTCATAATGATAATCGAAAATATTTCTGGTTAACAACCAAATTGATGATTTGTGATTTTATATTAAATGTTCAGATCAAACACATGCTATTTGAGAGATAATCGTGTCTTGGAATAAATCAATTTAAATGAATATCTGGTGTCCAGGAAAATAACGTATTGTAATTGTGTCACTTGTGAATGCTTGGACCCGCAAACCATAAGTCCATTATTTAGTTTCCTTGTGTCACCGAATTCTGTTTCTTAAGTCTGTCTGGTTGTAAGACTTGAGCGAATGTTGCTTCATAACTCAATTTCTCTCTTGACGCGTTTATGAACTCTAATCTTGTATAACTGAATTGTTTAATTTGTAACAGGTCTTGATATATTAGGAATCTCCTACATTGTGAATCATGTAATTCATAATATCATAAACAAAATTGAAACGTGTTGTGGTCACTTGGGTTGCAGCCTTCACGGTGTCAGTTGGGACCCACTAAGCCTCCTTGAGCCGGGCCTGGGCCGTGACAATGATCACTACAAGCAAGAAGTTTTCTAATAAGACTTGTATCTGGACTGAGTGTGAATCATGCACATCACTCAAAACATCTACACACTTCATTGATTGCAGCTTATGATATTACTTGTTATATTATGTGTTATGCTCCGAAGTAACCTTAATTCAATTATTTATGTTTGACTATTCTACATGTCTGAGTTAGTAACTCTGATTTATGAAAACTGGTACACTCATACATTTATGTTTCTATTATCGTTCTTTACCTTTACTTTGCTCACCCTGTTTATTTCAATATTCTGAGACTTTTCCTTTCTGTTTTGGAATTGTCTTAGCGTTCGCGACAGCGCCGCCAGGTTCTCGAGCCCGATCTGCTTAAAGTTACAGGTTCTATGTTTACATTTCATTTACTGTCAAATATTGTTTTATGTAATAATTGCAATCAGACATTTTCTCTGGTATCATGGACAACTGTTAGGTTATTTTAAATAGTTTATGTACTAGAAATTGATATTAATGTATGTGTATTCTTTTTTGAATCATAATTGCATGAAATCTGTAGCAATGACTTGTAAAACATGAATTTTACAAAATACATGTGTATTTAAAATTCTCACTGTTTTAAACTCCAAAAGCTTCCGCATAAAAAAATTAAACTGTTTTTACTTAAAAATAATTATTTTAAACCTATTACCAGTATCTCTGCATCCGTCTTAGCAGACATGGTTTTCTTTCCGCCCATGCTTGTGGCATCATGACCCGCCCGAAGCGCACTCTGACTTTTGTCGAGATGGATCGTGACAAAAACATAATTACCGACAATAAATTTTTTGAGAACACACACATATATTCACACTTACAACTCACATAGAACACACACACATCTATTCATAACATACGAGGATTTTCAATTCAACGTAACTGCGATTACTTGCTCTGTATGGTTTGGAAGTCGATTAAACAAGAATTGGATACTGCTAACCAGTAGATGGTGATTATGAAACATGGCTAAATACATTAGTCATTTGACTCATTTTGATCTAACATTACTAACATTTTAATTTAACAATACAGGTGCTAAAAAGGACTGATTGTAGGCCTATACGAAAGACTCATTACAGGTACTAACTGGCAATCTGGCATACCCAACATACGAGGATTTTCAATTCAATGTAACTGCGATTCAAGGGTTGGAACAGTACAAAAACAAAAGGGTAAAATCCCGTGAATTCATTAGCAGGACTGGGACATAAAAACACAAAAAAAATCTAGGATCTTTATCTGCTGGAACCCTAACTTGGTGGAACCCTACTGTCTTCGTGGATTTGCAAGCAAGAAATGTTGTTGGTTTCCGTCGAGAGGACGGGTGGACGAAAAAGAGATTTTGGAGCTAGGTGGCGCTGAGGTTGAGGTCGTCAAGGGGCGAGATATCGAGGCAGTGTCTAGATTGGAACGCCGACACCATCGAGATGCCTCCGTCGGAGTGTAGGGGGAAGGTTTCACTCTTGCGCTCGGGGGAGATCAGGAGGAGAGTTTCGGGGGAGAAGGATACTGCCGGGCTTTTTCGGCTGGACGTGGAAAAAAGTAGCGGATGCACTTCTGCGGTAAACAGCAGAAATTAATAACCCCCGGTTTCGAAATAAGCTGTGCCAAACGCTGCTTCTCTCAAAATTGCGGTGCATTTCAGCAGCACTGTAGCCTAAAAGCTTAACCAAACGCCACCGTTTCAAATAAGTCTTTTAATTTTAATTTCCTTCAAATAGGTCCATTTACTTTGATTTCAAATATATATTCACTTAATTTTCATTCGCTTCAAATTGATCGCTTAACATTGTATTTTTTTTCAAATAACTAATTTTGCAATTAGCAATAATAACTAATTTAGCGGCATTAACTAATTACCATTAATAAGAACTTTATAATCCTTTTAAATTTTTTATTTTAATTAATTGCAGTGAATTTAAATACAATACCTATATTATTATTTATCACTGTTTATTAGTTAAACTATTAATTAACAAAATTTAACATTTTACACAGATATCACCATCTCCCGTGGGGTGAAATATAAAAAAACCCAAAATATATAGTAGTTTAATGTCGGGAATCAAGAGATAAGATCATAAGAAGGCCAGTAGGTCACAATTATTATAGGCAATGTTGCGGGCTAACTCGATGTTCCGGTCGGATCGGATTCAATTGGACCGCCTTAGCTTGCGGGGCGGTCGAACGCGCACACAGTCAGAGAAAAGTAAAGATTGACTCAAGATGTGAAGACGTGGAAAAACCCCTCAATTGGATAAAAAACCAAGTGACCGGATCTGTGTCGGTCAAAATCCACTAGCTGCTTGCGGTTACAGTGCGTTTGGAGAATGGGGGCGACAGACCGCTCCCGTTACAACTTGAGGTGAGAGAAGAATACTACAGCTCCCTGCGGGCAACAGGCTGCATCGCGGGAGCGTTTTGGGTACTAGAATTCGAGTGGCGGCACTGGTGCTCTGTAGCTTGGATTGCGGGTCCGCCTCGCGCCTACTTGCAAGGATCGTCTTCTTCCTCCTCTGCTCGCTCTGGGACTTGGGCGTTTTCCAGCTGGTGGTGCTATGGTGGTTCGTGGTGGCTCGAGGTGGCTAGAGGATGACTTGAGGGAGGAGTCCTACAGAGCTCTGACCTGAGAAAGAAGATGACCAGGAGCGAAAAGGTGATGAATGAGGAGGCCTTGAAGCTCCTTTTATAGCCTCCAGGAGAGGTTCATGGCGGGCTCCGCCACCAATGTAGTGGGTTAGTGGGTGGTCACCCACCAGATCGGACGGCGAGGAAAGCCCACAATGATCGGATGGTGGGCAGGCCGTCCATGGTGGTGGGGGCCGGGCGGTGGAGGCGGTCGGCCGGGGGCCTGGCAGCTTGGTCGCGACCTGCTGCGGCAAGGCTGACCTGGTCGTGAGCCCGGCCAGCGGCCAGGCCGCTGACGGCCTCGCGGCTTGGCCGCGGCCTGCAGCGGGAAGGCCGGCCTGCGGCAGGCGGCGGCCGGCCAGGCCGGCGGCGGCTGCGGTTTCCCCCAAAGGGGGCGGTTTTGGTGGAGAGAGAGGGAGTGGGCCCCACCCCATGTTCTCCTCATCATGGGAGGTGGGGTTGACTAGTCAACCCCATGATCTCCCATTTTGGGGGGAGATCATGGGGGAGCCTTCCTTATAAATGATGGTGTAACCCATCAATTGCCCCCCAAATTCCTCTTGCCGGAGAGCGCCACGAGCGAGGGAAGAAGGATTTTCTGCTGCCCCCTTTCCCGTTGTCATGGCAACTTCCGCCGAGCAGATGGAGACGGTGAAGGGCAGTGTTTCTAAGGTACTCAGAGCGATTTTCCGCAGGGGGGTGTCAGCCGGCAAAAAACGCCGAACTTAGCCATGCACGGCCTGGCGCGCGTCCCGGCCACCTGGCCGGCAGGCCGCGTGCCCAATCCGCGTGCGGGTGGCCGAGATCGTGTGGCCGACCGTGTGGCAGGCCGTGCGCGCCCAGGCTGTGCGCCTCTAGGCTTGGTGCGTACCGAGCCTCGTGCACACGGGAATGAGCGTGCGAGTTTTTCCTGTGACTGGGTGCGTGGTGCACGCTTGTTTTGCGCGTAGTTTGGGCAAACCTGACCCCTTTTACCTTTGCGTTGTGCAGGTCTCGAAACGCTCTGCTGGTCCGATGCGCTTGCGCTTAACCGAAGAAGGTGTGGAGATTTGGAGGAAGAAATATGGGCTTCCTGCTAGTTTGGAGGTGAGGATCCCAAGTGCCGAAGAGCGAGTTCAGAATCCTCCTCGTGGTTGGCTGACGATTTGTGAGGTTTCTCTGAGGTCCGACTTCCGCCTCCCGCCGTGCGAGGAGGTGATCGAGGTTTTGAAGTTCTGTGGGGTGCCAATTTCACAGTTTGTCCCTGTTGGAATTACTCGAATCATGGGCTTAGCTGCATTCTTTCACGAGCATGGAGGACGGCTTTCCCTGGACCAGTTCCGAGATTGGTACGACGTTCGACCCGATGGTGGCGAGCGGGTGGAGGTCCATAACAACAAGAGTTGGTTGGAGTTTGAGGCTCGAAAAGATCGTTGACATGTGAACACTTTGTTTAGGTATGTTAGGAATTCATGGGGCCTTCCCGAGGCGTGGGACACACTGTCGGATCGCTGCCGCCGAGTGAATGGGAAGGAACGAGAATTCTCTCTGTTGCTTGGGTTTTTAGAGCCTCGCGAACTAGCCAATCGCCTTTTTAATATTTTTGTCTATGTGGAGGAGAAGCGCCTGCTGCGTTGTGGCATCTCTTCGGATGCAGCTCAGATTGTTAGGACCTTTTAGGGATGTGGTCGAAAAAGGAAAGCTGTGGTGGCCCCTCCTGGCGATCTTGATACGGTGGCGGCAACAGCCCCTTTCGATGCCTGTCTCGAGTCAACTCCCGAGGTGCAGATACTTGCGTCTCTAGTTCCTCAGGTGTCTTCGGAGGCGGTGGCCTCTCGAATGTCCTCTTCCTTGAAGGCAATGAGCGATGCGGTAAGTGCCTTGTCTCGTTATGAAGAACCTTTTACCCATTCTTTTCATTATTTGGTGCTAACCTTGGTCCTTTTCTTGTGCAGATAGAGAACCAGGCCGAGATTGCGGTAACCTGGAATGACCATTATGTGAGTCTGAAAGATGGGTATCTTGCTCTTCAGGAGAAGCTCCGGTTGACATCGAGCTCGCTTGCCTCCTTGAATGAGGAACATGATCGGGACATTGCGCGGTTTCGCCGGACCGGGTCGGCGCTGAGATCCGAGCTAGAGGACGTGCATGCAGCCTTGGAGGTGGAGAAAATCCTGGTGGAGAGGACCACCCAGATGTTGAAGCACTCGAAGGAGGAGACCCTGGGCTTGAAGACCCAGTTGCAGGCGGCACGAGAGGAGGTCACCGGCCTCGACACTCAGCTACGGGCGGCGAAGACCCAAGTAGAGATGCTGTCCTTCGACAGCCTTGCGTCGGAGCTGAAGGCCGCAAGACTTGTAGAATATATGGACTCGCTGGACTACATGCGAGACCGTAGTTTGATTGCAGAGGAGGTTCGCGACGAGATTTGGTCCAAGGAGGTGGAGCCCAGATGGACGATGTTCGTGAGCTGGCGCTTCGGCGCGGTGTATCGAAGGACTTTCACCTAGTTAGAAAGAGTCTGGGATGTGACACATCCGACCTCAACTTTGCAGACGTTTCTGAAGACGAGCGTTCGGGCTCGGACGAGGAGTAGTAGCCTTTTGTTTTCGCAGCTGTGTATTTGTACTTTGTTGTTTAGGTAGTCGTATTGCTTTTTGTTCGACATTCGTTGTTATCGCCCTTAGGTGTTGTTTGCCCTTTGCTGGATCATTTCAGTTTATTTTGTTTGACATTATTCTTTTCATGTCATCTTAGCTGTCTTGTATGACATTAGTTTGGCTTTGTTAGCGCGTCTTTAGTCCGCAGCTTTGCTTGCGCGGCTCTAGTTCACGGCTGAGTTTGCGCGAGGGCTGCTCGCAGCTTCTTTGTGAGGGGGGCAGGTCCTCACGTGGTGCACGAGTTAGGATCACGGCTCAGGTTGCACGAGGGTTGCTCGCGACTTCTTCGTGAGGGGGGCAGACCCCCATGGGGTTGCGCGAGGCAGGCTCGTGGTTTAGCCATGAGGGGGGCAGGCCCCCACGGGGAGTTTGCGCGAGGGTTGCTCGCAGCTTGGTTTTCCGGAGAATGTAAGTACTCAGTCCGACTGCCGGAGAATGTGGGTACTCAATCCAGTTGCAATCGCGAGGGGGCAGGCCCTGGCGACAACAAGACGTTGGTTTGCAGTAACAGCGGAGAATGTAAGTACTCAATCCGACCGCCAGAGAGCGTGGATACTCAATCCAGTTACAATCGCGAAGGGGGCAGGCCCTGACGACGACAAGGCATTGGTTTGCAGTAACGACGAAGAATGTAAGTACTCAATCCGACCGCCGGAGAGCATGGGTACTCAATCTGGTTGCAATCGCGAGGGGGGCGGTCCCGGACGATGACAAGACATTGGTTTGCAGTAACGACGGAGAATGTAAGTACTCAATTCGACCGCCAAAGAGCGTAGGTACTCAATTCGGTTGCAATCGCGAGGGGGCAGGCCCTGGTGCGATAAGGCATTGGTTTATAGTAACGACGGAGAATGTAATTAAGTACTCAATCCGACCGCTGGAGAGCGTGGGTACTCAATCCGGTTGCAATCGCGAGGGGGGCAGGCCCTGGCGACGACAAGACATTAGTTTCAGTAACGACGGAGAATGTAAGTACTCAATTCGACCGCCGGAGAGCGTGGTTACTCAATCTGGTTGCAATCGCGAAGGGGGCAGGCCCTGGCGATGACAAGACATTGGTTTGCAGTAACGACGGAGAATGTAAGTACTCAATCCGACCGCCGGAGAGTGTGGGTACTCAATATAGTTGCAATCGCGAGGGGGGCAGGCCCTGTCGATGACAAAACATTGGTTTGCAGTAACGACAGAGAATGTAAGTACTCAATCCGACCGCCGGAGAGCGTGTGTACTCAATTCGGTTGCAATCGCGAGGGGGGCAGGACCTGGTGATGACAATGTATTGGTTTGCAGTAACGGCATAGAATGTAATTAAGTACTCAATCCGACCGCCAGAGAGCGTGGGTACTCAATCCGGTTGCAATCGCGAGTGGGGCAGGACCTGATGACGACAAGACATTGGTTTGCAGTAACGTCAGAGAATGTAATTAAGTACTCAATCCAACCGCCGGAGAGCGTGAGTACTCAATCCGGTTGCAATCGCGAGGGGGGCATGCCCTGGAGACGACAATGCATTGGTTTACAGTAACGGTGGAGAATGTAAGTACTCAATTCCACCGCCGGAGAGCGTGGGTACTCAATCCGGTTGCAATCGCGAGGGGGGCAGGCCCTGACGACGACAAGGCATTGGTTTGCAGTAACGACAGAGAATGTAAGTACTCAATCCGACCGCCAGAGGGCGTGAGTACTCAATCCAGTTGCAATCGCGAGGGGGCAGGCCATGACGACATTAAGGTGTTGAGTGATAATGTTGGTAAAGAACCTGCTTGCTCGGCTTGCAAGTACGGCTTTACCTAAAAATTTCATATTAATATTACTGAAGCAAATACAATATTGTGTTTAAAAATAAGCATAGTCCGCGCAAGCCCGAGCACGCGACTTTTACGATCAGTGAGTGACAAGATGCAAGGGGATGCAAACAATATGTAGTAAAAAAACGTAGAAGGAAAGGCGTCATGTAAGTCGCAAGCTGCTGGTATACTAGTCCTGTCCAAAAGGCTCGAGCCCAGTGGGCCGGCCCGAGCCCGGCCCGGCGAAAGCCTATTTCGGACCGGCCCAGAAAAAGCCCGGCCCGGGCCGAGGCCGGGCTCAGGGCCCTTACAGGGCCATGGTTTTGGGGGCTAGCCCGGCCCGATGCCCGGGCCGGGCCGGGCAAAGCCCGAAAATCGGGTCAGCCTGGGCCCGAACCCGGGCCCGGACGAAGCCCTGACCAGGCCCGCAGGCCGGCCCGGACCTGCTGCCAACGGCTCTAAGAGCCGTTGGAAATCCAACGGCTCTTAGAGCCGTTGGAACTGCACCCAGCAGGGCTGCTGCAGCCCTGCTGGCTGCAGTACTTTTGCCTAGGGCCTAGGCCATATTAAAAAAAAAATTTATTTAAATTTTTTTTTTATAACCCCCCTCTAACTGATCCCCTCTCTCTCTCTCTTCCACTCACTCACTCTCTCTCTCTCTCTCTCTTCCACTCACTTTCTCTCTCTCTCTATTCCACTCTCTCTCACTTACTCTCTCTCTCTCTTACTCTCTTACTCTCTCTCGCTGCATGGCATCGTCCTCCTCAACGCGGCGTCGTCGACTCAAAGCACGGCCGAAGTGGTGAGCATAATCGGAGGGCGCCCGTCTGGGAGCATTTCGACAAGGTTAAGTCGGCGACGAATTCAAGTCGCGGTGCAAGTTGTGCTCAAAGTTGCTAACTCTTACCGGCAACTAAACATTAGCGAGACACGTTAAGTCCTGTTTTGCAAAGCAAGCTCCCGAGTCCAGTTAGAGACAAATATCAGCATCAGGACAAATTTGGACGTACGATCAAGCAAGACAGCGAGACGTACAGGTGAAAAACGTCATCAGACGTGGGTTGCCATTCAGTCACTACGACAACGATGAGACGACGAAGTATATACACGAAGGGCTTCAGTCCAAATATCAACAGGTAAGTATATCCACTATTAGACGCGACGCACTTAAATTATATTTTGACGCAAAACAAGATTTAATAAAATTTTTTGAAACTTTCGAGGGACGTGTGAGTTTAACGAGCGACGTTTGGAGTAGTAGCGTAAGGGTAGGGTTATCTTATATTTGTATAACGGCTCATTGGATCGATCCCGTTTCATGGGATTTAAATAAGCGCGTAATATGTTTTGAAGATTTTGAATTTCCGCACACGGGTAAGGCTATATATTGTGTAATTATTAAATGTTTGCGTGAATTTAAAATAAAAGATAAAATAATGAGTATTTCTTTTGATAACGCTAGTAATAACAACTCCGCAGTAGAGTGGTTAAAACGTGAATTAAAACCAATGCTTAACGGTGCGTTTTTTCACACTCGATGTGTGTGCCACGTTTTAAACTTAGTAGTACAGGATAGTTTAGAAGCTATGGAACCATATGTTGAGAAAATTCGTACTATGCTTAGATTTATTTATTGTACCAAACATCGAAGTCAATATTTTCGAAAATTTGTGATCGCACAAGGTCAAAAATATTTGAAACCTTAATTTGATATGCCTGTAAGATGAAACTCCCCATATAAAATGTTAAAAAGAGCGTTTCAACAAAAAACACTTCTTATGGAATATTACACTATGACAAATAATCATAATTTAACTGATAACGATTGAGACGTACTATTTCATTATATGGATTTATTAAAATATTTTTATAGGGCGATTGTTTTTTTATCTGGTGTGTATTATCCCACTAGCTCGTTAGTAGTTGAAAATTTTGTAAATATCGCACAGAAACTTAACCATTTTAAGCAACACTCCGAATGGCTTCCTTTAATTGAAGTAATAGAAGAAATTTTTTTAAAATATTATAGAGAAATGCCTCTTGCATTTTCATGCGCCGCCGCTTTAAACCCGTTATTCGTTGTAGACGGCGTAGAAAATTTAATAGATGAAATTAACGTTAACTTAGACATAAATACAAGTTTCGATGACGTTGACGACGTTAGTACTACTAAATTTAATTCTATTTTTACCGAATGTTTTAATTATTACGACAACTTATATGGCTCACGACCCCGAGAAGAAATAACACAACCTAGGACAAAAGATTCTTTTACAAATAAAATTTTAGAATTAGCTTTCAGGAAAAAAGCACGCATATCGAGTAGTTTAAACGAATTAGGACTATATACGAAAACGCAATTTCGTGATTTTATGACTACAAAAGAGATCAAAAACTTCGATATCTTAAAGTGGTGGAAAGGTAAAGCTAATACCTATCCTATTTTGACCTATATGGCCCGTGATTTACTAACAATTCAAGCTAGTACAGTAGCTTCGGAGTCCGCTTGTTCTCTTAGTGGCAGGATTTTGAACACGCGGAGGAACCGACTAAATGAAGAATCACTCGAACTATGCATCTGCTACAAAGATTATTTGGATGCTACGAATAGGAAGCAACACATTTCAGCGTTGGAGGAGAGCTCCGAGGAAATTGAAGAGGAGATGGACAACCTGAATTTGTAAAAATGTAATTTTTTTTATTATCATTTAAAATAATAAGTTTCATTTTTTCTACTTTTATTTTTTAAAAGTGTAATTTTGTTTTTTAAAATTTCAATATTAATAAATTTTTTGATTCTAATTTTTATTTCAATTTTTAAATTTTTTTTAAGTAGTTTTTTTTTTCTTAAGAGGGCCCGGTCCGGGCCCGGCCTGGCCCGGGGGGCCAGCTCGGGCCCCTTCCGGGGTCAAAGCCCGGCCCCGGCCCGAGCCCAATAAAGAAAGGGCCCGGTCTCGGCCCGGTTTGCAAAAGCCCGGACCCGATCAGGCCCGGTCCGGGCCGGCCCGATCGGGCATTTTGGGCAGGCCAGGTATACTACGAGGGATCTTCCTGCGTCGGGGAGAGTGTCCTTCCTAGGAATCTACTGCTGGGCGTAGGTTCATGCCGTCAACGCTGAAGGTGGTAGTGGATATTGGTTGTGCTTGTCTAGCGTAGCAGGCATGTGGCTCTTCTTGATCTCCGCGAATAACTCCCACTCCTCTAGGGGTTGGGAATTTCATTGCAAGATGGGGGATTGACGGTATTGCTCCGAAGGTGGATTGTACTGGCCTTCCAAAAATGTCATTGTATGTCGAACTTGAATTGATCACGACAAAGTTCACATCATGGGTAGCTTGCTTCGGGAAATCTCCCATCGTGACGGGCAACGTGATTGTGCCTTGGACCGGGACGAGGTGGTTGTCAAAACCATAGACGGGGCCTTCTGCGGGGCTAAGATGCTGCTTAATGAGTTTCATGCTTTCTAGGGTTGAGTGAAACAACACATCAACCAAGCTTCTGCTGTCTACCAAGATCCTTTTGACGTTGAAGCAGGGATCCCCGATCCTGGCATGGATAACGAGGGGATCCTGGTTGGGCGTCTGCAGCACTTCGAGGTCCTTGTCATCAAATGTGATGATAATATCCTGATTTGGCTTCCTAGCTGATCCTCTTATTGAAAGTATCTGGGTTAGGGGCCCGGGGATGGTCTCTATGTTGCCCACCATCGGCTTCCCCCCACCAGTTTCCTGCGGTGGGTTTTGCTAGTTTCTTTCACGATGTTACGTTGGCTGGTTTTGCGCTCGCCCTTGCAGGAATCTTCCAAGGAGCCCTTGGCGGACGAGGCGCTCGATTTCATCTTTCAGCCCGACACACTCTTCGGTGTTGTGACCAGGCGTGCGGTGGAACTCACAGTACCTTGTATGGTCAGCATTCGGGTTTGGCCGCGGTATTCTTGGCCGCTGGAATGCTGGATCATTCTGAATTGCATACAGTATATTAGTGCGAGTGCTATTCAGAGGGGTGTATTCTCGAAGTGGATGCTGCCCCCAATCCTCTCGGGGTCACGTCGACGGTTGTCACCATGGCGCTCAGTCTGACGCCGCTCTTCTTGTCTTATGAGAGTTTGTTCTTCTCCTTTCTTTCTCTTTTGTCCACCTTCAAACTGTTGGCGGTGTGCTTCGATGGCCTCGTCGGCCGCTATCTGAGCTTCAACCCGGTGAACTAGATCTGGATAACTGGGTACAGTTTCCCTCATCAGTGCTGAATAGATGTCGCTAGGACGGAGACCCCCAAGGAACACCCCTCTTAACAACTCTGGGTCGACACCTGGGATCTGGCGAGCTTCTGCAGAGAACATGCGGAAGAAGTCTTTTAAGGACTCTCCTTCATTCTAGCGAATACCTGATAAGTGAGAAGGGTCGCGGACGATCCTCCGATTTGCTATAAACTGATCAACAAACTGCCTTGTCAGTTCCGTGAAGTCGGCGATGGTTCCTGCCCTTAATGAATGGAACCACGTTCGGGCCTGACCTTTTAGAGTGGCTGGAAACACTTGGCAGAGCAACTGGTCTGGGTATTGTAGATCCTCATAATGGTGGTGAAGTGATTAACATGCTTTAGTGGATCGTCGGTCCCGTCGAATGTCTCAATGTTCGGGAGCTTGAACCCATACGGGATTGGATGGTCGAGAATTTGTAGCGCCAAAGGGGAGCCTTAGCAAAGCAATCAGCGAACATGAACATTTCTTCTTCCTGCCTGGCGGTATTCTTCAGCGATGACCTCTTGAATCTCTTCTCGAGTAAATCTTTCAAGCGGTGGAAGGTGGGCGCCATTGACCGGGTTGTATCAATGGTGGTCTGCTCCGGCCCCTCCATGGGTCGGGGGAGCAGAACTGCCAGCTTCGGAGTATTCCTCGAATCCTTCTTGTATTGAAGGAACTTCCTGGGTTCTGCGCTGATTCAGCTACGGCGGAAGATTTGCCGGTGCTGGTGGCACCGCCGGTGCGGGATGTGCTCCCAGGTTTCGGAGCAAGGTGAGCATTTCAGTTTGCTGCTCTTCCATTTGGCGAACACCCCCCTCCAGGGCGGTGACGGTGGCAAAAGCTGCTTCAGCCATTAGCAGCACGTCTACCAAAGAGTGGGAGTGTGCCGGCTCGACGTGTCCGCCTAGGGCGGATATGATCCTTCAGCGGTGCGAGTGCTTCTCTTTGCCATTGGAACAGGACTTGGAAGCGGCAGGGCTGGTGATCTAGTTCTTTTGAAGGATGTAGGGAACCGTGTTCCCACAGACAACACCAAACTGTTACGGGCTAACTCGATGCCCTGGTCAGACCGGATTCAATTGGACCACCTTAGCTTGCGGGGCGGTCGAGCGCGCACACAGTCAGAGAAAAGGAAAGATTGACTCAAGATGTGATGACGTGGAAAAACCCCTCAATTGGGTAAAAAACCACGTGACCGGATCTGTGCCGGTCAAAATCCACTAGCTGCTTGCGGTTACAGTGCGTTTGGAGAATCGGGGCGACATGCCGCTCCTGTTACAACTTAAGGTGAGAGAAGAAGAGTACAGCTCCCCGCGGGCAACAGACTGCGTCGCGGGAGCGTTTTGGGTACTAGAATTCGAGTGGTCACACTAGTGCTCTGTAACTTGGATTGCGGGTCCGGCTCGCGCCTACTTGCAAGGATCGTCTTCTTCCCCCTCTGCTCGCTCTGGGACTTGGGTGTTTTCCGGCTGGTGGTGCTCTGGCGGTTCGTGGTGGCTCACGGTGGCTGGAGGTTGACCTGAGGGAGGAGTCCGGCAGAGCTCTGACCTGAGGAAGAAGATGACCAGAAGCCATAAGGTGTTGAATGAGGAGGCCCTGGGGCTCCTTTTATAGCCTCCAGGAGAGGTTCATGGCGGGCCCTTTTATAGCCTCCAGGAGAGGTTCATGGTCGGCCAGGCCGGAGGCGGTTTCCCCCCAAAGGGGCGATTTTGGTGGAGAGAGAGGGTGTGAGCCCCACCCTCCTTGTTCTCCTCATCATGGAAGGTGGGGTTGACTAGTCAACCCCATGATCTCCCATTTTGAGGGGAGATCATGAGAGAGCCTTCCCTATAAATGATGGTTTAACTCATCAAGCAATAAGCCAATAACTAATACTGTAATAAAAAAAATATGGCCATCATAAATTTTATTATTTTGCACCCATTAATTCAACCCGAAACATGCGCAAATACATGCATATCCCTATTATTACCGCCCCAACAACATACACACTACATATTTCTTAAACCAAGAAAACTCTCCTGCGACCACCGCCGCCGCCGCTGCCACCGCACCACCACCACAGCTTTCAACAATGGCGATCGAGCTCATATCTACAGCTTAATTTCTTAAACTTGAAATTAATCTACAGCTTTCCAAACATCAGAAACCGATTCCAGCGACGACCATCACCGCAATTTAACGGCCAGCTTAAATTAATCAAAGTTTATGATCTTGATGTTCTTCTTCTTCTCCACATTTTCTTCCGGCTGCCGGATTTTCAGTTCTAAATGAGGAGAGGTTGAGGAAGAGTGAGAGACAACTAACAGTGAAGAAAGACAGCAGGAAATTAAAACTAGTTTCGGCTTCCGAGTTCACATCGGGAAAAGCTAGTATTAGCGGGGATCGTCGTTTCTCCTGTTGGCGGCTGCCGCCGCGGCCGCCGCTGCAGGCGAACCGGACAAAGAGGCGAGGAGGTTGAGGTGGCCCTGCGCGATGGGAAGGTAGTTCCCAACCCTAGCCGCAGACGCCTCCCCCATCAGCTGCGCGGCGGTGGCGTATCTCCCGGAGATTGCCTGCGAGGGCATGATGATCTCCGGCGCGCCGAAGCTCCAGAGCTGGCCGAAATCCGGTCGCGCTGGAACTGCCCAGAAACCCCCGGCGGAACCTAATGTTTGCGCCATGGAGGCTATGCCGGCCCCGCCGCAGCCACTGTCTTTAGTGCCGCCGCCGTCGGAGTCATCCTCGGAGTGGATGCGCTTCCCGAGTATGAACGGCGCCGGCGCCATCGATTGCGGCAGAAGCTGGGTCCCATGAAAGGGGGCAATGGAGGAGGTGGGTTTGTGTTCGGCCGGAGCGGATGAGGAGGAGCGCAGGGAGGTGGAGACGGTAGAGAAGGACGCTGGAGTGGTTCCGGTGCCGGTGGCGGCGAAGATGGAAGGCTCGGCCTGTCGGAGGAGCCACTCGATGGTCTGACCGTCCGATTTATGGCCCAGCTCACGCGTGAGCTGGAAGACGCGGGCGGCGCAGATGATCGGCATCCGGATCCTTCGTCCCCGACCATCCACCTTGCTGTGTCTGTCCTTGGAGGGCAGCTTCTTCACTACTAAAGCCCCATTCGTCGCTCCGCTCCCGCCGGCGATTCCGCCGCCGATCCCCGCAGTCTTCGATGCTTTCCCAGTCACTAGATCGGTCGCCCCTCCGTCGGCCGCCGCCGCCGGCATCGCACTGCAATAGTAGTTTTTTACTTTTTTTTGCTGGCCTGGTGGAGAAGGAAGGGAAAGGAAATTAATGGCGCAGGAGGGCGGGGAAGAAAGAGGAGAGAGAGACGCTCTAATCATTGAGCGGCAGGAGAGGGTGGAGGCAAAGGAAAGAGCACATGGGAACGTGGACCCACCTACCCACGGTCGCCCAATAACGTGTAGCCACGACTCGCTTCCACTTCAGGGACCGGCAGCCAGGCTATAAAAAATTCAGAGCAACCCCCAATATTTCTATTTAATTACGAATACTGCCACAAATTCTTTTTATACGAGTAAAATAGTAAAATATATTATAGTTAAACTCTCACCAATTAGACATTTTGATTTTATTTCACTCAAAAATTTAATAATATATATATATATATATATATATATATATATATATATATATATATATATATATATATATATATATTAATTGTATTTCCTACTAATTTATTAATTCAACCATCGCAGTAAAAATAAGATCGGGATCCATTTCAGGGTCCAGATTAGGGGTGCAAGCGGTTCGATTTGGGTCCGTTTGGATCAAAATCGAAACTAAATCGAAAAGGGTCGGTTATTTTTTTCTCCAAACCGAGCCAAACCTAAACCGATCGGTTCGGTTCACTAATAGGTCTGGTTTGGGGCGATTTTTAGGGGCGGTTTTCGGTATTATTATAATAATTTATAAGACAAGCTGATATCATTATTTATGTATTATAGTTATTTTAATGATGTTTTCCTTTAATTATATAATGTATGATAAAATATTGAAAATAACAAAATAATAATAACAAAATGTGTAAACAACATTTATATTGTTAGACACAAATGGTTTTCATCATATTTTAATCAATTTACAGATCATATGATATGCGCGCTGTGTCTCTATACTATATTAAAATGAAAAACATTAAGTATATGTCATGGTTATTGTTGAAGCCAAAATTGACCTCTGTGGAGTTCGGGGTCCCTAGAAAGGGGTGACCTCAAACCTACTACACCCGGAGGAACGTCACGGACCAAAGATCAAGAAGCTAGAAACAGACCCTCGGCTCTAGCGCGGAGGTCCCACCTCACACCCGAAAGACCTTTGAGGACTCCCCTCCCTAGCCAATGCTTGAGCTAGGATGCCTTGAAGGATGAAGGGAGAATGAAGAAGTGATCCTCTCCAAGACACCCCTAAGGGTCTATTTATAGTTTTTCAAATCTCATGGACCAAAATGACCGAAATGCCCCTAGGGCCAAAAGACTTTGAGCCAATAGAAAACAACCACGCCGGGGGGTAAAGGGGTAATTCCTCCCCGAGGGCAAGACGGTAAAAGCATGACCAAAAAGGGGTCCAAGGACGGGAGGAGCCAAACCCCTCATCTCCCCGGGTACCCGAGACGGGCAGGTGACCCCCGAAGAACCGGGGAGCAGGGGGCAGGGGCGAGACCGCGCCAAACAACATGGCGGGGGGAGAAACCGGCCCCGGGCCGGTCTCGCCCCCGCCAAGCCGCGAGGCGGGGCGAGAACCCGAACCGGGCCGGCCTCGCCCCCGCCTACCCGCGAGGCGGGGCGAGAACCCGGGGCGGGTCGGTCTCGCCCCCGCCTACCCGCGAGGCGGGGCGAGAACCCGGGGCGGGTCGGTCTCGCCCCCGCCTACCCGCGAGGCGGGGCGAGAACCCTGGCCGGGCCAGTCTCTCCCCCGCCTACCCGCGAGCCGGGGCGAGAACCTGGGGCGGGCCGGTCTCGCCCCCGCCTACCCGCGAGGTGGGGCGAGAGCCCGGGCCGGGCCAGTCTCTCCCCCGCCTACCCGCGAGGCGGGGCGAGAGCCCGGGCCGGGCCGGTCTCGCCCCCGCCTACCCGCGAGGCGTGGCGAGAGCCCTGGCCGGGCCGGTCTCGCCCCCGCCTACCCGCGAGGCTGGGCGAGAGCCCGAGCCCGTGCCGGTCTCGCCCTCGCCAAACTGCGTCCATCGGGCCGGGGCGGGTGCCTGTCAACTTGGCGCACCCGCTCCCCCCCAAAAAAGGGGCCACTAGGGGGGAGGCAGAATTTTCCTCCCCCTACTAGTATATTCCAAGAGCTAGGCCAAAATTGGCCACCAAGAGCTCAAACCACTTCAAAAGCTTAAAATCCAAAACCTGCGAATACGGGGTTGTACAGTTATCAATTAAGACCATTAAATAAATTAGAATCTTCTAATTACTTTGCACTATCATCTAAACTTTGATCCATCCAGCAGGCAAGATACTCTCACCGCTCGCAACAAAATAGTTACTTTAAATAATATTGATTTTCAATAGTGAAAACAAAATGCAAAAAATATATAATAACGACATTGCTCTCAATCCATCAAGCGACAAGTACCTATATGATTATAAAACCTATACATTAAATCTTTTTAAACTTTATAGTATATCCGATCAAACTTTGAAAAAAAAATAAGTAATTGATACTTAATTATTCGACAACATTTACTTCATCTTCATCCGCAATAGTTAGACAATATCCATTGCATCTTCATCCACATATGATACTTCCAACTCTAAAGAATTAAGAATGTAATTTATAAACAAATGTCATTTTATTTAGCTTAGAAAATCTTATACATTCTATATTTTAAACTTAAATAATATTTACCTCTGTCAAGCTATTCGTATTTTCAACATCAATAAACATCTCTTCCAAATCTATCTTATACATTCTATATTATAAACTTAAATAATATTTACCTTTGTCAAGTTATTCGTATTTTCAACATCAATAAGCATCTCTTCCAAATCTATAAGGGTTGTCTTGCAACAAAGCCAATCACGTCATCACTCAATCAGATCATCACTCAATAGTCAATAGTCAATATTCAATACTTCACTGAATTATGTGATAAGCCTACTTTTGATTGTTTCTAATTGAATAGTAATAATGTGACTTTTCGGTTCGGTTGGGTTTTCTCGGTTTATCGAAATTGAAAACCGCACAAAACCGAAAAGGGGGCGGTTATCCAAAATGAAAAACCACCCCTACACCGAATCGAGCGGTTCGGTTCGAATTTCGGTTCGCTTTGGGCGGTTCGGGCGGCTCAGGCGGTTTTCGGTTTTTCATGCACACCCCTAGTCCAGATGGAGCGGGAGAGAATCTGTCGGATTCAGTTTTTCAATGCTTTTATATTTTTCTTTTAAGCAAAAAAAGGGTAAGTCATTAGATGTATTGCACTTTAATCTTATCCTCCGAATCTTGAAATGGATCCCCTCCATTTCAAGTGAAATGGAGAGGATGCGGATCCGTAAAAATAGAGGTGTAACTTGGATCGGTTCGGTTCCACCAAAAATCAAGAACCGACTCATACAGGTTCAGTTCTAAAATTTGAGAACCAGAACCTACCCATACTTCTAAATTATTGAACCGGATCCGTCCAATTTGGTTCCGTTCTACGCATGTTTCACAGTTGATATAACAATAGTTCGAGGTCAACTACTTGATTGAATCATATCATTCACAAATCAATCAAACCGAAATGAAGTAAGATAATTTTGCTAAGAATAATTGAATTTCTTCTCATTGGCACAAAAAATGCTTCCAAAACCTGACATGCAATGCGTATTTTTATATTCATCAGTCATCATAGCAAAACAAACAGAAAATCACGACGGTTAGCTGGAGAATCAAGGATAGGAATGGGATTACCTTAGGAGGGAAAAGGGATACCTGGATGAGCTCCACCAAAATAAGCGCGACTGGCCGCTGATTCATGTGAGCTGGAGGAAGATGGAGGAATTGAATATCAGTGAAGCCTTGAAGGAGCATCGACGCCGTCGAGGATTCAGTGAAGGAGCACCATCGAGATCTAGTGGAGCAGCATCGAGATCAAGTGAAGGAGCGCCGTCGCAATCGAGGGCTCTGCCACTGCCCGCTCCCGTTGGCCGTTGCAATGATGTTGTCGTTAGGGCACATGAAAGAAATGAGACTCTGGAAGTCGGGATCAAGTGGAGAACCGTTGATTACTGTGGTGCTGAACCAGTGTTAAATCATGAATGTTAATAGTTAAAATGTTAACAATTATATTACATTAGATTAAATTTTAAACTATTAACTTAACTCGGATCGGTTCTTGGGTACCCGAGTATGGGAACCGACCCGAACCATCGGTTCTATTAAAAATTGGAATCGATCTGAACTGCCTAAATCAATTCGGTCTCTGTCCGATTTTCGGTTCTTCGATTTTTTTGCACACTGATAAACTTACGTAATGGTAGGTGATTCGTAGAGGTTGCACACAAAGGGGTTGCGACAGGTGCCACACGACAGTTTTCGTGCGATGGTAGGTGATGTGTAGAGGTGAGCACAAAGGGGTTGCGACATGCGCTGCCCAGTAACTACTGCACGGCGGCCAGTGGCGGACGCAGAAACCTTTTTCAGTGTAGGCGGACTTATAAGTTGTTTGATTGATACTATTAAACTACGCCTAATAATATTTTTTTTGAACAATAGGGTATTAGCCACGGTTTAAACCGTGGCTAATACTATAATTTTTGTAAGAATATGGTATTAGCCACGGTTTAAACTTTAAACCGTGGCTAATACAGATAAATTTTTAAAAAATAAGGTATTAACTACGATTTATAGTTTTATCCGTGGCTAATATATATAAATTTTTAAAAAATAGAGTATTAGCTACAGTTTAAACCGTGATTAATATTATTAATTTTTTAAAAAACAGAGTATTCAGCACGGTTTGAACTGTATTCGCCACGGTTTTTGAACCGTGGCAAAAACTATTAAATTTTTTTAAAAAAAAATGAGTGTGGGCGACTGCCCACGCTCGTTCCAAGGTGGCATGGGTCCGCCCCTGACGGCGACAGGTGATGCACAAAGATAGCCACATCAAGGAGGTACAACAGACGCTGCATGGTAGCCAACATGCGGCAATAGGTGATGGGCAGAGGTAGCTGAACCAAGGAGGCCGGGAGCGACAGACGCCACATGGTGGCTACCGTGTTGTGATGGGTGATGCGCAGAGATAACCACACCAAAAAGATGTGACCGCGCGATAGCCACCGCAAAATTAATGAGTTTTTTGAACAAAAAAAAACTCAAAATCATGATATCATTTAGAATAGAAGTTGTGATATTCACTTAGAATAAATATTAAGATCATATTCAATATGTCAAATTTTCATTGAAAGTTTTAATGAATAGTTATAATATAAAGTATATATAATCAAAAATAATTTAAATTTAATTTCTATTAGTGAAAAGTATTATTTTAAATTCACTTGCACTATATGGGTCCACCCCTATAAGTAGGGCTAATCACCCACTTGCAAGAATACACTAATATAATTTGTCAAAATTAGAATGAACTCAAGATGATAAAATTGATGACAGCATCATGCTAGGCTAGTGACCACCTAGGTTGCATGCAGTTGTAGGTGAGCCAAGATTAGACATGTTCTTAAATATCCCGACAATATCCATGAATTTAGGCCACATCTCCTGGGTTGATTACAGCGCGCTTTTCACTTTTCGTAGTCTTAACTATTTTTCTGTCGTCATCATCATCATCGTCGTCATCTGATCTTCAATTCCCGCCATCTTTGCCGAAAAGTATCTTCTGTTGCATCAAGTATTGCAATAAACTTAACAACATATGTATATAGCAAGAGCGAGCCGTCCCATAATCGCTTAAGTCATCGTGCTTAGGTTCCGTTTGGCACGGTGGTGGCGGTCAAGAACACGGAGGATTAAATTGTCATTTGTTAACGCCCAACTTAAGAAACTTCGTCCGCTTTTATGTTCAATCAATCGACACCCTCCATGATTGTTAGACTCTCAAATCTTTACACGAATGACGTTTAATCCATGCGCTTACGACCGCCACCAACATGTCAATGCCAGAGCCTAAATGTAACGTGCCTTGAACATATATTTTTCCTAGCACGATTCAAATTTATTTAGCTGTCGACCACACTTTTCCATTTAGCGTAGATTTTCTTTTGCTTCTAAATCACACACAGTGATAATACATAAATGTCGCCGCACAAAGTGGAGTTTATGGTTGTTGAAGCAATATGTTTTTTGGCGCCTAAATTATTTGATGAATATGTTTAGTTAAAGAGTTTGGCCAAAAAATTTAAACTTGACTGGGTCTCTCTTGTAGGTTTTCGAGTCAAATCGCACATGCTTGAAGGGACAAAAAAACACCTCAAAGACGAGGATGGAGCCGGCCGACAACCTGAACATGCAACACACACAGCTCTCGCGCGCGCATAAGAGATCAAAGACGTGGAATAGCTTTGACGGTTGGAATAGAGATTTTCACCCGCCAAAACTCTACCAAACAGACCTATATAATATTTGCATTGCCGATGACTTTTCAAGAGTCCGGCAGCCAATGTGAGTACTGTTTAATTGATAGAATGATGAAGCATTTATTTAAATGAGGATACAATTGATAAAAGTTTCCATTGAAGGGTCCTTATGGTCATAAGAGTCGGTTGACAACAAGGGTTACGTGAATGAGACTCCATCAACGGATTTCGTCAAGGTCCGTGTTGGTGGAATTCGAGCGGCGAGGAAGATGTAGCTCCCGACCGAAAATGTAGATTAATTGATATAGGACGTATGATTGGCATGCCATGCAATGGTTACGATCACTGTCACAAAGAAAAAAAAATTAGTTTCAAACATAAAAGTGGACGAAGTTCTTTAGGGCTCTCCTTGACACCACTTTTTTGCTCCGGTGATCGAATTTGAACTAAAACGACACCGTCTAAAAATGTCCGTTTGGCATGACGACACGGTTATGACCATCAACATGAAAAGAAAACTACTTTTGAACGTAAAAATGGATTGAGTTCTTTAGGTGAGGTAGGACATTCACAAATGACGGTTCAAAACCACCGCATTCATGACCGCCGCCGACGAGCCAAAGGAATGCTAAGGCCCGGTCGGGCAAGTTGAACCGGGTTTAATTAATGAATGTGAGCGGTTGAGCCAAAACGTTTCACTTTATTTGGTGCAAGCTGAACCGGGTTTAATTTTAATAAAAAATGGAGAGCGGCTGCGTCGACAAGTGACGGAGACCGGTCCTTAATGGCCAAGGCCCAAGGTGCTCTCGTCACTTTCACCGCCATGGCGGTGGCTCAGAGTGGACAGCTGTGCGATGTCCGTACAGCGTTCCCATTTAGCCATAGAATGAAAGCGGTAACTTCACCCCCATGGGACCTGGCGTCAGAGTTACCGCCATCTATGCGGGCATATTTACGCGGGCGCGTAAACAAAATTTAAGAAAGGTGATTGATATCCGCACTATACTTCTGGATATTCGCACTACGTTTACTTCTAATTTTTCACATTTTTTTCAAAAATACTCTTTGTACATGTATTTTTAGGAAAAGTGTTCGACACAAAAGTTGTAGATCTCGACGAGATCTACAACTTTCATGTTGAACACTTTTCCTAAAAATGCATGTACAAGACGTACATTAGGAAATACGCTCAGATTTCGCGGCTTTTAGAAATACGCCTTATACATGCATTTTTAGGAAAAGTGTTCAAAATGAAAGTTGTAGATCTCGTCGAGATCTACAACTTTCGTGTTGAATATTTTTCCTAAAAATGCATTTACAAGGAGTATTTTTAAAAGCCGCGAAAAATTAGAATTAAACGTAGTACGAATATCCAAAAGTATAGTACGGATATCAATCGCCTCAAGAAAATAACCAGTTTCTTCATTGAACATTTGAACACGTGCGCATTGGGAAATTGTGCCACTCCGAATTGAAGGAGGTTAAAAATGAAAAGGTGGCGAATTATTTAAGTGGAATTAAATTTTTATTTTGATGAATATGTATTTACTATTTAATCATAATTGATTATTTCCTGCAAACAAAATAATAATAATAATTTACGAACATATTATGGAATGTACGGCAAATATTAATTAATTTAAAAATTTTTAGTAGAGTGAAGAGTGCATTTTCTTCATCATGGGCAAGAATCATTCATTGCCCGCCCGCAAAACATTAAGCAGAGGTTGGGCCCAATTACCCGCTCTTGGTGATAATTTATATTCGCCCCCCTTAGCATTTTGATTTTGATTGAATTGTTGGAATCATAAATAGTTCAACGAGCCCCATTTTGATCAATTTTTTTCGTTCGGGAACTTAGTCTCCAGATTTGAAGACGAGGCTCTTGTGATACTGTCACGTAACAATAAATATATTATTTTACAAACAACTTGTTCATTACCTGAATATCATTTATGATATATTTGCGCCTGTATTTGGCTGTAGGGATATCATACGACATCTCTGTGTTAGTTTTTTTTATATTATAATATCTAGGATAGAAATTTTTTTTCCACTTTGATAATTATCCTAGCTAGGAGGTAAAACTCTATTGACTATATTGCTTGATTTAGTTGACCATTTCTTTTAAAAATCTTATTTGGTCCAATATGTGTGGGAACTTGTTTGCTATCTATTATCAATCAACTATCAGAAGTTGTTCTGAGTCAAGCTTCTTTGACTTTATAAAAATAATGGAAATATGTGACATGTACAACTTCGTACGTCTTCGGCTTCGTTTGAGGGGACTTATTTTCACCAGTCAAGTGGTTACATCAAGGTCTGGTTCATGCAGTCGTAACCGCTTGACCGGTGAAAATAATTAAGTCCCCCTCCCCCCAAATGGAGCCTTCATCATCAATGCGCGCATGCACTCGCTCATGACTAGTCACCTGCTTCACAATTCAGTGAATTCTCGTCGACATGAGGGTGGTAGATAAATTATTTTTATTAAGTGGGCTTATTATATATTGTTAGTGCTCATTGAATGATCACTATATAGGTAATGTTGGGGGATGACTCACTATCTCCCATGTCATAGTCCAAATAGTTTCAATTTCTTATGAACTCTAAAACACTTAGCTGATACATTATTATTTAGGGTCATGTCCTTCGAGTGAGGGTATGATGACTCTCAATTTCATCCATTTCATATATGCAATGTCTTGATTGAGACTTAAGGTCCATTTGGCACGACATTTTTGCACCGGTGAGTTTGGAAAAAATTACCATAATCATACAATATGTGTTTGACATAACAACGGTAATGACCATCACAAAAAAACTAATTCTGAGCATAATATTAGATGAGGTTACATAGGTGAGATCGGGCATCGTTAACGAACGATTGTTCAAAATCAATCGCGTTCACGACCGCTATGTTGTGCCAAACAAATCCTTAGTTTGTAAGTTTATAAATCAAATGATCATAATGTGATCAAATTATATATGTAACACAAATTAATTATGAGAACCAATATTTAATCAAATGATCATAATTGTGCAACTTCTAAATGCCCAAGCTAAGTAAATAAATATTTATCATATTTATTTGTACTAATTTTATTTAATAGAATTAACGAAATTGAATTCATTAATTTCCAGCTGTCGCGACAGCAACATCGCAACAAAATGTCGAGCTTATACTTCTTCCACTAAATTAATTTTTAAAAAATCATATAAACTAATTATCAGTACGCTCCAAAATACCATAATATTTATTATTATAAATATAATATTAATTGGAAGAGGCGTTAACGTGATGAAATTCGACGAAAGCAAAGTTCTGCACTTCTGCTCAATAATTAGCGCAATTATAACCTCCCGGATTTTTTAATGATTATTATATTAATTCTTTTTCTCCAGAAATAAAATATTAAACTTTTTTTCTCTCTAAAAATTAATTAAAATTAATGCCTGGTAACGTTACACTCTTGATTGGATTATATAGTTCATCACCCAAAGTCACTGTCTCCCTCGGTTCATTGCGAAATCTGGTCCATGGGGTCTGCATTGCCATTTTTATTCTTTAATTAATAATATAATAATTAATAATAATAATAAATAATCACTTTTCATATAGAGACTATTTTCTGCTATGTCAAATTAAGTAATTATCAGGGGCGCTGACCCCCGCTCAAGTTGCGCTACCCCCCGAACCCCCCGAATTCACACAGGTACTTAGGTTCCGTTGGCTCGTGCAACTTCAAAATCCTAGTTACCGCCACTGACAACCGCTACGACCACAGAATCAGACCGTAATTACGGTCTGATTCATGTGGTCGTAACGCTTGACCGGTGAAAATAAGGCTCTGTTTGACAATTTATGATGATAAATAAGCTACTTATTATTTATTTGTAAATTTGGATGTTTTTGAAAGAATTTTAATTAAAAACAATGATCGCAATAAGCTACATTGTTTGGATAGTTCGTTCATAAGTGCTTATCTAAATTTTCATTCATTGTAAAATTCTGTTCATTTGGACACGTATTTTCAGTACGCTCCAAAATGACCATAATGATTTTCACTCAGACACATTTAATATTAATTGGAAGAGGCGTTATGAGTGTGAATTTTTCACACTGACGCGATTTTCTTCTTCCGGTCGCGATTTTTTCGTCTGAGCGCTAATATTTCGCTCAGACGCGGATTTAAGTTTCCCGGACGCGGTATTTTCACCTGGCCGTGGTTTTTTCGCACCGATGATTATTATTTCGCCTGGGCGTAAATTCTTTTTGCTCGGGCGCAGAAATAAAATATTTCGTCCGAAAGCGTTTTTTTCGCATTAGCGCGAATTTTCGCCCGGGAGTGAATTTTGCCCAGGCGCGAATTTCGCTCGGCGCGAATTTTTTGCACGGGCGCAAAGTTTCTCCCGACACGAATTTTCCGCCCGGACGCGAATTTTCGTCTGGGCAAGAATTTCCGCCGGGGCGCGAATTTTCACCCGGGCGCGAATTTTCGCAGGGGCGTGAATTTTCCGTCTGGGCGCGAATGTTTCGCACGGGTGCGAAAACAATCGCGTCATGGCGAAAAAACAGCTCCTGTGCGAAAAAGTCGCGCCCGGGCGAAATATCCACATCCGGGCGAAAAAATCGCTCCCGGGCGAAAAAATCACGCCCGAGTGAAAAAATCACGTCCGTGTGGAAAAATTCTCACACCGACAAAAAATTCGCGCCCGGGCATAAAATTCGCGCCTGGGCGAAATTATTCGTGCCCGGGCGAAATATCCGCATCCGGGCGAAAAAATCGCTCCCGGGCGAAAAAATCACGCCCGGGTGAAAAAATCACGTCCGTGTGGAAAAATTCTCACACCGACAAAAAATTCGCGCCCGGGCATAAAATTGCCTGGGCGAAATATTCGTGCCCGGGCGAAATATCCGCATCCGGGCGAAAAAATCGCGCCCGTGCGAAAAAATCGCGTCCGTGCGAAAAAATCGCGCCCGGGCGAAAAAATCGCGCCCGGGAGAAAAATTCGCGCCCGGGCGAAAAAATTGCTCCCGGGCGAAAAAATCCCACCGGAGCGAAAAAAAACGCCCTGGCGAAAAATTCGCGTTGGGCCAGAAAATTCGCAGACGGGCGAAAGATTCGCGCCCGGGTTGAAAATTTGCGCACGGGCGAAAAAATTGCGCACAGGCGAAAAATACGCCCTCTGACGAAAAATACGAGCTCAGGTGAAAAAATCGCACCCTTGCAAAAAAAACACGCCCGGGGAAAAAAATCAACTTTGAGTTTTTTTAAGGGATAAGCGCTTATGAGAAATCATAAGCTAGACCCGGATAGCTTACGAAAAATCAGCTTATCATCCATTATAAAATAAGTGATTTTCTATAAGCTGCACAAACAAACAACTGAAAAACTGCTTCTGCGTTTTAAGTAAAGATTAATAATCAGCATAAGCTGTCCCAAACAGAGCCTAAGTCCCCCAAAACGAAGTCTTAGTCTACACATACCTGTTATAAATTACACGGTCTACACATAATCATTAATATACACAGTCTGCATATAGTCAAAATTGACCAGATATAATGATTATCTATAAATAACACATAAAATCATGGCCTCACGCATATTCAACACCGTACCATCCTATCCGCTACTCAATTCTAGAATCTTCTGGAGATTGGGCAAAGCACTTTCAAAATTCTCCGAGGCATGAAGATCTTTTAGATAATAGTAGACGCACGCAATATACTGCTAATTATTAAATATCTTTGAAAATACAGAGCAAAAAATGTGATTAAAAACTTGTATAACATGATTGTTAATGAATGATTTAGTACAAGAATGCGTGGTTGAAAAGCACTGTATTTTTTGTGGATATAAACTTCATTTTCAAATCCCCATCTGCAAGGGTAGATCGAATGGGAGGCAGGAGTGGGCCCGGACCCTCAAGATATTTTGTAAATGAAAGCAGAATTTCAATTCCTTTGGGCGGGATAATGAATTTCGGACAACTTATACAGTTATATATCAAAAACGGTGTTTAGATGAGTGAGAAAAGATTCGGAAAAGATGAAAACCTTCAAAAAAATTTCTTGATTGGAATAGCAGAAAGATTACATGGGAGGTAATTAGTTTAATTAATTTTTGTGCTGGTAACATGTGTGTTGCGGCCTAACTCGACGTCCCGGTCGGATCGGAATAATATGGACCGCCTTAGCACTCGGGACGGTCAAGCGCGCACAATCAATGAGATGAGTCGATTGTACACACGAAGTTTTAACGTGGAAAAACCCCTCAACCGGGTAAAAAACCACGTGACCGGATCTGTGCCGGTCAAAGTCCACTACTTGTTTGCGGTTACAGTTGGTTTGTAGAATCGAGGGAGACAGACCGCTCATCGTTACAATTTAGAGATGAGAGAACACAACGCTTGGCGGACGACAGTCCGTCGCACTCGAGTTTGCTACAAATTGTTCTTTGCGACGACAAGCATTACTGGGTGCCCCGTTGGCACTGAACGTGGGTGCAGAGTGTAAGCCGGCATGGCTCAGAGGCTGCACAGCGGCCCAAGCTCCGACAGTACAGGGCTGCAGCCCAATACACCCCAACGCCTCTCGGCGCTCGTTGTTGGGAGCATCGAACCCGCAACCCTTGATAAATCACTCTTCCAACTACAAATGGTTCTGTTGGAAGAGTGATTTATCAAGGGTTGCGGGCGATGCCTACGCCAACAAGCACTGTTGAGAAACAGGCCGGAGACGTTGGGGTGTATTGGGAGCCTGTAGCAGTGTCGGAGTTGGCACTGAGCCTCTGAGTGCCATGGGCGGGTGTTACACAGAGCACTTGAGTTTGCGGTCGCGAAGGTCTCCCGGAAGCGGAGGGATCCGGCTTCCTCAGGTGGCTGGAACATGGCTCGGGTGCGACTTGAGTGCAGCTCGAATGATGACCGCAGGAGAAATTCGGTAGAGCTTTGACCTGAGGAAAAAGAGGCTGAGAGAAAAAAAATGAAAATGAGGTGGCCTGAGACTTCTTTTATAGCCTCCAGGAGGTGGTTATGGTGGTTACACGACTATCCACACGCCATAACCACCGTTATAAATATTTTTGCTATAGTTTAAGGACACACAATATGATAAATAATTTCGCTATTTATACACTAATTAAATAAATAATAAAATTCCCCCACTAACCTGACGGTTAGCAAGTGGTTATACGCGAATCAGATGACAGAGAATGACTCGAAAAGATTGGACGGCGGGGACGGCCATGGGCGACCGAAGAACTTGCCGGCGAACTCGTCTGCAAGGAGGGAGACCGCCACCGACGACCGAGGGAGGGCGTGACAACTAAGCCGACAGCGGAAAGGGGACGACCGACCGCTACCTCGGCATTGGGCTGGCGGCCGAGGAGGGGCGCCCGGCCTGGCTGCCCCTTCGGCTGCGCGCCAGTGGCTGGGGTGGGGCGGCCGGCTCGACCGCCCTCTCAGCGGCACACCAACGACCGAGGAAGGGAGGCCGGCCTGGCCGACCCGTCGGCCGTGCACCGGTGGCCGAGGAGGGACGGCCGGCTCGGCCTCCCCATCGAGGTCGGGGGCCGAGGAGGGACGGTCGGCTCGGCTGCCCCCTCGAGGTCGGGGGCCGAGGAAGGGAGGCAGACCCGGCCTCCCCTTTGGCTGCCTCCTTTGGTGCGCGCGAGTGGTTTTGGCGTCATGCGTGATGGGATCGGTGTGTCGGGGGATTGGGCGCGGTGATCGCGCTTGCAGTCACACCCATGATCCCACTAATTTTGATGGAGATCATGGGGGGTGTGGTTATGTGCACACCCATCCTTTTTAAGCAGGATCTCATCCCCATCAATGTGTAAATTTAATCGAGGTAACTGCAACTATTTTTGACATCCATAAGTGCACCTTCTTATTTACTCATCGCTTATTCAACACATGTAATTTTGCTTATTTTTATAGGACGCTGTTACGTGCACATCACTTTTGGCTATGTGCACACCAAACTCTTAAAATAAAGGACGATGTTATGTGCACATCACTTTTGGCTATGTGCACATCAAACTCTTAAAATAAACAATACCATTACTTTTTTTTTCTAATCCCACCCATATTAAATTTAGGTGCACACCCTGCTCCTATTTTCTCCCAAAAGCCAAAACCCTACCCTCGCCCCAGCTTCAGCCTCACTTCACATGACATATAAGCAGAGTTGGATGAGATACTCCAAAATACAATACATCATCGGCTATTCAAAAAATGAATTGAAAAAAAAACTACGAGAGCTATTGAATCCTACAACAAGCCAAATTTTAGAACCTTTGGTTCCGGGTCGTTTAAAGGGGAAACCAAAAGGAAGTTTGAAAAAACAAAATGGCCGTGCATGTAGTAATATTCAATTTTAAGTAACTTGCAAATAATTTATTTGCTTGAGACAACTAATATTCACATCTTTATGTTTGTGCATGCTTACATGAACTTAAAAATGGACGGTGCATATTTTTAGTTATAACGGTGAGAATAATTTGAGATTTTGTTTTTTTTTATTTTGTTTGTTTTTTTAATTTGAAATGTAAAATAGAAGAAATTTTTTATATTTGAAGTAAAAAAAACTCCAATTTTATTTTGATGTTTATTTAACAATTTGGCATGCAAATAAAATTTATATAGTTTACTTGATATTTTGGCCTACAAATAAAATCTATAGTATGCACATTCCAATGATGTGCACATAATCAAAAATGATGTGCACGTAACAACATCCTTTTTAATGTCCAATTTATTAAACTTTTTGAAAGATCTAGGCATCCCTTGTTGAAATTCCTGAATCCGCCCCGTGTCCATATGTACACTCTTCATTTGTCCGCGGCGAAGCTCGTAAAACCCATCTCAACGACGAATCAACAACGTCGGTCAGAGATGCGGTGGATCGCGAGAGGGGTAGGCCGCGAGATTATGGTGTGCACGTCGCTGAGATTCATCCGCTAATTAATAATCAACTCCGATTATTTGATCGTTTACGTCGATGCTGATCGCTCTTCGTCGCGATGACTTTAAGTGTGGATAATTGAATTAAGTATACAAGTTAGAGGAAGTCGATTCGAGCCGAGATCGAGGAAAAGCCCGAAGTACATAATGCCTCGTCGGATTGATAATAACTAAATTAAAATATTGCCGTGCTTTAAGTTTTTAATTTTCAATGTAGGGGGCACATTGGTCCCCGTGAGCACTCTCTTTTAATATTTATTATGAAGATTTAAATTTTTTAGTATTCTAGGGTTTAGGATTTAAGACTAATTTAACAAGGGTTTAGGGTTGAAATATGTTCCTTTAGGGCTACCTTTAATTTTAGATTAGAAATTGAGGGAGAGAGCTAAAGCATTTAGAAAGAAAAAAAAAGTAAATAATATAAAAGTATAAACTTGCCCAAGTTGCTCAGGCATCCCAAGGGCAAGACTATCATATTCCTAAAATTGGTGATCGAGGAGACAAGAATTGGACGTTCATATTTCCCCATTCACCATTCAGAAGGAAGCAATTACTCGCACTACCCCAAACAAACTGGGGGGGGGGGGGGGGGGTCAAACCTTCTAAGAAACCCGAGCTTTTAGATTTTCCGGCGAATAACTCATCCTTCCACTAAGCACGCGTGACCGTTCCTTCAAGTACACTCAGCACGCGCTCCCTGTGTGTCCTCTCGAACAACAAGTATACTCCAGTGTGCACCCCCGCACTCCGCTCCGCACGCGTTCCCCGCATGCCCGCTCGGACGAGTCACGCCTCGCTGCAAAACATCCTCTGCTCCGTTTTAGAACGCGCTCCACAACGGTTACCTTCATCAAATGCCTTCACTTAAAAGCATCTTGTGAACGAGAGGTGGCTTGTTATCCTCTCGTTTACATTTAGTGAATTTTGTCAAAACTAGGCCCCACCCCGTGATTTTTCCCCCTCCTATTTGTTTCACATAAAACATCTCGCCATTCTACAGTTGGTTCCCTTTTCGCCTGTTTATATGCTTAGCTCACTTACGGGCTAAGATTACCCGACTCCGGTCCGTGTAAGGGCCAAGTGACACCACAACACACATATATATAATAAATAAAAATATTTTTTGGATAAATAAACCATGCAACTATAAGATACATACTGTGCACAAAAAGCCTTTGCAACAGTCAAAACGCTACTGTGGACGATCACATGCCAATATACCATGCACATGTCCAGTGCCAGCTCAAGCAGTAAATAAATTAATTTAACAATATATTTCATGAGGTAGATTTGTATTAAAAAGAGTGTTTATATTGTCAGCCTTTATATGACTATTGACATCTCAGAGATAATGTCAGTCTAATATGACTATTGACAGCTCGATGGATACTGACAGCCCAAAAATTAAATTTTTAAATAGACATTTTTAGAAAAAGTGTCCAACATGAAAGTTGTAGATCTCGACGAGATCTACAACTGTCGAGATCTACAACTTTCATGTTGAACACTTTTTTTCTAAAAATGTCATATAGTAAGCATATTTTCAAAAGATGCGGAACTCGCATAGTTCCGTCCGGGTTCCACGCCTTCTGAAAATAGACCTACTATATTTCATTTTTAGAAAAAGTGTTCATGTCATATAATAGACCTATTTTCAAAAGACGCGTGTTCCGCATTTTGGGCTGCTATTAACGGTCATATTATGTGTGTTTTCATTCTTTTGCTGGGCTGCCAATATCCGAAGCTGGGCTGCCAATATAAACACCCTTAAAAAATCTCTCTTTGCAAGATACGAGACAATTGGTATTGTTGGGTTCCTCCTAAAAATTTCCGAGTTAAATTGGGTCGACTTGCTTTAGCAAGCCAAGAAGATCGAACGAGCTGCGCTCACTCGAAGGCAGTGGCAGATTCAGGAATTTTACAATGGGGCGGGGGCACAAAATTTTTTTTAAATGAAACAACAAGATAATGTAAAATTTTGACATTGCAAATTCATACAAAACTACATTTAATTCATACAAAACAACAAGATAATATGGGGGCGGCGAGATCGCTACTGTAGCACTCTCGCCGCCCCAGATTTCGGGGCTCAAATCGAGGGTCAAGACGGCTTCAAATCAAAACGTAATCAACATGAAAGTTGTTCGTCTCGCCGAGATCTACAACTTTAATGTTGATCACGTTTCGATTTGAAACCATCTTGACCTCCAAAAATACGATTCCGTACGCCCGCATATTAGATATTCTGTATATTATATATATATATATATATATATATATATATATATATATATATATATATATATATTATATATATATATAATATACAGAATATCTAATATATATATATTTATATTACATATACAGTACCAAGTCGCGTCGTCGCGGGCTTCGCCCGCCCCCGGCGGGGTTCGCGCATATGTAATATAATCCCGACTCCGGAGAAATCCGCCGGTGGGCGCCGGTCAGGCCGCCGGCGGCAGTGGAAAGGGTGGGGGGATTGCGTGGCTGCGAAAAAAACGGGGTGGAGAATTTTTTTGCTAGAATCGGGATTGAGGAGAGAGAAAGAGGAGAAATTTTTTTGGGAAAAATTTATTTGCAGTTCATATCAGATTGATCGAACGGTTTAAATCTGCCTGATGTCTCTTTTACCTTGCCATGAAACCCTAAAACAATACTTATTTTTAATATAGCAATATATATATATATATATATTAATATAGGGGGTTACTCTAGTGGGGGCGTACGGCCAAGGGTCAAGGAGGTTTCAAATCAAAAATGATCAACATGAAAGTTGTAGATCTCGGCGAGACGAACAACTTTCATGTTGATCACGTTTTGATTTGGAGCCGTCTTGGACCTCGATTTGGGCAATCTGGGGTGGCAGAACAACTATAGTAAAGCGTCCGCCGACCCAGATTTCGGGGCCTAAATCAAGGTTCAAGACTGCTCCAAATAAAAAGTAATCAACATGAAAATTGTTCGTCTCGCCGAGATCTACAGCTTTCATGTTGATCACTTTTCAATTTGAGACCATCTTGACCCCCAAAATGACTTGCCCATATGCCGGCATTTTAGGATGCCCGCAATTGAGATATCCCATACTAATATATATATAAAAGAATAGACAGCGGTTCTTAGAAAGAACCGCTGTCTATTCTTATATATATATATATATATAATATATATATATATATATATATATATATATATATATATATATATATATATATATATATATATATTCTGAACTTTAGAACAACGGAATCGGGAAACGGCTAATCCTAAATCGCTGTTAAAAAAAAAATTTGGGGGGGGGGGGGGGCACCGATCTGGACGAACAAAGCCTAATCAAACTTTCCAAAGCCTAATCAAACTTTCCAAAAATTTGGGGGGGGGGCACGTGTCCCTGTCGCCCCCTGTAGATCCGCCCATGCTCGAAGGGACCCAAAACCACCCCCACACGTGCCCACTACACGGGGGAGCACACCCAGCGTGCATGTCCTGTGCAAGCTCATGCACCCTGTACACACGCATACAATACACACAATGGCCAGGTGCACGCAGCGCACCCTTGCGCACGCGCAGTGCAATGCCTGGATGCACACAGCGGGCGCGCCCTTGCGCGCACGCACGACTGGGCGTGCACAACAATCTCACAACGCCTGGGCGAGCACAACGCGCATACAAAGCCTGAGCGAGCGCAACACACACATAGGCCATTGCGCGCGCATGCCGGGAACTCGTCGGCACCACTTCTATTTCCGACTGTCACCGGCGACTTCGGGCACCACCAGCGCTGGGCAACTTGCTCGGGCAGCCCGGATCGCCGGAGGGGGGGGGGGGGGCACGTTCATCATTTTGGAAAAATTGGTGATCCAGGTGACCGAAACAGAGCGACGCTATTCACAGACTCGGAATTCAATCAGACACAATTATCAATGCGTCCCTTCAAAAAAGCTATAAAAAGACTCTAGCTTTATTCGAGGAAAAACAACTCAAGAGACTAGAGAGAACAAAAAAGCAACTCAAGACACTTAGATCGTTCATTCGCTCGGAATTCGCTCTGCTCCCACTCTAGTCTGCTCAATGCTCACTTGGACGCTTCAATGAGCCCAAGAGAAGACATTGGGGAACGCACTCACGAATGATCTTGTGTACGCTTTGTAGAAGCTTCAAGTACTTGGCTACTTTTCCAGTTTTTCACTACTTAAAGCTTGTAAGGGAGATGTGGCATGCCACCCTCCAAGGGACTTAAAAATTTGTACACAAGGGAAAATAGTGGATTTTGGGCGACACAGATCCAACAACATGATTTTTCACCATTTTCGAGTTTTTCACATTAAAAGCACCTCTTATCATTGCTGCTTAGTTTTCATTGGACTGTTTGCGCGTTCGATTCGACTCTAAGATAAGACGGTCTGATACTCCAGACCGGGGAAAAACCTACAGGTATAATATATGTTCTGTCAGAATTCATGCAAGTATGATTTATGATGTGACAAACAAAACCCAAAGAACATAAACAAAAATCCCTCGCTGAACACACATGACAATGAACATTGAGCACTCAACACGCACAAAATACTAGTACTGAAAGAAAACACACAACAAATGACGCACTGAAAACACACATTTCATGTAGAACACACTCAGAACGCACTTTGCACCAAACACGCTTTAGAACATACATACACTGAAGTACGAACGCACAACCCAAAACCAATTCAGATGACACTGAAGCGTTGAAGACAACACAAATCACATACGAAACCGAACACACAACACAGCTATAAACACAATCATTATGGTATGAGCACAAAACACACAATATATTCTTTAATTTTCTTTTAAAACAGAACAAAACATTATTAGATGAATTGAAGCTCACTTGAGAGTGAAAGAGAGCGATTGCAGATTGGAAATCTGCTGATCATGTAAAGCTCATTGTACAGAGCTCTGACGGCTGAAAAATAGCTTTTTAAAGAGCTTTGTACAATGAGCTCTACACATCAGCAGATTTCTAATCCACAACAGCTCTACCAAACAAAGCCAAAATCATACAAGAATGATCGCAGAACGCCAAAACGGTAAAACAGCATTCATTTCAGTCATAAGTTTGAACATTTTTTCCCTGTACATTACAAAATTTGCCGAATATTCTAAAGCAAAAGTTAGCGAGAACATAGAGAGAACATTGTAAGCACCATGAACATCTATGAATACTTGCAGGAACTATCGCAGCTGACTGACTGTAAGTAACCGTTCAGGAGTTGCTTGGAACAACATTAAAGAAGTGATAAACCTCGTCCTTGTCGAGGACGGCGACTTCAGTCGCGCAAACCGAGCAGCACACTGGACGAAATATCTCGTCATTATCGAGGTCTTGATGAATCTCGTCAGAATCTTTACGCGTCTTGAATTTTCTCTTCTTCGTCATTTGCTCTCTTAAAATTTGATCGCTTCGGACATTGCAGTTCACAACAAACATGGCCCGGTACTGAGTTACGTATTTCTCATGCCTGCATTATTCAATTCAAAGCTGCTTCAAGAACTGAAGAACGTTTTAAAAAATTTTAATTCATACAACAGAACATTTTTTCAAGAACCACAGAATTTTTTTTTGCTTCGGTCGCAATAGAGTAAGCGCTGCGCACCTCAATAATAAACTCCTTGGCCTCTCATCTGCCTCCTGATCCAAATCAGGATGTAGGCTGCGACCGAGCTAGGAAATTTGCTTCTTCAACTTTAGCGCGTTGATCTCCCTAATCACTCGGAAATTATGCCTAGGCTTTTTTCCAGGTGACTCCCCAACTACTCCTGGCAATCTTCCAACTACAAAAGTTTAAATTTTTTTTCAATTCTTAGGTCACAATTTCTCCCTAAATAGCATCTTTTTCAAATCTTCCTTCTTATGTCATAATTTCTCCTAAAAATAACTTCTCTTTCAAATCTTCCTTCTTCATTTTCCAATGCAACTAACTCCCATCTCTCTCTTGCAGGCCATTGCGGTTTACAAATTGTATCCTTCTGCTACCCTTTTCAATTTCTCTCTTCCCAGGTGCACGATTTGTCGTTTCCCAATTCAATCTTCAAGCCACTACTCCATTGAAGAAGAATATACATAGAGAACAAATTCCAGAAGGCAGTCTTTGTAATCTATGAGGCCCCGTTCACTTGGGTAGATATGGGAGGTATGAATTGAAATTAAACCCCCAATTCCAATGTTCAGCGGCTCCAAATTCACATCACTAGGCTTACAAATGTGTTTTAGCCCTAGCATATGCCCAGGCTCACAAAAGAATTGACATCTTTTTAAATATAGCATTCGATCTCCCCAATCACTCGGAAATTATGCCTACGCTTTTTCCGTGTGACTCCGCGGCAACTCCCCAACTACTGCATGCAATCTTCCAACTCCAAAAAGTTTTTTTTTTCAATTCTTAAAGTCACAATTTCTCCATAAATAGCTTCTTTTTCAGATCTTCGTTCTTAGGGCACAATTTCTCCTAAAAATAACTTCTCTTTCAAATCTTCCTTCTTCATTTTCCAATACAACTAACTCACATCTCTCTCTTGCAGGCCACTACGGTTTACAAATTGTATCCTTCCGCTACCCTTTTCAATTTCTCTCTTCCAGAGTGCACGATCTGTCATTGCCCGATGCAATCTTCAAGACATTACTCCACTGAAGAAGAATACATAGAGAGTAATCAATGAGGCCCAGTTCACTTGGGTAGATATGGGAGGTATGAATTGGAATTAAACCCCCAATTTCTATGTTCAGCTGCTCCAAATTCACATGACTAGGCTTACAAATGTGTTTTAGCCTAGCATATGCCCAGGTTCACAAAAGAATTGACATCTTTTTAAATATAGCACCCGATTTCCCCAATCACTTGGAAATTATGCCCAGGCTTTTTACGGGTGACTCCGCGGCGACTCCCCAACTGCTCCATGCAATCTTCCAACTCCAAAAAGTTTTTTTTTCCAATTCTTAGGTCACAATTTCTCCCTAAATAACTTCTTTTTTAAATCTTCCTTCTTAGGTCAATTTCTCCTAAAAATAACTTCTCTTTAAAATCTTCCTTCTTCATTTTCCAATGCAACTGTCATCTCTCTCCTGCAAGCAGTTTACAAATTGGATCCTTCTGCTACCCTTTTCAATTTCTCTCTTCCGGAGTGCACGATCTGTAATCGTTGTTGAATCCGGAAACCACAATTCAAGGAGGAGTTCAGACTGACGGGGCAACTTGCACGTATTTCTCCCGAATTAGAACACTTGACCGGTTGCTTGGAACTAAGAAACAGACCTCTGAGCTGCAACGAGGAGGTCCCGCCACATACCCGAAAGATCGAAGAGAGCTTCCCCTCTCTAGTCAATGCTGAGTTGGGGGCACCTTGGAGGGCACTGGGGAGCACCAAACTGTCCACCCGGAAACCACGACAAACAGTGTGGAGGCTCCGACCAACCAGGATCAACCAGAGGAGGAAGAAGACAAAAAGGAATCCCCTCCAAAGGTGCCATTGGGGGTCTATTTATAATTTTTCAAGAATGGTCCGTGGATAGCGGAATCTCGTCTATTGGTTTGACTAAATGCAGCCCAAATTGGTCTGCCAGCATCAAAATCCCGCTGTTTGGAGCAGCTAATGGCAAGCCAAATTAGGTTTCCCGGCAGAACACCTGGGTGAGCCGACTTTCCACTCGCTGAAAGATGGCGAGTGCCTGGCACTCGCAGCTCGCCTTGAGCCTGGTGCGAGTGCGGGCCGTGTCACAACACTCGCCCTCCACTTGAACCTGGAGCGAGTGTTAGGCTAGCTGCCCCACTCGCCCCTATTGGCCCATGGATCTCGCCTTGGGTGAGTTGGGAAGGCATGTCCTCCACTCGCCTCGCCAACTCGCCTGGGCCTAACTTGTCTTTCTTGTCTTGGCCTTTTGTAGGGGTCCCACTCGACAAATATGAGATCGTACACAATCCCCGCTCTTTGCGAGATTGACTCAAGCTCGAAAAGAAAAGTCCAACCCCGAGTATTTCACGAGTAGTAGCTAAAATAAAGGGAATCTTTCGATGGGCCCCGCAATGTGCTATATATAAGACGACTCAGGTGGGTAGGGGGAAACTTTGCAAGCTCATCATCCCCACGCCTTCTGTTTATCCCCGACTTTCCCCCCTTCAGTACATGATGCCTCTTTTGAAGGATTTTCCAGACCGACTAGCGGCTATGCGGGAGAAGAACAAATCCTCCGCAACTAGACTTCTATCTTTCGCCACCGGTAAGTCCCTGGGCTCGCCATCAAAGCGAATGATAAAAACAAAGAAGGTCAAGCGTGACCTGGCCGGGGGCGAGTCCACTCCTCTTAACCCGCTGACACCGAAGTTTGACCTCAGACTCACCCCTTCCGACGAGATACGGGTTTTTACAATTCTATTTGTTTGTGACCCATTGGAATGCCTGGTCATGACTGGTCTCAGTGCTCGCAGAAAGGTCTCGCCAAAGAAAAGGACACCAGAGGGGTTTCGACAGATGTCGGCATGCAACATCAAGGCGATGCGGGTCACCAATTAGACTAGGATGCTCGCCCTCAGGTGGGCGCGAGTCTTCATGTTGACGCTGGCAACCCACTACAATTGCCTGGTGAGTTGTCCGTTGTCACCCCGCTGATCCTTCCCTTTTTCTCGACTTGATCTCACGTTGTCTAATGCAGCCTCCTTCGGGACTATCGGCCTGGCCTCTCTGCCACAGCATGGATGCCTGCTCGCGAGTCTATGCATGATCTCGCCTCGGTGTCTCCATCCCCCCTACTGTTCATGTTCTGGATCAAGTCCCCTCTCGCCCAGGTCTTGGGAAGTCGCCTACGCTCCCTCTCAACAATCCCTTCCAAGGGCGGTCAAGTCCATCCTTCCAACGTCCGGGTAAAGAGATCGACGTCTCGCACAGTTAGTTAAGGCATTCACTCTCTTCTCCTTATTGTGTTGGTTTAACATTTGCGGCTCCAATTTCCACAGATAAACAAGAAGCATCAATGGCCGAAGAGTCATATGACGCGGGAGCCTACTCGCCACCTCCCTCCCCTGATGTGATAAGGACTTTCTCGACGACCCGAGTAACTTGCCGAGATGAAGATACACACGACTGGCATTCTCCGGAAGTACGGGCTTATGTTGCACGAGATGGAGGAGGGAAGAGCTATCAGCGAGGCAACGACTGAGCAAAGATTACGTGCACTTGAGAATGATTATACATTGTTGGCCGACGAGGTGCGGCGCGTAGCGAATGGCGAGGTGACGTCTCAGACGACGCATATTGAACGAATTGAAGAATACATGAGCCGCGCGCAACTGGAGGTCAACGTCGTCCATGAGGACAACAACCCTTGTCGACCACCTAACGCAGGGACGCGAGGCCAGGAAAGATGGAAATGGCTCAAGTTCATTCTGAGCCTACCGACACTCGCTACCCCCACCCTCTTCTTTTCTTTCTCGCGCTCCCCTTTTTCTTTTATATTGAGTATTAGACTGCTTGTACTATTCTTATTTGAACTCACCTGGGTTATTATTATGAGAAATGATAACACATGCTGGTTCTGCGAATGGTATGAAACTTGGCTTCCGCAAGACAAGTGTATTTTTCATGTGGTAGGACTGGTCTCGCGCGAGTGCGATATTCTGATTATTTCGCTCATTTAATTTTCTTATTATAATGATGTGCTCACTCGACTTGCTAGCTAGTTAGGGAGAGTTTCATGGGGTCGGCCTAAAGGTATAGGCGAGAGGTCGCGAGTGGTTTACCGCCCATCCCTTCACTTATTCAACTTTTTTTTTCTATAAATAGACCACCTTCTTCCCTTTCACCTACCACATTTATTATCCTTCACGGCTCCGCCTCTGGCCTCCCTTAGCATTCGCTTTCCTATCACTCACATCACTCTCTTCGTTCAGATGGGTGGTGACGGCGAGATCACAGACGGTCGGTTGAAGTGTGTGAAGCAGTTTGCCGAGCACCCATTTTTTGACGGTCACATGCCCGAGGAGGAATACCTCTCATTCGTAGAGGACCACATCCTGCCAGGGTTTCACATCTTGTCCCTCCAACAAGGGCGAGGCGATCAACACTTTCTCCGGGGACGAACTCGCATTCCCCATCTTGCATTTCAAGGTGGGGCAGCGCCTCCCCCTGCGGTCCAGAAGTGTGCCAAGTCCTCAAATATTTCGGTGCCGTCCCGGCACAACTGAACACCAACGCTATTGCCATGACGGTCCGCGAGAGCAGTGTGCGCAGCTTGTTGCACCATGACGGTCTGCAACATGGTCATAATCTGACTTACTTGGTCAGATGAGTCTTCCATAGTGCGAGAGGAGGAGCGAGAAGAGGAGCGGGTGACCGGGATCTCGAATGCCGAGTCGGATGATTGAGACCTGTGTTGTCAAGGCGCGCATGAGGCGTCGGGCGTACCGGGCGCAGCCCGCCGCGCTTCAGCACGGCTGAGGCAAGCCATGCGCGCCCGGACATGCCTTACTGGCTCGCAGGCGCACCAAAGGCGTGCTTGGGCCTTTCAAAGTGTTTTTTTTTTAAAAAATTAAGATGGGCAAAAACATGATCTCAGACTCACCCGAGACACCCATAGGCGCACTTGGGCGCCCAATTCGCTGAAATTGAGCAAATTGAGCGCCCAATTCGCAGAAAATTAGTTTATAAAACATTTTTCAAATTACACTTACAAGACAAATTGTCTCGCGCCTCACCATGAGTAGCTAGCTTATTGACAAACCTCCATAATGGTTTATTTGGATCATCATCAATATTTATAGGCTCTTGTGAATGACTATTGCTACATTTGCTTGAAGATATTCCCCAAAAAACAGTCACAAAATTCTAATAATAAAACAACAACCAAAACAATAATAAGAGTAATAAGAAAAACAACAAATAAATAAATCACTGAGCGCCGGAGCCCGGAGCAGAGCTGACGAGGAGAGTGTCGGAGAGTGTCGGAGAGTCGGACGAGTGGCGGAGAGTCCGACACCGACACGCTGGGCATTTTGAAGTGTCGGTGTTTCATATAATGCGGCAGCCAACCGAGATAGGCAAAATTAGGAGGCGCGCTGGACTGGATGGTGCGGTCTGTTTGAGCAGCTGGACTTAGCAGATGGGTTTAATAGGGAAGGAGGGAAAGGCCAAGAATAAAGGAAAAATAAAATAAAATTTATTGTGGGCCCACGGTGAATGGTGGAGGAGAAGAAAACCCGGGGCTTGTGGGATTTTATTTGCGTAGGGATTTTGTTGGCTCAGAGCTCGAGAAAAAGAAACGGGGATGGGCTTGAGGATTTCGGGGCTTGACGTAAACGAGCAGCGACACAAATGCTGTGGAAAGAGGACCGATAGTTGTCGTCATGGGGAGGGCAAGCTCGTGCGGAAGAAGCGGTGCGAGCGGGATCGATTGCGACGGAGTTGGCAGCTGGAGTTGATTTCGACGGAGCTGCACGCGACGGGGATGCACGCAACAGGGTTGATTTTGACGGTGCTGCACGCGACGGGGATCGATTTCGACGGAGCTGCACGCGACAGGGATGCAGAAGAAGAGGTGGTGTGTTGTTGCAGACCCGTCAGAAGAGCTGATCGAGAACGGGGAAAGGGGAAATGGTGTCAGTGCGATGTTGGCGTGCGTGCGCGGAAGAGGACCGAGAAGCTCTGATACCAAGTTGTTACGGGCCTACTTTCGTAACAGCGGTAACTCGCCGGAGTGTTGATCGGAGAGGGAGATGATGGCGGTGGTGGAGGATACCGTGGAGCCGAAACCGCGGCTGCCTAGGCGGGGTTGCTCGTTGGAGGAGAGAGCCGCCAATATCTCATAACAAGAGACAAGGAAAACTAGAACTTCATTTCATAGGAACCAACATACAATGCCCATGACTTTATATAGGCTACAAAATGACTTACAACTCCTAATCTCTCATCTAATAAGACAATAATAAGGATAAGAACAAAGGGCTCAGAACTCGAGACCCCGCAACTTCTCATAACAACCCGTAACACGTAACAACCCATAACATAATACGCGGTCCGTAACACATTACAAATTTGTCAATATCTAAGTTGAATGTGAAGAAATAAAAAGATTGAGATAGATGTGTGGCAAAACTAAAACAATAAACGAATTATTACATTAAAGGGGTGGTGAGAGTGGCGTCCAATTGAAGATATAACAATGTAAAAGAAGCTAAGGTGGTTTGGGAATGCACAATGAAGGTTAGAAAACTGACCACCTAAAAGAGTAGCTAGAGTTAGTATTAAAAGATTAGGTAGAAGACTAGAAGTAAAGGTAGATCTAAGGAAATATAAACAGAAGTTGTTCAAAATGATTGGCATATTTCAATCTAACACCTTGGGCAACACTCAATATGAAGATTGAAATATGAGGATTCTTAAAGCCGATCCTAAATGATGGAGATCATTTGTGCCATACTGAGCATGCATATTAAGAACAGTTTGGGGTCAATTCACTACCGACAGTTATTAGATCATCATCCCCTCTCCCTTACAATACACTCCGACTCCCACTCTCCCATGCAATGCCTTTTGACCCCCACTTACCACTACAACACCCACCCTTACTCACCTCTATGACCCCTCTCTAATCCACACTTACCCTATAGGCTTCATCTCCTTTCCAAATACCAACCCACCCCATCCAAGCTCTTCTCTCCACCAACATCATCAACCAACTTTTGATTGTCATTACGCCCCTAGTGCCCGGTGAGTAGTTGTTTTCATTTCTTTTTTACATCATACAAACATTGTTATATCCATTCAATGATATTCACTGTTGTGTTTTTCCTTTTTATTTTATTGAGCATGTATTTATTTTTCCCTCAATAATTAATTTTATTCCATCATCATTGTTTGGCAAGAAAAGTTTGACCATACTGCAACTAGACCAACGATACTCTATGATTCTGAGTGTTGGGCAGAGAATTGTGTACATGAGCAAAAAATGGGAATTGCAGAGATGAGAATGCATAGGTGGATGTGTGGACACACGAGATTGGATAAAATTAGGAATGAATGTATCAGGGATAAAACAAGAGTGGCACCAATTGCATAGAAGATGTGAGAAGTTCGACTAAGATGGTTTGGACATGTACAAAGGAGACCATTAGAGGCACCTGATAGGCGTTGTGAGAGTTTAGTCACTAGACATTTTAAATGGGGGAGGGGTAGACCAATAAAGACTTGGAATGAAACTATAATGAAAGACATGATGTACTTACGCATTAGTAAGATTACGACTAAAGATAGGGCACAATGGCGACAAAGGATCCATATAGCCGACCCCACTACAGTGGGATAAAGGCTTGAGTATTGTTGTATCATTGTTTTACAATCACCACTTACCACCCTAAAATGAAATCGCTATACCCAACTGGTATTGTGTAAGTTTAAAGTTTATTAATTAGTGCAATCCAAGGTCGGATATTGTTGCTTCATAAATCATTTAATTGAATTACACATTTACACTAGTATTAAAAATAGGTACTTGTTTACTTTATTCAGTAATTGCGAGTCTTCCTGCATTTTACATTTGTCATATAGAATTAAATCCACGTCAGACTCTATAGTCTTGCCTGCAGAACTAAATAGTTGCCATAAAGTAATTTATGATGTTGAAAATGACAAAGATGATGATGACAACAGAGGTATTTGATACTCAAACAACATGAGAGTTCAGCTGAAAAGCAGAAAATGTAGTTATACCCATAGGATGCAGGAGAAGGTAACATAGGAAAAGGAGCAAATGTACATCTAATTAAAGTTCATCAAGAAAGAATTTTGAGATTGACAGAAATAAATTGATCGAGATAGAAGCATAGTTATCAGTCAAAAACATAGTGCTTCCTGCTACGAGAACTTGATCCAGAAAATACAGTAGAATACCTTTGACAATCAAAGCATAGAGTAGTGAAACAAGCAGGGCAGCTAAGCACAGAATCAGAACTCCTCCCTTTTCTGTGTTTATTTATCCATCGTTGATCCTTTTCATCAAGCAAAGGATCATAAAACTCCGGCTTGATCGAATAGTCTATCTCATCATCACTGGAAACTGAGAAATGATTACAAGTACATGAAAAGCATGCTTGCATTCGCAACAAAGGAATACATAAATTAAACTTCAGTATATATTCATGAATCCAGCGCATATATATTCAAAAGAAGTATGAATATTATAAATAATTTGTTCTTAAATACTGAATTAAATAATGCTGCAAATTTAAGAATAGCAGTTGGAACGATAGTAAGTGGAACAACCTACTTGTAATCCTCCATCGCCCAGGCCAACAAGCTACAACTTCTACAAAAAGAAGTATTAATAAAAGATAATCAACAACCCATCTCAGAGTGCATATTAAAAGTAAACGAAAGCTAAACAAAACCAAACACTAGAAATGAATGTCCACCGCGATGTACAGTCCAACAATAAATATACACTGAAATAAATAAAAGTCCAAAAATAAAAGAAATGAGAACAACCTCCCAAAAGAGACTCGCAGGTCCCAAAGCTAGCTATGCACATAAATACTTGAAAATCAAGCAGCAAGCTAATGAACCACGCTTGTTTCTTATTTGGCAGCAAGCACTTCAAGCACAAGCATGTTCCTGCAACCAAGTACAAAAGAGCGAAAAATGAGGGCCAGCCGGAGCTGACCAACATTGCGTAACAATCTTCCTCTCCCTGGGAATCCTAGGGGATCCCGGGGAGCGGGAGCCATGCAGATCAGCATGCCACAACATGCAAATAAAACACAGCAACAAACAAACAAGTATGTGTCACAATCATCAAACATGTTTTTAAGTTGAGCATGAAAATAAAGGGGTCTATATGCACACCAGGGCTAACGACTAACTGCTCTACTCATGCATTTATTCCTAGTAGCGCACTAGTCTGCCTTAGGCTACTGAAACCATAACAAGCAAACACTCAAACTCCGCACTAAAAGAGGAATCCAACAAAGTGTCAAGGGTCGTACTAGTAGATCCTACATTGTTCAACCTGAAACCACAACATAACGAATGATAACATTCTTTCGCTAAGTACACAACCTGTAATACCCACACGTCCTTTTTATGCCAAGCTACACAACCATTTTATCAGAAGCGACAAAGATCTAGTTTGCACTACACTCTCAAACGTAACAACAAGAGGGCTAGACCTACAATCATCAGAGCAAACGTGACAGGGGGCCTACTTGGTCTGTGTCCTTACAGCAAGAACTACAGTCCTAAGGCCCATCAAAGGCTCACGGTCTCCCCATAACTCAGCATATGAAAGGGATACACCCCATGCTACCACATCCATGGTACGAGTTCAGTTAAGTTTGTTCCCATTGCTCGTGTCATTGTATCACCAACACGATGCAGGTTCGACTTTACCACATCCTGATCACTTAATCAGAAGTAACGTCGCATAATCAAAACAGGAGCAAAACATGCTACAAGTGTCATCATATCTACCACACTCTGGGTGGATATCTAATCAAATCACATAAGATTCTACATGATTATTCAACATTATTACGCTACTAGATGACATCCAACACCTCCGAGTTCAACTCGATTTCGTACGAATAATTTCATGAATAGTGCTCACATAACAAACTCCGCTCAAAACCCGATTAGGAGGGATTTGACAATTAATCCTCCAACGTCACTTACGATGATTTTATTAATATTATGATCGATCTTATGTCTAAGCGTTTACACCATGTACTCTATAAAACATTATCGCTCTATATGACTGTTTAACCCCGTCTACGGCGAGTGGGGTTGCCAGGAACCAGACCGGCCGACCTCCTTTTTTTGAGACTCGGGCGAACACCAAGAGAGACACGGGGCTCGACAACATCCAGCTCGCCCAGGCGAGCCCGACGCATGCCACGCGAGTTCGGCCAACCTCGCGAGCTCGGCGTTCATCGAACGGAGCTCGACGTTCGTCGTTCTCTCGACCTTTTTGCCGACCTCTAGACGTCTCGCCGAGTCCTGACAACTTGGCGGGCTTGCAGCTTGCGAGCAGGGCAGTCCGTGCCCGGGCTCGCCGCCCTTGCCGAGTAGAGACTATCGAGGGCTACTCGCTCATCGATCTGTGATGTATTTTTACTATTTTGCCCACGCTGGCCTGCCCATAGCCTTTCAGAACAGCGGAATTACGCTGTTGGCAGGCCAACCTGGACTGCACATAGCCGTTCAGAACAACGGATGTTGATTATTTGCAGGCCGTTTTCAGAAATCTATAAATAGAACCCAAGGGGTACCTCAGAAAGCATGCTTCTTGTGCCCACTTGTTCCCTGATCTTCTAAGCGCTTTCTGAGGTTACCTTAGCTCGGTCTTTGGCTAAGGAGGGGAAGCGCTCTAAGATCTTCCGGGTGTGTGGTGGGTCCTCCACGCCGAGCCCTTGGGTCAGTTCTTCTTTACTTCCTTTGTTATTTTGCTTGCAGGAGAGAAGTAGGTACGCGATCACCCCTTCCCCAAGGGTGAACTCCACAAGATACCGAGTTTTCGGTTTCAACATTTTGGTGTGGTGAGCGTGGAGAGTGGTCAGTACAGAAAATCTTCAGCGAGCTCGATGACAGGATAAGGATCAGACAGGTCGGACTCGCCGCCCCCTCCACCTCTGGCCACGGTGGGAATGTTCGAAAACTTCAGGAACGAGGTGCTCGGCCTCGTCAAGTTCGCACTCGGCGCCCGGGCCGAGTGCTCGACCCCAGCTGCCCAGATCGCAGCCGCCCCATCTCTGGGCGAGGATGCCCCCGACAGGTGAGCTGGGAAGGAGGTCGCCGAGGAAGGAAGGGGATGCGAGCACCCCGGGCGCGTGCCCTTCCCCGGCTCGGCAAGCGGAGGTCTGATCGGCGAATTGGGGCCGCGAGATGCGCCAGCTCGCCCAGTAGGGGGGAAAGCCCCTTTGGCGAGTTGGTTTCTTCTGCCCCGGTTCTAGAGGGGTTCAGGGAACCCGAAATGTCCTACTACACCGGGAATAGGGACCCGGTCTAGCACGTCCAATGGTTCGAGGACGTGGTTTCGATCCGGCAGATGTTGGATGGCTTCAAGTGTCGACTCTTCGCCATCACCCTCAAGGAGAAGGCGAGGGAGTGATTTCACCAGCTGCTGGCCAGCTCCATCTACTGCTTCGAGGACCTGCGCCGGGGGTTCATGCTGAGGTTCACCACCTCGAAGAGGAGGAAGGAGTCGGAATCCCTGTTCCACATCAAGCAGGGGGTGAATGAGACCTTGGGGAGCTATGTTGACCGGTTAAAGGAGGAGGTCACCCAGGTCCAGGAGATGTCGGGCCACAGCCTGATGGATGACTTTCACCCTGGGGCTGCAACAAGATTTCTTTAGGATGGAGCTGAAGAGAATGCCCCCCCTCTCCTACGAGGAGCTGATGAAGAGGGCGGCGAGAGAAGTTGACGGGGAGGCGTCGAATCCGGAGTTTGCCCGGAAACTGGCCAGGTGGGCCACGGAGGAAGAGAAGGAGTCGAGAGGCGGCAGGGTGCAAGAGGAGAGGAGAATTGAACCTCGGCAAAGGGAGCAGAGACAGCTCTAGGGGCAGCAGCAACCCAGGTGGGGGCGACAGAAGCCGGACCGTCGATTGGGCTGGAGGCCCGAGTGGCAAGACCAGCGGCCACGAAGAGGATATCAGGGAAGGGACCACCACCAGGGGGGCCAGGATCAGTTCCACCCCCCGGTGATGGAGGCAGGCGCAGAGACCTCCCCTCCCCAATCAAGACCAGGCTATGGCCATAGCCATGGGGGAAAGGAGGAGAGCAGCACGTGGAGGAGGAGGAGAGAAGTAAGGGTGGAGTTGCCCTATTGCGATTTCCCATCAAGAGGAAGGGCACGCTACGGCCACGTGCCCGGAGTTCCTCGAGATGAGAGGGAAACAGGGGAGCAAGCAACAACAACAGGGGCGTCAGGAGGTGAGGATCGAGGAGGTCCTGCCTCGAGTAGAGGAGGATCGGTGTGAAGACCGGGTGGACGTCGGGACCCGAGGAGGGATCAGAGTGATTCATGGAGGGGTGGGGGTCGAGGCCTCTCGTAGGGCGAGCCTCCACACCATGTATCGTCGGAGCGTTGGACTCCACTTCCCAGACCCCACCCCCGAAGGAGAAGATTACCTTCTCAAGGGGTGACATGCCGGATCATGAGGACCCCTTTTGCGATGTGCTGGTCATCCAGACAGCTATCGAAAATTTCACCGTCTCCCGGATCCTCATCGACAACGGAAGCTCCGTCAACGTCATCTTTAAGAAGACGTTCGACGCAATGAAGGTTGAGTCGAAGAGAGTGTTGGCCTCGGATGGGCTCTTGTTTGGGTGTTCGGGGGAGAGGAAAGAGGTAGGAGGAGTGGGGCTCCATGTCACCCTAGGGGGGCAGTCCCGGAACTGCAGGTTTGTCATCGTGGATGCCCCCAGCAGCTACAGCGCCATCTTCGGGAGGCCCCTCATCAGCGCCTTCCGCTGCGTCCCCTCATCATTCCACCAATGCTTGAAGTTTAATGCCGAGGGGATCCAGGTCCGGGTCCGGGGTGACCCCAAAGTAGCAAGGGAGTGCTACGTCACCGCCGTGAACTCCATCTCTTGGCAGGAGGGAGCCGAGGAGATGGAGCGGAGGATGGAGGCGGCGGAGCAGGAGGATGGCAGGGAGGAGATGGAGGCGGAGAGCGGCACCGAGGTAGTGGTGGCAGGAGGAGACCGGGGGGAGTTGGCCAAGGCAATGGCCGTGGAGGAAGAGGTAGGGGCGGAGGTATTCATCCCAGAGGAGAGGGACATCGGAGAATGGGGGGAGCAGTCCAGGCTGGAGGCTGTAGAAGAGGTGGTGGAGCTGGAGGTTCTCACCCTTGGAGGCAGGATGGAGAAGGTTCGCGTCAGCGGAGGGCTGACCCCGGAGGATCAAGGCAGGATGCTGGCGTGTATCCAGAAGAACGTGGACATCTTCGCATGGAGCGCCGCAGAGATGCCGGGGGTTGACGAGGATGTGGCTTGCCACCGCCTCAACCTGGACCCGGGAGCACGCCCCGTCCAGCAAAAGAAGAGGTTCACCGCGGACAAGCTGGCCGAGCCCATCAGAGAGGAGGTGACAAAGCTTCTCAATGCCGGCTTTGTATTCGAAATACAATACCCCGGCTGGGTCTCCAATGTAGTCATGGTTAAAAAAGGAGACGGTCGGTGGCGTATGTCTATCGATTTTTCCTTGCTTAATAAATCCTGTCCTAAGGACTGTTATTCCTTGCCTCGGATCGACGCGCTGGTTGATTCAGCCGTCGGTTTTTCTGTAATGAGTTTTTTAGATGCGTTTTCAGGTTACCACCAAATCAGGATGCACCTCCCGGACGTCAAGGACGTCTCATTCATCACGGGGGATGGGTGCCACTGCTATAAAATGATGTCATTTGGGCTGAAGAACGCAGGGGCGACCTATCAAAAGATGATGGACAGGGTCTTCAGGGAACAGAAGGGGAGGAACCTGGAGATGTACGTAGATGACCTCATGATCAAGAGTCAGAACGTAGACTCTCACCTTCAGGACCTAGAAGAGACCTTCGCCACCCTGCACAAGTATAAGATGCGATTGAACCCCCTGAAGTGTGTCTTCGGGGCCAGCAGGGGAAAATTCTTGGGGCATCTCCTCACCCCCGCAAGGGTCGAACCCAAATCCTAATAAGGTCAAGACTATCTTGGAGCTGGGGTCGCCACAGAATTCTAAGGAGGTGCAACGATTGACAGGGAAACTTGCAGGGTTAAGCAGGTTCCTCTCCCGGGCCGGAGAGAAGTGCTACTCCTTCTTCAAAATACTAAGGGGGGCCAAAAATTTGAGTGGACCAAGGAGTGCGAGGAGGCATTCCAAGCTCTTAAGATACAGTTAACGCAGACTCCGTTGCTCCAAGGGCCGAAGGAAGGGGAGGACCTATTTTTGTATCTCGGGGTCGGAGCGGAGGCCTTGAGCTCTGTCCTGGTGCGTGAAGAGGGGAAGAGGCAGCTCCCCATATACTACGTAAGCCGGGTCCTGAGAAAGGCCAAGCTCTGATATCCAATCTTGGAGAAGCTGGCCTTCGCCCTGATCATCTTGGCCCGAAGGCTGCGGCCCTACTTCCACGCACACTCCATCCGAGTGGTGACTGACCATCCCATCCGCAACATCTTCGAGGGGGTGGAGCATTCAGACAGGTTGGTCAAGTGGTCGGTAGAGTTGAGCGAGTTCGACATCTCCTTCGTCCCCCGCCTCTCGATCAAGGCCCAAGCGATGGCCGACTTTTTGGCCGATTACGTGATCGAGGTGGTGGAGGAAGAGCTCACTCGTCCGACTCCATGGAAGGTGAAGGTAGATGGCGCTTCAGGGCGACATTCCCTGGGGGTGAGGGTAATCTTGGAGAGCCCCCAGGGAACTAGAATTGAGCAAACGGTGGTGGTGCAGGGGTGGGGGGGGGGGGGGGGGTTGATTAACGAAGATACATTCGATGCCGAGGGGCATAAGGGATTGGCGTACATGATTGCCTATATTTTTAAAAAAACAATCAATATTTAGTTAGACATAAATTTTATAAGTATGGTGATGGGGATCGCAACACTGGCCTCTACGACGATCAGAGTTTTGTTGATTGACGATCCATGAAATTTTTATCACTTTTTTTCTGATTTCTATTTTCATTTATATGAGGGCATCATGATTAGAGAATCATGACGAGTGTGAGGCCGTGATAGCAGGACTGCGCCTGGCCAGGGAACTAGGAGTGTTGGACGTGGAGGTCCTCACTGACTCAATGGTGGTAGCTTCCCAGATCAACGGGGAGTTTGAGGCAAGAGATCCTACCCTACGACTATACTTAGCCAAAGTAAAGGGGGTCGTCGGCACGTTCCAAACTTTTTCCATCCGACACGTGCTCTGGGAGGAGAATGAGCAGGTCGATCGGCTAGCGAAGCATGGTCCCCAGGTGGGGGTACCATCACCGATCTATTTCGCCCTTCCATCGAAGAAGGAGAGCTGATGGAGATATAACAACGCCCCTCGTGGATGGATCCGATCACGACTTTCCTCTCCACAGGAGAGTATCCGGAAGGGATGGAGAAGAAGAGGCTCAGGTACAAATCGGCATACTATCTCCTCCGGGACGGGCAGCTGTATAGGAAGGCTCTCTCGGGAATGCTGGCCCGTTGCGTGGCCGAAGGGGGAAGTACAAAGAATCTTGGAGGAAGTTCACTTTGGGGAGTGTGGGAGTCATTCTGGGAGTCGGACCCTGGAGGGGAGGATCGTCAGGCAGGGATACTTCTGGCCAACCCTGGGCCGCGATGCTGCAGAATTCGCAAGGAGATGTCACAAGTGCCAGCTGTTTGCCCCCCTCCAGCTGCAGCCGGCTCAGCGACTCAAGAGTATCTCGGCCCTCCTGGCCCTTTGCAATTTGGGGAATGGACTTGGTCGGACCGTTCCCCCAGGCCAGTGGGCAGAGAAGGTTCCTGCTGGTGATGATAGATTATTTCTCTAAGTGGATGGAGGTGAAGGCGCTGGCCAAAGTGACTTCCCAGGTCATCAGGAATTTTGTTTGGGGGGAGATCATCTGCCGCCATGGGCTGTCCCAAGTCATTATCACGGACAACGGAACTCAGTTCGCCAACGCAGAATTCACCAGCTTCTGCGGGCAGCTCGGGATCGATCTCAGGTTCGCCTCGATTCACCACCCCAAGAGCAACGGGCAGGTGGAGGCCGCGAATAAAATTATTGTAAACATCATAAAGAAGAAAGTAAAGAACCTGAAAGGGAGCTGGGTGGAGCAACTTCCCTCGGTTCTCTGGGCCCTGAGGACCACCCCCAACACAGCCACAGGCGAGACCCCTTTCAAGCTCTCCCATGGATGTGAGGCGGTACTCCTCATAGAATTTGAGGTTCAAACGCCCCGGGTGGTCACGGCCGGGGAAGGCAGGGAAGAATGGCAGGCCGAGAACGAGGAAGAGCTGCGGCTCTCCCTGGATATGGTGGAGGAGCTGCGTGACCTTTCCGCTCATCCGACAAGAAGAGGTGAAGAGGAGAATGACTAAGTACTTCGATAAGCACGTCAGAGTCAAATAATTTGTGGAGGGGGACTTGGTCCTGAAAAAGGTGGATGCAGCAGGAAGGTCGGCAACCGTGGAGGAAGCTCAACCCCAACTGGGAAGACCCATACATTGTAGAAGAAACGTTGAGATCAGGAGGGTATCGACTCCAAAATGTGGAGGGCGAGACTCTAAGTCTCACCTGGAGCGGTGACGACCTGAAACGCTTTTATCCTTGAGAATGTGTAAGTGATGTTTTATTCTTAATAAAGCTCCTTGATGTGCTAATTATGCTGCAGTAACTCGTACAAATAAGATGTATTCATTTGATATACCCCGAGCAGATCCCGCTGTCAAGCTCTCACCAAGCTGGCATGACTGGATGTCACTCGATGGTGTCTACCCGGACCCCGAGCAGATCCCGCTGTCAGGCTCTCACCTAGCTGGCAGGGCTGGATGTCACTCGATGGTGTCTACCCATACCACGAGCAGATCCCGCTGTCAGGCTCTCACCTAGCTGGCAGGGCTGGATGTCACTCGATGGTGTCTACCCGGACCCCGAGCAGATCCCGCTGTCAGGCTCTCACCTAGCTGACAGGGCTGGATGTCACTCGATGGAGTCTACTCGGACCACGAGCAGATCCCGCTGCCAGGCTCTCACCTAGCTGGCAGGGCTGGATGTCACTCGATGGAGTCTACCCGAACCCCGAGCAGATCCCGCTGTCATGCTCTCACCTAGCTGGCAGGGCTGGATGTCACTCGATACTGTCTACCCGGACCCCAAGCAGATCCCGCTGTCAGGCTCTCACCTAGCTGGCAGGGCTGGATGTCACTCGATGCTGTCTACCCGGACCCCGAGCAGATCCCGCTGCCAGGCTCTCACCTAGCTGGCAGGGCCGGATGTCACTCGATGGCGTCTACCCGGACCCCGAGCAGATACCGCTGCCAGGCTCTCACCTAGCTGGCAGGGCTGGATGTCACTCGATGGTGTCTACCCGGACCCCGAGCAGATCCCGCTATCAGGCTCTCACCTAGATGGCAGGGCTGGATGTTACTCAGGAAAGTCCTATACTCTCCAGATGTTATTCAAGAAGTTTGGCATTTTTTCCTAAAAACAGGGGGGAAACTCTTCACAGGCGAGTCGAGACTCGCAAGCTCAGCTCGGCCTCAGCAGAAGGGTGGCGAGCCGAGCCCTTGGCTCTCGCTGAGGGAGGCGGACTTCGGCAGGGCGCTTCACCCCTCTTTGGTTTTACTTGTGAAATTTTGAGGATTTTTGGTCTTATATTAATAGGCAGCTCGCGAGCGAGCTGGGGGGTGGTGCGCCCAGTGCGGCGGGTAGTCCACCCCCGGATCGTCTGAAGATTGGCGAGCTCTCAAGGTCTACTCTCGGGAGCGAGTCCTAACAACCATCCTAATCGCAAAATCTATCTTCGCGAGGTCGTCAGGGGAAGCGCTCTAAGATCTTCCGGGTGTGTGGTGGGTCCTCCACGCCGAGCCCTTGGGTCAGTTCTTTTTGCTTCCTTTGTTATTTTGCTTGCAGGAGAGAAGTAGGTACACGATCCACTCCCGCCCAAAGGCGGCGAGAAGGCTCGCGCCACATGGAGGGCGGAAGCAGGCTCTCGCGCCTCATGGAGGGGGCAGCAGGCTCTCGCGCCCCCATGGAGGGGGGAAGCAGGCTTGGTCCGGGGGACCCTTCAACCCCTTTTTCTGTAGCTCCCGCCGAGTGAAAGGAGGGATGGTTCTCGTCATAGGGTTCTCGCCGTGTGGGGGCCAGGGCCTAGGGTGAAATTACCTAGTTGCCCTCGGGTAAATGACTTACATGCCCCCGGGGTCTGCATTCAGGATTTCATAACAGCGAGATTTGGCTATTGGCAGGCAAGCCAAGGGTACTCTAGTAATTTCAGGTCAGCCAAGGCTATAAATAGACCCGTAGGGGCTCTTCAGAAGGCAGGCTTTCATTTTTCTCAAAAACTCTCTAGTGCTTTCTGAGGAGCTTCCAGCCCAGCTTTTGGCTTTGGAGGGGAAGCTCTCAGAGATCTTCCGGGAAAGAGGTGGGACCTCTCCTGCTGAGGCTTTGGGTCAGTTCTAGGTCCTTTGCAACCAGTCGAGGGTCGGGGTTTGAGAGAAGTAGGTGTTGGCTACACCCTTATTTTCGAACTCTAGTTGAGGTCAATTTCTGGCTTCAACAGGGTCACCACCCGTGTTGCTAGCTTCTGCATAATGATTGGTCTCTTCTCTCTTCCTCGGAGCCCAGCAGTCATAGCTCATGTGCCCAAACTTGTTACAATTGTAACACTGTATTTGGGACATGTCACCTCGGCCTCTTCCTCGGCCTCTTCCTCTTCCTCTACCTTCATGTCTTCCTCCTTGGGGTTGCTCGTCTCCCTCTGGTGGTATTGATTTCTCCCCTGGTCTCTTCCTCCTCTTCTTCCTCTACCTCTACCTCGGTAGCCTCGACCTCGCTGACCTCCTCTCCTTCCAGAGCTCTCTCCAAAATTTAACTGAGTCTGAAGTGCTTTCCCCAAACCACTTGACTCCTCATCATCCTGCAGCATTCGATACTCGTGAGCTTGTAGAGACCCGACAAGCTCATCTACGGTCATCTAGGTGAGGTCCTTCGATTCTTCGATCGCCACCACCACATGACGGAACTTCTTTGGCATAGATCGTAGGAGCTTCTCCATAAGGCTCACATCGTCTATCGTCTCTCCATTGCGCTTCATCTCATTTGTGAGCGTCCGCAGACGGGTCACATAGTCTCCAACCTTCTCGGCACCCTGCATCTTCAACATCTCATACTCGGCCCTGAGGGACTGCAGCCTCACCTTCTTGGCCTTATCCACACCTTGCATGGAGCGTTGCAACACCTCTCATGCTTCTTTTGAACTCTTCGCTTCCGAGATCTTCTCAAACGTTGCCTCATCCACGCCTTGGTAGAGCAAGAACAATGCCTTCTTGTCTCTCTTCTTGGACTCCCTCAACGCCGTCCTCTGTGCATTAGTCAATGCCGCTTCCGCTTCTGTAGTGAGCTCCTCATAGCCATCCTCTACAATCTCCCATAGCTCCTTCGAGGCGAGCAACAAGCACCTTCATCTGGATACTCCAATTTTCATAATTGGTCTTCGTCAATTTGGGGACTTGCCCCGGCATGGCTCCTCCCATCTCCATCTCTACTTGACACTTCACCTTCCGAACACCTTCCAGGGGGTCGCAACCTGGCTCTGATACCACTTGTTGGGAACGCGTATGGGTTCCCGCACAATCTCAACTCCACAAACCGATTCCACTTATCACCAAATAAAACAAGTTCAAATTGCGAGACCGCCGCCACAAACCGCCTACCCGCGCGGTTAGCCCCTTCGAATAGCCCTCTCTCACGGCGAGCTCCACCCGGCGACCTGCGCCCCTTTCTCGCGAGCTGCTGCGGGTTGCCCTTCTCCACGCGAGCTGCACATAGGCGAGTGGGCACTGCGAGACCAAACCGGCGAGACCAACTGGCGAGACCGACTGGCTTGCGGCTAGACCACTACACGCGAGCACACACCCCGCGACCTCCTCCTCTCGCGGCGAGATCTCCAACCCGCAGCTGACACAGGCAAGATCAACTCCGAAACCGCGAGCACGCAAGCCGCGAGTCCCTCTCTCGCGGCGAGACCACCAAACCGCCCGGCTAAATCTCCAAGTCGCCCGGCAAGATCACACACAGCTACAACTACACTAACTTAGCGCTGCGGCGCTCCTATCTCTCTCTCTCTCAAAACAAGATGTGGAGAAAAACAAACTTCTATTCAGCAGCTTTAAAAGAAACTATACAAGCCTTTATATAGGCAAACACAAAACACTAGAAATGCGACACTTGGCATGCACATTTAATGTCATCACAATCACACATTCTCTCCTCCATAACTCTCCTAACATATTTAAACACATAAAAGAAAAACAAAATAAACCTTGTTGACCCAAAGTCAACAAAACATGTCCAGCATATCATAGAGGTGTTCCCGTCATTCATGTCATAATCAAACAAGTCATACGAATGCTCATTCTCATTACTCCATTGTCATTCTATCACAGCATAAGTGGTTACAACTTCTCCTAAGTGAGAAATTATGACTTCTCAAAGGAAAATCAAATGGTCACACCGATATATTTTGCTACGAGCTTACATCTCACGCGATTACAATAGTCTAATCGAATTATTAGATAGTAAACAAGATATATCATTACCGTCATTCAACATTGACGAGTAACGTTGCGATCGTCAATTTTTAGCATCTCTTGTATTCCACAATATCAACACAAGTATTAAACTCATAAGAGAAACTATAATTAAAAGACATCATTTTCATTTTAGTCCAAACAATTATAGATTTTCATGGTAATTTCTATCAACTCAAGCTACAAGTCCATTGTTTGTGAATCTTCTCATGATTCCAAACAAAACGTAGAGCTTATGCGTAATCAAAATGAACGCAAAAATTCTAAATTTTACCAATCATACATATAAGGTTAACCTCCCATGAGATTACCTCTATGGATGTCGCATTACTCGAAGTAACCCATACACAGTTCTCTATCCAAAATTTTTAAACAAAGTTGTTTCAACTTGTTTCATTGTAGGCACACGGCTCCTTATACAAGTTACTCACCAAGTGAGTTACCAACTAACTTTATGATCATTGAAGAAACTTCCAATATAAGGGCCGCTTTTTAACGAAGTGTATTTTATTGAAATCCAAACGTAATTTCAATGAACTTGATGTTTTCAAAAGTGTTCATCAACATAACATTTTGAACTTACATGGCAAGTTTCATCCTATCGTCAATGAGTTCATTATTAGGAAAATAAAGTTTCCTCCTAACACACCAACACTAATTGAATGATTTACAATTAGGAATTAAATTTTTCCCGACTCAAGCTTTATCATGAATTTATTATGATTCGTTGATAGGTTTTGGAGCATTCACTCAACAACAATTTTCATAATCATTATGAAAGTGGATGTCAAGAGTTACTCCATAAAAATTCATAACTTTACATTTAATAGTTATTTTTCCCGAAGTATTTTTGCAAGGTTCATAACATTTTTAAATTCCTGAATCCTGAACAAATCACAAGCTTTAGCGATAAGGTTCATATAAGCTAATACAACGTAATAACTCACTAACTACATCCAAATTCTCAAATCATATGCTACAAACCCATGATTTTGTGACTACACATCACTCAAAATTTGTTAACCCAGCATTTATAGTTCCATCCAAAACCCAAAATAGGAACATAAACATTATAAGTAGTCATTTTTCAACTTCATTACATCCCCTAAATTTGACTCATCTAAGAGTCATAGCTATTTCAATCTTCAAAATAGAGTTCACCATTCCAATTCTAACAACAAAAGAGGAAAAGAGGCAATAAAATACATTTGTTTGAATAATTCAAAATTTAACAAATCCCTTACAACCTAAGTTCATCAGCTCAAGGCTCGGGCAGAAAGATGTGTGGCGCACCCGACTCCACTACCCTCCCTTTTCTCCGCATAGTTGGGCCCTGCCGTCCTGAGAAGCTCCAACACTAAGTTGTCGGTCCTCAAACAATTGTTATGACACAAGTGGGCGATGTGCCCCACCTTCCCGCATTTAAAGCAAATAATAGACTCTTTAGTTGCAACACTAGCAACTCCCGTAACAAGGGAACGTGCAACAACTCGATCATTCGCCTTTAGGGGTCACTTCGGCAGGAGCGTGCTATATGACCAATCTTACAGGTAAAGAATGATTTCTAACAGGAAATTCCCATAAAGAATACGAAGGGATTTCTAACAGTAGTCTCTACATCATTCCAATGAGTGATAGGATAGGGGCATGGCAACAGAAGGTGCGACCATCACATCCTGAACCAACTCAGAAGAACGACGCAATTACTGTTATCACCCAACTCATGAGGCCGAGGATTCCAACTTAGTGATGTAGGGTCTATTCTAGACTCTTGCAACACAACCACCTGCACAAGGATGTGGATTCAAAATTATTTTTTTAATATTGACATTTCTTTGTTGCTTTCCTCCGCTGCACAGCGCGCTCGCGAAGAGATCCTCCTGTCTCTACATCACAAATATGAGATTGCCAATAATAATACCAAGAGCAACAACAATGAGTGATAGGGCTCGGGTGGCGTAGATAGGGGCACCGGAGGTGGAGATCGGTTGGGGCTGTTTTGTGGTGGATGAAGTGCTAATCGGGCAGAACGATAATGAGAGCATCCGGGTTAGGGAGAGTGCGGGTGATGGGGGGGTAGACCATCACGTTGGGAATAGTGAGAAAGGGGTTAAGGAAGCGGTTTTAGGAAGGGGAAGGTGGGTTTGCGGGGAGGCAGGGGCTGCGGGCTGGCTGCGGGTACAGGGCTGCGGCTGGCTGCATCAGGGGCTGCGGCTGGCTCCGAAGTGGCTGCGGGCTGGCTGCCAAGGGGCGGCGGGCTGGCTCAGCGGAGGAAGGGGGAGAATAATAGGAAGATACCCCAAGGGTCGGCACCAAGGGTCCACGGCGTAGCATCGGAAGTAGAAGAAGCACGTGCAATTACATTGAAACAATCATTTATCATTGGCCGGTGGGTTTGCCCTAAAATAAACCAACTCATAAATATATGAGGCCGAGGACCGCGGGGTGGTCCAATCCGCCGGGAATAAATGAACGTGGGTCCCCGCTCCTCTTAGCCTCACCTTTCACCACCTGATCAAGCTCTAATGGGATCACAATGTCCAACACAGGGGTTGTAGCACCACTGTCGATGGCATCTTCCATAAGGGGTGGAGATTCATCATTACCGCTAGTCACCTAGATAACAAAGGGTAACCAATTACACATCAGCTAGCTATCAATCATACCAAACAACCACAAACAAGCAGCATATCAAAAGGACACTCAGGTCCACAATCATGACATCATATACATAACTGCTACAACGATCTTAGGACTAAACTCTATAGGTGACACTTTGGTCGAAACAAGGTTCATCACACCACTGTTAATGGCATCTTCCTGAAGAAATGAAGACCCACTACCATCATCGATCACTCAAAAATGATCAAAACGTCCATATACTAGCACACAAAGTAAACAAAACAATGTCAAATCCATAAGTGGGCATTCTTCTAGTCGAAACTCTAACGTTCTAAGGTGTTTGCACCACACGGGCACACCACTCGTTTGAAAGGGTTCGTCCATGAACCACAACTTAAAACTCGTGAGACCGAAGGGCTCTGATACCAAATTGTAACACCCGACTTGTAATCTGCCGCATGCTATTAATAAATGATAATCAACAACCATCCATCTCAGAGTGCACATTAAAAGTAAATAGAAGCTAAATTAAACCAAACACTAGAAATGAATGTCCACCACAATGTACAATAAAACATAATGTACAGTCCAATAATAAATGTACACTATAATAAATAAAAGTTCAGAAATAAAAAAGATGGGACAACCTCCCAAAAGAGACTCGCATGTCGCAAAGCAAGCCATGCATATAAATATTTGAAAACTAAGCAGCAAGCTAATCAACCACATTTATTTCTTATTTGACAACAAGCACTTCAAGCGCGTGCATGTTCCTGCAACCAAGTATAATCGAGCGGAAAATGAGGGTCAACCGGAGCTGACCAACACGGTGTAACAATCTCCCTCTTCTCGGGCATCCTAGCAGATCCCGGGAGAAGGATCGTGCAGATCAACGCGTCACAACATACAAATAAAACATAGTAACAAACAAAAAAATATGTGTTACATCATCAAACATGTTTCAAGTTGACATGAAATAAAGGAGTTTATTGCACACCAGGGCTAAAGACTAGGCTTCATTTGTTTTAGCGGTGACGGGCATCCGGCGGGTGAAATGGAAGTCGAACCGGAGGGGGAGTGGCTGCTCCAAACGGAGCTTTTTGGGGCGTTTCTCAAGCGGGCGGGTGGAAACGGAGCAAACGCCGCGGAGGTTCCTTTGTTACCTTCCTTCCGGCGGCGTTTGCCCAAAACGGGTTGCGAAATGCCCAAACAAAAGAGCCTAAATGCTCTACTTATGCATTTTATTCCTAGTAGCGGACTAGCATGTCTTAGGCTACTGAAACCATAATAAGTAAACACCCAAACTTCGCACTCAAGGAGGCATCCAACAAAAAGCCAAGGGTCGTACTAGTAGATACTACATTGCGCAACCTGAAACCACAAAATAACGCACAATGACGTTCTCTCGCTAAGTACACGACCAGTAATATTCACACATCCTTTTTCTGTCGAGTTGCACCACCATTTTATTAGAAGCAAAAAAGAGGTAGTTTGCCCCACGCTCTCAAACGTAGCGACAGGAGGGCCAGAGCTACAACCATCAGAGCAAACGTGACAGGGGGGCCTACTTGACCTGTGTCCTCAAAGCAGGAACTAAAGTCCTAAGACCCATCAAAGGCCCAAACACAAGAATAGTGCACTCAAGTAAGATTAGGAGCACACAAAACTCACAGTGCACTAAGCATCTCACCGGTCTGTACTATCGCCGGACTCAGTCTCTCACATGGTTCAGCATATAAAAGAGATACACTCCATGCTACCACATCCATGATGCGGGTTCGATTAAGTCTGTTCTCGTTGCCCAGGTCATCGTATTACCAATACGATGCAAGTTCGACTTTACCTCATCCCGATCACTTAATCAGAAGCAACAACACATAATCAAAACAGGACCAAAACATGCTACAAGATTCTATCATATCTACCACAGACTCTGGGTGGGTATCTAATTAAATCACATAAGATCCTACATTATTAAGACACTAGACGGCATCAAATACCTCCGAGTTCAACTCAGTTTCATACGAATAATTTCATGAATTGTGCTCACATAACAAATTCCGCTCAAAACCCGATTATGAGGGATTTGACCAATTAATCCTCCAACGTAACTTACGATGATTTTATTAATATTATGATCGATCTTATGTACAAGTGTTCATCACTATGTACTCTATAACGCATTATCGCTCTATATGACATTTTGTTACGCCGCCACTATGCTTCTCGGGACGACAGTATGTTCGCAGGCGCAAGGAGTCGACAAGCGGCGACGGGGCTGAACCATCTGGTTCAGCCCCCTCTCAGTGAACCGGCCGGCCGGGGCTGAACCAACGTGTTCAGCGCCTTTTGGAGGGGCCGGCCGGCCCCTCCTTGGCCCGGGTATTTATACCCGGGCTGCTCTCATGTGGGGGATTATGCAAGATCATTTCAAGGTATTTCTCTTTCCTCTCCTCCTCAAACCCTAATTCTCTAGTTTCCTCCTTAGATCTCTCTCTCTCCCCCCTTCTTCTTCCTATCATTTGGTATCAGAGGCACTTTTCTCCACCATGGTGACGACGCGAACGCAAGAGGAAATCGGCCGCTTGGAAACCCTAGAAGAAAATCTGATGGGGTTGACGGATTCGGTGGCCGCCATCGAGAAAAACGTGAAAACATGCACGCAAAGGCTAGAAGAGCGGATCGACACCCGAATGGAGGAGATCATGGCGTTGTTGACGCAAAATCTGAAGGGTAAGGCCGTGACGGAAGAGGATCCGGGCGGATCTACTGCCGCACGCGTCGATTCGCACCGGATCGGCGCAAACGAAGTCTCGATCGGGACAGGCAGAGGCGCGGGGTTCGTCGCGCGGGTTTCGGGATCGACCTAGAGCAGCGGGTTCAACACAGGGGGGGGGGGGGGGGCTCCAGCGCAGGCGGGACGGCCTCCGGCGTGGTCGGCGTAGGCAGCTTGGGCTCCGGCGGGGTTGGCGCAGGCGGGATCGGGCCGAGCGGGTTCGGCACAGGAGGGGGAGGCTTCGGCGGGGGCGGTGCAGCAGGCTGGGGTCCCGGCGGGTTCGGTACCGCTGGTTTCGGCACCGGAGGGAGCGGCTCGGGTGGTTTTGGCCCTAGGGGCAGCGGTTGGCCGTTTTCCCAATATGGCGCGGGGGAGGGCCTGTTGCCCCCTCCGGCAAGAGGCGGCATGCAGTGGGGTGGGGCTCCAACGGCGGGGCCGTTTCGTCAAGGGGTTCCCAGTATGCCTTTTGAACCCGGGGAACCAAGAAGACCGTCGGAGTATGGACAGGAGGCAGGGTGGCGTGGACAAGCCAGACACCGTCCGTACATGCCGCCAAAATTGACGCGGATGAATTTTCCCAAGTTCAAAGGCGGAGATGTCCTGGAGTGGCTGCAGAAGGTGGAACTGTTTTTCAGCTACCAGGAGATTCCCGAGGGACAATGGGTGCAGTTGGCCTCTTTTCATTTGGAGGATAATGCTTTCCAATGGGTGCAGTGGTTCTTGAGAGGCAAGGACTACGTACCCTGGACCGACTTTGTGGATGGATTCACTGCTCGTTTTGGACCTCTCGAGTACGAAGACTTTGAGGCGCTCTTACAGAAGCTGCACCAGAAGGGTACGGTGATGGAGTACCGAACCGAGTTTGAAAAGCTGGCTAACCGAGTGCAGTGGGAGGAGAAAACACTCCTCAGTTGTTTTGTCTCCGGACTCAAGGATTATTTGCGGGATGAGATCCAGTCATACATGCCCACAGCTTGAACCATGCGATCAGTTTAGCTCGGATACATGAGGAACGCTACAACGGCGATAACGCTACCGCAGCTCAACCTGTTCTACTACCACTACGCCAGTGGCGAAGAGGGACTCTCAGGGACCGGGCAAGCCGATTGTCACTCGGCTGCTTGGTCGGAACTTCAGGAGCGGAAGGAAAAGAGATTGTACTATAATTGTGATGAAAAATTCATTCTCGGGCACAAATGTCAAAAGATACAGGTCTTTATGCTACAGGAGGACACGGAGGACGAGGGCACACCCGTATCGGAGTGGGAAGGAGACTTGGATCTGACTGAGTTCGGCGTGTCACTTCAGGCGATGGAGGGATGCAATGCACCACTCACTATGAGAATGGCCGGGAGAGTCCGCCAGGAGAAGGTGACTATCCTGGTCGACAACGGGAGTACGCACAACTTCATCCACCCGGACGTGGCGCAGAGGGTGGGACACGAGGTTGACCGAGCTGCTGCTTTCCACGTTATGGTGGCCGATGGGAGCAAACTCCGGTGCGAAGGGGTCATGAAAGGCGTGGAACTAAAGATACAAGGGTACTCGGGACGCACATACGTCTATCTCCTACCTATCCGAGGGTCGGATATGGTGCTTGGGGTGTAGTGGCTACAACAACTACGGAGGGTGACCTTTGATTGGGAACAGATGACCATGGAGTTCCTCCAGCAGGGGAGGCAATACTGCCTTGGTGGCCTCAAATCTTCCCCGCTGAAGGAGATATCCCTCCGCAGTCTTCAGCAATTGGGGAAGCGGGGCAGCACAATGGCGATGAGTATGGCGATTACGGAGACCCCCCAGGGCGTCTCCGGCAGGTCCCGAGCAGATGCAGGCGCTGCTCGCTCAGTATGCTGATGTCTTCCAGACACCCAAGACACTCCCACCATCGCGGGCTGATCACCAGTCGTCTGCAGGTCCCGCAGATGCAGGCGCTGCCGCTCAGTATGCTGATGTCTTCCAGACACCCAAGACACTCCCACCATCGCGGTTCTGTGATCACCAGATTCAGTTGAAGATCGGTACATAGTCCATCAATATTCGTCCGTACCGGTACCCGTAAGCCAAAAGGCCGAGATCGAGCGCAGCATTCGGGAAATGATCACAGCGGGCCTCATTCGCCCCAGTATCAGTGCGTTCTCGTCCCTCATAATCTTGGTTAAGAAGAAGGACGGCTCGTGGCGCTTCTGCGTGGACTACCGCGGCCTAAATAGTTCCACCGTAAAAGACAAGTTTCTGATACCGCTGATTGAAGAACTACTGGATGAACTACACGGTGCTTCCCGTTTCACCAAACTCGACCTCAGGTCGGGTTACCACCAAATTGGCATGCATGAAGAGGATGTCCACAAGACCGCTTTCCGCGCACATGACGGGCATTATGAGTTTCTGGTGATGACGTTCGGGCTCACCAACGCCCCCTCCACATTTCAGGCCGTCATGAACGAGATATTCCGCCCCCTTCTCCGTTAATCAGTGCTGATATTCTTTGATGATATTCTGATCTACAGTGCCAGCTGGGAGGAACATTTACACCATGTGGAGCAGGTCTTCGCCATTCTTCGCCAACACCAACTGTACGCCAAGCAGTCCAAATGCTCTTTCGGGCAGGAGGAGGTCGAGTACTTTGGCCATTTGGTGTCGACCGACGACGTCAAGGCGGGCCCTCAAAAATCGAAAGCATGTTATCCTGACCGCGCCCTCAGACTATACGAGCATTGAGGGGTTTCTTGGGCCTCACAGGCTACTACCGCCGCTTTGTGAAAGACTATGGCAAGATTGTCCGACCTCTCACCCAGTTGTTACAGAAAGATGTCTTTGTTTGGCAGGACGAGGCAAAGACAGCGTTCCAGGCACTTAAGGGGGCCATGACGTTGACACCAGTCCTGGCGCTCCCAGATTTCACCAAGGAGTTTGTGCTGGAAACTGACGCCTCCGGGGTGGGCATTGGTGTGGTGTTGATGCAGGAGGGCCGACCCCTAGCCTTCTACAGCAAGGCACTAGCCCCTCGCACGCTGGGATTGTCCACCTATGAGAAGGAGATGTTGGCTATCATCCACGCGGTGGCTGTGTCACGGTCATACCTTCTAGACCGGCACTTTACGATTCGCACCAACCACCAGAGCTTGAAGCATTTCTTAGACCAACGGGTTTCTTCCCCTCTTCAACAAAAGTGGGTGACCAAGCTTTTGGGTTATGATTATGAGATTTCCTATCGGAGCGGCAAAGATAACGTGGTGGCTGACGCTCTCTCTCGTATTCCTGAGGGTACGGTCGCTCACATCTCGGGGCCCCTAGTGGACTCCTTGGATGATATACAGGAGGAGGTGATGCGAACTACCGATTTACGAACCATGGTGGAGGCTTTACAGCGCGGCGAGACAGTGGACTCCGGCTATCACCTTCAGAATGGCCGCCTCTACCATCATGGTCGAGTGGTTCTTCCTCCGGACTCGGCATGGAAAACTGTGATGATGCACGAGTTTCATTCTTCACCGACAGGCGGCCACACGGGAGTGCTCCGGACCCTTCAGCGGGCACGAGCAAGATGTTTTTTGGCCCGGCATGCGCCGTGACATACAGCAGTTTGTGCGGCAGTGTGAGACTTGCCAGCGTCAGAAGTACGAGACGACCTCGCCAGCGTCAGAAGTACGAGACGACCTCGCCAGCAGGGCTGTTTGTGCTTCTCGAGATTCCGCAGCAGATTTGAGATACGGTGTCGATGGATTTCATTGACGGGTTGACCAAATCAGAGGGGAAATCCGTAATTTTGGTGGTGGCTGACAAACTCTCCAAGTACGGCCACTTCCTTGAGTCACCCATACACTGCCAAATCTGTCGCCGCTCTGTTCGCCCGGGAGATAATCCGCTTGCACGGCCTGCCCCGAGCTATCATCTCCGACCGGGACCCTACCTTTGTGAGCAACTTTTGGCACGAACTATTCCGACTGTAAGGGACATGTCTACGTTTCAGCACCGCACATCACCCGCAGACGGACGGCCAGACAGAGGTCTTAAATCGGGGGGGGAGACCTACCTCCGATGTTTTGTTATGGATGAACCCCGGACTTGGCCGGGGTGGTTGCACTGGGCCGAATATTGCTACAACACTTCCTACCACTCGGCCAGCACGATGACCTTGTTTGAGGTTGTTTACGGCCGACCTTTTCCTACTTTGAGCAGCTATGAGCCGGACAGCACGGCCATGCCGGCGGTTGATCGGCCCTTCGGGACAGGGATCGCATGTTAGCAACCCAGCGAAAAAACCTTCGCCTTGCCCTAGGATCGCATGAAGGTTCAGGCGGACAAGCATCGCAAGGAAAGGGAATTTGCAGTGGGTGACGAGGTGTTTCTCAAGCTACGACCGTACCAACAGTTGTCAGTCGCTCGTCGTCTGAATCAGAAGTTATCTCCCCGGTATTACGGCCCCTTTCGTATACTCAACAGGGTGGGGCCGGTGGCATACAGGTTGGCATTGTCGATGGGTTCCCGCATTCACTCAACTTTTCATGTATCCTTGCTCAAGCGGAAGGTCGGAGCAAATGTCCAACCAAGCGCTCTGCTACCCAAGACTACCAGTGCGGGCGAGCTACGACCACTTCCGGAGAATATTGTGCTACACAAGTGGAAAGTACGAGGTGCCGAGTACCGACCGGAGCTCTTGGTCAAGCGGAAGAGTATCTCGGCGGCGCACAACTCCCGGTGGATTTGCTGGACTTCAAGGAGCTTTACCCCGACTACCACCTTGGGGACACGCTGGTTTTTGATGTGGAGGGGAATGTTACGCCGCCACTACGCTTCTCGGGACGATAGTATGTTCGCAGGCGCAAGGAGTCGACAAGCGGCGACGGGGCTGAACCATCTGGTTCAGCCCCCTCTCAGTGAACCGGCCGGCCGAGGCTAAACTAACGGGTTCAGCCCCTTTTGGAGGGGCCGGCCGGCCCCTCCTTGGCCCGGGTATTTATACCTGGGCTGCACTCATGTGGGGCAAGATCATTTCAAAGTATTTATCTTTCCTCTCCTCCTCAAACCCTAATTCTCTAGTTTCCTCCTTTGATTTCTCTCTCTCCCCCTTTCTTCTTCCTATCACATTTACCCCAAACTTGGAGCTTTACGCCCAGCGTCGATAATTATGAAAATGATTTGTGACGAAAACCTAAAATCCACTAAGCCTCGTCATTGATTTATATTCAAATTCTTTCGTCATTCACGTTCCTCTACAGGTAACAACCACAAATCGACATGGTCTCGCTATAAACCTAGAACATACACAAATTCCCACGTCCTCAAACAACGTCGATTCTCAACCCATAAGCGCACACGACAAAAGAAATGCAGATAATTATCTGGTATAAAATATGCAATCAACATCACCGATATGGTCTTATCGACACGAATAAGCTTAATACAAAATGCCTAATCTGCAATCGTTTATTGGATATTTCCAATGCAAAATATGTCGGGGATGGACACAATCGACCCAAAGGTTCACTAAGAATTGTGGTCGCCTCAGGTTCCCTAATTAGAGACATTGGGTGTTTGGATTTACATGAATTGATGATCGTAGATAATTTTTGTTTGGATATTTACTTAGATGAGTGATGTGATCAATTGAGATATAATTAAAAGAATGATAAATTGTTAGACATGAGTATTAAGTGTCATAATTGATAATATATTTGGTTAGCAAACAAATGGATGGTTTGTGACTTTTTTATAAAATGTTCGGATCGTACATAATTTTACTTGGAGGATATTTGTGTCTAAAATGGATTAATCTAAATAAATATTTGGTATCCTAGAAATTGATGTACAATAATCTTTTCATTTGTGAATACTTGAACTCGCAAAAATATAAAGCTCTCTGTCTAGTTTCTTTTGTGTCATCGAATTCTATTTCTTATATTTGTCTAGTTCTAACACTTGAGCGAATATTGTTCCATAACTCGATTCCTCCCTTGACGTGTTTGTAAATCTACTCTTGTACATCTGAATCGATAAATTAATAACTTATCTTGAAATGCTAAGAATCACTAAAATATGAATATTTTAACTCAATAATATTTTAATCAATCATTGAAAAGTAGTGTTTAATTGGTGCATCTCTATGTTTGCATGATCACTGTAGGAAGGAATTTTTCTAGTAAGACTTGCATATGAACTTGAGTGTGAACCATGTGCACCCACAAAAAAATACTTACACACTTCATTGATTACATCTTATGATATTACATAATCAATTATATATTATACTCCGGAGTAGTCTAATAATTTAACTTGTTTCTGTTTAACTCATTTACTGGTTGTCTTGTTAGTTTTGTTTCATGAAACCTGGTTCTCATACATTTCTGTTTTCTCTTGCTAGTTTTGTACTTTACCTTACATATGTTATCAATGTTCTGAAGTTTTTTCTTTTTATTTTGGATTTGTTTTAGCGTTTGTGTTTGTACCGCCTGCTTCCTGAGCCCAATCTGCGTCAAACTTCATGTTCTATGTTTACATTTCATTTACTGTCAGACATTTTTTTATGTAATAATTATGGTAAGTATATCACGGACAACTGCTGGATTATGTTATATGTACTAGAATTTAACATTTATTTGCATGTTCATTAATCTGAGATTGTCATTACATAAAAATTATACCTGAATTTATATCATGAGTTTTAATAAAATGCATGTGCATCTGTTTCACACTACTATATTTTAAAGCTTACTCACAAAAACAAACTATTTTTCCTACAAATTAATTATTTTAAAACTATTACCAGCATCTCTGCTCCCACCTTGCATGCATGGATTTTTCTTTTCGCTCATGCCTGTGACATCAAGACTCTCCCCAAAGCGCGCTCTGACTTTTGATGAGATGGGTCGTGACAGTTGGTATCAGAGTCATATTAGCTTCTAAAGATAAATTATTTTATAAATTTCACATATTTTGAATTGCATCGTATAAATATATATATATACATACATCATCCCTTCACTCACTTTGTCATTATCTGTTATTCAAAACTGAAATACGCACACACTACACTCATAAACATGAGTAGTATGAACATGAATGTTAAGGGGTTATGGACAAACTTAATATTTTTGTGCATATGAATTTCTACAAGTATATATACCGCTTGCGAATATTAAATGAATATGAACAGTTTAATCTTTAAGTGTGATGACCTTAGATTATAATATGCATGATATGTTAACTGAAATAAGCGCTTAACATGACATGTGTATCCATTCATTTGCATTCATATCATAAATCATTGCACAAGTGTGAAACTAAGAACAACAATAATGATTGTACACACATGAATTTACTATTTGCTTGACATCATACATGATCTCATTGTTGCACTTGCATGATCATTACCTAGAGTTGTACAATGAAAATACTGTAATTATTACATGATTTATGAACCTGACAATATGGAATGCGTTAAAATATCTAGTTTCAAGTTCTTAATATTCGTAATCAGTCCTTTCTGTTCCGCTTGTCTAACAATCCTTATTCGATCCTCTATTATCCCCTTCTATTTAGCTCCTAAGTGTCAGCGAGAAATGAATCTTTTTGTAAACTACTTTGCTGAATTACTTCAGCATTGTTTTGTGCTCTTCTAACTCCAGTTTGACTTACTTTTGTCGATATCCAATCATTATTCACCTTCTTTCTCTCTTTGGTGTTCTATTTTCATTTCATGCAAAAATCTTTCTCGGTCTCGAATTCTCGAGTCTTACCTCTCAATTCCTAGCTAATCGAAAAAATTCATGTGTTTCCAAAAGTCAATCCTTTGTATCCGGCTGAACGCTCTAAGATTGTGTAGTGCACCTGAGAACTTGAATTTTATATACGTAACAAGTATCCACAAATTTTCTCTTGATCTTGGTAAGTCTCTACGCTTGTTCTCCTTCATATTTCTTTATATTCATAGTTAACTTCTATGCCTTGATTTGCGAATCTTGTTGGAGTGATTGTCATCTGAATCTTGTCATAAGAGACCCCATTCAGAGAATTCTCAGAAAGTTTCGGGATGAAACTTCCTAAATTGGGGAGAATGTAACAACCAATAATTAAAATAAAAACGTCAAAATAATAATAATAAAAATAGTGGCATTTTTGTAAATTAGTGCATTAGGTTTTCTTTTATCAAACCCAGTCGACCCCCTCCTATTTTTCCCGCAAGCCGTACTAGGGGTGCAAACGAGTCGAACTCGAGTCGAGTTTGACAAAATTTCCAAGCTCGAGCTTGAGCTCGAGCTTTTCATTTCGAGATCGAGCTCGTCGAGCTCATTATCCCAGCTCGAGCTCAATGCCAACTTATCGAGCTCGAGCTGCTCGCGAGCTTTTTAGCTCATGAGCTTTATTTTCTTATTTTTATTTATATTTTTTTTTTATTTATTTTTTTAAAATGTATAAATAAAAAGCTTGCGAGCCGGCTCGCGAGCTCATGAACAACACTAGATGAGCTCGAGCTCGACTTGTAATCGAGCTCGAACTCCACAGGCTCGAGCTCGAGTCGAGCTTTTTTCGAGCCGGCTCATCGAGCTTTCGAGCCGGCTCAACTCAACTTGTTCGAGCTCGAGCTCCACGTTCGTGTCTGCGCCGCCTGCTTCCTGAGCCCGATCTGTGTCAAACTTCAGGTTAAATGTTTACATTTCATTTTATTTACTGTCGGACATTTCTTTTACAGTATATCATGGACAACTGCTGTGCTATATTATATGTACTAGAATTTAACATTTATTTGCATCTGAGCCTGTCATTGCAGAAAAATTGTACTTGAACTTGTATCATGAGTTTTAATAAAATGCATGTGCATCTGTTTCACGCTACTATATTTTAAAGCTTACGCACAAAAACAAACTATTTTTCCTACAAATTAATTATTTTAAAACTATTACCAGCATCTCTGCTTCCGCTTTACATACATGGATTATCTTTTCGCTCATGCTTGTGGCATCAGGACTCGCTCCAAAGCGCACTCTGACTTTTGTTGAGATGGGTCGTGACAATCTCCTAGTCTCTATTCTACTGACACCATCATGTTCAGTATTCATGGTGATAGTTCCTAGTGCAAATAATAATCTAGAAACTGTTGGATGACAAGCTATTGTCATGTGATAGCTCCATGGTCGACGTATTTAATGTTCGAGGTAAATTGAGAATATAAATTAATAAGTGAAAATAATAATGGGGCGAACTAACGTTATAGGCAATGATTGAATGCTTACGAAAATATATGATGTTGAATTGTTGATTGTATTTTTTGTGGATAGACCACTATTTTTTTCCACCTTAGACTAAGAGAAAACTCTAAATGGTAATTTTAAATCTATAGAATAGCCCAAGACTAGGAGATACCTTCAATGATGACGTGTTTAAATCCAAAGATCAACTTTAGGTCAAGATAGAGTCAATGAAGTGTTTAAACTCAAAGAATATAATGACCCAACACACATATCTAAGGTATTGTCAATTTCATTCAGCTCAAGCAATGGTGAATGTTAACATATAGCTTAGTGCGGGTAATCCAACCCAGTGAGCCAGTGTCGTTGAATGTGGGAACGTCAAGGCGGAGGAGGCAGCCAGGTCGGAGCAGGTTCCCAGAAAATGGCTTGCTTGGGGATCCTAGAGCAAAAACAACATTGGGTTAGGGGTTATCCCTGTTGCATGTTGCAAAACAATGCTAAAATGGATGTGAATGCTCGTCTTGGGCATCGAGACGAGTGTTGATGGTGTTGAGGGCACATTCAATGGAATCCATGGGATTGTCCGCCATTTTGTGTGTCTTGGGCAAAAGATCCAGATGACATAAGTTGTAAGGACGACCAGAGATGTCAAGGAAGGAGTGTTCGAGACAAGAACTGTTAGCCTAGGGGGACAACACTTTGTGTTGAAGCAACCAACTACTGGACTACTGTCAACAGAGGTTTAGGATGGTCGGAAGGAGGGATGGATCATTGCGGTAGACCGTAAGAAAGGGTTGCTAAAATGAGGTGTAACTAGAATGAACGCCGGAGATGGCCGGTCGAGTCTAGGGTAACAGGAAGGAGGGCCGAATCAACTCGAAGGATGGGCTACGAAAACACCGTTGGGACCAACTGCAAGATCTGTTCGCGATGATCGATGGGAAAATGTAGATCTGTCTTCTCAATTAAACAAACTTCAGACGGAAACATTGAAGAATATACAACGAGATTCCTTGCTAAGATATATGCTCAAACTCATGAGACTGATTATTCAGATACATTAATCCTTTTGTTGCTAAAATGAATTCAATCCTAAAAACTTTATCACATCTTGTTAGCCTTGATTGGCCCCTACATCAATTTAATGCTAAAATGCATTAGTACATGGATTCTTCAGGAATAAGTTTTAATGAAAGTTCCTTATAGCTCCCAAACCAAAGGAATTTTTTTCATACTAAAATATGTCTATGTATGGTTAAAAACTATCTCAACGGGCCTTTTTTGAAAATTTTAGAAAGTAATGGTCCTTTTTTAAATATTATTAAGTCATTTTGACTACACAATTTTAATGGAAAGAATGGGGCAAAGATTATAGGTCTATGAATGATATCATTAGTTTTTGGAGAATAGCGATGAAGGAATTAATCAACTCAAATATAAGTTGGCTAATGAATTGAAGATCAAGGGTTTGGGAGTACTGCAATATTTTCTTACAATTGATGTTGAAAGATCAAAGCAATATTGAATCCGGTACGTCGGGTGCAAGTCACTTGTTACCCACATTGAAGTAAATCATCATAAAAAAGACGAAATGGAGTACATTCAAATGGATAGATATTAGAGATTTGTTGGTCATTTAAACTACATCACTCATAGGCATCCACACGTCACTTATGTTAGTTAGCATGGCTAGAAAAATTTAAAGTAGTCAATAGCACTCATTGCTCCACGGAGTCAGTTGTTACTTAATTCCGATGGATTCGGTTAACGTTTTTTAATGGTTTCTCGCATGTTGATTAAGCAAGAACTTTGGTGATAGATGCTCCACTTCTAGAATGTGTGCTTTTGTCGGGAGGATCATTGCCACATGGAGAAGTAAGAGAGAAGATATTATCGCTAAATCAAGTGTCGCATATGAATTTTGTGTAACAAAAGGAATATATGAGCTTATCTGGGCAAGTGGTTACTATCATAATCGGGTTAACTTTCTTATCAATTGAGGAATATCACTGTGAAAATCAACCGGCAATCATTTGTTCCTCTTGTGGCAAGTTGAGGAGTGCTATTTTTTTCACATTTATACTTCGCATAAGCAGCTATAAATAAAGGCCTTCTCATTATAATGAGTGAATCTATCTTATCGAATCCTTTAGTATTCACCCCCACAGCAACAGCAACAAAATTTGAGAAGCACTTCTCTATCACTCGCCTCCCCATACCAAAGTCAATAATCCACCCCTAAGCTTGCATTTACTTTTGTCGAAAAACAACATTCCCAGTTAAGCAATTGACTGAAGTTTCCCCTGTAGCCATGTTTCTACAGTGTCAATCACTCTTACGCTCTAATTACATCCAACTAAATAGTGAAATAAACAAATTATACCACCTCATAAAACATATTTTGTAATTTCAAGCAAGTAAACAATCATTCTCTAAAGAAATTCCTTCTCATCTCAATCCAACGGGCAACATTATTATCACAATGAACAATGGAGAGAGGAAAGTACGGCTTTCTGAAAAACCAGATATGGAGGAAACTGCGATCTAACAACTCGTTGAGAAGAACGAAAGATAACAGTAGAAGAGAATGGTTCTGCTGAGGATGATGGAGGGAAAGTGTTGTACCGGGTTCCCATGGATCGTCCGGCGGCGGTTCCGAGCCGCCGCCCTCCATTGGCCGCTGCTCCGACGCTGGGATATCTGCCCTCGCTTCTTGCATCTCCCAACGCAGTACTGTGCCTGGAGGAGGAGGAGGAGGAAGTACTACAAGTAGCCCAAAACCACGCGGCCTCTCGAAACTTCTGTGCCCGCGCAATCATGATCGCAGTGAGATGATAATAGTTCGCGCGATCATAAGGATCGGTCTCGTGAGATAATAATAGGGAGCTGATATTAACACCGCAGTTTTGGCTAGTCGTACTATATTTTTTCCTAATTTTTCACGCCTTCTGGAAATACATCTTGTACATGCATTTTTAAGAAAAGTATTCAACACGAAAGTTGTAGATCTCGACGAAATCTACAACTTTTGTGTTGAACACGTTTTCTAAAAATGCATGTACAAGACATACTTTGAAAATACACTAAGGTTTCGCGCCTTTTAGAAATACTTCTTGTACATGCATTTCTAGGAAAACTATTCAACACAAAAGTTGTAGATCTCATCTAGATCCACAACTTTCGTGTTTAACATTTTTCCTAAAAATGCATGTACAAGAAGTATTTCCAAAAGACGCGAAAAATTAAAAAAGTGCGGTGCGACTAGCCAAAAGTACAGTGCTAATATCAGCGCCCTAATAATAATGACAAAAATTGAAGTCAGAATTCGGTACGAGTAATTCACCCGGAGAAAAATTGGATTGTATTCACTAGAAAAATGAATGAAAAATTATTGTATTTTAAATTTTGTGAATCATCATATGATCGGATGACCCACGGTTATTTCCTACCTTACTCTATGTGGGGTACTCCTGCCTAAATTATTTTTGCATAAAATGTGACTATTTTGATGTATTTAGATAAAATGTGACTATTTTGGTGCTAAAAGATATACCAAATGCGAGACATATCAAATATTATTACATGTCCACTAATGATTGATGGGGTTCCTCGGAGCGGTTCGATCAAACAAAAAGGATCTAAGCGTGACCCCAGCTTTGCCACCCGCAACCACCAAGGCGTTTTGTTCACGCATGTTGTTCAGTAAATGCATTTGTATGTCTTCATGATGTAGCCGTATTAATGCGTAGGGTTGCAGGACACACGAATTCAAAAATATTAAGGATAGAGCACAATCACTATTAAATGTGATCAAAAATCATTCAAAGACTGTTACTAGAAGCTGGAGTATTTCAACTATTTTCAATTTCAGATCTAAATCAAAATATTCTACTATTAAACACCTTGTTAAGGTCTTGCTCTATTAAGAGGAGGGCTTTCCTACTAGGAAAGGCTCAAATGAAAATCACTGTGAATCAAGTTGTACAGATGTTGGGACTTTTGAAAATCGACCTAGATTTTGGTTTTAGTAGGAGCCCACGAGTCAATTTTGAGCAAAAGGACATCTTGGGAGAGTTTGACGGCTAACAACTGGAGATTGGTATGAGACGGTCGAGTCACAAACGGTTGTCATATTAGTTGAAAATGCTTTGTGTAGAAGGCTCCGCTCAAGATAGTCCACTAAGGCTCATCGGTGTGGAATGACCTTATATAGTACCTCCAGCGTAGAGCCGTTACACTCTAGTGACACGTAACCTGTTGGGCTGTTCCGAGTCGGTCCTGACACGCGCGGACATATAATTAAATATTCTAACAATCTCCTCCTATGTCCGCGGTAAACCCGACGTCGGAAAAAGGGTGGTGTGTGAAGTGTTCAACCGAATATGAAGCACTCACAACCGTGTCCATCACACTTGTCAAAACATATTGGACGTTAAGTAAAACAGTTGTATGCGTGCATAAGAATAAACAGAAAATCTCAGCACATCATAGCAAAGTCTAAAGTACAATCACAGCACAGGTACCAGAACACCAAGTGTCTCATGACCAACTAAAGAGCAAGAAAGTCCAAACAAAACAAGTGAAAGCAAAGAGAGCTAAACAGTGCTCTAAGCAGAAAAAAAAACCAGTTTATACTCTAGAAATCAGAGTCCAGTAGGTCATCCTCATCTGGATCCCAACCAGCAAGTGCTCCTCCATCAGCAACAGCTCCTGTAATTTCCAACAGAGAAGTTCATTTAGAATGAATTCAGCCTTGGAAAATGTACAAGTATCTAGTTCTACTTATATGAACGTAATACAATATGAGTAAGCATGAGTAGAGTATTTAGGTTCTACCTCAGAATCCATTATCTATTTTCAAGAAAATGATGTTATGGACTTCTGGACACCGCAGCTGTATCTGTGTTCCTATGTGGAATGTCACGGTTACTGTTCTTCTAAAGTCAATTGGAACTCATCAAATGTGGAATGTAACCAATAAACAGAAGAAGAAGAAGAGCCAAACCTAGTCGGATTGTGTTATCAAAAATGGAATAACACTCTCCTCCTAGATAAGGAAGACGAACTCAGTGGAAGTTGTTAACATCAAATGTGGAATGAAATAACTCACCAGATTCGTACTCAGCAACCCCGAACATCAGCGGAGCACAACACGCTTGCTTTGACAAAAGAAAGTGGAAAAATCAAAACATTAGGACTAAGGCTGAACTAAATCGCTTATCCTTGAACTAAGGCTGAACTTAAATCGCCTTGAGTCTCATTTCCCCCACTGTTTTGATTGATCGGTCTTTAGACATTCCTTTCGTCAGTGGATCAGCCAGATTATCCTTCCAACGTAGGAGGGTAACCAGTGTAGCACAGAGCGTGGTCTTTAGTACCTTTCAGGTACCTCATCAGCCGATCTAGGGCATCTCAGTGCTCTTTGCCTGGACTACTGGTAAAACGACTCAGCATGCTTACCGAGAAAGCAATGTCTGGTCTAGTGCAACTTGTGGCATACATGAGATTTCCAATGATCTTTGAGTACTTTACCTGATCAACACTGGTCCCTTCATTCGGATTCAACTTGACATTTGGATCGATTGGTGTTTCAATAGGCCGACAGTCTTTATAACCCCAGGTAGTGAGGATCTGCTCAATGTAATGAGCCTGACTTAGAGTGAGACATCCCTTCTCTACTCTAACTTTCATACCTAGTAGGGTATCTACGGGACCAAGGTCCTTCATGTCAAAAGCTTTCGCGAGAGCGAATTTAGTATCCCTCACTGCGGCAAGATCTGATCCCAGAATCAACATGTCATCCACATATAGGCATATGATGACTGTTTGATTTGTCATCGAGCGGTAGTAGAGGCACTTGTCTGAGAGACTGGACTGAAATCCAACGCTCTTTACCACTTGATCAAATTTAATGTGCCACATCTTAGGTGCTTGTTTAAGCCCATAGATCGATTTATCGAGCTTGCACACTTTGTCTCTTAGATCCTTATGTACATAACCTTCAGGTTGTGCCATATAGATATCTTCATCAAGCTCTCCATTTAAGAATGCTGTTTTTACATCCATCTGATGAACTATAAAGTTCTCGATAGAAGATATGACAAGAAGAATCCTAATAGTGGATAGGTGACACACAGGTGAATAAACGTCAAAATAGTCAATTCCCCCCTGTTGTTTATAACCCTTAGCTACTAGACGTGCTTTATATCTGGCTATAGATCCATCACTCTGCAATTTCTTCTTCAGTACTCACTTGCATCCTAAGACTTTAGCTCCTTTCGGCATGTCAACTAGATGTCAAGTGTTGTTTTGTATCAGCGAGTTCATCTCATCATCGATGGCTTCTGCCCACATTAACGCATCTCTAGATCGCATTGCTTCCTGATAGGAGAATGGATCATCCTCTAGGTGGTAGGTGACAAAATTCTCACCAAAATCCTTAGGGATTCTGTCTCTTGTAGGTACTCTAAGAGGAACAGCTTCCACCTCTAGAGGTTGGGGAGCAGTGTCAGAGGGGCCAGCTTCAGGTTCTACAGTAGATTCTGAAATCATCTCAATAGATCCGGAGACAGTCAAGTCATGATCTTTGACAAATTTGTGTTCAAAGAAAATAGCATCTCTAGATTCTATCACTGTATTAGTGGATAGATCCAGAAACCTGTCAGCTGTACTATCTTCTGCACTACCTAGATAAACGCAGGTCGTTGTTCTAGGTCCCACCTTTGGTCTCTTAAGGTCTTGTATCCTCACATAAGCGATACAACCCCAAGTCTTTAGAGTGTCATATCTACAAGAATGACATGCCACAACTCATATGGAGTAGAGTTGAGCTTTGAGTGAGGCACTCGATTTAGAATGTGATTTGCAGTTAGGACTGCTTCCCCCCAAAAAGAATTAGGCATGCCAGCTGTGAGGAGCATAGAGTTCAACATTTCTGTTAAAGTTCTATTCTTACGCTCAGCAACACCATTCGACTGGGGTGAGTAAGAAGCTGTTGTTTCTAAGATTATACCCTCAGAGGCACAAAAGTCCTTAAACCCAGTTGCAGTGTACTCTCCTCCTCGATCACTTCTAAGTCTCTTAATTTTTAGATTTAATTGATTTTCTACCCGAGATTTGAAGATCTTAAAGGTCTCGAATGTCTCATCTTTCGATTTCAATAGGTAAACATGACAATATCTGGAAAAATCGTCGATGAATGTAATTAGATACTTACTTCCCCCTCTAGTGACGTGACTACGAAAGTCACAGAGGTCGGAATGTATCAACTCCAGAAGTTGTGTGCTCCTAGAAACTATCTTGTAAGGGTTTCTAGTGATCTTAGTCTGGGCACAAACCTCACACCTATCAAACTGAATAGAAAGATCTAATGGAATGTTTTGACTTTTAGCTAGATCTCGCATTTTCTTATAGTGGATATGTCCAAGTCTATTGTGTAATAACTTTGGATCAATCAGAGTTTAACTCACTTGATTTATGCACTCGTTATCTAGGCTAAGTCTATACATACCATTGATCAGGTAAGCGTAACCAAAATAGTGAGAATTAACAGTTAATGTCATTCTACCGTTCACGGTTGTGAAAGACATTCCAGCTTTATCAAGCAAACTCATAAAAATCAAATTCTTAGTTAAATTAGGAACTACTTTAACATTTTGCAAAATTAAAGTTTTACCTGAAAAGAGCACTAGCTCTACAGTCCCAGCGTGAGTAACATCAGTCGCTCCTCCATTGCAATTTTCGACTCTGTCCTTGACTGCTGTCACCTTAGAAAGAAGACTCCTGTCATTTGTGACGTGACAGGTAGCACCACTGTCCAGCCACCACTCAGAAGACGCACTGCGGTGACTACTCCCAATCATAGCCACGAAGGACTTAGGATCAGAGTTGTCGACCACCATGTGCGCCACATTTTGTGTGACATCCTCCTTTAGCTTCTTCGGACCCCTGCATTCTGCGGCCCAGTGACCCCATTTGCCGCAGTTGTGGCACTTGCCCTTCTTCCTTTTGAGAGAAGGATTTTTGACCGCCAACGGTGCTGGAGTATCACCCTTAGGTACCGGGGGCTTCCGAGAAGGCTTAATAGGACGTGAAACGAAGTTGACAGCCTGTGAGGGCTGCACAACCTGCTCCAAGCTTTTCCCAGCAATGTTTTGGTCTTCAATATGGATGAACCTTTTGAGTTCGTCCAAACTGATCTTCTCTTTCAGTCGGTGCATCTCGGTCTTGAAAAAGAGCCATTCAGGAAGCAGTTTACTCAGGATCATGTACACAAAGAGGCTGTCGTCCATCTTCGAATGATCATCATCCAGCTTCTGACGTAGATTGACCAGCTCCAAGAGTTGAGAAGTGATAGACATGTTCGCTTTAAACCTGAAGTTGAAGAACTTCTCTCCAATGAGCGACTTTGACAATCCTTCCTCCTTCTGGAAATGCGCGTTCAGTCGATCCCATATTTCCTTTGCAGATTTGTATGCGTGGTAGGTCAACGCAAGCCGGGGATTCAGAGAATTTAACAAGTAATCCCTGCAAAAATCTTCATCCTTGTTCCACTGGTACTCGTCCACGTCCTCGACAGTAGAAGCAAAATCGCTCTGAACGGTATAGAATATCTCGCGTTCCTTCATTCCTAGTTGGACTTGAATTTTCCAACTGAGGAAGTCGGAGGCGTCAAACGATTGCAATTTTATGGTATCGAGCGCGTTTTTCTTCGACATAGTTCTAGATTTAAAACAAAAATAAAAAAAATTCTAGAACAATGTCACCTGAGCCCGTGAAGACGTCAGAAAATCTTCGGATCCAATCCAAGAAATCGTTTTGCTCCTCTTCCCTGGCTGAATAGCAATCTCCGAAGAGTAAGCAAGAGCGCGAAGTATTGTTGATTTCTTTTAAGGTTATACACACTCTTGTGATATCAAAATAATATGCAAGATATGAACTGGAACCCCCGGTTTTTTTTCCCAATCTTTGCAGGAAGATTCTGTCAAGTAGAGCACAAGATCAACCAGATTTGGACAGCAGGAATCAGCAACAAAGGATGTTCCAACGACAACCTGGAATGAGAGGATCCAAAATGGGCCCAGATCTAGAAATCCATGAGCAGAGAGGAAAAATAGCAAGATAGGAAAAATAGAGAAGGATAAGTTGGGATCTCTCCTCCTTATGATCAGTGAACAGTTCTTCACGATTCTTCAGTTGAAGATCGTCATCCTTACAGTAGGCAAGATAGGAAAAATAGCAGGAAATGTAGATTTGTGAATTTTTTTTTCTCCGATCTCCACGAAAATCCAGCGGCTTCTTCCTTGCGATCTCTGACGGCGATGGAGAGAAAAAAAACTCTGGAGCGTCGGCGACAGTAAATAGATCTGCATGTTCTTCCCGATCGGCGGCCACGGATCGCGGCGGAAATAAAAAAAACTTTCTTCTTTCTTGCGATCCGGCGACGAAACCAAACTGGATTCACTATCTTACTCCTACAGATCCGGCGACGACGGGGAAAATCGCGAACAGCTGCTGCGGGAAGGTTTCCGATCAGCTTTCTTCCTTGCGATCCGGCTGAGAAAAACACGCGAAAACGTAGATCTGTGATTCCCGGCGACTGCTGCTGCAATCACACAAAAAACCTGCGACGGAAACAGGGGCAGCGAGTGATCTACTGGTGGCGAAAAATTCCCAATCGGCTTCGGCGCACAGAGAGACCAAGGGAGATTCGCGAAATGCGGAGGAAGCGAGCGGTACTCGCGATTTCTCCCGGCTGATCCTTGACGGCGACGGGATCGCAAAAAACGGGAGCGAGAGCGCGGTGCAAGAGCGGAAAACCCTAAGAGTATCTTGAGAATGTAGAAGGCTCCGCTCAAGATAGTACACTAAGGCTCATCGGTGTGGAATGACCTTATATAGTATCTCCAGCGTAGAGCCGTTACACTCTAGTGACACGTAACCTGTTGGGCCGTTCCGAGTCGGTCCTGACACGCGCGGACATATAATTAAATATTCTAACACTTTGTGCAAGTTCTTTTTCATATTAATGATATTTAAAATGCCTACAAGTCTTCATAACTTTGGAAGACTAGAAGAATTTAGAAAATAGAAATGTATCAAAGAAGGAAGCTAGAAGAGTTTAGAATATTTGGAGGGTTGTTGTATTTTTATTGTGGTAAGTGAGAATAACAATTTTTTTTATTCCACTCATCACATATTTTAAAGGTATATCTTCTTTTTGTAGGTATGGTTTTATGAGATCACAACTTTTCTGTAGATTGTCGATTATAGTTTAGAAATACTATAAATCACTGCCAAGTGCTGCCCATTTACGCGCCCTTCCGAAAGTGATAATATACACATCTTCTTTATGAGTAATGGGTTGCTTGTGCTGACTAATTTTCTTTATGAGCACGCTAGCAGCATGTTGCCTGAAAGTATTTTGGATTGGCCAATAATTCATTTGTCAGGACTGTTAGGGTATTTAATATATGTCTGCGCGTGTTGAGACCGACTCGGAACGACTCTTTGGATTTCGTATCACTAGAGTGTAACGGCTCTACGCTGGAGATACTATATAAGGTAATTCCACATCGATGAGGCTTAGTAAACTATCTTGAGCGGAGCCGTCTAACAAGGACTGCCCACACAATCTAACGATGATGACAGCAGCGTCTTTGTGCTTAAGTACATGAGTATAGTTGTCAATTCAAGAGTTAATTGGAAAAAACAACAAAAATGGCAGACACAAATGCCCAAATTTCGAGCAGAAATTGTAATTGAATTCTTCAAGACATTTCTAAAAATTCCTCCTTTACATTAGTTGTTTACTTAAATGATTATGTTTTTGTGACCACATTGGTCTTTTAAGACCTAGCTGAACACAAAGATTAGATTGAATGAATTACATATGGTTGTGTTACTTATTTCTATTAGTAGTGATACAACAAAAATATAGTTGTTAATTATTTTACTATTAATGATCTAATTAGTTGTTTTGATATAGTTGTTATTAAAGACCTGTTACAAAAATATAGTTGTTATTTCTATTAGTTGTCTTGATGTAACAAAAAATTATTTTTGCAGACACTAGTATTTGTAGAAGGGTTGATCCGCTCAAAGTATTCTACAACACCGAATTTAAGTATGGAATGGGTATTTATAGTACTTCCAGCGTAGAGCAAGACTCTAGTATGACACGAACCCGTTAACCTATTCCGAGTCGGCCTCGACACGTGCGGACATATAATAAAATAACCTAACAGTATTTCTACTAAATACCTGATTAATTATTTTGTTGTGATTGAATGAATATTTCTGAACACCTAAATATTTTATACTTATTTCTATTTAAAAAAAGACTATCGATAAAAAAGACTTAAGTATCGATAAAGACATATATTACGATTCACCATCTAAACACATATGAAATACATGAATAATCTAAAGACACATTTATTGAGAAGTCATCAATTATATATAAATCGTCGTATAGATTAACAGAAGCTTAAGTTGGTAATGAATTTGATATATTTCGCAAGAAGAAATGTCCATGAAGTTATGCTCCTTCGGTTTTCTGACACATCAATTATCACTGAGCTTTTGCCTTTGGTAGAGAAGTCATCAATTACGCAAATAGCTTGTGTCTTAATTAATTCGCAAATAGATTCAATTCTATCCTCTGCTACAAAAGCCCCGCCAAAAAACGTTTTGTCCGTGGTGTTTCACCGTAATGAAGGGAGTACAAGCCAAATTGTTCTTATTCAACCTATAAGCGGTATAAAAAATGATGACATCACCAAAATAATTGTAATCTAGTTTTTCAAGCCCGTCAATTCAAAAGAAACTATACGGCCTATTCATTTCATATGTCTGCACATCAATAGAAAACATGTCCTCCAACTGTCTCTCTTTAAATATTTCCAACAATCTTACCGCATCTCCATGTTCTATCACCGCTTTTCTTTCTTGATACACAAAGTTGAATGTATCTGTCTTAGAGAACCCAATATTTTGAATCTCGTTAACTTCTTTGGCTTAGAAGTTAAATACACATACAATTCCAACTCAAGTCATATTCTTGATAAATGCTACTTGACCATCAGATATGTAACACCTCAAATTTGACAGCAGGAAGTTTGTCAGTATCGTCGGACGATACTGGGTATCGCCTGATGGAGATAACGATGCATTGTTCGTCGAGCAACACTCGACGCATTCAACGAGTTCGACGAATCGTCGAACGGATATGGCCGATTGGTGACAGTGGGTATCGCCATATGGCGATAGTAAGAAGCGTTGAATCGTCACTCAACGCACTCAACACCTGAAAGCGTTGAGTGGCTTGATATCACGGGTGACAGTGGATATCGCTGGGTGATAGTGTCGCGTGGCTGTTAAGCGGCCAATAAGCGGTGGTTGACCTAGGTCAAAGTGATGGCGACAATGATGATCCGGCCGTCGATCCACGACATCAAGAGTTCGTGGATTGGGACGGTCGTTGCCGCAGGCTCGAGGATGCGAGTCTACCACGACTTTTCTTCGTCAACACCGCCGCCGCTACATGTTTTTGCCCGTTGTCCGCCGCCGCCAATAAATGAAATATATAATTATAAATTACATAATTATAATTATATATTTTATCATTTATATTTTAGCATTTTTTATTTCCAAGAATTTCATTATTATTTTAATTTCATGTAATGATGGGTGCCTATAACCATCAATAGTATTTAAATTTCATGCATTTAAATTTTGCATTGTTTTTTATTTCATGATGGGTGCATATAACCATCATAGTATCATTTTGAATTTTGAATTTTAAATTTTGAATGGAGGATGATTGAGTGGCGTAGGTTATATATAGTCATGGTTATGAAAGAATATTGAGTTGATGAATGAAAAAAGAAACCTAAAATTCTATTTGAGAATTTCTCCTTCCCCAAGGCAAATTTCGGCCACTTTCCTTCCTCCCTCTCCCCTAGGCCGCCCGCCTCCTCCTCCTCCCTCCCCCTCTCTATATTCCGGCCATCTCTCCTCCTCCCTTCTCAAGTTCCTCCACAAAACAACCCTTTCCTCTCTCCTTCCATACATATATTGGCTTCTTCAAGGTTGCTCCCTCTCTAGGGTTTTCTTGCAAAAGGAAGAACGGCTTGCATCTTCATCAACCGGTGCGGATCCGTGGGTTCACGTGGAAATAGAGAATCTACCACCGTCGTGTGTGATTCCTCCACTCATCTTGTGGACGGACTTTCTTGGGATTGGGTAACGATTCCTACACATTTTGTGTGAATTCTTCTAAATTATTTTGTGAGATTTTGGTGGAATTAGAAGGCTAGTTTTTAGTCCGGATTTATATTGAAATTAGTGCTTAATAAAATCTTAATTTTCAAGCATTTATTTCCCGAATATTTTTCATAAAATTAGAGCGGTTAGATCTCGAGAACCCTAGAAGAAATCGGGTTCAACATCCTTGGTTTCTCCTTGAGTTCAAGTGATTTGGTATATCTCTCTGTTAATTAATTTTGGGATCGATTAGGACTTTATTTTACTCACTAATTTAGCCTGGAACTTTCTTTATTGGAATTGTGAATTGCTTGTGCATAGTTTAATTTGAATAGCTAACTGTCCGGATCGTGTGAGTCCTTTTCGCTTGAGCGAACATTGGCCTATAGCTCTTGTTCAATCTAAAATAAGGGGTAGCGCCCCTTTGTGTTGTGCCTAGCTATGTTTTAGGATTCATCTTTATTATTACTTGAAGGAAATATTGCTCGCTGCATAGTTAATTTAAATATCGATCCAAAAAACGCGTAGTGTTCAAACCGTCGAAACCGTGGGCCTGCATCAATTTGGTATCAGAGGGAGGTTGTGCTAATTTCTTAATTAGTACTATCCTAGAAATAAAAAATTACTTAGAACGCTGACACGCACTTGCACGTTTCATTGCACAACATAAAAATCAATTTTTAAATTCTTGGTCTGCAAATAGCGGCCTAAAATTTTTAGTTTTTCCCAAAATTCAAAAACATAAAATTCTGGAATTTCCCCATCATTTTATTAGTAAGAAATCAAAAAAATTATTTTATTTTTATTAAGCCATTATTTTTATTAAATCATTACAAAATTTAAGTTTGGTCTGCCAATAGCGGCCTATATTTTTATTTTTCTGCAAAACAAATTCAAAAAAAATTATTTAATAATTTTAATATTATTTCCTGCAAGCAAATCAAAAAAAATCTTTTATCGTCATAGTTATTAAGTGTGAACAATTCAATCTTTGAAAATTAAATAGGGTCAGGTTCATTTCTCATTGCATGTGCACCAGTTCCAGTTGAGTTTTCTCTCCGGTTATCACTAAAATGGCATATGACGTATATGCTGCCCGGCTAGACTATTCATATGCTAAGGATACAGCTAAACACACCCCTAGGGCACAACACATATATCCTACTTATGACGGTTTAGGATGTCCACAAATTTTTAGAGATTGGCTTAAGGGATTAGAGCATTATTTTAATTGCACTTATGGGATGACCACAAAAAAGTTAGCTTTGCCCGAGAGCGACTAGTAGGTCAAGCCCAGTTGTTTTGGTTAAACGAAGAGCGTCGTGTTGGTAGCTATCGTTACGCTTGGCCACATATGTGTAGCCTACTCTCGGATCAATTTGATCCCGCCTACCTTCGCCCTGCTAATACTAAGCCTATGAGTGAGTATAGTGATGACACTAGATCCATACCAGCTTTTAAGAATGACTATAAACCAAACGTCCAGACCAAACGACAGATAACTGAAGATTTGACTAACCTTAAACAAGGGAACAAGTCAGTCTCGGATTATATGCGTCTTTTTAAGGATATGATGGTTAGAAGTGGTGTGAAGGAGTTGCCAGAGATCACCCTCTCTAGGTTTCGTAGGGGATTAAACCCCTACATCCAGGGTAAATTACTGCGTTATTGGCACACCGATCTAGACTCCACTTTTACCACGGCATTAGAAATTGAGAAGCACCACCTTACTAGAAGTAAAGCTCACTCGTGTCAAACCGGAAAGGCCGTATTAGGACCACCACCCCCCATTAGGGAAACCTCTCCTAATAGGTCATTTACTGTGAACTCGATAGATGTTACCACTAGGGTTATGCCTCCGTTAGCCTCGACATCTAAGCTCCTAGAGATAGTGATTAGTACCTCTGAGGATTCCGATGTGGATATAGAATCTCTAGATGATGAAGTTGACAAGCTAGGTGAGAGTATCCCTTCACGTACGATAGCTCCCAACGAGTCTGATGATTTTGAAAGTGAGGGAATCCCTAGTGATCTAGAAGACGATGTTTGGGATGATGATGATAGTCCAAGCTATGAGAGTATCTCTTTTCCTGTTACGACCCCTACTAGCGTTGTGTTTGTGCACCCTAGTATTGAGTGTCCTCTCCCGGATACGATCCTCATCGCATTAGAGCCTATGAATATACCCACTGGGACTTCATCTGACTTTCCTGAGGAGCCTTTGAGTGAGGATTTTTCCATTATCATTGACGACCCTGACTTAGCGGATGTTCCAACTGATTGAGAAGACTCACCTTATGTGAGAGGGTTATGTTTGGACGATTTTAGAGCTGCGAACCCGAATGATAGATATTTGATGATATCACCGTTGTTTGAAATTCCATCTGAATTAAATTTTCCGTCGGGTTCGATTTTGTCGATTTCGGAGACCTTTACTGATTCTGAATTAAACGACTTGTCTAGTGTGTCGGAAGAACTTGCAAGCGAGGAAGTGGTATTTTTGAACGATTCTTTGGTTTTACCTCCGGATGAGAGTTCATTGACGTTATCACCGATCAGTGAAAGTTATTCTGATTTGGATTTTATCCCTGGTTTGATTTTACCGACCCTTCCTCCTATCTATGAGCCCACATTAATTGATGAGTTAGGACGTGACATCGGTAGTCCTAGATTGAGTTGTTGTGACATGCCCACTCTTTTAGTTCCTACCTTGGCATTGTCTCAGCACTTAGATATTAGTACGTTGAGCGCGCTAGTTTTTGGTCTGTTCACCGCACCTCATAGTCATGACTACGTGTCACTTTTGACAGCTCCTTTTTTTGCGTGTCCATCTACGGTTCCGTCCCCTACTATGAATGACTCTATTTCTTTAGCGATTGTGCCTCTGGATGTGGTGTCCTCTAGATACACTTACCTACCACACCCGGTCACACCCATTTATCCTTGGCCATTTGATGACCCTCACTTCCCCAAGTTAGTGACTATAGTTGGGATCATTGAGTTGTATCGCTCGCGCATCTTTTCACATCCGGGAGCATCCAATTCAAGTGTTTATGATGAGCAGTTCCCCTTGGCCTATCTTTATGCCAAGCATAACAATATTAAAATTAAAATTAAGACTGCGGTTTGGGAGCCCATCAAAATCATCTCTGATTATAAGGCTCCCGTGCCTCCTGACTTAACCCCCTTATCCTCTGTATTGGGTCTAGTTATGTAGCACATGGATTCTCTCCTCATGCGTCTCGGACGTTAGTATTTCATTTTAAGTTATGTCGCATGCACTTCCACTCCTTTTTGAGACTGTCTGATGCTAGATTTAGTGATTTGGGTTTCGTCTGGTCAGTCCCCGAGCGGATGCCTTATGGCTCTGTTAATAAATTAATACGTAGGAACACTGACCCATCCATGATTATGAAGAACGTCAGATTTCTTGCTTTTATTTCAGATTTTTATACAGCACATGGTGTTTCACTTTATTTCAAGTTTTCGGACTTTTTACTGTACGTCTCTGTTCCACCTGAGTGCTTTTCTCTGTCGTTTCTTCCTACCACTATATATTCTCTTGGGTTTGGGAGTGTTAGTACTGTTGTGTCTATTTTTCACGTGGACTCCCTGGTTCTTGAACCGGATGGTAAGATTCAAGATAATTTTCTTTTGCTTGACACCATTTCAAGTTTTGTTATTTCTACACCTGACAGGTTCTTAGTTCTATGGGATGTTCATGCTAATACGACACAGATTGCGGGGCTAGATTTGGCCCATGTTGCTGCTACTTTCGATGGTTCCCCCCTCACTGGCCACTCATCAGTGATGAGTGATTTTGAGTGGGGGAGGATTGATGGCGACGATGATGATCCGGCCGTCGATCCACGACATCAAGAGTTCGTCGATTGGGACGGTCGTTGCCGCAGGCTCGAGGATGCGAGTCTACTACGACTTTTCTTCACCAACACCGCCGCCGCTACATGTTTTTGCTCGTTGTCTGCCGCCGCCAATAAATGAAATATATAATTATAAATTACATAATTATAATTATATATTTTATCATTTATATTTTAGCATTTTTTATTTCCAAGAATTTCATTATTATTTTAATTTCATGTAATGATGGGTGCCTATAACCGTCAATAGTATTTAAATTTCATGCATTTAAATTTTGCATTGTTTTTTATTTCATGATGGGTGCATATAACCATCATAGTATCATTTTGAATTTTGAATTTTGAATTTTGAATGGAGGATGATTGAGCGGTGTAGGCTATATATATCCATGGTTATGAAGGAATATTGAGTTGATGAATGAAAAAAGAAACCTAAAATTCTATTTGAGAATTTCTCCTTCGCCAAGGCAAATTTCGGCCACTTTCCTTCCTCCCTCTCCCCTAGGCCGCCGGCCTCCTCCTCCCTCCCCCTCTCTATATTCCGGCCATCTCTCCTCCTCCCTTCTCAAGTTCCTCCACAAAACAACCCTTTCCTCTCTCCTTCCATACATATATTGGCTTCTTCAAGGTTGCCCCCTCTCTAGGGTTTTCTTGCAAAAGGAAGAACGGCTTGCATCTTCATCAACCGGTGCGGATCTGTGGGTTCACGTGGAAATAGAGAATCTACCACCGTCGTGTGTGATTCCTCCACTCATCTTGTGGACGGACTTTCTTGGGATTGGGTAACGATTCCTACACCTCTTGTGTGAATTCTTCTAAATTATTTTGTGAGATTTTGGTGGAATTAGAAGACTAGTTTTTAGTCCGGATTTATATTGAAATTAGTGCTTAATAAAATCTTAATTTTCAAGCATTTATTTCCCGAATATTTTTCATAAAATTGGAGCGGTTAGATCTCGAGAACCCTAGAAGAAATCGGGTTCAACACCCTTGGTTTCTCCTTGAGTTCAAGTGATTTGGTACATCTCTCTGTTAATTAATTTTGGGATCGATTAGGACTTCATTTTAATCACTAATTTAGCCTGAAACTTTCTTTATTGGAATTGTGAAATGCTTGTGCATAGTTTAATTTGAATAGCTAACTGTCCGGATCGTGTGAGTCCTTTTCGCTTGAGCGAACATTGGCCTATAGCCCTTGTTCAATCTAAAATAAGGGGTAGCGCCCCTTTGTGTTGTGCCTAGCTATGTTGTAGGATTCATCTTTATTATTACTTGAAGGAAATATTGCTCGCTGCGTAGTTAATTTAAATATCGATCCAAAGAACGCGTAGTGTTCAAACCGTCGAAACTGTGGGCTTGCATCACAAAGCGGTCAAGGCGGCAAAGTCGATATCGCCGAGTGGCGACAGTCGATATCGCCAAGCGATAACGCCAAAGTTGACCAGTCAACTCAAGTCCTGACTTTCGCTTTGTCTTGATTGAGAGATCATGTGGTTGAGATTACTCCCGAATGCACTTAACCAGAGAAGAATAGGAAGAATGTTTCATTCTCTTTCTCTCTCTCTCTTCATTTCTTGATCTTCCTTGAGTGAAAAGGAAGAAGAAGCTAAGGAAGTGCTGGGTTGAGCTTTGTGAGCTCGCTGAAGGAGATCTTGTGGTCGGAGGCCAGATCCGAAGATAAATCCGCGAAGAGGAGAGTGACGTGCTCCTTTCCATTCGCTTAGAAAAGCTTCGCCATGACTCCGAAGAGAACTAGAAGTGTAATGATTTTCTCCAGGACAAGTGAAGTCCTCAATATGCATTTGCATGGATCCCCTCATCAAAAGGTGGAATGGGTAGATTCCAATGGGTAGATCGATTTGATCCTCATATATTCCTGCATTTAGATTTGGAAATGTAAAGTACGGAATATGCATGCTATGTGAAGCCCATCTGGACAAGTTGGTCTGGATTTATGATATTTCTTTTGCGTGCCGGAGAAGACTCTGTGGTTATGCATGTGAAGTACGTGTGAAATCCGGAGTCAAGTGGTGTGCAGGATGCTGCACCAAAGTATTGGAAGAATTTCCAGGAAACTACCCAGGAAAGATCACAGTTTTGTGAATTGTTGATGTCGTCGGGTAATAGTGAGTGTCGTCAGGCTATAGCTCCTTGGGAGCTAATGTTATGAGGCCTGTCTTTAAGAACCCGGGGGGCCGTTGTATGTAGGCTATATGCTTAAGTTGCCTGGCCTGTGGTGGGTGCCAGTCCAAAATGGACAAAGTCGTGTGGCTTGTGAAGAGTTGAGCCGTAAAGGCCAACTAATGTGTCATCAAGTTAAGTACCTCTGAACGATTGAGTCGTCAAGTTAAGTACCTCTGAATGGGCAGTTGGTCGTCAAGTTAAGTACCTCTGAACGACGTAGTCGTCAAGTTAAGTACCTCTGAACGATGTAGTCGTCAAGTTAAGTACCTCTGAACGACAAAGTTACCGTTAAATCATGGACCTCTGAACGGTGGTGTTACACGGGGGAGTCCGGTACACCGAAAATATGCCCTGAGTGCACGAGGCGTGTGGTCGTTGGACCAACGTCTGTGATAAATGGTGTTTAAACGCACTTTGTTGTTACCATATATATATGTTATGCCTTGTTTGCAGGTATGAAGCAATGCTACCCTGAGTAAGGGGTGAGATCGTTATAAATGAGTCAGCAAAATACTGACCGTTGCTTTGTTTGCCACGTTTTGGTGGGTCATTTTGTGCAGGTGTTGGAGAGCCAAGTGGGAAGTAGCGGCTGAAGCCCATGTGCTGCAAGTGACTGGCCCTTGAAGGCCCAAAAGACGAACTTTACTGTTTCATGTGTGGCTGGCCTGCGTGCCGATGTATGAAGTCACTTTATTAACTGAAACAGTTTTAATAAGGCTACAACCAAAACATGTGATGTAATATATCATGTCATTCCTTTTGTGTAGCGGACATGAACCTGGGTTTGACATACTACATGTAATGTCCTTGCCTGTCCGTGGTATATGGCGTCGGGCCCCGGCCGGACCTTCTGTCATATGCTATGCGGCGAATGAGGGCGTTACAAGATATATGTCAATGCGATCTCAACAAATGTATATCTTTGATAATGCAAGCAGATGATTGTGCTCTTTCAACAAATTTGGACACCTCTCAATTCTTCCCCTCTTGATCAACAGTGAAGTGTATGCAAACCAAACATCTGGTGCGGGAATCCAGTTTGTGAAACTTCTTTTGCACTGTTGCACATCATTCGCCAGTTTGGAAAGCTTATGACCTGCTTTAGCACAAGAATACTCTCTTCTCCTGATGATCCTTATATGCGTCCAATAGTGAATATGTTATTTTTGAACACTGAAACCACAACTGTGAGCATACTTAGAATACATTGCACATGTAAATGCTATACCAGTGAACAAATAATTAACATGAGAGTCAACAAATAAGACAGTAAAAAGAAAGAAAAAGAGGAGTAAGTAGCTTGTAGTATCCATTGCCTCCTTTGGATTCTCGGCCAGTAATTCGACAGTTCACATGGTAAAGAGATTTGTCCTTGTTTTTGCACATTTCAATTCCTAGTGGAAGAAAAAAGCCGAAGTAAGACATTGTTAATATAATGATCTAGAGAAGTGATTTTGATTCACAGTCAAATGTGGAGTACCTGAAAATCCAGTGAGGAATTGTTGGCTAGGCTTTACGCACAATAAGTCTACTACGCTTTTCATCGGAGATGAGCTACAGATGTCCCGCCTACCAGTTCGGATCCGGATCCTCTCCATTTCGAATGAAATAGAGGGGATCATTTCATGCTTTAATGGATAAGATAAGTCCAAATAATATACGGTGAACATGATTTTTTGAATAAAAAAAATATAAAAGGATAGGAAATGCTGTACCCGTTGGATCAAGAAGCAATCCTGATATTACCAGTTCCGACTGTAAAAGAGCAGGTTACAAGGGTCTTTTGCTTGTCTTCGGCGAGAGAGGAAATTTTCAAGCGGAGGTGGAGAAAGTTTGTGTGCCACGTGAGCGAAAAAGGTATTTATTCTGGCATGTAGTAGAAGTTATGTTACATGTACCAAAAAAATCCCAAATTGAAGGTGACGACATCTGGCGGAGGGTGAAAACGTCGAAGGCGAAAACAACGAGGAGCTGGCTTCGGTCTTGCAGCACTCACAGTTTAAATTTACTGTTACCAACCAGCATTTAGTTTTTTTAAAGGTGGTGTGCACATAGTGAGCTTTGGTGTAGCCTTAACATCACAAAAATTATTTAAGACTGATTTTAAAAACACCTAAAATTAGGGGCTGATTCTATTGTGCCCATAAAATGAGTTTTAGCCATGATTGTGACTAAACATTCATTCCTTCCTTTTAAATACTCAGCGTTTGGCATAGTGGTGGTGGTCATGAACATAAGGGTTAAATTGTCATTCGTACGTCCACCTAAAGAACTTCATCCACTTTTATGTTCAAACAGATGATGTTTATTAGTCAATCCTTAACAAATGACTGTTTAACTCATGCGTTTACGACCGCCACCACCATGCCAAACAGAGCCAAAGATTACAAAGATTTTCTAACACTTGATACTAGAGTTGTTTTTTTTAAATGGGTGGTTTAACTGTTTCCAAAAACTCGAGATAGCATATTTTTGACACGTATTTTTCCTACCATTAGAAAATCAAAACGTCTCAAAAATAGAGGTGACTGTGAATATAACTTTTCTCACCTCCATCACCGTCCCAAACAGAGCCTTAAATGAGACGAACAGAGCAAATGCTCAAACATCCTTCTCTCAATGTTTAATTGGAAGATTTACCGGGCTTGCTGTCGAGTGATTATATACGCCTTACTCGTGTGAATTCACAAAGCCACACAAATAACTATCAAGCGAACGTTAGAAAAGTTTTGCGACAATAAATATTTTCGAGCATGGGATGTTGAGTCACCAAGGAATGCCCAAGGTCTCAATTCTAATGAGATGAGTTGTTACATTGTGATAGATGGTGTACTGAATTTATACATTTTAGATTACATAAATAATTTTTTTAAAAAAATTCAAATTGCCAACTCAAATATTTACATATCATTCTGAACTCCACAATCAAAATCAAACTGTGGTGGCACATAATAGACAGATTGGGTTGTTCTTTGGGCAGATAATTGGTCGCCGTCCAGTGCCCTAAGCAGATTCCTGCGATGCTTCGGCGCTATTCTCGAGCAATGGACGCTTGTTCGATCTCTCAACTGTGGGAATGCCATGTTCACTCGCTTCGTTAAATCTGTCGACAGCACGAAGGAAGATGCCTGCATAACATGCAATATTCTTAGGAATATGATGGTGGCATTTACAGCAAGGAGCTCTACGGAAATTTTTTAGAAAAAAATGCAGAAAACAAATAACACAACTTTTGCGTAATTTTCTATTCATCAAAACATCCCCCTGAAGTTAACATAATTATAGGTTGCACCCCTCTTACTTTTGAAATTAAAAAAAATCTCCTCTGTAAGTTTACATTGATAACATCCATGCACAAAAAAATAAGTTTTCAGAGGGTGTATTTTTGGAACAATTTTTGGGAACGGGTCTCGTTCCCAAAAGTAGGAACGAGTGTACATAAATCCAACTGTATTCCAGTTGTATATCTACCTGAAATATACAACTGTATTAATTTAGTCTATACAACTGGAATACAGTTGGATTTATGTACACCCGTTCCTACTTTTGGGAACGAGACCCGTTCCCAAAAATTCTACGTATTTTTGAGCATGGATGTTATGAAATGTAAATTTATGAGGGTTTTATAATTTCAAAAGTAAGAGGGGTGCAACCTGTAATTTAGTAAACATAGAGAGGAAGTCCGCGCGCACACACACCTACACACAACATCCTGCCAACACGGCGCCGAGTCCAATCAACGGCGCCGAGTCGAGTCCGATCAACGAGAGAACAAAGAGTACATATCTGGCTCCAAATCTCCAAGAAAACAATAAAAAGGGCAGCTCGGTACACAAAGCATCCTTGAGCAGCGAGGGTCCGGGGAAATGTCCCACCACAGGGTTGAAATGTAGGAAAAAGTAACAATATACGAAAATTTATTAACTGAATTCAATGATGTGTCGCATGGAAAATGATGCGTAAAAGACGAGCAAAATAAGATGTACTGAGATGGTAAAAAAATGTTTTGGCTTTCAACCTTTTTCTCAATACAAGTTGCAAAAACAGTAGAAACATGTGTGTAATGAATGTGGGGATGGTGACAGAATTGAAGTTAAAAGGCATACAACAGAGAGCAAATAAAATTAGTCGTTAAAATTTAGAATTAGATACAACATTGAGATGGATAGCACGAAAAAAGGGTCACAAAGTTGAGTAGACAATCTGGAGTTAAATTGTTAAAATTTAAAACTACATGCAACATTGAGATAAAAAGCAAAGAAGGTAAGGATGATGAAGGTAAGTTTAAACATACCTACAAACCATATGGATGCCGCAATGAATAGAATGGATGTTAATATAAGAGCGCTTAGCCGCCAGTTGTTAATATGATCCTGCACACAAAAAAATACATGCTTTTAGAGGGCTGATTATAAACGAGTGATTTTCTTATTTAGTACCCCGACAAATGTGTTAAACGAGGGAGGGATATACCAATAAAGACTTGGAATGAAACTATAAGGAAAGACATGATGTACTTAGGCATTAGAGAGATTATGACAAAAGATAGGGCACAATGGTGACAAAGGATCCATATAAATGACCAGACTATAGTGAGATAAAGGCTTGAGTGTTGTTGTTTGTAGTACCCTCAACAAATGTGAATAAAGAAAAAAAGGCTCCGCGTTGAACATACATAAAATGTCAAAATATTAAGTCATTTCTCCTGCCACAAGAGCTTGAAACAACAAACATCAAAGATAAAAAGTTGTCAAGCCTTCTACAATGAACTGTTTGAATCGTCTGTATATAAAACATAGCTCAGGAGCACAACAATGCTCAAATAAAGCCATAATGATTATTGATGTTGCTAGAAACTATGAAATTCAACCCAAAACAAATATGTTGCAGGTGAAGGGGTCCAGGATCTAAATTTAGTGCACAAGTCTACATGAGTTTCCTGATTTCAGACTATATTCCCAATACATTATCTTACGTGTACATTTTTTGACATTTGACATATGACACTGTTTTTTTAAAAAAAATTTGGTAATGTGTGAATGAACAGTTAGGCCTAGTCAACTCCGATTTTATGTTAGAATAAATGCATTTAATTTCAAAACCAATTGGTTATATGTGGAGGGGGCCAGGCTCTATATAAGTGCACAAGACCATGTGAGCTTCCCAATGTGAGATTATATTCTCCACAGATGTATAGCCAGTATTTACTTAGGGATGCCCATAAAATAAGTTTGCTTCTAATAAAATGTGGGTAATGCAAGCATAATTGCATAAAAATCTTTCCATCACATATGTATTTATAATACACAATTGTACAACAAGAAATACACAACCGACCTGTAAAACACCAACCAAGGGTGAGGATGGGACATCGCCAAAAATGTGGATTGAAACAGTGGAGATCGCCATGGACAGTGGTCTTAAGCTAGGGTTCACACAATGAAGACAAACATAATTCACGGGGGCCTGCACAATAAGCCAAAGTTTAATGCAGATTTAAAAACATTTAAGAACATAATTATAAAAAGGCTTACAAAAGAAAATCCATAGCAAGTCTCAAACGTATTAGAATTGCTTAAACCTAGCTGGATGCCTATATCCACTCAATATACAACTAATGTATACAATGCCTAAAAATAAAAAAATCTATCAAGTATGAGAATGCCCTATACGGGCCTAGTGGTGGTTGGCCTCTGCAATGGTGCCATATCAGGCTGGTAACAGGCAAAATAAACCTACATCTTAAGAAAGGTTTGAAGAACAAAACATGGCAGTACAAAAGTTTACGTAATATTTGTTTTAGTTAATTTAGTGTTATTTGATATTATTTTTGTTATTAGTTTCTTTAAAAGGGCTTAAGGTGTTAGCATATGGTGATGGCATGCGGAATAAATAATGTGGCTGAAGTGAATTTGATTTTGACACATGGTGTTGGTTGGAGGGATTGAATTGAGTTTTAAAATGTGACACCTAGCTAAGTTTATTCGGTGCACTCATGTTCTTTTGGCTTAAATGGACCGCTGGCCATTGTTTTAAGTTCATAAAAAGGGGCGAGCCCTTTTCGTCTACCGCCATTTAATTTCCTCCCGAGTACTGCTCCACTTTCGGCTTTGCGTGTGCCCGCTGCTATTCTTCCCGACCATTTCTCTTCTTCTCGTTCGAGATCTTTCTTCTCCTCCTCTCTGTCATTACTTCTCTGCTATTGTGTCGTGTCGTGCTGCTGCTTCCAGTGCCGTTAAATTAGGGCGTCCTTGCCGCCAGATTTCAGTTTCTACCGCTGCTTCTGCTAGGTCACCAACTTCTCCTCTGCCTTGTAGCTACTTCAATGCCTCCTTCAGAGTTTTTGGAAGGACTTCGCCGAATCACTGTGCATCCAAGAAGAATCAGTTGTGCAGTACTTCCTCTCTCACACACTGTAAGGATGATCCTTTTCCCTTCTATTTGGGATATTTTACTGCTGCCACTCCTACCTTGCTGATTTGGGACTGTTGTTATACAAGTTTAGTTGGCCACTGTTGTCTTTATGTGGATAATTTTACTATTGCTTGTGCCCTAATCTGACCGGCTATTAATTGTGTATGAAAACTAATTTTCTTTACTATTTCTTTAACATTGTTGTCCAAATATGTTGTTTAGTCCCTATTTAGTTCATAAGTGGTGGTGGAAAAATTGTTTTGGACTTTTTTAGTGGTTGGTCAGCCTATAGACTTCATAATTAGAACTGTTTAAGTACTAAGTAGCTGCACTTTTTGTGTTGGTTATTGCTTGACAGCCATTTTTGGGAGCTGATTTCGTGCTGGACAGCCTTGTTTAGAGTGTTTTACGAATGGTCACTTTATTTCCTTCAATGTTAGAGCTATTTGGACTATTGACATATTATTTGATCTAATTCCGAGGAGGGGATTAGCGAGTACAACAAATATAAATTTATATTTGGCTGTTTTATTGATTTAATTTAGCTTTCCTTAATTATTCGTTTCAGAGTTTATATGAGTTGGATTTTATAAAGAATTTTTCGCTATCGTAGTACTTTCGTTTTGGCGGAGTTAGAAGATTAAAATAAATATTTCTATTGCCTAAAACCTTAAAGTCTAATGCTTTTAAACATCAACGCTACGAATATCAAAGAGACGCAAATCAATTAAAGTGCGTAATATTTCAGTATTTTTCGAGGCCAAGAAACCAGAGCATGGCGTCTCAAGATAGGCATGACGATGAAGCTGAGAAGGATAAGGGTAAAGGAAAAGTGGTGGCGAGTTTCTTATTTCTTTAGTTATGTTTCACTGAAGTACTTTAAGTATTTCCTATTTTACTTCAAGATAACACAGCCTGTAATATGAGTTTAAATCACTGAAATATCGCTATGAAATACATGTGGGTAGAAAATAAAAGCTATATAAATTCCGAGGGAAAAATTCTATTTCAACACACATGTTTTCATAGAAAATAAGACAAGATGACAAGATGTTAAAACTCTGCATATGTAAATGTTAAAGATTAGATTGAAGCTCTATTTGTTTAAGCATTTCGTTGCTCCGTTTTGGGCAAACGCCGTCGGAAGGAGGGTAAACAAATGAATCTATGTCGGCGTTTGCTCTGTTTCCACCCGCCCGCCTTGAGAAATGCCCCAAAAAGCTCTGTTTGGAGTAGCCACCTCACCCCTCCAATTCGAACACTCCGTTTCCACCCGCCGGATTGACCCGCCACCGCTAAACCAAATGAAGTCTCAGAATCCTATGATATATGGGTTCTCTACGGACGGATTTCCCAAGTAGGGGTTTGCCTACATTTTGCCTTAAAGGAGTGAAACCCATTTTGTATTATTGTAGTCTTAGCATTTCCTACATTATGTAATTAAATAAAATTTGAATATCAAGGGGGATCACAAATATTTTGGAAATTGAGAGCAAATGATAAATATGAATATTGCTTATTGTTATGTATGTATATTGTTATCTATCATTGTCTGTATGTAGAACAATTCACGAAATACTTTTCTCACAATCATATTTTTATGACTAACTCATCGTGGACTCATTTTTTTAGGCAACCGAAGCATCACCCAATGCGCCACGAAGAGTTCCTCTGACTGCAGAAGAGAAACAAAAACGCGCTGAAGAACTTGCGAAGGTATGACTTAAGATCTTTATCAGGATCGAGAAAGCGCAAGAAAAGCATAAGACTTCCTGTGAAGATTGGGCATGTGTCTATTGCAATGAATATGGATAATATTTTATTTCATTATAATCTTTTTGTAAATTTGTAAATAAATGGAATAAATATTATCATTTTTGATGCATTGTTGCGATAAATAAATTGGAAACCACGCTCGATTATTGAATCCTCTGTGGAGACAGGAAAAAGGGTCTTCACATGGTGTCTCCTCTCATAGGCTTTATTTACATGCAAATTACAAGCATACAACAAATTTATGGAATGGCAAAGACAAATGAATCCATAAAGCATGTAAAACAAAGAAGAATCTATTGCTTCGAACAAAATGAATCTAATGATTAAAAGTGATGAATAATCTATTGCTTCAAACAATTACAGTCTGAACACATTATCGAATTCATACGCACATGAACAAGATGATTTTTTCAAGCAAGGTACAATGGATGAAGACAGTTTATGATGACCATTCTCAGAGTCAAGTAAGAAAAATCTTTCTCCTACAGATGAGTCCAAATGTTACAAAGCCGGCCCCAAATAGTTGGGATATGGATAATGATGATGACGCCAATGATGATGCGAGTCCAAATAGGTAAAAATAAATTCTATACTTTAAAATAGGCAATACCTGAAAAATATAAGTATTTAAAATATAAGCATTTTTGCAAGAGGCTGCTTCCAGGTCTCGAATCCGTGATCTCAAGGTCCACGACAACACCTTAACCAATGCGCCAAATTTAATTAATTATATATATCCATTAGAGGCACCTATTAGGCATTGTGAGAGTTCAGTCACTAGGTATGTTTAACGGGGGAGGGATAGAGCAATAAAAACTTGAAATGAAACTATAAGGAAAGACATGATGTATTTAGGTATTAGCGAGATTATGACTAAAGATAGGACACAATGTCGACAAAGAATCCATATAGCCGACCCCATTATAGTGGGATAAACAGGGGCGGACCTACCATAGGCCGAGTGTGGGTGGTCGCCCACACTGAAATAAATTTCTTTTTGAAGTAGTATTTGTCATGGTTTTTTGCAGTGGCAAGTACTACTTGTATTTGCCACGATTGCCAACTGTGGCAAATACTTCATAATCTAATAAAAAAAATGTCGCGTTAAAACTCAAAAGCCTTAATAGTCCGCCCGAGGCCTCGCTGACTACCAACAAGCAGCCCGTGTGATCTTCCGTCTCCCGTCTCTATCTCCTTCGCACGTACAGTACGAAGATCGCAGTCGTCCGCATCCTCCTCTTTGTCATCTTCCTCTTCTGGTTGATTGAGGTAAATGCCACAATCAAGAAACCCTAGTGATTTCATTTGATCATCTTCTGAGTGCTTCAAATGCCTCATCATACAATGGAGCTTAGAAGTTTTTTCTTGCTGCTCCATCTCTGCTAATGAGTTGGTTTTGTTCTGGAAAAATGATCATCAAGAAGTTGTTGACTTCTATAATAAATTTCAGTAACATATACTTGATATGTATTTCCTAAAAGATTTTGAAAGACTGTTAAACTTTTATTTCCAAATAATATCTGAAAGTGTGAACACTTGTAGAAATTCCCTGAGAATTCTCTAGAGGGGTGAATAGAGATTTAAAAACTCTCAAATAATTCAGTTATCCTAGGATTTGCACTTACACATATTTCACACCAGAGATTATTCACAGCACGACACAGCACAAAAAAACATAAAACACAGAAGATACAAAAGTCATAGTGATTCCCCAAAATCTGGATATATCCACTTTTCTACCACTTTGGTAGGAATACGCTATCTCAGTGTCTAAGTCTTTTGATAAGGAGACTCTTTGAAACAACAACTAGATTTTTGATAAGGAGATCTTGAACCACTATCAACTGAGTCTTTTGACAAGAAAACTCTCAGAACCACAACCTGAATCCTTTGAAAATATATTTTAAAAATTCTTTACTCAGTTAATACAAAAGAGATATAGAGTGAGAGAGAGAAGGTTGAGAAGAAGAATTCTTCTAGATTAGTCATCTCAGCAAGAATCGAAGGACTATTAGGTACTAAGTGTTTTTGATCATTCAATATGATGAACCTCTTTCAGATAGAAGAGTTGTAGGGGTTATAAGCTTTGGATTCAATCAGCTTCTCTGAATGTTCTAGTAGATTAGGTGTTTCAACATTAGTAGAGAAGAATGAGAGTTGAGAAGATGAAGAAGATTCAGAACCGTCGGCTATGTATTGTATTCTCTGTTTTATCTTCTATCTATCTTTCTTCTTTTTGAGATCTGAGTATTTATAAGTCTTCATCATTTTGAAATACTTCCTTTTGTTGATTGCCTTCAGAAAGAATAAAAAAATCTCTGAGAGAAGCTTTCTAAAACAGGTCTTCAAAATCCCGTCAATCATCTTGAATTTTCTTCCAAATATTGATTCAGGAATTTCGTAAAGATCTCCTACCATAACTGCTCTTTTAACGGTTCTTAAAATTCAAATATATACTGTAGAAAAAGCTTCAAACCTTGTATATACGTCTTGAATTGATAATTACAAGTATGAATACATTTATATAGAAGAAGAAGAAAGAGAGAAATCTCAATCCAAGATGTGGGACTAATACAAATAGAGAGAGAAGAGAGAAGAATGGGCCCCTAGATGGGCTCTAAAGTAGGATTTTCTAACACTCTCCCTGCAAGCTGGAGCGTACAAGTCGTAGGCACCAAGCTTGGATAAAAACTGATAGTATAGTGGTCGGGAGAGAGCTTTAGTCAGGATGTCAGCAACTTGGCTTGCAGCAGGAACATGCTCTAAATCTATCTTCTTTGCCTGTACCTTTTCTCGGATAAAGTGACAGTCAACTTCAATATGCTTTGTGCGTTCGTGAAAGACTGGATTCTTGGCAATATGGATTGTCGCTTGACTGTCACAAAATAGGGTCGCTGGTGATGAGAGACGAACACCCAAGTCTCTCAGAAGGCTCTCAAGCCAAGTTAACTCGAAAACAACAACAGCCATAGCTCGGTATTCAACTTCAGCAGAAGAGCGAGCAACCACATTCTGTTTCTTGCAACGCCAGGTTATGAGATGTCCACCGAAGTAGGTACAAAAACCTGTTGTGGAACGCCTATCATCAATGGACCCGGCATAGTCAGCGTCAAAGTATGCGACAAGGGATAAAGTGGATGGCTTGTACACAAGCCCTAGTCCTGGAGCGTTCTTGAGATACCGAAGAATGCGCTAGACAGCTTGGAGATGAGATGTCCTCGGGGCATGCATAAATCGGCTCACGACTCCTACGGCAAAGGAGATGTCTGGTCGAGTAACTGTAAGGTAGATCAGTTTCCCAACCAGGCGTCTGTAGTATTCCGGATTCGTAAGCAACTTATCGGAGTCAGAGCTATGGGCCGATAGCCTGTGATTAGGATCCATTGGAGTATCCGTAGGCTTGCATCCTGAATAGACAGCATCATGAAGAAGGTCCATACAATACTTCCTTTGGGATAATACAAGACCATCAGGCCGTCGTGCAACCTCAAGCCCGAGAAAATACCGTAGGTTACCAAGATTTTTGGTCTGAAAGGCAGAGTTCAACTGTTGCTTGGTATGTTGTATCCATGTAGTATCGTCGCCAGTAATGAGGATATCGTCAACATAGACAAGTAGAATCACTATTCCGGTTGGCCGGTGTCGAGTGAAGAGAGAGAAGTCAACCGAGCTCCTAGTGAAGCCAATATCGCGGACTATCGTGCTGAATTTGTCAAACCAAGCGCGCGGGGACTGTTTGAGAACATAAATAGATTTCAGAAGATGACAAACTTGAGACTCCCCCGTAGTCTCGGGAGAGGTGGCGGAAGAGGAGGGTCAATAGATTGAGAGTAATATGGCTGATGTTCGAGGAAGGTGACATCAGCAGAAGTAACCACTTTGCGATCCGTGTGAGAAAAACAAATGTAGCCCTTCTGAGTTCGAGAATAGCCCACAAACATATATTTAGTGCCACGGGGAGCAAGTTTGTCAGTGGACGGACCAAGATGATAAACAAAACATACACAACCAAACACGCATGGGGTGATGGAGAATGAAGGTTTGGAGGGAAACAGAAGATCGAAGGGAACCGCAAAATTGAGGATAGATGAAGGCAGGCGGTTAATAAGAGTGCACGCGGTTGAAACCGCAAAATTCCAATATTGTTTTGGAACATTCATCTGAATCATAAGGGAGTGGGTGACCTCGAGCAGGTGTCGATTCTTGCGTTCAACAACGTCATTTTGTTGGGGGGGGGGTATAGACACATGAGGTCGGATGGATGATCCCAAACTCCGCACAGAGGTGAAAGAAGGTATGACTAGTGTATTCTCGGGCATTATCGGTGCGAAGGGTTTTAATAGTTGTGCAGAACTGGTTGCGAGTTTCAATAAAAAAGATACGAAATACATCGGGTAATTCAGAGCGATCACGAAGAAGATACAGCCAGGTCACCCGAGAGTAGTCATCAACAAATGTGACAAAGTAACGGTATCCAAAAACACTTGTAATTTTGTATGGGCCCCAAATATCGGATTGAACAAGATCAAAGGGAGCAGGACGCCGAGAAGGATGTGGTGAGAATGTAGAGCGATGATGTTTCTCATAGATACAGGACTCACACGTGAACTCGTGGAAGGACACGTCTGGGAGAGATGTTTTGAGGATGTTGAGAGGAACATGACCCAGACGTCAATGCCAGTCAACAGAGCTATTAGACGCCAGCACCGTTGGGGGAGATAGAGGTGGGACAGTGGAATTGACGGGGATAACAGGTCGTGAGAGAGAAGCCGCAGAGTGAGAGAACATGCCTGGAAGAGAGAGCGGTCTGGAGGAGAGAGAGGGAAGGTGGACCCAACGAGAGAGAGAGAGAGAGAGGGAAGGTTATAAAATGCCTGAGGGGAGGGGTGGAACCACGGAGAAGAAGAGGGAGCGGAAGAAGAGGAGCGGAGAGGACATGAATTCAGGTCGCAGGAGGCCAAGCGGGCAGCAGACAGAGGACAGACCGCGCGGATAAGAAAGGGGAAGCCGCTCAAGTAGAATCGGTGGATCTAATACCATGTAGAAAAAGCTCCAAACCATGTATATACTTCTTGAATTGATAATTACAAGTATGAATACATTTATATAGAAGAAGAAGAGAGAGAGAAATCCCAATCCAAGATGTGGGACTAATACAAATAGAGAGAGAAGAGAGAAGAATGGGCTCCTAGATGGGCTCTAAGTAGGCTTTTCTAACATATACCATAAGCATGATCATGGAATAATTCTTCTGAACTTTCCTTTCTGACTGGATATCGATATTACGTCGAGTTCTGACTGAAGGTGCGTCGAATTATGCGTTAGAAGAAGAGTCGGTCAACGTAACTAAGAAATCGATGTTACCTCGACTTCATATCGATGCTTGTGTCGACTCCTATTTAAAGATGCGTCGACTTTACTTCAGAGAATGCGTCGAATACCAACCAGAGTTACGTACACTTCCGGTCAACGTTGCGTCGACTTCTAGTCGACGTATATTTACCTTGATTGATTTTCATCTCGATTTCAGCTTGATTCCTTCAGCCTTTGATTATACTGACTACCTATGACTTATAATGACCATAATACCCTTACTATACAATATGAGTAATTAAAATAGAATATAAAATCACTTAGAGGAAATTTGTTAAGTTAAATTCAAGGTTTTTCCAAACAATCTCCCTTTATTTAGCTTAACAAATTTTTCATGAGATTATAATGATTTTAAGTATGAAAAGACAAACAAGAATTATGAAGTGTGGACATAAAGAATGTCAGGCAATGGAAATCATTTGCAATAGATACTGTCTCTTCCTTTTTATCATAGATTTTGTAGATAATTTCACTAGTGAGAATATTTCTTGGATTTTTCCATTCTTATTTTAACTTTAATGTCATCTGAAATGAATTCCACCTAGCTAATAAACTCCCCCTGAGATGCATAAATCATCATATTAACAAATTTTGGTAATTTCTGACTTTGGCTCATCAAAGCTGTACTAGTTTCTGAACTCCTCATGGCTTATAGACTCCTCAATAGCTGACTCCCACTCAAATACATAGGGAGAGTAAAAATCATTAATCGTGTAGCTCTGCAATTTGATCATTAGCAGTATTGACCGACCTGATTCTCCCCCTTCTTTCTGTTTCTCTGAAATCTCGGCATTGCATAGATCAAAATTATTAATTTGGAAGCAATCCTTGGGCCTACCCAGACTCTCCCCCTTCTTTAGATCATTGAAAAAGGATCAAAAGACCTCTGCAGGGACATGAGATTGATTTATTTTGTTGCTCAAGCTCATCTAGAATTTTTTTTATAGAACATCAAATTCATTTTATAGATGGGCAGCCTTATTGGAGCACACAACTTATTACTTCCAGTTCATCTATTCTTCATTATTTTTCTCTTCAACAATACTTTATGATTTAATATTCAACACTTGATTATGAAGAGAATCTTGGACTGATTTTCTAGCATCATTATTTGAATTTTCATGACTTGAGTAGATTCCCACTGAGTCAACAATATGAAGTTGAGTATTTTCCTTTGGGGCAGTCTCCTGCTCTATCCTTTATGCCGATTTGCTCAATCTCATCAGCTAGAGGATATTTTTCCTGCAAAGTTGTATTGGTGGAAGTTTCCTTCCCACTGGAAAATATGTTAGCTCTATAAAAGACTACATGCATGAACTCCTCTCATTTAATATTCCTCATTTAGTTGCACATACAAGCCTTGATTGATGATAAATATCCTAAGAGGATACTATCACCAACCTTCTTCTCAAATTTGACAAGATGACTCTTTTCATTAGTTATTATGTAATAGGTGCACCCAAAAGTCCGAAAGTATGATACTATATGTGCTTTTCCTAAAATTTCTTTACAGTAATTTTGATCATGCAAGATATAAGTTGACTGTATTTGAGTACTGTCATTGTTACTATTCAAATTAGATGAGCGAAAAGTTGATTCTGAGTGATTGATATCTTTGTAGTTCAATGAACTAACAATCTCATCGACTTTATCAGGTATATTCAAAAAAGTTCTAGAAATGATTTGCTGATACTGAGAGGACCCAACTTCTGGGATTAATTGTTGATGGTAACAAGGCTCTATGCTTTTACCTTTTTTGAAGACCCCTGGATACTTCCAATCAGGTGTGTTGTAATAAATATTGATTATGGAGGTATCAACACCCAAGTCAAGATATTTAAATCTCTTTGATTGATTTTCAGTGATCTTGTGTGGTTGCCGACTCCTATCATTAAGAATATCCTCTAAGGCTTTTGCCTTGGATATTTCAGCCTTTAGATTTATGTTTTCATGTTTTAGACTTTCCAATTGTGTATTTAATTTATTTCTTTCTATTCTAAGTATATTTTGTTCTATACATGAATTTTCTTGAAATTTCCGTTTTAGTATACTTATTCCTTCTTGTACATAGTTTATCTAAGTTTCTGTCTAAGCTTCCTCTTGGCAAGAATTATTTGAAGAAAAATTCTTAGAATTATCATTATCATATAAAGTAACAGAATCTTGTGGCTCAGAGCTTAATACCTCTTCTTCGTCTTCAGGAAGTCCTAATGTTATCATACAAAAGGCTTTTGCCTTGACTTCCTCTTCATCTTTTGAGCTTGTGCTTGATTCAGATTCTGGCTTACTGCACACATAAGATGACTCTTTAACTATCTTTATCAAGGAGTCTCACATTTCCTTGGTTGAAGTGCTTTCCGCCACTTCTTCAAAAATCTCATTATTCATGGAGGAGGCCAAAATGTACAAGGCCTTGGCATTGCTAGCCCTAGAACTCTTTTTTGCCTCATTTATTTTTTCAGTCCTTTCCGCAGATTTTGAATGACCCTTTGACGCAGGGCGAATCTATAGGCGGCGGGAAATCTGCGACCTAACCCTACATGTTATGCAAAAGTCCGACGGTTAGATCACAATTGGATAATAAATTAAAATCATCCAACGCAGATAAGTTCAGGATAAAGCAAAATATTTTATTAGGGCAAAAACAAGCTTAAGTTTTCCTCCGCGTGGAGGGCCAAAGCAAGAACGTGCGGCAAATAAACCATGCAAATCACAATATTTATCTAACAAACTACTACCATACGAGATAACCAAACAAATATGATGTCCAATCCGATAAATAAATGTTGGAAATAATAATCCAATACGACAATACTCACTAAATAGTGGGCTGACCAAGACAATGAAGATTCCGGAGCCGGGCATAGAACGACGATCGAAAGTAGAACCGGCGGCGTGAAAATAATGGAGGTGGTTGTCCTGGGCGGCCGAAGGTGGAATCGAGCCGAAAATGGATAGATCCGACCACGTATGGATAGATATGGGCAGGGAAGGATAGATCCGACAATATGGGATCAGATCCCGGCTGAAAAATTCCAAATATGGGTTGATTCTGAAGGGGAGGAGTTAGGGTTGGTGGATCCACATGAAGGGGGGGGGGGGGGGGCGGCTTTGATTGGTGAAGCTTTAAGAGGGGGCGGCGGCTGTGGGCCTGAGAGGGGAGGGCGGTGGATAAGGGATGGCGGAGGGGAGGCTTGACCAGGAAGGAGGATGGCCTGGAATAGGTTGCGGTGGGAAAGGCAGTCAGGGGGGACGGACTGCAGGCCGGCGGCTTCAGGCAAGGGGGAAAATACCATATGTTATGAATAGTTTATTTCATTAATGAATAGGAATAAGGGAATTCTGGACAACCAACGGTGGGCTGTTTTGGGGCTGTTTGGGCGGCTGTGGAAGAAGGTTTGGGAGGCGGGAAAAGAGGACTAGGGTTAGGGGGTACTTTGGGGAGGAAGATAGACACCTAGGAGTCGTCACCTAGGGTTCCATGGAGTCGGCACTGTAGAAGGATCGCCGGATTTCGGGATTTCTCTTCTCCAAAATCTGCAATGCCTTGCATCATCCCCTAAAAAGTCTATTTATAATAAAGAAAAGATTAGGGCATCCCCCATCAATGGATATGATTGGCTGGAGGTGAGGCTACCCAAATACAACAAAATAAATTCAAACACGGTGAAATAATATATCAAATCGATTCGCAACGCGAATCCGGACACATCTGCGGAGTCCGATCGTCGATCCGGGCACGCCATATATGGTAAGTCGCCAAATCAGCCCCAAACGGGCCCACAACTCATCCTCGTATCTGGTCCGCATCAATCTACCCGGCTTGAAAGAATTTATCTCCCGATAAATTGGGATCAAAATTCTCTAAATGAATGTAAGGTACAACTCGAAGAGATCCAACAAAAGTCGTCCAAGTGTCGTCGACGGAAGAGATTCCTCGACAATCAACTTCCCCTGACTGAAAAGTTATCATCTCCGGTGAATGGAGACGGCCATGCTGAAGTCGAAGTCCAGAGGCGAATCGATTAAGCTCTGCTGCAAGTATCCAAGAGTCACCAACGTCTGAAGTGGGAATACACGGGTGGAGTCTGGTCTCCATGATGCTCTTAACGCTCAACTCACGAGTGGTGGATCCTGGTACGATCGGCGGCGCCATCGGTAGAACCAAAGAAGACGAGTCCCCAAGTGGGTGGGTGTCCGAAGTAGGTGGGTAGTGGTGGCCATCAGACATAGGTGGGCTATGGGGGTGGCAAGGCAACAGGAGTGGAGGTGTAGGCGGCTGGAAATCCCCACTACTTGAGTCCACATACTTGCGAGGCTCGTAGTACGACGTCATATCCTCAACACTAAATACCAGGTGGATACTCATACTTGTAAGGAACTCAAGATCATATGTGTTTGTTTCGATCTGTCTCATGATTATATAGGGATCCATTCATCTAACGCTCAAGCCTTTAGCAAGCCTCGCACAGAGCCTCACAACGCAGATTCTCACCATCACCTACTCGCCTTCATGAAGTACCTGCTCTTGCCAGTGAACATTTGTATGTGATTTATAAAATTTATTATCATTATGGATTCTCTGTCGAAATGACTCATGACACACATGCAAACGATGAACAAACAACATAACAGACTCATGTAAATGCTAAAGAAATGACTCAACGGACTCATGCAAATGATGTCAATGACACATGACAGACACAACATGCTCCATATGGGAAAATCTAATAATGACCTGAAAATCTATCGAGGGAGGTGACCTATCAGGAGGCTCTCTCGGTGGAGTGTAGAAAAAATCATCCCATGTGAAACGAGTCATCGGATGACCGTAAGAGACATCTATACTCAAACGTGAGCTCGTAAAGAGCCAAATGTTTCTCGGGAAACGTAGCACATCAGGGGACTCACCAGGAGATGTGTAAGAAAAGTCATCGTGGATGAGATGACCGCCTAGGTGAAAATCGTGTACACAGACCAAGAGGCATGACTCTATAGTGCGGGGAGTATCCCCGAAAATGAAGAACTCGTCTGGTGGGTGTAACATCCGTAAAATTTGACGCAGAAATTTATTTAAATTGTAGGATCGAGTCTCGACGGATTTTGATCGAAGCAGCGCGACGCCAAGGTACAATGTTACCTGCCTAAAGGGTCGGGTTCGTTAATTTGTAATTTATCTCAGTTGTAGTGGTAGTGAGACGCCTTTTATATTAGTAGTGATGTGCGGCAAAAAAAATTGTTTATGTTCAAAGGCGTTAGTGTAGAGTGGGTTGCGTATAGCAAGAATTATCAATTTTGGGTGGAATTAGGGGTGCCAATAGCAAGGCTCACCCTTTTCCTCTAGCGGTTATTTTATCAAGCCCGCACTATGACGATAGGTTAAAACCCGCTCGCCCGTAAACTTTAATCCCGTAACCCATGCTCACGGGAGAAAACCGCAAGCCGTTTCTCCGTGCCTTCCGTCTCCCGCAAGCGACGAACAGCGGCATCTGCTGCCCTACCGCCGCCCGTTCCCCACTCCATTTCTCAGCGTAAGCTCGTCCTCCTTCCTCTACGGGCGCCGGTGAGTGCTCTCCTTCCTTTCTTTGCCGTGGAAGAACCGGTTTCAACCCTAACCGGTGGAAACAAGAGTGTCGAAGTTCGTTTTGGTTCCGGTGAGTTTTGTTGCTCTCTAGTCTCCATTTCTTCGTGGAAATCCTTCTAGTTTGAGGTTTATTTTATACTAATTTCTCATTTTCTTTTATTGCCCTTGTTAGGGTTTGGAGTTCGTTATCCACCGCGAATTTGGAGTTGGTTGTGAGCCTTAATCACTCCCACGTAGAGGTACTACATTATGTTGATTCCTCTTTTGTTTACCCTAGCCGTTTGTGAGATTTTTTCCATCGAAAACTCTTAAGGGAAAAATATGTATTTTAGGTGTTGCTTGGATTGCAGATTTTGGTGGCCTTGAGGCAAGGCTTCGGAAGTTCGCAGTGGTCAGTTTCTCCTTCGGAAAGGCAAATGTCGCCGCGCCGAGTGTACGAGCGCCGCACCACCACTGTAAGAAATTCTAATTCTTTTTAGTTAGACGTATCAATGAATTATTTTTATGCACCCATGTGTAAGTTTCGTACACGCACTATAACCATGCATGAAAAGGTGTGACGGTAGGAAAACTATCGCGGAAGTAGTTGTAGAACAACACCTCCTTTCCAAGATCTGAATAGTCAGATCATGTAAGCAATGTTAGGCACAAAACTTTTTACCTAAGTTAGGGCGTGAATGTCCCTTCTAGTCAACCACAAGAAAAGCAAAGGTCCCTCAGTAGTACATCAAGTGATGTCCCAAGCAGAGTAGCATTAGACCGAAAAAGGGTCAGTAAGCACGCATAAGTCTCCTCGTGCTAGGTAGATGTGCACTACCTTTCTCATAGGGCATATGAAATCCTATGAGTAGTAGAGTCTTGGGAGTTGACTCTACTTTGAGACAGTTAGTAGATTCGAGACCGTGTTCGCGCGACACCAGAACAATTGAGTTCGTCAGATGGTCTCGGGTCGTCAGAATTCAGTTGCGTGTTAGGAGCTACTCTGCCTGGAGTCTTTCAAGTAGAAGTGCATAATAGAAGCCACCTAGAACTCAAGCATAAACCTGACGTGAGACAGGCAGACAGCGCACTGGTTAGTGAACGTCGGGGCTTGGGTAAATAGAATGAAAGTTCATGAATGCAGAACGAGTAGGTCTGTCGACCAGGAAGCATTGTAAACGCATGCATATGATCTAGCATAAAGATTTTAAATAACAAAACTATTTTTCAAAAGGGCATGCATTCATCATTTAAGAAAAAGTTTTTTTAGTGTCACTAGGAGGAGTTATTTTTCCTTACTCTGACCCCTCGTGGGCAATGTTTTTTATATGTGACTCAGGTGGGAAACTACGCCTAGGATGAGCATCCTTGCGATGTCAGTTTATAGTTGTTTTCCCTTTTCAGTTCTCTTTCATTCAGTATACACCTGTAATCTTGGATATTGTATTTGGCTAATGTTTGGAAGATCATGTATCAGATTTGTTATGTTACTTCAGGTTTTTAGTACTTTCATTTTAATTCATGTTTAGCGGCTTTGTGAATCCAGTGTACAGATATGTGTTTACCTTTAGTTTTCCTTCATAGCTTCCGTTGTAAGTCTAAAATTATTAGTCGTTTCTGCATTATACCTGCTGTGTACTAGTTTTGATACTGTTTCCTACTTCTCTTTATATCGCTGACCCGGCCGGATGGCTGATTATTGTAATACTGTGAAGGGGTGTTACAGTGGGTCAGCAGGTAGTACGTCCCAAAACTCATCTAGAGTGGTGTGTCAACCGGTGGTGCCCTAGACACTCAATGCTCTACACAATATCCATTCTCTGGGGCAAGGCCATGGACGATAATGGAAGAGGCGCCAATAACTCAGAACTCGTAAACAAGCGGCTCACCTGAATCACATCCTCATCCGGATGTGGCAGATCATCCAGGGGCTCAATTGGGGGCTCGTGATAGAACTCGTCACTAGGGTCGTGGTCCTCCAAATGAGTACCATCGTGAGGGGTAGTGTCCCTGTGAATGGGTGACATAGTCACTACGAGATCAGTACCAGGCTCTGAGCTCTCGATCATGATGTGCCTCAGGGCAATGACCATGGCAGAGCGACATAGGCCTACACTAAAGAATGGATCCGTGGGTGGGGTGCTAACTAACCCAGTGCATGACAGAGGAAGAGGTGTGGGTAAAGAACACAACACTACAAACTCAATAGGCCGCTCAGACTTCGCTCTAAGTCAGGGTCACAAGAGACAGGCCAAAAACAAGAGATAGATCACTCACCGGGCTAAGTACGTCACTGGGGTGAGAGTAATCCGCATAAGGTATCACTTCTGTCGTGGCTGACGGGACAATGGTAGGCATCGTGGTGACCTCAGTATGAGGGAGACTCGTGCTGCGGAGGTCAAGGTGAGAATCACATCGACCAGCTCTTGCGGATCTCAAAAACTGTTCGTAACGAAGGGAGGGCTGCTATGTCAACTCGAGGGACTTCGAACTACAATAAATCACCTTAGTACGAATGTCAGATCGAAGCCCAGACTGAAATCGAGAAGTGGTCATGGTTGGGTCCTCTCGGATATCGCTCATCACAACTAACTCATCAAAGTGATCTCTGTACTCGGCGACAGACATGAATCCTTGCTGAATGGAAAATAATTAGTCGAGAAACTGACTCTGATACGACGAAAGCAAATACCTCTGACACAATGTATGCTTCATGTCCACCCAATTGGTGATGCGATATAGACGGTCTTGCTCGCGGGTCCTCTCAACGCTAGCCCAATATGTTCTCGCCTTATCTAAAAGTCTAAATTTCGCAAACTTGACGTGACACTCACCGAATAACTCAAACTGATCAAGATAATATTTCATATCCACGAGCCAATAACTGAAAGACACGGGACTCGATGAGCCGTCAAAGAAAGGACAGCAGTACGAAACTGACTCTCAAGATATCTCGGAACGACTATCATCATAATAATCATCCCTAAGGTAATCGAGTTGTGTCGAAGGATCAACACAATCCGCTCGCGTGTACGGATAAGAACGATGACAATCATCATATTGATCGTCTCTAGCATAGTGGGGTCGTGTTGGTGGGTCAACAAGATCTCTGAAAGTGGTGTACTGCGATTGAGAATAATCGTCGTAATAATGTGAGGATCTCTCTGACGGGGTTCTGTGAGAGCGGGCGCAAGTGGGCTTGAGACCTTTAAATTGAGGAGGGGAATAATTGTGACACTTAGGCATAATGAAAAACTTATAGACTCTACGACTGCATATCGAAAAGTGTGTGCAACCTTGCTCTGATATCAATTGACGCAGGACGAATCTATAGGCGGCGGGAAATCTGCGACTTAACCCAACATGTTATACAAAAGTCCGACGGTTAGATCACAATTGGATAATGAATTAAAATCATCCACATAGATAAGTTCACGATAAGGTAAAATATTTTATTAGGATAAAAGCAATCTTAGACTTTCTTCCGCGTGGAGGGCCAAAGCAAGAGCGCGGCGAATAAACCCTGTAAATCACAATATTTATCTAACAAACTACTATCATATAAGATATCCAATCAATATGATGAGCCCCTTTCAGATAGAAGAGTTGTAGGGGTTATAAGATTTGGATCCAATCAACTTCTCTGAATGTTCTAATAGATTAGGTGTTTCAGCACTAGCAGAGAAGAATGAGAGTTGAGAAGATGAAGAAGATTAAGAGTCGTCGGCTCTGTATTGTATTCTTTGCTGTATCTTCTGTCTATATTTTTTCTTTTCGAGATCTGAGTATTTATAAGTATTCATCATTTTGAAATACTTTCTTTTGTTGATTGCCTTCAGAAAGAATGAAATAATTTCTGAGAGAAGCTTTCTAAAACAGGTCTTCAAAATTTAGTCAATCATCTTGAATTTTCTTCCAAATATTGCTTCAGAAATTTTGAAATATTCATCATTTTGAAATACTTTCGTTGATTGCCTTCAGAAAGAGTGAAATAATCTCTGAGAGAAGCTTTCTAAACCAGGTCTTCAAAATCCAGTCAATCATCTTGAATTTTCTTCCAAATATTGCTTCAAAAATTTCGTAGAGATCTCTTTCCATAACTGCTCTTTTAACGGTTCTTAAGATTCAAATATATATCATAAGAATGATCATGGAATAATTCTTTAGGACTTTTCTTTCTGACTGGATATCGATGCTACACCGAGTTCTGACTGAAGGTGTGTCGAATTATGCCTTAGAAGAAGAGTCTGTCAACGTAACTAAGAAATTGACGTTACCTCGACTTCATATCGATGACTGCGTCGACTTTTGTTTGAAGATGCGTCGACTTTACTTCAGAGAATGCGTCAAATACTAGTCAGAGTTACGTCCACTTCCGGTCGACGTTGCGTCGACTTCTAGTGACTAGATTACCTGGACTAATTTTCTTCTCGATTTCAGCTTGATTCCTTCAGCCTTTGATTATACTGACTACCTATAATTTCTAATGACCAGATTACCCTGACTATACAACATGGGTAATTAACCTAGAATATAAAATTACTTAGAGGAAATTTGTTAAGTTAAATTCTGGGGTTTTCCCAACAATATCTCTTGTTTCCTATGACGCAATTTAACATTTAAAGCATCTTACTGAAACATAGAAGAATCGTGATTATTTTGATGAGGTGAACACTGAATTGCTTCTATGTATGTCATGTTTAGATCCAAGTAATGACTTCCCAGCATTTGATATGCATAAGTTAATTTGATTTGTCGAGCACTATCCATTGGACTTTTCTCCAATTGAACTAATGAAACTTGATAATCAACTTGAAAGTTACATATTAGACATTCACTCAAGCAGGGAATTCTTCGATGTGACCGGTCTTGGAGGATTTGCTCAGAAGTTAGTGAAATTGAAGAATGATGTTCTTTACCTGTTGGTGTATTTGCTCATAAAACTAGCACTGCTCTTACCTCTTGCAATTGCAAGTGTAGAAAGAGCCTTTTTTTGCGGTGAAGATTATCAAAATAATATTACGCAATTGAATGAGAGATGATTGGATGAATGATTGTCTAGTGACATACATGAAAAAAGATGTATTTTCTACCATCAAAAATAAATATATAATGAAATGCTTCCAAAACATGAAACATCAAAGAGGATATTGTAAGCAAGAAAGCAACCTTATTTAGTTATTTTGTTCATTTAAAATGTCCGACTTGCTATTGTAAGTTTCAAGTTTGTAACATTTTAGTCATTTTCCGTATATTTATTTGCCAAAAAATAATTTATCATTATCTTAGGGTTCATTTGGTTCCGCTTTTCCTCCCGCCGTTGGAGAAAACGCCGTCAGACGGCGGGTAACCAAACGGCCTCCATCGGCGTTTGCTCCGTATGCCCCCACCGTGCCCTGAAAAACGAAGCAAAAAGCTCCCGTCTGGAGAGGCTCCTCCTCCCCACCGGTTCGAAAGCCGGGTTTGCTCCCGCCGGTTCCACACGCCACCGCCTAATCAAAGGAGGCCTTAATGAACGCCCACACTGAGAAATTGTTCTGGGTCCGCCACTGGGGATAAAGGCTTGAGTGTTGTTGTATATATATCATGGTTGGAAAGAGAGGGATGCAAATGGATAGAAAAAGAATCACGGTAGAGAACTAGATCAAAACTATTTAGTGAAAATAACTAGTGAATTATGAACCTTCAGAATATGTTAGATTTGATAAATACATCAAATAGTTCAAAATAACCACAAATAGGAAGTACGCATTCACTACCAGATAAATTAACAAGCTCCATCAGGACAGCAGCGTGCAAATTTTTTGGCCTATACCTGTGTAGCAAAGACCAGAAGCTCTCCAATACTGAAGAGCACTATAAATCCATACAAATTCCTGAAGCAGAAAGCACCGAAACAAAAACCAGCCCCAAGAAAAGTTGCGCTAGAGAGAAGCTGTCACAAGAAGCCCAACTCTGATTAGATAACCATTATGTTTTTACCATATTAGTAATATCACTAATTTTAATCAACTTAAGAAAATAATACAATAATAAGAACGTCTCTCTGAATTGAAATAGAAGTATCAAGTCATATAAAGAAAAAAAGGCATAAATGCTTGGGTGTTCTTTGCTATGAGTAAAGGGGCACTTGTAATAAAAAGTAGTTGATAATTGATCAGCATCCAAAACTACAACATCCTAATGAGATCTGCATACATTATCTGAACACGAAAACAAAATGATATCTACAACAGTAGATGATTAAGGCTCCTTGTTCTATTATACACATTTGCAGACACAAGTGCTAGTTCTGAAGATTACCTCAGAAAGTTTCTGCTCATAAAACTAGACATCAGCTTGCAAAAATAGATAAAAAGGGTAGATTAAATAGATGAGAACGATTATAAATTTTCTTCCATAGTCACATCTTTATCAATACCTCCGTCTTTTTGAACTATCGATCTAAGATATTTAAAACATTCACTACGGGAAATATCTTGATCACCAAACTTAATAACGGAGTATATGGAGCTTAAATTTAGCATTGCGAGAACGACGGATGACTTTGTTATTAAGTTGGGTGATCTCGATATTTCATGTAGTGAATGTTTTATATATCTTGGATCGATAGTTCAAAAGGACGGAGATATTGATAAAATGTGACACAGAATCCAAGCGGGTTGGTTGAAGTGGAGAGACGCACCAGGGATCTCGTGTGATCGTAAAGTACCATTATAACTTAAGGACAAGTTCTACCGTATTGCGATTAGACTAGCGATGCTCTATGGTTCTGAGTATTGGGCAGTGAATTGTGTACATGAGCAAAAAATGGGAGTTGCGGAGATGAGAATGCTTAAGTGGATGTGTGGACACATGAGACTGGATAGAATTAAAAATAAATGTATCAGGGATAAGACAGGAGTGGCACCAATTGCAGAGAAGATGCGAGAAGCTCGACTAAGATGGTTTCGACACACAAAGGAGACCATTAGAGGCACCTGTTAGGCATTGTGAGAGTCTAGTCACTAGGCATGTTAAACGAGGGATGCATAGACCAATAAAGACTTGGATTGAAACTATAAGGAAAGACATGAGGTACTTAGGCATTAGTGAGATTATGACACAAGATAGGGCACAATGGTGACAAAGGACCCATATAGCCGACCCCACTATAGTGGGATAAAGGCTTGAGTGTTGTTGTAGTTTAACGTAAGTGTGATCCACATATGCATATAATGTGATCTACCAGTGGCGAAATGCTCATGTAAATGATAATACTATATAGTAAGTAAAATTATCAGTTTTATAGGTCATCAGTCATTTATAATGCATGTCATCCTACTATTTCCATCCATCATGTGCAACTAAGTTTACACTTATAACTTTAATATCTCATCATGTGCAGAGTATTTGACAGATAAGTGCATTCAACAAAGAAACTGCATGTCTTTTCTTCTAGCATGTACAATAATATACCTTAAAAGCATTAGAGATCGTAGACTGCATCCGGTCAAGAATGTAACCACCAGCTAATGTTCCAAAAATTCCACATACTATTGTTATTCCACCAAACATCAAATCTGCATTGTCCTGATTTAATAAAAGAAATTACAAAAAAAGAATGTGGCTTCCAGAACTTGGTAAACGATACCGCAAGGATGCAGTAATGTACAAATTGAAGTAAAATAAGAATCTAGGAATCAACGAATGAAGGAAGCTCGCTAGAATAAAATATTAGGGTACTTGCTAATGTGTTTCAAGCCAACAATAAAATAGTTTTACTGACCTCTTTTTGGTGTAAATATTTCAATCTCACATACAGAAGTTCCTTCTAACTACACAATAATTGGGTAATGGACGGATATAGGCAGCAGAATTGTCTCAAACAATTGTAAAAACTTAACACACACTGTAAGTTCAAATAGGAGAATAAACTTCCAATGAAGACTGCACAAATCAACCATCCCTAAACCAATTATTTAGTAGAGCCACGTACCGTATAAATTGCTCCTGAACACAAGAGAATATATTTGTTTACTTTTCATTTGGACCATCTCCAAGAGAATATATCTATTTTAAAATAAAAGTATGCTTACTAAGAAAAAAAATTAATTAGCATTGTACAAAAGCCATTTGACGGCCTGTCTCAAAATAAAATAAACCATTGATTCAATTAAATCTAAAGCCTGTAATGACGAGAAGCTAGAAGATAAGAAATGAATGAACAAAGAGAGCACATTTGTCATAGGCGGGTACAAAATTGTTAGCTTTGCAACAAGGAAACAAAGTTTATCACAATTTAAGACCGATACATAAGAAAACAAATCAAAACTGAAGGTCTAAAAGATTTCGAAAGAGTAACCTGAAAGTCAAGAAAAAGGAATGCTATATCACAAAGTTACTGGTTTGTTTTATCGAAACTCTTCTTTGAAGGTATGCAGTCTGCTGGAGTAAACATAAATTTTAATTCCATATTTTCAGAAACGCGTCCCTATTACACTTCGACAAAGACAGTTTACAGTTTAAACATGTTCGAACAAAATGACATTCCTTTCTCAATTTCACAATCCACTCAAAAAAGATTTGATTGGGTGATGGCGATCAACGACACACACGTCTATTCCCGCAGGAGACGGTGATCGGCGACCCATTTGGGCGATCCGAGTCCGTAGATGCGCCCGGATGATCGTTCCGAGTTTTTTCTATATATTATTTTATATATTTCATGATGTATTTGGCACCCGATCGGCCAGGACATTATTAGCCGTCCGATCAGGGTGCCCTAGCTATTTATTTTCCCTCCCCTATATATTCTTGCATGTGCGGCGGGTTTAGGGATCGAGGGTTGCATTGTTGCGACCGATCGATTTTTTCGGTGAACTCCGAGCGGTGAATGTCTCTTCCGTTTTCTGCCTAATCCCGTCGAGCCTCCCACGCCATCCCCGCCGCCTCCCCTCCTCCCCGATCCCAGCCAGCCCCCACGGCACTCCCGCCGCCTCCCCTCTACCGATCCGTTCCAGTGGAGCCTTCCACAGCCAAAACCGCCGCCTCCCCTCTACTCTTCCTACCTCGGCTGACCTACGACAGCCTTTTTGCCGCCCCTTTCTCTTCCCCAGTCCTGTCGGGCATCGCCACAGCCCACCCCTCCCCATACACCACTGTTCCAGCCAAACCCCACCCCGACGAACCCTCCTACAGCCAATCTCTCCCAAGTCGGCCCTATTCCAGCCCTCCCCCATCACCACAAGCCCCAATTCATCCTCATCCAGCCCCTGCAGCCCACTTGTGGAACAACCCCTCATCCCAAAGTCGATGCCGCCATCGATTCTTCATCCCCAAATCACGCCGCCACATGCATGAGCAAGTCTAGATATGAATGCTATTTATTTCTCTCACATTGAATGCTTGGAATGGAACTATTGTTGGGGGATTTAAATTTACATATACAATTTGATATTATTATTCGTAGTCTAATTTGCGGAATCCATTCGGGGCGTGCTTAAATTAGTTGCACCTCAATTGTTTGTGAATTTCCATTTTGTTTTACCCAAATATAATTTCTGTGAACATATGACATCGGCTTAAGTTTTATTTTAGTTAATCGCTTATTGCTCTATACATCGAACAATCAATTGCATGGGAAACTGCATTTATAGTGACATTTATTTTGATTGTGTGTACGCATACACAAATCATTATGGGTTTGTCATAGGTCAAATGAGTTCATCGTGTGATCGCTTGTGTTGCATCTAGGGTTTGGGCATCGGTCCCCCGCCAATTGTATACTCGTGTTGCATCAAATTGGTATTAGAGGGAGGTTCGGCTTACACCACATTCAGTAGTGGAGTGTATAGGTAATATCTCATATCATATTATTAAGATGATCATCCTTATTCGCATTCTGCAACTTCTAGCTATCGTGTCGACCATTCGCCACGATTTGCTAGAGACGATCATTATGATTCTAGAACTTCATGTCATCGTCATTACACCACGTCACAGCTTGATGTTGGTAGAGTTGAGAATTTTCGTAGAGCTCCTCCGGAGAGATCTTCATACTATTCTGATGATCACCCCTCCCATTGACACGCGCTCGTAGGGATCACATTCACCCTCTGACACGTTGTGAATCTATTAGGTATGAGCATTTTGATGACTACTGAATCCCTATAGAGGTCACCATTATGTGGATATCTTCATGCGTCTGGATTGCCCCGGTGTTCCACCAACAGAGACACCTAAAGCCGAATTCCAACGATTGGTTCTTGATCAATTTGATCATATACATACTCAAATGGATCGCTTGAAATCTGCCTTTGGGGGAACCTATAGAGTGACACATCAGGATTTACATCAAACCGCTGATGCGTGAAGTACTCCCATAGACGTGAGCGATTTGCCATCTGATTTTGGTACTCCTCTTGATAAGCCTCCGTGCCCCCGCGATTTTGAAGCAGAGTCTAACCCCGGCCTTGTATTACAGGTGGAGAGCACCAATAGCACGTCTAGTGAGTTTGGTCACGAGAGTGAGGCCGAGCGACATAGTGACATTGTGATGGTCTATCCATCTCCTACACCTTATGTTGGCCACGTTACCCCCTTGGTAATAGACCAATTTTCTGACACCCTGCCGACTACACCCCACTTGAGTATGAATTTTTCTCTCTCCCCTTAGCATTATTCCAAGTCATGTCATGACCGGGAGAATCAAGCCTAGTGTCGATATCTTGACGGTCCTCCCACCGACTTCTGGGGGAAGAATTGAGCATATGGTCTACCACACTCATGATGAGTTCTTAAACATATCATTTTGCTGACCCACCAAATGATTTCTTTCTTATTAGTGGCACTCGCCACACTCGAGTGTCACATCCTATTATTGATGTCTTTGTAACTCACTCAGGTGATCGTCGCCTTCGCGACGAATTTTCATACGTACCTCCAAGTGAGCCGCCTGATGCGTCACGTTCCTTGAGAGATATTAGGAATCATATGAATTCATATTGGAGTGTCGATGTTTCACGCGGTCATTCTGACACTTTTCACACACTCACTGAGTTTTATTACACTCCTCCCGACGAACCTCCCAATAAACCACCCATTTCAAGGAACTTTGACCACATTTAGCTTATTGTTTATCCATGTATCGTGTCTGTTGTGTTTCTCACGCATCATTCATGCGAGCATGTCATCTTTTGGGTTCGTCATTTGCATGATCATTCATATGTTGTGCTTGACTATTCTACGTTGTCTGATTCATGTTCATTGCATGTCTCACATCAATTGCTTGAATTGTCTGAATTTGTCAGATGTAAAATTGCAATAAATAATGATTATTATAAGATTCAAGCAGTTCAGTACATGAGGGGTTATATTTTTGAAATTGGGGAGAAAAGGGTGATTCATACATGTAGAAATGGAGAAAGCCAACCTTGTATATATGTCCACTTGATACAAATACAAAGAATGAGTACAAATATATAGATGAGAGAAAGAGAGAGAAAAGTCCTATACACAATGTGGGACTAAAGAGAGGAGAGAAAAGCAATAAATGCTATACAAATGGGCCTAATGTTAAGTGGGCTTTTCCAACACTCCCCCGCAAGCTGGAGCGTATAGGTCATATGCACCCAGCTTGGACAAACATTGGTAGAACAGAGTGCTTGATAAGGCCTTTGTGAGGATGTCGGCAACTTGATCAGTTCCTGGAACATGCTTTAATTCAAGTTTCTTCAATTGAACCTTCTCACGAACAAAGTGACAGTCAACCTCGATATGTTTTGTGCGCTCATGAAAGACCGGATTCTTTGCGATGTGTATGGCGGCTTGACTATCACAAAATAGAACAGCAGAGGAGGGGAGTTTTACTCCCAGGTCAGTAAGGAGACTTTCAAGCCATGTGAGTTCTGAAACAACTGAGGCCATCGATCTGTATTCAGCCTCTGCAGAGGAACGGGCTACTACAGCTTGTTTCTTACTCTTCCAAGTAATAAGATGCCCACCAAAATACGTACAGAACCCACTAGTTGACCGTCGATCGTCCAGGGAACCCGCATAGTCGGCATCAGAATAGACAACCAATGCGGGAGCAGAGTCGGAGGTTTTGTAAACCAGCCCTTGGCCTGGAGCTCCCTTAAGGTATCGAAGAATCCGTTCAACCGCTTGGAGATGAGAAGCCCGGGGGGCATGCATGAACCGACTGACAACCCCAACTGCAAATGATATATCTGGCCTTGTGACTGTTAGATAGATCAACTTGCCCACAAGACGTCGATAGTATTCCGGGTTCGGAAGTAGCAAATCGTCATCCGAAGCATGAGCGCATAATTTGTGATTTGCCTCCATCGGGGTACACGCTGGCTTGCAACCAGACTGACCAGCATCTTTGAGAAGATCGAGACAGTACTTTCGTTGGGAGAGTACCAACCCGTCCGGCCGCCGGGCGATCTCGAGACCAAGGAAGTAGCGAAGTTTCCCCAGATCTTTAGTCTGAAAAACAGTGCTCAGGTGTTGTTTGACGTCTTGAATCCCCTTTGAGTCATCCCCAGTGAGAAGGATGTCGTCAACATAAACCAACAGAAGAATGGTGCCAGTGGCCCGGTGTCGGGTAAAAAGGGAGAAATCTGCAGAGCTCCGAGTGAACCCCATGTCCCGAACCACCTTGCTAAACTTGTCAAACCACGCCCGTGGGGACTGTTTGAGACCATAAATTGACTTTTTGAGAAGACAGACCCGAGACTCCCCCGTGGTCTCAAACCCGGGCGGTTGGCGCATGTAAACAGTTTCCTGAAGGTCGCCGTTCAAGAAGGCGTTCTTGATATCAAGCTGATGAAGGGGCCAGCGGCGGTGCACCGCGACGGAGAGAAGAACGCGGACAGTGTTAAGCTTGGCCACCGGAGAGAAGGTTTCCTCATAGTCGAGGCCCTCCTGTTGTGTGAAGCCACGGGCCACAAGACGGGCCTTCAGTCGGGCAATAGTGTCATCCGGAGCATGCTTGATGACGAACACCCATTTACACCCAACAGGGTGCTGACCGGGAGGTAAGGGAACCAAGACCCAGGTCTGGTTGGCCCAGAGGGCCGTCATTTCTTCGTCCATGGCAGCCCGCCAGCCAGGATGGTGAAGCGCCTCCTGCAAAGAGTTAGGGACCGAAACAGAGGATAATGATGTGGCAAAATGAAGAAGAGAGGGGGAGAGGCGATGGAGAGAGACGTAGTTCGCCATCGGATGAGCGGTAGAGACGGGAGCCGGAGCAGCAGGGGGCAGAGCACCAGAGGGCGAAGCCGACTGCAGAGGAGCCACGGGAGTAGGAGAGCGACGAGAATAGACCCGGATAACCGGTGGTGGTGGGCGGACCGAAGGTATGGAAGGGAGAGAGGATGAGGAGTGAGGAGCAGGAATGACAGGACGAACGACGGGAGCTGGACTCAGAGCGATATCCGGAGCAGGGAAGAATGAAAGATCTTCACGGAAAGTTACGTCAGCCGAGACAGTAACCTTGCGGGTAGTAGGCGAATAACATACATAACCCTTCTGAGTGCGCGAGTACCCGACAAAGATATGCTTGGTGACACGAGGGTCCAATTTGTCCGTGGAGGGACCGAGGTGGTGAACGTAGCAGGTACACCCAAACACCCGTGGTGGAATGGGAAAAGGCGGAGTTGTGGGAAAGAGGAGGCTGAAGGGAGTAGCATACTGGAGGACGGAAGACGGGAGGCGATTGATGAGAAAGCAAGCCGTGGAGAGAGCGTAGTTCCAGTACGGCTTGGGTACCTGCATTTGAAGCATAAGCGAGCGAGCGACATCAAGAAGGTGACGATTCTTACGCTCGGCAACACCATTCTGTTGTGGAGTGTACGGACATGATGTTTGGTGAAGAATGCCGAACTCAGAGCAGAGAGTGGCAAAAGTATGGCTGGTGTACTCCCGCGCATTGTCAGTACGAATAGTGCGAATAGGCGCAGAGAACTGAGTGCGAGTCTCAAGAATGAAAGCTCGGAATACGCGAGGAAGTTCAGAGCGATCCCGAAGGAGATATAACCACGTCATGCGAGAGTAATCATCAATAAAAGTAAGGAAATAGCGATAGCCAGAAATACTAGTAAATTTGTACGGACCCCATATATCGGAGTGTACTAAAATAAAAGGAGCGGAGCTCCGAGTACAATGAGGGGGGAAAGATGAACGGGGATGTTTGCCCAAAATACATGTGTCGCAGCGAAAAACAGGGAGAGTAACATCAGGAAGAGCCTTCCGGAGGACCGGAAGAGGAGCATGTCCCAGACGGCGATGCCAATCCGAAGAGGAGATAGATGCGAGGACAGTGGGAGAGTCGTCAAGAAGATAGAGCCCATTCTGCAGCCGTCCTCTACCAATGATAGTCTGCGTCTGCTGATCCTGTATGAGAAAAGAAGAAGAAGTAAATGTCACGGAGTAATTAGAATCAGTGGTAAGACGACCAACAGAGAGTAAATTGAAAGAAGAGCCCGGAACATGTAGAGCCGAGCGCAGGAGGAGAGAAGAGGTGAGAGAAATATCAGCACATCCAGAGACGGGAACCGATGCCCCATTAGCGACAGTAATGTACTTCGGGTGAGGTGAAGACAAGTACTGTGGTGGCCTAACGGAGGTGATATGATGAGTAGCACCAGAGTCAAGGATCCAGCGCGGGCCAGAGGATAGGCAGGCGATACCTTCATTGGAGAGAGAGGCAGCAGAGGCAACCGAGGCAGGCGGACGGCTGAGCAAGCCATGAAGATGCTGGAGCTGAAGACGAACCTCGTCGAGCTCAGTACGAGAGGAGGCAGAGTCGGTAGTAGCAGCAGAGGCATGTGGACGAGGAGGTCGGCCATGTTTGCGAAAGCAAGTGGCCTCAAGATGACCATCTTTACCACAGAACGAGCATTTAGGCCTAGACCGGCCACCGCGACCCCGGCCGCGAGAGTCAGAGCGGCCACCACGGGCAGAAGGGGGAAGAGGCAATAAGGGAGCTGGTGCCTGTTGAACAAGGGCCGGAGAAGGAAGTCCGGGAACATCCGGAGGCGGGGAGACTTTGAGAAGCATGGAGCACACATCGGAAAAGGACGGTGTAACAGTAGAGGAGAGGATGTGAGCCCGGACACTGTGAAGATGAGGTGGTACCCGGGCCATCATCATGGCGATACCCACAGCTTCCTTTTGGGTACGTTGAGCAGCGAGATCTAGAGTGGGAGGCTGATGGTGAATCCAAGCCTCAACCAGAGACCGGGCCTGAGCAACAAAGGACGTCAGGTCGGTTGCGCCACTGCTGTCAAGGGCCTGGAGAGCAGTGATGATATCATATAGATGGTGGAGACTATCCTTGCCAGAGTAGAGGGTGTGGAGCTCGTCCCACATGCCTTTGGCCGTCTCATGATACATGGCCAGGCGATAAGATTCGCCATCAAGAGAGTTGAGAAGCCAAGTCTGCACACGCCCATCATTGCGTAACCATTCCTCAGTAGGGACACCAATAACGGTCTGAGTCAGGTGATGAAGGAATCCCTTTGACTGAAGGACACGGCGAACCGAGTGCGCCCATTCCACAAAGTTCTTCTTGCCAGTGAGCGAAATGGTAGTGATCCGGAGCTCGTCACGGACTTCCGGGATAGAGGCCGGGCGTTCAGGAGGAGGAACAGCCGTCCCGACTGAATCGGCAGACGTAGACATGGGGGCGACCTGGAGGAGGCCGCGGCGAGCTGGAGGAGGCCGCGGCGAGATGGCGAGCTGGAGGAGATCGCGGCGGACTGGATCAGACCGCGGCGGACTGGATCAGACCGTGGCGGACTGGTGCGAGATGAGAAGAGAAGACAAGTCGGGGCTGACTTACGAGCTGGCGGGCTGGAGGAGACCGCGGCGGACTGGCGAGCTGGCGGGCTGGATAGCAGAAGAAGACCGATGAACTGGCAAGCTGGCGAGCTGGCGAGCTGGCGAGCTGGCGAGCTGGCGAGCTGGCGAGCTGGCGAGCTGGCGAGCTGGCGAGCTGGCGAGCTGGCGACTGGCGGGCTGGCGAGCTGGCTATCAGAAGAAGACCAAGAAGAGGAGGCGAGCTGGCGACTGGCGAGCAGCGGACGGAGAACTGGCGAGCTGGCGGACGCTGCGCGAACGGCGGACGAAGGAGATCAAGAAGAGGAGGCGAAGACAGAGTTCGCAGCGGTCAGAAGAAGACCGAAGGATTGAGGTCGCCGAGGTCGCGCCGGACAGAAAGAGGCCGCAGCGGACAAGGGGAAGCAGTGGACCCCACAGGATGGCTATAAAAGGAGGGGGCCAGAGGAGGAAGGAAGAGGGGGGGGGGGAATAGAAGTGGATCCACGTGAGAGGAAGCGGACTGGATAAGTGAGGCCGCAGGAGAGACGCGACTAGAAGGTGCGGACTGGACAAGGGAGGCCGCAGAGACCGCAGGCTGCAGGGCGGACAGAAGAGGGAGTCCGCAGGAGATCGCAACCTCGCTCTGATACCATGTAGAAATGGAGAAAGCCAACCTTGTATATATGTCCATTTGATACAAATACAAAGAATGAGTACAAATATATAGATGAGAGAAAGAGAGAGAAAAGTCCTATACACAATGTGGGACTAAAGAGAGGAGAGAAAAGCAATAAATGCTATACAAATGGGCCTAATGTTAAGTGGGCTTTTCCAACAATACACAATGTGAGAGGTTCTCAATGGGAGCAACAAAAAAATTAAGCGCTTGTCGAATGAGACCCAACACAGTCATTCGACGGATTGGTACGAACTCTTATGAGGTTTATATCCCTCCAGGCTCCAACAATGGGAATCCACCGGGTATTTAATATAAGGGATTTAACTCCTTACTATGAGGAGCGAGTATACGTGGATCCACTATCCCCAACTACCCCTGAGCCATAGTTTGCCCCATCTCTCTCCAGCCCTTCTACCCCTACCATGCACAGGCAGTTGTGGGCAGTTGTGCACCACTCGGAGGACCGAACCGCCCTATCGGCAGTTCCACCTGCACCACTTTCAGACAGAGATACATTGCTTCCACAGTTGCCTACGCCTACCAGAGATGCACTACAGATCATTGGTTACGACTTCACTACGTTGGGCGGACGGGTTGTTTTGCGGCACCTGGTTCATTGGCTCGTCCGTCCTATTTCTGACGTCACTTGGATTTCTATTGAGAAGCTCGAGAGACTCGCCCCGGACTTTTGCCGAGAGTATGACCATCTTCACTCACCAGATATGAGTGCTTTCAAGTTGGGGGGAGTTGATTGCGATCGACGACACACACATGTCTATTCCCGCAGGAGACGGTGATAGACGACCCATTTGGGCAATACGAGTCCACGGATGCGCCCAGATGGTCGTTCCGAGTCTTTTCTATATATTATTTTATATATTTCATGATATATTTGACACCCGATCGGCCCGAACATTATTAGTTGTCTGATAAGGGTGCCCTAGCTATTTATTTTTCCCTCCCCTATATATTCTTGCATGTGCGTCAGGTTTAGGGATCGAGGGTTGCATTGATGCGACCGATCGGTCTTCTCGGTCACTCCGAGCGGCGTACGGCTTTTCAGTCTTCTGCTCGATCCCGTCGAGCCTCCCATGCCATCCCCGCCGCCTCCCCTCCTCTCTAATCCCGGCCAGCCCCCACTGCACTCTCGCCGCCTCCCCTCTACCGATCCATTCCCGTCATGCCTTCCACAACCAAAACTGTCGCCTCCCCTCTACTCCCCCTACCCCGTCTGACCTACCACAGCCTTTTTGTTGCTCCCTTCATCTTCCTCAGTTCTGTCGGGCATCGCCACCAGCCCTCCCTGTACACCCATGTTCCAACCAAACCCCACCCCGACGAACCATCCTACAGCCAATCTCTCCTCAATCGACCCTATTCCAGCCCTCCTCCATCATCACAAGCCCCAAATCATCCCCATCCAGCCCCTGCAGCCCACTTGTGGAGCCACCTGTCGTTCCAAGGTCGATGCCGCTATCGATTCCTTGTCCCCAAATCACGCCGCCACATGCATGACCAAGTCTAGGTATGGATGTTATTTATTTCTCATATTGAATGCTTGGAATGGAACTATTGTTGTGGGATTTGAAATTTACATATTCAATTTGATATTATTATTCGTAGTATGTATTGTGGAATTCATTCTGTGCGTACTTAAATTAGTTGCACCTCAATTGTTTGTGAATTTCCATTTTGCTTTACCCAAATATAATTTCTGTGAACTTATGACATCTGCTTAAGTTTTATTTTAGTTAATCGCTTATTGCTCTATACATCGGACAATCAATTGCATGTGCAACTCCATTTATAGTGACATTTATTTTGATTGTGTGTATGCATACAAATCACTATGGGTTTGTCGTAGGTCCAATGAGTTCATCGTGTGATCGCTTGTGTTACATCTAGGGTTTTGGTATCGGTCCCCCGCCACCTGTAGACTCATGTTGCATCATTGGGAAGTAAGAAAAAAAAAAGTCCAGTGTCCTTTTAAGGTTGGAACTAATATCAAATAAGTTTTCATTTCTATTAACTGAAAATAATACCAGACTCAAATATTTTAGGCCTTGGATGTTTTGCAGGTATGGAAGTTGTCATGCATGATATCTCTCAACAAAGAGGTATGAGATTAGGTAATACCCCCAATAGCAAAACGTTACTTAAAATATAAACAGAGTACCACATTGTAGTAAAAAAGAATTAACTTTGTCGCAGAGTAAAAAACAATGTCTTCGTTTGGTAATCTAGATTGGTGTCAACTTTAGAAGATCCAACTCGTTCAAAGATCTAATATTAATAAAAAAAGAATGCAGCCCGGTGCACAAAGTATCCCTGTGTAGTGAGAGTCCGGGGAAGGATTCCATCATAAGGGTGAAATGTAGACAAACCTTGCCCTGCATTTTTGCAAGAGGCTGCTTCCAAGACTCGAGTTCTTCCAAGACTCAAACCCGTGACCTCAAGGTCACGAGGCAACACCTTAACGGGTGCGCCAAGGCTCCCTTTCAACAAATTTAATATTGATAAATGCAAAAATAAGAAATAAAGTTTCCAGGTCACAGATGTTTCGAAACTACATAATATCTCTATCGTGACGCATTGAAGTTCGTAAATTATGCACCAAGATTAATCAAACTCCACTAGTCTTATATAGTAAAGTAGCTCACCATGTGATAAATGTCATGGCCAGCCTTGGGTCCCCAGTATGAATAAGCTCCTATAACAAAGTTGTAAGCTATATAGCCTGGAACGACATGGATATTTTCTCAGTCATCTCATCATAATCTAGATATAGCTTACAATAAGAAATGTAATACTAAGAATAATTCTGAAGCTTTATTTAACAAATATTGAAAATTTTTAGTGCTTGGATGTGAGAATTTATGATAAAGTAATGTGTAAAAGTTTTGTAACTGTGTTAACCTGACATTTCTTCTAAGTTTTATGTACGCAAATTACAATAGAGTGTTGCATTGTCCGCAAGGTAATGAAAATCTAAAAAGAAATGTTGAGGACACAGCCTTAATAACTCTTATTAATTAAAGATCATTGCACCTAATTTTTGAAATGTTGATGATCTGTGCTGTTTATATGTGAAAGTTAATACTCAAGCGTAACAATTTTTGTGATAGGATGTGATAGGGATCGCCGTTGGACTACGGGCCACCACTATTCGGCGGGATATGCTTTTGTGTACTCACACAGAAGGGGTTGATTGGATCGACGATCCAAAACCGCGAGGGTCCAGAGTGCCGTTTTAATATTTCTATGAATTTTTTTATTTTTTATTTTTGGACTTATATTTAGTGTTTTAGGATACTAGGCGTAATGAAAAATCATAGCCGTTCATACCGGGTGCCCAACCGCCCCCTTAATTATAAATATGGGCGGATGCTTTCATTTGGGGGCATTGTTGATTTTGTGAGTGAATCCAGAACCCGCAGTCTAATCGTGGCGCGACGCCGCGAGATCGCGGGGTGCGACTTCTCGGTTATTTTTCAGTTTTCCAGCATGTCCCTCTCACGTAAATCCTTTTACCGTGAAAACCGCAAATCGACTTCTCCTCCCTTGTTTCCACCATAGCAGACCCCTCCTCATCCTAGCCGCTAACTGCAAACCCATCTTCTTCGCCAGTCATGCATCCCAAACCTTTTCCTCTCCCGCATGCTTCTCTTGTGTCACAGCCTTACCGCTCGCCCTCACGCGATCATCATGTGGATCGTCTCCTACACGTAAGTCGCACAACCACCTTCAAACTGCAAGCCGCAGCCCCTCCCATTCATGTATCGCTCGATCAAAGCTACCTTCCTCTCGCATGATTTATTCCCCACTATCGCAAGCCACTGATCCAACTCAGGCCATGATAACTCCTCTTGATACCTCTTCAGATAAACGATTCCGGCAAGCAGAGCATCGTAACTCACTTCCCTCTACAATATCATTCTTCCATCTCGATCCATCCTACAACAGAGTTCGCCTCACCCACCTCCATTCCCATCATCTACCGTATGCTCGACCCACCTACTACCAAACAGTGTACGACTCCCTGTTACAGTCGCATTTCCCCATTAATTCACTCGCACCACTTGTTGATTGCTCCATTACAGCTGACGTCTTCATCACTGGGAATCCATACCCATTGTCCTACCGGATTCCTTCGCTTGTGAGTATTATTGTATTGTGTTACTTTTTTGTATTAAATAATGGATGTACATGCTATAATTGTTTTGGTATTGAAACTTGTTGTGCTATTGTTTTATTTTCCTATTTCATATAAGTTATAAGTTACCATTTGTGAAATTGTAGCTGAAAGCGCTCTTAAGTGAAAATAAGCGTGATCTTGCTTACGCACCGGATATTGAAGTTTTTATTGTGTCGATTTGCTTAACTTTCATAATTTTATTTGTTAAAATTCTATTCCGGAATTAGTTAAAACATACAAGCATCATATAGGTTGGGTCTGTTCGCATCCATTATGCATATTCACTTAAGATTACTGATGGAGAACGACGACTTTTGGATCATCGGATGGATGATCAGAGACCGTCATCACGTTCATCGTGATTTTTCACATTTTTATGTTTTTTACTTGTATTTTGAGAACTAGATTAATTTATCTGTCACGCGATTGTGGCCATCATATAATTTTAACCTAATTCACCTCCTCCTTTATATCCACCAGCAATCGCATGGAAGGAACATCAAGAGTTTAGGTTTTGAGAAAAAACCGCTCGGTCTACGGAGGTGCCGACGCCTCACCCTCCCAATGTCGACGTCGGGAGCCTCTACCGCCACAATTTGTGTTGAAGCTAGCACATCCATCAGCCGCCTTTCTCCCTCTCGTGAGCCTTCTGCAGCCTCCTCTGTTGCCAGTTCTCGTCTAGGCCACCTGTCTCACCTTCTGTCTCACCTTCTGGAAGTCCGGTAAAGCCCCTCCTTTTGCCTAGCTCCTCTCCCAACCATCAAAAGCCCTACGATCCCCTCCCAGTAACCCCCAGCCCCCTTCCCCCCTTGTCCAACTCTCGTCCAGCCCCCCTTCCAGCCTCCACTCGCCAGACAGCCACCCACAACCCCCCTAACTTCTTTCCCAACAACCTCCAATCCCCTTGCAACCCTCAACCAACCCTATTTCAGCCTTCATCCGCCTAACAACCCACAACTTCTTTAAATTCCTTACCTGCAACCTCCAACATTGCTACAACCTATTTACAACAAATACCAGTCCCTCCATTTCCTCCACAACCTTTAAACAACACCTACCAACCACGACCAACCCCTATCCCCCTCCTACAATCTGCCAAGAAACCCTAAACAGCCCTGATCCCCTTCTTCAGCCCTAATTCAACCCCAAACAACATCGTTTACACTTCCGTACAGCCACCACCATCGCCGGCATCAATTACTTGGAGAGATTTTACTTTTCAGTGTTCATTTCTTCACATTATATGGATAACTTGTATTGTTAGTAATATCTGACTTGAATTAATTTGATTATTATATCTTTTTATTGACGGATGACTCTGTTATTAAGTTGAGTGATCAAGAAATTTCCCGCAGTGAGTGATTTAAATATCTATGATCAAGAGTTCCAATAAATTGAGGTGTAGATAAAGATGTGATACATAGAATCTAAACAGGTTGGTTGAAGTGGAGAGGTGTGTCTGAGATCTTATGTGATCGTGAAGTACCATTAAAACGTAAAGGAAAGTGTTAATGTACTGCAATTAGACCAGCAAAGCTCTATGGTTCTAAGTGTTGGGCAGTGAATTGTGTATATGAGCAAAGAATGGGAGTTGCGGAAATGAGAACGCTTAGGTGGATGTGTGGACACATGAGACTGGATAAAATTAGGAATGAATATATCATGGAAAAGACAGGAGTGACACCAATTGTAGAGGAGATATGATAAGCTCGACTAAGATGGTTCTAACACGTACAAAGAAAACCATTAGAGGCACATGTTAGGCGTTGTGAGAGTTTAGTCACTAGGCATGTTAGCGGGGAAGAGGTTGACCAATAAAGATTTGGAATGAAACTATAAGGAAAGACATGATGTACTTAGACATTACTGAGATTATGACTAAAGAGAGGGCACAATGGCGACAAAGGATCCAAATAGCCGACTCCACTATAATGGGATAAAGGCTTGAGTGTTGTTGCTGTTTGTTGTTTTATCTATTTATTGATGTGCAAAAACTATTCGCTTCACATTTCAATTCCAGGCACTCCAAATTAATTTTACAATGGTCGCCTAATTACTAAACTCGATTGTTTGTACTTAAGTTGTAACATCCGTTATTTTGACTCGAGGTCATACGTTAATTTGCAGGGTCTGATCGCAAGCACTTTTGATCGAGACGACATTTTGTCATGGTACGACTTATGTAGGGTTTGCAATTTTATTTTATTTTTATTACGATTATGTGTTGGAGTGATTTAGTCGCGGTGTACGTGTTCGCCGCATGTCAATTAATAGTCCGAGGGCGTAGCACGATCTCTAAGTATTGGAGTGGTGTGTAGGGCAAATTGGTAATAGAGTGGAATTGTGCAAATTCCTCATTAGGATTAAGTGAAGGGGCTCGATTCTCCTCCATCTCACCTGCGGTTACCGTAACCGTCTTCTTTTGAGCCGCCCGTTTCAATTAAAACACGTAAGCCTATGTCGTGGAACACTCGTCGGCTGATCTCCCACGCGCTCTTCCTTTTTCCCCGCAGATGACGGAGCCTCGTTCGTCTCCTCGCGTGTCGTTGCCACTTTTCTCCTCCCAATCATGTCGTATAAGGTAGCCGACAACTTCTCTCTGGTCGGCGGCGGTAGCAGACGGTGGGAGACGTTGAGTAGCCGCTTCCTCTTCCCTGGTCAGTACCCGACACTTTCTTCTTGTCCTCTTACAGGTCAATCAATCTCCACCAAGATTTCAGAAACTCTCGGTAGCCTCGGATCGGGGATTTCTCTTCTCCTTTCAACCTAGGTGAATTTCTTCTTGGTCTTTTTCAGCGTAGGATATATAATCCAGTATTAATTTCAATTTATGTTTCGTGTTTCTTTTCCCCTGTGTATGAATTTATTTGTTGAGTTATACTTTAATTTCAGAAACTAGAGGAATCGACTCCTCCGTTCCGGAAACTCTAGCCTTCGACTTTAAGAAAGAGGTAATTCCTTTTCCTCAATATGTTTAGTAAGCCCAAAATTAGAAGTGGTGGTTGAGTTGGATTTTTGTTTTGCGGGTATAGGGAGTTCCCGAAAGAGGGCTTTTAGCACCTTTCAAGTATCACAAAGGCGATGACACCACGCCAGGTGTACGAGCGTCGCAACACCACGGTAAGAAACTCTAATTCCTTTTGGCTAGACATATTTATAGACTGCATTATAAAAGTGCGTGTAATTTCGTGCAAAATCTTATAACTGCATAAGAATAGTTAGTTCGATTTAGAAAAATGGAAAGTGTAGAAATGATTCAAATAACTAGTTGTATGTGAATAACCAAATCCAAATCTCTTAACAGTTAGTTCACGGGTTAGTGCCTGATACAGAACTTCTACACGTAAATACGCATGTATACGAATATGTCATATTAAGAGCATGAATGCCACTTTTATCCGACCATAGTAATTTGATGAACGGCCTCTGGTACACAAAAAAAATGTCACCAGCAGAGTAGTACTAGTTCAAAGATGATTAGTAAGCACGCATGAGTCCCCCTCTCATGCTTGATAGAGGCGCACTATCTTTCTCATAGTGCGTAGTGTACCTTATGGGCCTCAGAGTTGTGGGAGATGGTTTCTCTTTAGACCATTAGTAGATTCGAGTATGTGTCCGCGTGACACTAGAACACTTGAGTTCGTTAGTTGGACTCAGATCGTTAGTTTGCAGTTGTGCGTTAGAAACTACTCTGCTTAGAGTTTGAAATAGAAGTGCAAACATGACCCACCTAGAACTCAAGAATAGACCGTACGTTAGAAAATACTTAGACAATCAACGTCGGAACTTGAGTAAACATGCGAGAGTCCGCAAACAAAAAACAGAACATTTATGTTACTAGAAATATCTTGTCAGAGCATGCATAGCATACTAGCATAAGTTATTCTGCATTATAAAACTGGTTTTAAAAGCATGCATTCATTTTTAAATAATTTTAGTGTCACTAAGAGGAATGATTTTTCTTACTCTCCCGTTGGGCTGACCCATTTTTGAGCATGTTTTTACAGGGGACCCAGGTGGGAAGTTGCGCTTAGGATGAGCGTTTGTCATGGAGTCCATCGTGTAGTTGGTTTTCTTTCAGTATTTCCTTCCAGTACTTGTTATTTAGTTCATGGACTTGATGTAATATTAATGATTAAGATTTTTTTATACCAGACTTGTTGTAAAACATTCAGATGTTCAGCAGTTAATTGTTTCATATTCATTCTTTTAGTGGCTCTGTGAAATCACCGGGATGAGATACACTTTTAACCTTAGATTTTTATGCAACTTCCGTTGTAAGCTTTCAATTCAGTTCTTTCAATTATGCACGTTATGTACTAGTTTTAATACTGTTTCTTGGTATCTTCATATCGCTGACCCGACCGGACGACTGATTTGTTGTTAACTGTGATGAGGTGTTACCTGAGTGGGATTAAAAACATAAGAATTTTAAAACTAACATTATTTAATTAATTGCACGTCGGAACTCATCGCATGTTTAAATTACTCACATTCTCGATAGGTTTAACGTTTATAGGGTTGTGTACGCTTGCATCTTCTCTCACATCTTTAAGGGTCGTTGTTGGTCGATTGTATTTGGTGTGATTGTTTGCATGACATCTTGGGTTAGAGCTTTGCATCGTCGTGTCCACCTATTGATTCTTCCCGCGTTAATTCCAATAGTGTCGGCGCAGCCCCGCACAACCTCCTGTCATTATAAGAGTGCATAAAATATCTCTTCCAAGTTGTATCAATCTAAATTACAATTAATTGGCATAGCAGTATAATTGAATTTTTTGTTTTTTGAGAAGGATATGGGCAAACCAACTGATACGCTTCCAATTCGGAACTAGGTGGATACAGATGAAAGCTTCCCAACGGCTTGCACCTGAACAGGAAGGGGAGGCGGAACTCTGTCAAGCGACGGGAAAATAGAGCAGGAGAAGGCAGAAATAACACACTAACACACATTCAATTCATTCGATAGATGCTATTACACGAGTACAGGGGATACTTATAATAAGAGCTCTGCAATTGAAAGCAGTTACATGATTTAAATAGGTAACACAGGCACGAATAGTTATCCAAAGCGTAAGCGGGGACAGTTAGACGGATACTACGCAACACGCACATAACGGCTTCAACGACTACTGAGCGTTCATGCTTACATTCAAATTATTGCAGGAAAAAGTATGTATCAATACCCTCTCCTTCAAAGATCCTTGACCTCAAGGATCATACGAAGGTGAACGCTTCGTCCTCTGTGCATAATCGACCCAAGTTGCATTGTTTCCCCGCCTGAATTTCTGAGGCCCGGTGATATCCTCACAATTGTAATACTCTGTGGTTTGGTAAGTTGGGTACGGTTGCTGCTCCGGATTCTTGCATTTAAACTTAAACTTGGTATGCCATCAACTCCATGATTGGCGACGTAGTGGTGGGTGAAGGAATTTGAATAACTCATTCGCCGAAGAAATTTTGCTAGCTGTCACGGTAGCATAGATATTAGTGGCCGTCAAAAAGTGCCTCCTGTCGCCAGTGATATGTTTCAATCTAGCATGGGCTGGAAAATGCTGGAAACTAGTAGAAATTATAGAGCCCTGGCGGATGGGCCTAGCCCTAATAACTGGATGTTGGAGCGTCCAAGGAGGATCGAACCTCGGACCTCGGACCTATGCGTAAATCCTCGGACCTAGCAAGTCGACACGGCGAGGAATGTTGGGGCGTGCAAATAAATAGGTGAATGTTTGACGATGAGGACGGATGTTGGAGCATCGTGGAGATCCCTCCGATGAAGCGACAAATCGACTGAACGTCCCACTGCCGATCGACCTAGCTTATCTCCTTCCTGGTCGATACCTGTGGTTGAGTGCAACATGGAAAAAGGAGGATCAAAAAGCACTAATCTATTGATTGTAGCATGGAAAATGGAGGAGCAACAACATCGAGCAGTTCGGATGCGGGGAGGATTGAACGACGAACCTATGCGTAGTTCGAGAACTTGTAATGTCATCAGAGGTGGTGATGGAGGTGGAGATATAAGGGGAACCAAGCTCAACCCGCGGAGAATGCAAGAGAGTAAGAAGGGGGACGTTCTTAAATGTAACCCTAGAAATTGAGGAAGAACAACGAATTAGAGAGAGAAATAGAAACTTAGTTACTTTCATTCATAATTCATACACTGGCCCAATGGATCTATTTACAAATCGCACGTGTAAATACCCTAAATAAAAGTAGATGTGTGAAATAAATAAACACGGTGGCTCTAATTAATCATAAATACGACTTGACTCGAATTCTCGAAATAACATACATAAAGACATGTAAATGAAATATGTGTAACCGCGACGAATGGTGGAGACCCGCCCGCCCCTTGAATCGAGCTTGACCTCAAGCTCGAATGATGTCGGCACAACGTAATCATCCAACTCTTTGATTTCTCGCTAGAACAACTCCCAGTAGCGCATCGATGGGGCAACAACATCAAGTGGCGAGCCATCATCATGCACATAGATGACATGAGTGATTACAAGGATCCGACGTGGCAGAGGCGCTTGCGGAAGGAAGATCGTCAACCAGAAGTTCTGGACTCGGGGCTAGTGTGCCCGGTGAATGCTGACAGACGGGGGCAACAGAGAATCCTGCTAAAGGGGAGCAACTGTGATCAGAAGCGACGAGGCCAATCATGTTAATGATGGGGAAGGAACGAATGGAGGCGACGATGGAGCGGCAAGAACTGCAGAGAGCAATGACTGCTCCACGGGGGGTCAACAACTACTCCGGTCGGATCATGCCACTGAAGCGTAGGTCAATATTGTTAATGAAAGCTTGGCGTCAAAGGACATTGATATCTTCGAGAGCATCGAATGGAGAGCAGCCTCATTGTCATCACTTATCTTCATGCCAAAAAATTAAGGAAGTGGTTAATCCCCAAAGAAAGGTCGCCTAGAGGCAGCAGTGGGGGAATCGAGACCACGCGCAAGTCGACTTATTATCGGTAGCGCGGGGCTCAGAATGCGAAAAGGGGAGCACGATTATGGTGGAGGGATCAAGGAGGAAGGATGACCTTAGTGCCTAGAAAATGGGGTGTGCGGATCTGGAGAAGGAGAAGCCTCATTGGAAAGGGTAGGGCGGTAGTCTGATGGAAAGACGAAATAGATGATGTTCGATGACAAGGAAGACAAGGTAGGATGTCGGAGCATCGTGGAGATTCCATCAATGAAGCGACGGGTCAACTAAACGTCCCACTCCTGGTCAACTTAGCCAATCTCCTTCATGCTCGATGTCTACGATTGAATGCAACAGGGAAACAGGAGGATCAGAAAGCCCTAATTTGTTGATTGCAGCGTTGTAAAGGGAGGAGCAGAAGCAGCGAGTTATTCGACAACCCGTAATGTCGTCGGAGGTGGCGGCCGTGGAGGAGATATCAGGGGAGTCTAGCTCAAGCCACAGACAATGGGAGGGGAGAGGAAGAAGGTGAGTGATGAGTCCACATTTTACACTGATTTTTGTACTCATCTGGGCTAGTTTTATCGTCTTAGCACTACACTTGAGAACCTTTATTGCTTATTTGTGCTTATGTACCTATTTCACGATTAAGTGCACTGTAGGCCCGCTTCTGTGTGCTTTCTGTGTTTCTATTTTGTTGTTATTCTTTAGCCCTATCTCGGGGATGTGGTGTGCACGTTCTGGTGGCCTATCTGCCCCTTCTGCTGGTACAGTGGTCGTGTGCGTGCTCCGGAACTGCTCGGGAGACTCCGACGATGCAGGAATACTGCGCACGACCACTGGACTTACTGCGCACGACCACTAGTCGTGCGCCACTGTTCGTGCGCATTACACCCCCTTTTTCATAATCCTGTCTCGGTAATCGCACGAGCACTGGCCGTAGTGCGCACGACCACTGGTCGTGCGCCACTGCTCGTGCGCATATTTGCTGATGCTTCTTGTCCAGGTTGCAGGTTTATTTGGAAAAGCCGCACGATCATCGACCTACAGTGCGCACGACCACTGGTCGTGCGCCACTGATCGTGCGCACTGCTTCTGCTGCCTCCGTATTTAAGGCCCTGCTCCGCGTTTTAGGTCAACGCCTGTCATTTGCTGCGATCGGAGAGTGCGCGGGAATCGCCATTTCACTTCTCCAGCTGCTCCATCACCTTCACCTTCGTCGGGAAGCCATTTCCAACTACTCTGAAGCTTTTCAACTCTCCGGCGAAGCCCTCGGCCATTGATGACTTCAACTCCAAGCTTTCCTGCGGAGTTGGTGAAGTAGATAACCTAGAGAACGGACTTAAAGGCCTTCGAGGTGACAGATCGTTGGTACCGGAAGCCTCCTTGGACTGAGCCCGGAAGCGGATTGACAACTCGCTACTCCGGCCACGACCCGCGGTGGATCTTCATTCTCTTTTGGTTTACTCATCTTCCCCTTCCTCTGTGTTATGAATGTTTGAGCAGTGTAATGAACACTTCCATCCCTGAACATCAAGTTTATTTTATAATTAATGGAATGTTAGTATCTTCTTATGCTTGTGAGTTTTGTCTGTGAATGCGCCTCGCTCACCCCACATACACTTCATTCCCGTGTCTTATCCGATTGCACTCCACACAAGAACACTGCAATCCATTAGCTTCTCTTCCACTCGCCCAACTGAAGTTCGGCATCGCGACCGACAAACCACTCCACTTTGCGAAGTGGTGCCTTCGACCCGCATAGCTTTTACTAGTTCAGTAGATCAAACATCCACAATCTCCCTAGTCCGCTATTTCCTTTTTGTTCTATTTATAACTCTCATAACGATATTCTCGGTACTGTTGTCGTTCTACGCTAATTGCATTCCTCAAGAGACCGACACTCGGGGATTTATTCCCAAAACTTTATTACTTGTGCGACCGGTGCGTTTGCCGATTTACACGCATCAAGTTTTTGGCGTCGTTGCCGGGGAATGCAACTGTAGAGCGACTTCGGATGACTTCCAATATTGTTATAAGAGTTAGTATTGTTTTGTTTTGACTGCTGTTTCCTTCTAGTTTGTAGTGTTTGCCACAGTGAATGCAAGGCCGAGCTACAAGAGATTTTGTCGCCTACGACCCAGAGATCGAACGTACTCTCCTAGCACGAAGACGCGCCGCAGCCACCATTTTTGCCCCAATGGGAGACCAGCTGAATATTGATGCAGGCAACCGAGTTGGAGGGATACCTCATGTCGACAGAAATGACGACGAAAATGAAGTGAATCCTCCCCAGGTCCGCACCATGAGGGATTATACTACACCTACTGTCGGGAGCATATACCCCGGTTTCGGACCTGCTATCACCAATCCACAGTTCGAGATTAAACCAGCTATTCTGAATATCATTCGGAACAACGCTCAGCTCTCCTGAATGGCCACTGAAGACGCCCATCTTCACCTTACAGAATTCTCCGAAATCTGCGCCACGTTCCGCTACGCTGGAATCCCAGACGAAACAGTCAAGCTCCGCCTCTTCCCTTTTTCATTAAGGGACAAAGCCAAGACATGGCTTCACTCCCTCCCACCTGGAACAGCCCCCACCTGGGAGGCTTTGACCACAAAATTCCTAGCTAAGTTCCATCCGGTGGATCGGATCGTGAGCATGAGGCGCGCAATAGCCAACTTCCGGCAAGCCGATCAAGAAAGTTTAGCCGAAGTTTGGGAGCGTTTTAATGAGCTGCTGAGGAAGTGCCCTAATCATGGATTCCAAACGTGGAATCTCGTCGAAAGTTTCTACTTTGCTATTGATCCCCACCACCGAGCCATGATCGATGCTGCCTCTGGAGGAACCATCATGAATCTTGATCCAGATGATGCTCTGAAAGTCTTACAAGACACCGCAACCCACAGTGCTTACTAGACCGCTGGAAGAAACATCCCACGAAGCACCAGTGGGGTGTTTGCCTTGGATATCCCGAAGCCTGCTCCTGCCGCCCCAGTGATGGCAATATCATGTCAAGGGTGCGGAAGCACCGATCATCACAGCTTCGAATGCTTAGGAGTTGAGGTACAAGACGAATCTTTGTTTTTAAATGAATCCGTTAATTTTGTTGCCAATCAAAACAGGGGAGTGTCTTGCGTGAATACTTACAACCCGGGGTGAGAAATCACCCCAACTTTTCGTGGAATCCTAATGCATCTGGCCAAAGATGGCAACCGGGGCAGCATCAAAACGATGTGTATGCTTCCGGCAGCCAACCGCGGCCGCCTCAACAGAATTATTCCCAAGGGCCCCCCATCGTTAAGAAAAATTCTTTGGAAGAGATGTTCGAGAAGTTCGTTGAGATTTCCCAAACCAACATGACAAATCAGGCCGCCTCGATGCGCAAACTGGAGGCACAATTGGGCCAATTGGCTCAAGTGGTTTCCGAGCGCACCCAAGGCACCTTACCGAGCAACACTGAAAAGAACCCCCATGAACAGGGAAAGCGCCTTGGGGAGGACACTTCGGGAAACCGCAACGAACTGTCATTAATTGTAAAATCAATAACATCGACACTCCAGCATTATGCGATTCCGGGGCATCCAGCAACATACTCACTTTGCAAGATGTTGCAAAGATGCAGTTACAAGTTGACATTGAAAATCGGAAATCGCTTATTTTAGCTAATGCCAATCTGGTTGACACTGAGGGCGGTGTTCGGGACATTGAAATCGAGGTTAACGACAAACGTATCACCACTGACTTTCAGGTTTTGGGACCACAGGACAATAACTTCATTCCTATATTAGGAGTCCCATTCCTAACAGCCAGTGGCGCATCCCTCGATTTTTCCAAAGGCCGTGTCACTTGGCCAAACGAAGAGTCCACCCTCGATAACACATCCATACATTTTTCTCCCATCCAAAATAACAATTTTCTGAGTGTCACAGATATCAAGCTGGATTCAGGTCTCCCCGCATTGGAAGCACATCTGGAGGAGACGCCAAAGAAAGGACTCCCTCAGGAAGTCGATGAGAAGCAAGAGCTACTGGTCCACGAAGGGATCAATTGTACCAAAGCCACGACTGCCTGTCTACTGCCAGCCAACTCCGTTGTTGAGCATGGCGAACTAAGTTTTATTCGGGAGAAATCTCTGGACACTAATTTGTATAATTCTGTTAAACGATCTGTAACTTGGGCAGATCCGGTTGCCGTCACGGTGCCGGATAGGCCGCCACAAACCACGACACAAGGAAACCCCAAAGCTTACCTCCATTGGAAGTCTCCCACGGTGGAGAAACTGAAAGAGGCCAAGCGTTTACGCGAAGAGCGCTACGCTGCCTTCCGGCGCGCGAAAGAGTGCACTCGCAGTAATGGGACAATGCCTACCCCGAATGAAAAAAGACACTCTGTTGTTCTCTCGCATCCCACCGGGGAGACTTACCATAAATCTGCGTATAGCTGATTGTGCCACCCTCATTCCTCTTTCCATCCTCTTTCTCACTACTTTATGAATGTTGGTTGCTCTACTTTTAATTTTGTTTCCTTTTGCTACTGCCAAGAACTCTCTATTTGAACTGCTAATACAGGTATTTGGTCCACCTTAAGGACGGTAAACAAAAGGGCTTTCGGGAGACAACCCAAGTTGGACCGTTTGGTCCTATGCTGTGTTTATTTCTTTTTATATATTCATATATTCCTGTTTCCATATTTTGTTTGGCTGGCATCCTTTAATCGCAGGTGCAGGAATATTTGAGGCGCGGCAACTTGGCCGCACTGGACATCTCATTGCACGACTGGTATGCTCAATTTTGAGCATAGGTACTTCCTACCCTAGCTGTTTATCAAATATGACTGTTGATTTGTACTAGTTGTTGACTTTAAGTCTGGGGGGGAGTATGCCTGTGGTCACTACACCACACTTTCTGTTGCATTCCAGTTTCTTGTTTACTTATTTCTTGCTTTATGTTGCACACACTGAATCACCCACACGAGTGCGCTCTTACCCACGCGCACAACCCGAGTCAAATTTATTGTTTTTGTGTAAACTTTAAAATAGTGGTACTGGCTTAGTATTTCCGGATTGAGTAGTTCGAAACTCATGCAGTGCTCCTAATCGAATACTCATGGTTTGTGTAGAGTTAGGATATAATTAATTTTTCTTTATGCTCGTAGATTTATTCTTTTTTGCACACGTAAATATTGTTTGTACTGCTCAAAATCTGAATCTGGGATAATCGAACGATAGTGTAGGAATGTGTGTAGCCGCCACTAGACTCGTATTGCTCGAGTTGGGGGGAAGGATCATCTTTCTCGGTGGCTAAGAACTTGCCCTAAGCTACTCTCGAAGCATTGGTGCACGGTTAGTTAAGCGTGAGCATGACGTAGGCCTTCATTTTGGCTAGTTTGAGCCTTGTTTAGCCATTCCTACCCGTTAACCATTGCATGCCAAATTTGTGTCTACCCTTCCTTTGATCCAGCTTCACTCACTTTCACCAAGGCCTGAAGCTAAACCCACCTTCGCAATCAAATGCTTGAGCTGATTTGTATTTACTGTTTTGCCGAGGTTGTGATAAGTGGACATTGTTTTTGGGGGTGCTGAATTTATTCCCGTTTTGATTGCTCCGTTTGGGGATTGCTAGCGCAGAAAAGAAAACAACAATTTACGAAAATAAAAAGCTGATTCGCGCAAAAGAAAATATATATATATATATATATATATATATATGAAAGAATTGCTTTGAGATTTCGATCCCCATCCTCTTTATTGAATTTGGTCGGGTTCAGCCGTGTTCACACCCGGATTTCAAGCTAAGTCTGGGGGCGTGTGCCCCATTCATTTCTAAGTGGCTGTTTTGGTTTGGGTTGTTTTCGCTCGCTTTGGTTGCATAGAGTCTTCCTGTTTATCTTTGACTACCACGTCGTCGCCTAAGCCCCATTTCCTCCTACAAGTCCTACTGATTCACGCTTGAGTCTAACCCGCGCCGTGGAGAGAGTGTGAACGTGCAAGCGTATGGTCCCCGACATTGGTGGATTCCTTTGGAGGTGATCCTGAGTCCCGAACTCTGGCAATGCTCACCTTAGTGGCCTGCCTATTTTCTTCCTGCACATGATCGCAAGATTCTCCAGAATTCTAATTTTGAGCAATTACAATATTCATTTACGTCTGTCGAATAGTTTAAACTACGTTGTATAATTAAAAAGTTTTTCTATTATATCTTCTATACCCATGATATATTTGATTTCTCGTCTTACTTCTTTTTGAAATTTTTGAGCCAGTTAGCTATCTTCGAGTCCACGGAGTAATGATTTGCACGGGACGTGCAAATGGTTAAGTCTGGGGGTGTGATGAGTCCACATTTTACACTGATTTTTGGACTCATCTGGGCTAGTTTTATCGTCTTAGCACTACACTTGAGAGTCTTTATTGCTTATTTGTGCTTATGTACCTATTTCACGATTAAGTGCACTGTAGGCCCGCTTCTGTGTGCTTTCTGTGTTTCTATTTTGTTGTTATTCTTTAGCCCTATCTCGGGGATGTGGTGTGCACGTTCTGGTGGTCTATCTGCCCCTTCTGCTGGTACAGTGGTCGTGTGCGTGCTCCGGAACTGCTCGGGAGACTCCGACGATGCAGGAATACTGCGCACGACCACTGGACTTACTGCGCACGACCACTGGTCGTGCGCCACTGTTCGTGCGCATTACACCCCCTTTTTCATAATCCTGTCTCGGTAATCGCACGAGCACTGGCCGTAGTGCGCACGACCACTGGTCGTGCGCCACTGCTCGTGCGCATATTTGCTGATGCTTCTTGTCCAGGTTGCAGGTTTATTTGGAAAAGCCGCACGATCATCGACCTACAGTGCGCACGACCACTGGTCGTGCGCCACTGATCGTGCGCACTGCTTCTGCTGCCTCCGTATTTAAGGCCCTGCTCCGCGTTTTAGGTCAACGACTGTCATTTGCTGCGATCGGAGAGTGCGCGGGAATCGCCATTTCACTTCTCCAGCTGCTTCATCACCTCCACCTTCGTCGGGAAGCCCTTTCCAACTACTCCGAAGCTTTTCAACTCTCCGGCGAAGCCCTCGGCCATTGATGACTTCAACTCCAAGCTTTCCTGCGGAGTTGGTGAAGTAGATAACCTAGAGAACGGACTTAAAGGCCTTCGAGGTGACAGATCGTTGGTACTGGAAGCCTCCTTGGACTGAGCCCGGAAGCGGATTGACAACTCGGTACTTCGGCCACGACCCGCGGTGGATCTTCATTCTCTTTTGATTTACTCCTCTTCCCCTTCCTCTGTGTTATGAATGTTTGAGCAGTGTAATGAACACTTCCATCCCTGAACATCAAGTTTATTTTATAGTTAATGGAATGTTGGTATCTTCTTATGCTTGTGAGTTTTGTCTGTGAATGCGCCTCACTCACCCCACATCCACTTCATTCTCGTGTCTTATCCGATTGCACTCCACACAAGAACACTGCAATCCATTAGCTTCCCTTCCACTCGCCCAACTGAAGTTCGGCATCGCGGCCGACAAACCACTCCACTTTGCGAAGCGGTGCCTTCGACCCGCATAGCTTTTACTAGTTCAGTAGATCAAACATCCACAATCTCCCTAGTCCGCTATTTCCTTTTTGTTCTATTTATAACTCTCATAACGATATTCTCGGTACTGTTGCCGTTCTACGCTAATTGCATTCCTCAAGAGACCGACACTCGGGGATTTATTCTCAAAACTTTATTACTTGTGCGACCGGTGCGCTTGCCGATTTACACGCATCAGTGAGCAGTGTTCAACCGTAACCCTATAAATTCAAGAAGAAGAGAGAACTACAAAGAGAAATAAAAACTTGGTTACTTTCATTCAAAACTAATACAATGACCCAAAGGGTCTATTTAAAGACTTACAAGTGGCATGAAAATAAATACCCTAAAATAATAGTAGATGGGCAGAATATTAATACATGACAACTCTAATTAGTCGTAACTATGACTTGACTCGAACACCTGAAATAACATTCATAAAGATACACAAACGAAACATACGTAACCGACGACAGATGGGGGGAACTAATAACATCCCACTCACCCTTCAAATCGAGTTTGGCCTTAAGCTCCAATGATGCTGGAACGACGTAGTCATCGGACTCTTTGATTTCTCGTCAGAACAACTCCTGATAGCGTGTTGATACGACGGCGACGACACTAAGGGGTGAGTTGTCATCATACTCACAGATAGCACAAGAGACTACACGGATCAAGCACGGTAGAGGCACTTGCGAAAGGAAGACCATCAACCAAAAGCTTTGAAGTCGGGGCGAATGTGCCCGATGAATGCAGACATACAGGGGCGACAGAGAACCCTGCTGAAGGTGAGCAACAATGATCAGAAGCGGTGGGGTGGGTTGTGTAAACGACAGTGAAGAAACGACCGGAGGCGATGGTGCAGCGACAAAACTGCATAGAGCGACGACGGCCCTGGGGGGATTGGCGGCTGCTCCAAGGGATCGACGACTGCTTTGGTTAGATCAGGTCCACGAAGTGTCGGCCAATGCTGGCGGTGAAACAAGAAAGTGCGGAGTCAAATGACGTTGATATCTCCGAGAGCATCGAACTGAGGGCGGACACCTCGTCAACACTTATCTTTATGCGAAAAAATTAAGGAAGCAATTAATCCCCAAAGAAGGGTTGGTTGGAGGCAACCATGTGGGAATCAAGAGCACGCGTAGGTCAGTTTGTTGTCGGTTGTGCGGAGCTCCAAACACAAAAAGTGGCACACGGTTGTGGTGGCGGGTTCGAGGAGGAAGAATGAGCTAGGTGCTAGGAAGATGGGGCGTGCGGAAATGGAGAAGGAGAAGCCTTGCTGAGAAGGGTTGGACAACAGTCAGATGGAGAAGAACCCTCGAGGAAGGCAGACGTGGGTGGCTTCGACGATGTAAGTCGATGTGATGAGGGATGTTGGGGCGTGCAATAAAATAAGTGATGATTAACGATGACGACAACAAGGATGTTGGAGCATTGCAGAGATCCTGTCGATGAAGAGGCAGACCGACTGAACATACCCCTCCCGGTCAACTTGGTTAATCTCATTCCTGCTCGATGTCTATGTTTAATGCGATAAGGACAAAGGAGGATCAGAACGCCCTGATATGGTGATTGCATCTCGAAAAAGGGAGGAGCGACAACAGTTAGTGATGTAGGGTAGGCTATGGGGTGCACAAAACCAAGGGTACTTGGGGCAGGATGTAGATGTGACACACAAACCTTAGTCTAAATGCAATGCAACCGTCGGTGACGGCGATGATTAATTTTGAGCAATAAAAATATTAACACCACGCAAGATGATTAAAGAACAAGTAACTAGCATTTAATTTAGCAATTTTGTAATGACCTTCCTCCGCTCCGAGGACCAAGGCCAAACGCGTGGCGAATAAACCCTTCCTGCAATTTATTAGTGAATTATAAAAAAGTTCCACAAACGCTAATCCAAGCAAAGCACGAAAACAATCCAATAATAATGAAGATTCAAATATTCAAATACAACAAGAGCTCACCAAAGTAGCGGGCTTACCGAGGTACTGGAAACTTTGGATCTGGATGCGTAGATCGACAATAGAAGGTGAAATCGGTGGCGTGGAAATGATGGCGGTGGCTGTCCTTGGTGGTAGATGATGAGATCGGACAAGAAATGGGTAGATTCGGCCACGTACGAGTAGATCCGGGCCGGGGAAGGGCACATGCGTTGTTTTGGGTCAGTTCCGGGCTAGGGGATGGTGTAAGGGTGGTGGAAATAACAGATCGGGGGCTGAAATTTCTAGATTTTGACTGATCTGGAAATTTGGGTTGTTTGGAGGTGGATCCACAAAGGGGAGAAGTGGTGGAGGGGGCGGTTTGGGATGTGGAGGCACGGGGGGGGGGGTGGATAGGAGGTGGCTTGATGGAAGAATGGAGGCCTGACCAGGAAGGAGGAGGGCCTGGAATAGGCGGCGGTGGGAAAGGCAGCCAGGGGGGACGGACTGTTGGCCGACGGCTTCAGGTAAGGGGGGAGGGGAAGAAGAAACTATATGTGATGAACAATTAATTTCATTAGTGAACAGTAACTGTGAACAGTAAACGCGTTTTCTGGATAGCAATATAGCCGGCTATTTTGTGGGTTGTAGGGGCTGCGGATGAGGGTTTCCGAGGGGGAAGGAGGCAATGGATGAGTAGTACCTTGAGCAGGAATTTGGGCGCTTAGGAGTCGTCACGTAGGGTTCCACGGCGTCGGCACCATGGGGTGATCGCGGAGTTCAGGGATTTTCTTGCTCCAAAACTTGTAATGTCTTAGATCAGCCCCTAACACCTCTATTTATAATAAAATAAGGATTAGGGCATCCCCTGTCAACGGCTATGATTGGTCGGAGGTGAGGCTACCCAAATACATCAAAATAAATGCAAACATAGTAAAATAATATATCAAATCGATTCGCAACACAAATACGGACACATCCGTGAATTCTGATCGTCGATCCGGGCACGCCATATATGGTAAGTCGCCAAATCAGTCCCGAACGAGCCCAAAACTCGTCCTCGTCTCTACTCCGCATCAGTTAGCAGTTCGACTGCGGGGAGGATCGAACCTCAGATTTGTGCGTAGTGTGGCAGCCCGTAACGTCGTCAGATCTGGCGGTGGAGGTGGGGATACAAATAGAACCGAGCTCAACCCACAGAAAATGCGAGAGGAAAGGAAGAAAGGGAGACATGCTCAACCCTAACACTAAATATTGAAGAATAAGAAGAGAGAACTAGAGAGAGGAATAAAAACTTGGTTACTTTCATTCATAACTCATACAATGACCCAAGCAGTCTATTTAAAGACTTACAAGTGGCATGAGTGTAAATACTCAAAAATAAAAGTAGATGCGTGAAATACTAAAACATGACGACTCTAATCAAACATAACTACGACAAGACTTGAATTAACATACATAAAGACACATAAATAAAATATGTGTAACTGGAGACGGATGATAGAGACGCATAACCTAATGCTCTTACTCATTGTTTGAAGCTCAAAAAATCAATGTGATTTGAGTACATGCAGATTTTCTGACTTGCTCTTGCAAGTGGATAAGTTGAATTAAGCTTAATCAGTGGTCACGGGTTCGAGGAATTGGTATTTGTAGAAATAGAGAAACCTCCAACCTTGTATATACTTAATGAATAAATAATTACAAGTATGAGTACATTTATATAGGAAGAGAGTAGGGAGAGAAGATCACAATCCAAGATGTGGGACTAAAACTAAGAAATAAATGGGCCTTATAAATGGGCCTTTACACAGTCTTTTCTAACACTCCCCCGCAAGCTGGAGCGTACAAATCGTAGGCGCCAAGCTTGGATAAAAACTGGTAGTATAATGGTCTGGAGAGAGCTTTGGTCAGAATATCGGAAACTTGATTTGTAGCAGAAACATGCTCCAGGTCTACCTTCTTTGACTGAACTTTTTCCCGAATAAAGTGGCAGTCAACTTCAATATGCTTTGTGCGTTCGTGAAATACCGGGTTCTTGGCAATATGTATTGCTGCTTGACTATCACAAAATAAGATTGTCGGTGATGAGAGACGGACACCCAAATCTCCCAGAAGACTCTCCAACCATGTTAACTCGGACACTACCGAAGCCATGGCCCGGTACTCAGCTTCAGCAGAAGATCTAGCAACCACATTCTGTTTCTTGCTACGCCAGGTTATGAGATGACCACCAAAGTAGGTACAGAAACCAGATGTAGAGCGTCTATCATCAACAGATCCTGCATAGTCAGCGTCCGAGTATGCAACGAGGGATAGTGATGTGGATGGCTTGTACAGAAGCCCTTGTCCGGGAGCGTTCTTGAGGTACCGAAGAATGCTCTCGACAGCTTGAAGATGAGATGTCCTAGGAGCATGCATAAATCGGCTCACGACTCCTACGACAAAGGAGATGTCTGGTCGAGTAACTGTGAGGTAGATCAGTTTCCCAACAAGACGTCTGTAGTATTCCGGATTTGTAAGTAGCTCATCGGAGTCAGAACTATGGGTTGAGAGCCTGTGATTAGCATCCATTGGAGTATCCGTAGGTTTGCATCCCGAATAACCAGCATCATGAAGAAGATCCATACAATACTTCCTTTGAGATAATACAAGGCCATCAGGCCGTCGTGCAACCTCAAGCCCAAGAAAATACCGTAGGTTACCAAGGTCTTTGGTCTGAAAGGCGAGCAACATCGAGTAAATGACGATTCTTGCGTTCGGCCACCCCATTTTGTTGAGGGGTATAGGCACACGAAGTTTGATGGATAATGCCAAACTCGGTGCAGATGGAGGAGAAGGCGCGCCCTGTATATTCGCGAGCATTATCCGTGCGGAGGATTTTGAGGGGGGTGGCGAACTGTGTACGGACTTCAGTAACAAAGGCACGAAAGACAGATGTAAGCTCAGTATGGTCATGCATTAAATAGAGCCATGTAGTACGCGAGTAGTCATCGATAAAAGTGACAAAATATCGATAACCATAGATACTAGGGACCTTGTAAGGACCTCATACATCAGAATGAACTAATGATAACGGAGTACTACTCCGGGTACAAGTAGGGGAAAAAACAGAACGGTGGTGTTTGCCGTAGATACATGATTCACAAGAAAACTCCTGTAATGGAACATCAGGAAGAGCCCGCTTGAGAATCGGAAGAGGAGCATGGCCAAGGCGACGGTGTCAATCAACAGACGAGACGGCGGATAGAAGAGTGGGTTGAGTATCCAGGAGGTAAAGCCCATTCACCAGCTGCCCCCTACCAATGATACTCCGGCTGCGACGATCCTGCATAAGAAAGGAAGAAGGAGAAAAAATTATTGAACAATCAAGGTCGTTTGTCAGGCGACTAACGGATAGCAAATTGAAAGGAGAGCCCGGAACGTGAAGAACGGAGGGAAGAGAAATGGTCGGGGTAAGTTGGAGGGCAGCAGCACCAGAGACCGGGAGGGTGTCACCATTGGCCACAGTGATACTCGGGGGGTGAGCCAGCTGGAGATATTTGGAGGGCTTCTGGGAAGTGATATGGTGAGTAGCACTGGAATCAACGATCCAGTGAGGGCTGGGAGAGAGACAGGTTATACCTTTCGCAGAAAAGGTCGCAACCGAGCCGGAGGAGCGGCTAAGAACACCCTGTAACTGATGGAGTTGGGTGCGGAGCTCATCAATATCATGTTGAGTAGTGGAAGCCGGAGCCAGGGCAGGAGCAGAAGTAGCAGCAGAGGCGTCGAAGGACATCAAGCTAGCAGAAGAAGGAAGCCGGGCGGCTAGACAAGGGAGGCCGGGCGGCTTGGGGAAGAAAGAGGCCGGGCGGTTTGACCAGGGAGACCGGGCGGCTTGGAGAAGTAAGAAGCCGGTCGGCTAGCAGAGGGAAGCCGCGCGTCTAGCAGAAGAAGGAAGTCGGGCGGCTAGACAAGGGAGGTCGGGCGGCTTGGAGAAGAAAGAAGCCGGTCGGCTAGCGGAAGGAAGCCGCACGGCTAGCAGAAGAAGAAGGCCGGGCAGCTTGACAAGGAAGGTCGCGGGGAAGAGGGCGCAGCGGCTGGGAGAAGGAAGCCGCGAGAAGTGGGAAGACACGGGAAGACCGCACGGTCAGAGAGGAAGACCGGACAGGAGAGAGAAGGGAGAAAGAGTGGGCCCCACGTGAGAGAAGGTTATAAAAAGAGGGAGAGAAGAAGAGAAGGAGGAGGGGAGAGCAGAGGGGAAGAGAGAGGAGCAGGCCGCCCGGGAAGGAACAGGTCGCCGGAAGCGGCGGCTTGGGCAGGAGAGACAAACAGGCCGCGCGGTCAGTTGGGTGACCAGGCGGGGAGCAAACAAACAGGCGGTTAGAGGGAGACCGGTGCCTCTGATACCATGTAGAAATAGAGAAACCTCCAACCTTGTATATACTTAATGAATAAATAATTACAAGTATGAGTACATTTATATAGGAAGAGAGTAGGGAGAGAAGATCCCAATCCAAGATGTGGGACTAAAACTAAGAAATAAATGGGCCTTTACACAGTCTTTTCTAACAGTATTGATGGAGAGCGAGAGTTCATCCAGATTAGAGAAAATTTTTAGGGGGTTTTAAACATAAACGTTGAGGAAAGTATACATGACAACAACTCAAATCGTAATAAGGTTAGGCAGAGAAAAAAATACCGAGAACATTTATGACATAAACTTTTTCAGCCAAGAGCATCTTCACATCTCTCCAAAATTTAGTGATTTGAGCAGAAAAATTCTTAACAAGCCCAGATCTACAGAAAAAATGAAAGAGAAGCTCAAGAAATATCCATGCATCTGCTACACAAGATCAAAATATTACAGAAGGTGAAGTGGAATCAGCAGAAATATTGCCAGCAGAAAAGCATTCAAATTTTTTTTAAAGGTAATTGCCAATAGAAAAACTACACATAATTTTACAATATGATAAAAAATACCTACATATACTAGATAATAATTCCATTCATTATAACCCATTAACCCTGACCGAGCAGGATTGAGAAAATTAAATTGCAAGAAAACAAAGCAATCAAATATATAGTAACTCCTCGAGCTGTTGTTTCTCAATGTTAGGCAAGATAAGAAACGAGCAATGCAAATTGAATCTTCAGCATATTGGAAGAAACCTTACTGAAGAAACTCAAGTAATTATTAATCATACATTGTTCTAATCACAAGTCAGAGATCACCTGTTATAGAAGCAGGGTTATGCTACCTAAACAAAAAGACTAAATAAAGCATAATTAAGATAAAAGACCAATACTCATTATTATTTAAACCAATTTAAATTAAAATATAAAGAAAATTCAAGCAAAATAACTAATGGCACTTAAAAAGTAGTGAATATTGCTTCAGTTCGACTCTGTTAATGGCAAATTCGACTACTTGGACTTTGCCTGTGTGAAACTGAGTTTAGGCAACTTCAGTACATCTATATTGATCATTTTTGCTAGGATTTCTATAAGGAAGACGTGTTCTGAGTTGACAGACATGCAATGGGAGACTAGTAGGCCAAATGCATGTTGAGCTGTCCCATTGATAATATGCTCATATATTAATTTGAGATGAAATATATATCTTATTTTCAAAGACATTATGATAGGTTTCAACGAAATTCCAGGACTCAAGAAATTTGTATTCATGTCTTATTTTGAGGTTGAATACTATTCGCAAATTTGGATGTTACAATATTTCTTCTTGTAAATCACATCTAAATGTTGATCTAAATTGTTATTGAAAACAAATTATTGTTATATATGTATAATTTATTAAAACTCCCCCTCTTTACATAAAGTAGAGGAGTTACAACAATCTCCAATTGAAGATGCAAGGCTAAAGAAAAATAATGAATACTATGGGCCCTGTAATTGTCGGGATACGATTTAACATAGATTTTAGCACTCCCCCTCAAGCAAGAGCATATATATCAATCATGCCCAAGTTGATACACATCAAAGAAAGATGAGGGAAAAGGCTTGGTGAATATGTCAGCTACAACAACACTCAAGCCTTTATCCCACTATAGTGGGGTCTGAATATGTCAGCTAGTTCGGGTAAAAATCATATCCCACTATAGGGACTTTTTTAGCCCTTGAATTGCACTCAAAATGAAACCAAATGTTAGCTAAAAGGATAAAAATAACACATCTTAAAAGTTTAGGGACCAAATTGATATTTTCTTGTAACCTCGGGGACTAAAATGATTTTTGTATCAGCAAGTTCTACTTTTTGTTTGATGTAACAAACAGAATGCATATGGTCCATTGAGGATTTCCTCTCAATTTTGCTGACAATTCCTTTCTATATGGTTTACTCATTCATGAAACACATGATTTTTGAATATATATATATATATATATATATATATATATATATATATATATATATATACGAGCATCTTCGCACGGGCTACGCCCATGCTCGATGCTCTCGGGCGGCCTTCGGCCGCATCTAGGTGGGCTTCGTCCGCCTCCGCACGGGCTTCACCCGCCTCCGCACGGGCTTCGCCCGTGCTCGATGTGTTGTTGCGGGCTGCGCCCGCAATATATACATATGAGTACTCAAAATGACAGTAAAAAAATATAAATCGATATTACAATTTTTATTTTATAAAAAAATTTACGTTTTGATGTAAAAATATTAATTTCTCGCCCTCTTTCTCTTCCTATTCTCTCCCTCTCTCTCTCCTCTCTCTCCGCCCCTTTCTCCTCTCCCTTCTGCCATCTCTCTCCTATTCTCTCTCCCCCACTCTCTCCTCCCCCTCTCTCTCTCATGTAGGGATAAGATTTATTTGATGAGATCCAATGGTCAAAACTTAAAGTATGGTGTGCCTCAAGATATGTATATTGTTTTATATATATAAGATATACACATAGATATATAGTTGTCTTATTGTCAATTACATGGATAAAGGTGTGTTGTACATTTCTCCTTAGTCATTCAGAAAAGTTACAAGCCACTTTAATTTACAAGCTGCTCGTGTCATTTCACAACACTCTCCTTCTGCACTGAACCTCAAGATAATGATTTGTTTCTTTCTCTGTCATGTGACAGTGCTTCCTCCAAGGAATATACAATAATCAAAATCGGACTTTCTATCAGTTTTATATCATCAACATAGTTGGCGTCAAAGCATGCTTCAATATGCAAATGACCATTTTCCAGAACAATATCCCATGTCAGGACTCAGGAGAGCCATTGATGTACTCCAAAATCTTCATAGTTGTATTGAGGTTGACATTCCCTAGAAGTATGCATGAACTGACTACTTTTCCTATTATAAAAGAGATGTCAGATCTTGTAATAGTGAGGTATATTAGTTTCCAAACAATGCGTTTATATCGGGTGACACCTTGGAGTAATGGTGTTTCATTCCATAAATTGTCAATACCCATAGGTATAAGAGAGCCAGTAGGCTTTGCATTTAGTAAGTATGTCTCTTTAAGAAAATCTAAAGCCTATTTCCTCTGGCATAGTATAACTCCTTTGTTGCTTAAAGCAACCTCTATACCAAGAAAGTATCAAGGAGTTCACATATCCTTCACCATGAAGTGCTTCCTCAGATGTACTTTGTGTCTTTTATGTCAAGCGCAAGATTATCATTTAGAAGAATATCATCAACATAAATCGTGGGAACGGTAAGGCCATTGGCTTTCTTTCTCACGAACACCGAGTGGCCTGCATGACTAAGATGAATATCAATAGTGTGAATGACCTGACTGAACTTGTGAGGCTTCGTTTTAGTCCATAAATAGCCTTCTTGAGTTCGGATACTTGAGACTCCCTCTGATCAATGTACCTTCGAGGTTATTTCATATACACCGTTTTTTTAAGATTTTTATACAAGATGTCATTCTTGACATCAAGGAGCGTGGGTCAATCCTTATTGACAGCAACAAAGAATAAATTGTATAAAGATAATATAAGCTACTGTAAAGAATGCGTCAAAGAAGTTAACATCACATGTCTAAGTAAAGCCCTTGGTGGCAGGCAATCCTAGAATTGTATTTGTCAACTTGACCTTCCAGAAGAAATTTCATGACAGATCGATATCCAACAATATAACAACCTGGGGGGTGTAAGGACAAGGCTCTGGATATTTTGAGAAAGAAGAGCAAATATTTCTTCATCCATAATTGCTTTCTAGCAGCAAATGTCTAAAGCTTCTTTATATGATGAAGGAATAATGGTGGTAAACAATTTATCACAATTCACAAACTTGCTGTAAGAAATACTTAAATTCCGAAAGGATGCCACATTGGCAATAAAATGTTGATTGCAGCATCTAACACCCTTCCGAGTGCAATAGGGAGATCGACATCCAATGCCACTAATGGAGTGGATTGTTCTGAAGAAGGAGATGTTGACTTGAGAACAATGGTATGGGAGGGATGTGGTAATAAGAAAGATGATGTCAATGGAAAGCATGAATTATGGGAGGTCAGGAAGGAGAGAATGTAGAGCGAGATCAAGGTTAGGATCAAGGGAAATATGTTTTCTTTTCTAAGTGAAATAAGTGGATTTGAAAAACATGATGTCAACAGTGAGCATATACATATTGATGTTTGGTGAGAGGATCAATGTAGTGACCAAGCTCTCAGAGATAGCTTTGTGGAAGTTGTTGAACAAAGCTCTCAGAGATTGATTCAGGCATAAAGATTTTTAATAAGTTTACCCCCCCCCCCCCCCTAGAGCCGGGAGATATAGACAGATATAATTCTTCTTCCAAGTTTTCATGAAGGAAAACATTCTTTATGTCAAATTGGTTAAGATCTCATCCCTTACATGCAACACAAGATAGCAAGACCCCTATAGAGTTCGTCTTTGTCACATAAGCAAAGATTTCTTGATAGTCATTCATCAGGGTTTGAGTGTATCCACTTGCTACAAGTCTGGCAATGAACACCCATTTTGAACCAATTGTGTCAAATCCCACGCTATGAAGTGGGGAAAGGAGGTTGCTAGCGGGAGGGGTTGCAGGCTGAGTGGTGGCCAACGGGAGAGGGGAAACTGACGGGAAGAGGGGGCGTAGGAGAGAGAGGCTTTTGGTGGAGGTGGAAGCCGATGGGGTTGGCGTTGGGTGTAACATCCGAAATTTGACGCGAAAAATTATTTGATTTGTAGGGGCAAGTCGTGACGAATTTAATGTTACTTTCCCTTATGATAATGACTGTTAGTTCGTTAAGTACGTTAAAAATAGTGCGTGACGCATTTTATAATAGTGGCGCGCGCGATGTAAATGGGTAAATTTCTAAGGAATTAGAAATTGGGTGTCAATAGCATTTTCCCCCCCTCTCGCTCATGCGGTTAATAAGTAAAACCGCAAGCCAAGTAATAAAATCCCGCACGACTCATTTCCACGGGAGAAGAGGAAAAACCGCAGCCCGCAGTCCCGTCCCGTTTCCCGCACGCAGCGACGCCGTCGCCTCCCGCAAGCTTCTCCGGCGCCCGATTTCTCTCCGAAACTCCTCTCCGACCACTCCTCCTTCCTCTACGAGCGTCAGTGGACATTCCTTTTCCTTCCTTGGCCGTGGAAGTGTCGGATTCAACCCTAACCGGTGGAAGTTCAAATCGTTCGTTTCCGGTGAGTTTATTTCTCCGTTATCCCTATTCCTTTGTGGAAATCCTTCGGTTTGGAAGGTAATCTAACCTAGATTTATGTTCCTAATGCCCTATTTAGGTTTTGGAATTCGTGACCCTCCGCGGAATTTGGGTTGGACGCTTTGAGAGCCTCAAACACTTCACTTAAAGGTAAAACCTGAAGTTTAGCACGTGAAATTTTGTAACCCTAGTTGTATATAAAATTTTCCACGGAAAATCGTAAAGGGGAAAAATTATGAATTTAGGGCTACTGTAAATTTCAGGTTTTTGGTGGGGTCGGGGCAGCATTCTGAAGTCCACAGCAGAAGATGTCGTCGCGCCGAGTGTACGAACACCGCAGTACCACTGTAAGAAAACTTAATTTCTGTTAGTTAGACATAGCAAATAATATACTTTATATACGCATGTGTAGGGTTTTGTACAAATATCATGACCATGCATAGAAAGGTGTGGTGATAGAAAAACGGTCGCGGAAAATGTGTAGGATGACACGCTTCTCCAAGACCCAAGTAGTCAGATCAGGATTGGTAATGTTAGGTACGAAACCTAGAACTGTGTACGTAAGTTTGGAATTTGTCCAACGAAGGGTGTGAATGTCAGATGGTCTCGGGACGCTTTGAGACCATGTCCGCGTGACACTAGAACAATTGAGTTCGTCAGATGGTCTCGGGTCGTCAGTTTCAGATTTTGCGCGTTAAGAGCTACTCTGCATAGAGCCTTCCTAGTAGAGGTGCAAGCTAGAGGTCACCTAGAACTCAAGTATAGACCTGACGTGAGACAGTATACTATTAGTGAACGTCGGGACTTGAGTTAGTGAACTGAAAGTCACGAACATAGAACATGTAGATGTTTTAACCAGGTAGTGTTCTGAAGGCATGCATAACACACAACATAAATATTTTTAATGCACAAAACCATTTTTTAAAGGCATGCATTCATCATTTGAGAAAAGTTTTTAGTGTCACTAGAAGGAATTATTTTTTTTTACTCTGACCCCTCGTGGGCAATGTTTTTATAGGTGACCCAAGTGGGAAACTACGCCTAGGATGAGCGTTTGGTGGCATCAGTTTGTAGTTTTTTTTTCATACAGTTTTTCATTACTTCCAGTATATACTTGTAGTGTGGACAATGTAACCTGTTAACATTTTATATGTCATGTATCAGACATATGATATTTTTACAGATTTTCAGTTATTTCAATTCTATTCATGTGTAGTGGTTCTGTGATGTCAGATATCAGGTATGTGGTTACCCTTAGTTTATTTTCTTAGCTTCCGTTGTTAGGTATAAATTTTTAGTAGCTTCTACTTTATACCTGCTGAGTACTAGTTTTAATACCGTTTCCTAGTTTTATTTATATCGCTGACCCGGCCGGATGGTTGATTATTGAAAAACTGGGAAGGGGTTCTACACTGGGAAGAGGGAAGTTGACGGGGTTGGCGCTGGGAAGAGGGAGGCCGACGAGGTTTTGGCGCTGGGAAGAAGGAGGCTGACGGGGTGTTTGCGCTGGGGAGTCGGAATGGTATGCAATGCAGCGGGAAAGGAGGAAGTTGCCCGGAGGATTGGCGTCGCACCAAGTGACCGACATCGTCAAAATTTCTTAAAACCCTCGATACCTCTCCAAAACCGCCGCCTGCCAATATATAACCCTAAATAATAACCACCCAAATCGGACAGCTCAAACTGTCTGAACCGATCGGGGGCAAATACAACTCAAAATATAAAAAGTAATATATGATCTCGACTCGGATCAATCATCCGGACGCAACCACGGACACTGATCGTCAATCTGGGCAGCGGATCAACGCCTTCTGCGGGAATACACCTATGTCGATCGTGGCGCGCCAACAGAACCCCTAAGAAATAGTTCTCAAAGAGCGGAGGTCAAAAAAGGAATAGTTTCAGAGTTACTGGCCTTCCATCCCTCAAACAAGAAAAATTTAGATTTGGTTTTGTAGAGAATCCAACCATTGGAACATGATAGAAATCAAATATGTTGATAAGAAGGGGAAGACAACACCCTCCACATATGAAGCTAATTGTTTGTCGGAACATGACTCATCATTGCATCTTGTCAGCCAAGCATCAATCAGCTAATAGGATCGGGTCTGCCGATAGATGCAGGATGGATCGGCGAGATGCAGTCACAAGCTCGTCCATGGAGGAGAGCTGGGAGTATGACGAAGTTGATGATGGATGTGGGATGGATTAGCAAAACAGAACAGGTGAGAGGCAAGAGAAACTTGCGGAAGAAGGGTATCAAGCTCTAATACAATGTTGGAAGAAAGGAGATAATAGAATAATTCCCCCGTCTAATAAATTAGAGGTGTTGTGATAAAAGGTGGAAAGCGGAAAATAATTATACATATACCAACAATCAACAACTAGATTGAACACGAATATTACTTCGAGCAGAGGATAACTCTTCATTCCCCAGTATGATTTGTAAGAATTTTTACAGCTTATACACAAATAAAAAATATACCTTATATTGTATTGTATTGCATTCGTTGAATGCTTAACAACAGGCTGAGTCATCATGTTTGAAAATCAGTTAAATTTTGGTCAAGTATAAATTTAACTAGTTATTCAAATCCAGAGAATCAGAACAGAGACGCAAATAAAATCACAATGAATTGTCACTCAAAAACTTACTGAAACTTTAAGAAAGCATTGAAAAGATATTAACATGCATATCAACACAATTGGCCTTTATATCAACATCAAGCCTACGGGCTAATCATGGTTAGATTAGTTTAATGATGGAGATTTAGGCTTCATTTGTTTCGGCGGTGGCGGGTGGATCCGGCGGATGGAAACGGAGTGTTCGAAACGGAGGGGGAGGTGGCTGCTCTAAACGGAGCTTTTTGGGGCGTTTCTCAAGGCTAGCGGGTGGAAACGGAGCAAACGCCGCCGGAGGTTCATTTGTTTACCCGCCTTCCGGCGGCGTTTGCCCAAAACGGAGCACTGAAACGCCCAAACAAATAGAGCCTTAACTCTTCTCTGTAATCACAAGCAGACTAGTCCAGACTGTGGCCTGGCACATTGTGCATGACTGCCACAATGATTCTGAATATTATCAAGGCTCAAGGAATGAAATCTATAAAAGCATACAGAATTAAGGTAGCAAGTGTTAAATTTTGAATCAACATAACCCACAAGGAAGACTTCTGTGATTTTGAATTGATTCTTTTGACGTCAACGTCATCACAATTAACTGATACTGCATGTTTTGAACTTTGTCCACCTGCAATAAAGGAGAAAATAGTAAAGGATTGTAACAATTCAAGGGGAAAAGAAGAGGGGAATCTTTTGAATAAATCATCATGCCTAATCCATTCATAATATCTATGACATGGTCCCTTTTATAGACTAAGGAGTTTAGTTAAATTCTAACAAACTATGAAAAATGATAACATCTAAGAAAAGAAAATAAAATACGTGAATAAAAGTAAATGCCTGAATGAATGAAATTAAAAGGAATCTTATAACTGAAAGTAATGAGTAAAGAGCTATGATGGTAGGCTATATATATACACACGGTTAATAAAAACTTTCATCAGGAATTACACCAGAAAGTTTATCTATAGCTGGCTTCACCTCACAATTATGAAATGAAACAAAATAGCGATCTATGATTTGCTTGACCAGAAGATGCAACATTTTGTTCATTGATGTAACAATAACATGCAAAAAAATATCATAGGCTACTCAAGAGTCCATAGCAGCATATGTTTTTCCTAAGAACCCTTTACCATCTATAATATCGTTCTCTCCCAAGACTTCCTCCTTCTTTAACTTTGATGAAATAAATCCTGAAAAAACAAATTCAAAATTAAAAGAATTAAGCTTAACAAATAAAAGATTAGCACATCAGCAACCCAGCACCTCTCAGTTGCAACGGTTTTATAACAAAGCCAATAATAGCGAATGGAAGCATCAAGATTGCCTCTCCCAAGAACGCATAACGCCAATGAAGACTATTCCCAACCTGAATTGATATGTAAATCAAATAAAACACATGTTACACATCATAAACCAATCTATGTAATTAGCACATAAAATCAAGTTTCTCACTATGCAGGAAACAACTAGAAATACTGAACTTGCCATAAAAATAAAAAATCATCAACATTGATTGTGAAATTTATGGATGGCGAGTGACAGAAAAGCTAGAAATATTCATCGGATTGAAGAGTTCTTACAATTACACCATATTTAAAGAACATGATAGTTTTTAGAAGACAAGGAAAAATGATGTCAAGGCCCATTTATAGGCCCCTTTTCTTCTTTCTCCTTTAGTCCCACATCTATTGTATAGGATTCTTCCTCCCTCTTCTCCTATATATTTGTACTCTCTCTTGTATTTGAGATATGAAAGAAGGATACACAAGGTTTGCCCATTGTTTTCTACATGGTATCAGAGCTAACCGGTCCGGCCTGTTTCTTATCGATCGGCTCTCTTCTTCCCTAACTGCTCAGTCTATCTTTTTTACCGGGCGGCTTGGTCTTTCGGCTTACCGCTCGTTTTGCGGTTTCTCTCACCGTCTGTGCCTGTCTAACCGCCTGGTCCTCCTGTTAACCAGGCGGCTTGTTCTCCTGCTTATCCGCTCTGGCTTGCGTTCTCCTTTCTTTCTAACCGCGACTTCCTGCGCTGTTAAGTTTTCTTGTCCGCTCATCTTGCTCTCTCTCGTGGCTTCCACCTTTTCCCCCTCCCCCCATTCCCTTTTATAAAACTCTCTGTCAGCTGGGACCTTCCCCCTTGTTTCCCTCTGCCCACGCGGCTTCATCCGTGTCTACCCGCCGGGTTCAGTCTTCTCGCCTCGACTTCTCTTAGTCTCTACTTGTCGGGTTTAGTCTTCGCTTCTCGCCACGATTTTTCTTTGTCGTTGCGAATTCCCTAACCGATGCGAGCTCCGCTCTTGGTCGCGGCATCTTTTCTTGTCGCTGGTGTGCTCACCGTGACTGTGCGGATTTCTCGCGCGGTTCCTTCTCTGCTTGGTCGCTGCGACTTGTCTTGTCGCTAGCGGCTTCTCCTCTCTGTTGCGGGCTCCGCATATTGGCCGCAACATCCTCCTTTGTCGCTGGTGTGTTATCACTGTGACCGTTCGGCTTCTCCTCGTGTTTAGGCGTGGCGGCTTCTTCCAGCTAACCGCTCCGCATCTTGGTCGCGGCCTCTTGACGCTGGTGTGTTGACATTGAGACTGTGTGGCTTCTCTTGCTCTCTAGTCTTGGCGGCTTCTCTTCTCTTACCGCTCCAGATCTTGGTGCGGTCTATCTCTTCCCGCCCGGTCTAGTGCCTGTTCGCTGGCCTCTGTTCCTTCTAACCGCTGCCGCTCAGAGTTCTTTCTGCCTTGCTTCTGTTTTCTTGGCCGCTACGGGGTCTCTCCTTACCGCTGCGGCCTGTTTCTTTCCGCTACGGGCTCCCCTCTACTCGCTGCTTCTCACGCGATCTCCCCTAGTCGCGTGCGAACTCGTCTTACCGTTGTTGCCCGCACGGCTTCGTCTCACGCTGCCCTCATCGTTCTTCCATAGTATCCGTTGGTTCTGTCCGGCAAGCCGCGTGCCTTCTTGTCGCCCGGTTTCTGTGCCTATTCGCAGCTCAGAATTATGGCATCTGATTCTGCCACTGCTGATGATATTGCTGCGTTGCGTGCTCAACTCCATCAGCTTCAAGAGGTGGTTAGTCGCTCCACTGACTACGTGGCCTCGATCTTCAAGTAAGGTATATGATGTCTCTCACACAGCTCTCACTAGATTGTGGACTCGGGTACTACACATCATCTCTCTCCGCAGCAGCAGCCCAAATACTTAGATACTGCTTACCCCAAGCACATCACTGTGGTCAATGGTGACAAGATCCCGGTTTCTGGCACTGCACATCTGCCTCTTACTCCTTCCTTCTCCTTATCCTCGTTTCTTCGTGTTCCGGGCTCTCATTTTAATCTCCTTTCTATTAGTCGTCTTACGCAAGACCTTGATTTGTTGTGTTACTTTCTCACGCTCTTCGTTTGTGGTGCAGGATCGGCTAACGCAGAATATACTTGGTATAGGACAACTGTTTAACGGGCTATATCTTCTTGATGTTCCTCCCATTGCTCTCACCACTGTCTCAACCACTAATTGGCATCGTCGTCTTGGGCATTCCACTCTTCCAATTCTCAAGAAAGTTCTTCCTACTGTCTCTCTTCAAGAGTTTTTTTGTGAATCTTGTATTTTTGGCAAACAATATTGTGTCTCGTTTTCTCCTTCATGTACTCGGAACGATGCTCCTTTATCTTTAGTGCATTCTGATATCTGGGGGCCCTATAAGGTCCCTAGTGTTTTTGGATATCGGTACTTCATTACCTTTATCGATGATTACTCATGATTTACCTGGTTGTATTTACTTCGTGATCGTACAAAACTCTCAACCACGTTCTGTAGGTTTCTTACGAAAACTCGCACTCAGTTCTCTAACAGTGTCAAAACTCTTCGTGCAGACAATGCTCGAAAATATACTGGTCGCACCTTCTCCAATCTATGCGCTGAGTTTGGTATTATACATCAGACTTCATGTGTCTACACCCCTCAACAAAATGACATAGCGGAACGGAAAAATCACCACCTCCTTGATGTGGCTAGATCTCTCATGATCTAAATGCAGGTTCCTCCCCTCTATTGAAACTTTGCAGTCACTACTTCTTGTCACATCATCAATCGCATGCCTTTGTCTGTCCTCAACTTTGTAGCACTCATTACTCTCCTTTACCCATCCACGACTCTCTTCTCTCTCACACCTCGTGTATTTGGGTGTACCTGTTATGTCCACCATCTTGGTCCTTCCACTGACAAGCTAGCCCCTCGTGCTACCAAAGCTATGTTTGTTGGGTACTCCCGCACTCAGAAGGGGTATGTCTGCTTTTATCCTATCACTGGTAAGGTGGTTGTGTTTGCTGATGTCTCCTTTCATGAAGATCAACCATATCACGTCAGTCCTTTTGATCCCCTTCTTCCTCCTCCGCTACCTCGACCCATCATTCTCGTAACGTCTTCGCTTCCACCACTTCTCCCTACCCCTCTGCTTCTGATTCCTACACCAGCACCAGTACCCTCCAAACCAATCTCATCCAAACCTCCTATCATAGAAGTATACACTCGTCATCCTCCACGTCCAAATGCCCAGCAGCAACTTCCCTCTACCGGTGTGATCTCGCGGCTTGTTGATCTGACATCCTCCTCGACGGCTCATCCCTTGGCAAATTATGTCTCTCTACATCGGCTATCTCCACCTCTTCTTACCTTTGCTCTCTCTCTCTCTTCTCTATCTCTATACCTAACTCTGTGCAGGAAGCTCTCCAGCATCCGGCGTGGCGTGCCTCCATGGATGAAGAAATGACTGCTCTGTGGGGTAATCATACTTGGGATCTTGTGCCTCCTCCTCCTGGCCACAGTTATGTTAGCTGCAAGTGGATCTTTACAATCAAACCTGTCGCGGATGGGACAGTTGATCGCTTAAAGGCTCGGCTTGTGATACCAATTGAAAGTGAAGGGATAGATCTAACTTTACACTAGAGGAGGGGTGAATAGTGTATTTTAAAAACTTTAATTTAACTTTAGAGCAGTTTAGAAAATAGGTGATATATATAGATAAATTAAATCTACAGCACAAAAAAAAAAGAAATCAATCATAGACGACACAAGAAATTTATAGTAATTCCCCAATAAATTTGAGTATGTCTACTCTTCTACCACCCTGGTAGGAATCCACTACAGGTTTTTGATGAGATGTCCTGACACCACAAGATCTATTTTCTAAGAGAGATTTAGCAACTCTTTGAGCTTTTGACCAGGTGCCCAAAAATCAAGCTTAAGTCTTTTGATCAGGTAACTTGGGAACCAAGAGTTACTTTTGAAGGGAGTTAAAAATCATGTACACAGTTTAGAAATAAACTATAAGAAATGATGTTGTCTTCTCTGTCAAAAATCTCTGAGAAAACTAGTGGATTATGTTGAAAAAAACTCCCCCTGATTTGAGTAGAGATTTGTGATCAGGAGGGAAAACTTTTCTTCAGGGTGTAGGCTTTCTTGTTTCTGATTGATTGAAGATTTTGCACTAAAAGACTCTGAAGCAGAATATCTGTATCTGTATATGTGTTGATCTATATTGATCTTGTATGTATATCAGTATGTATATCTTTGTCAGTGTCTCTAAGTCAGTAACCCCTTTGAAGCAGCAATTTTCTGAATATATAATGTCTGAGAAGAATTCAAACATTTGAATTAAAACCATTCTGAAATGCCTGAAGAATCTCTGAGAATTGTAACTGTCCTAGGAATTAATTAGAATTAAAACTCTGTGATAAATCCATATTTAATGTTATCTTAAACGATTATATTCGATTAGAATATTTAGCATTAAATATCAGAGTTGTAACTGACTGAAATTAAGCTTTTGAAATCATTCTGCCTTCTGAATAAGGAAACTACCTGAACGTCGAACACAACAAGGAATTCGTCGAACTGAGTCTGGAGTTCGTCGAACTGAGCCTGGAGTTCGTCGAACTGAATCTTCTCTTTCGTCGATCTGAGCTCTGAGTTTGTCGAACTGAGCTTTTGAGTTGAGATCAGAGTTCGTCGAACGGAGCTCAGCGTTCGTCGAGCTAAACTCAAAGTTAGAAATCTGAGTTCGTCAAACTGAGCTCTGCGTTCGTCGAACTGAACTTCTCTGGAATTCCTCTGAAATAACAACCCTGGAAATAATCCTATGACCCTAGTCTATACAAGTTGGGTCAAACTAATCATCATAAACAAAGAATAGTAATCTTAGCCCAAATCAGTAATATGGTGTTCCAACAATACCAGCTAGACATCCATAGATATACCTCATGCCGTGAAAGGATGATTAAAGAGCCCGTACCATAGAAATTAATAACTTAAAAAAACTCACAGTGCCGAGGGGATGAGCCACATAAGATAAGAGGAGAGGAGGAAATGTGTTAAGAACCAGAGGCAAGAATAAGACAACAGATGGCAACTCAGCTATCAGAGCAAACACCAAAGAACCAGAGAACTAAGGCCCAGATGCGAGAATCACCAATGAACCAAAGACTAGAGCCGAGAAAGGAAGAGGATTACGAGAGATTCGAAGGAGCGTCCGACAAGCCGCAAGTGTAAAGTGAGGAGTCGAAGAGAGTCGAACTAAAATAGGTTTGTCGGGATATCAAAATGAAGTTATAACTTACAAATTATAATTATAAAAGAGTTATAATTTATAACTTATAATAATGTATTAGCCGCAATTAGATGCCATCAGCTGCAATTGGCGCGATATTGGGCCGACATGTCCAACATGGCACCCGCAATACAAGAAAACGTCATAATTGTTAAATGTGGTGAAAACGTGTTGATTTCTCCTCAAAAATGACATATCGGCCGCAATCGATAAGCTTGATTTCGACAACGACCACCACCTTGGTCGGCAGCCCCCTCCCCTCTATCACCACCTCCACTTATGACTTATCCCCGCAGCCCACATAACTTACTCCCACTACACAGAAAGAACAAAAATCCTACCCTCCAATTTTCCACTTCCATATTCCACTATTTCCCTCCCATTAACCTCACTACCCTATTTTTCAGCAATTATCCGGGCTGTCTCCTAAATTGCCCAAACCACACTTCTTCCAATCATTTGTCAAGCCAACCCAATCTCCCCATTCAAATTTTCCCACTAAAACATCCCCACTCACACCAAGAACACCATCCCACGTCTATAGAAAATTCCCACTAAAATACAAAGACCTTACCCCTTCACGCCAATTCTGTACCAGCACTCTACCATTTTTGTGGAACTACTCCACCAAGTTACCGACTTACCGCCCAAATTAACCATCTCTGTCTCCTTTAAAATTTGACCAGAGAGCCGGCCCAGTCCTGGAATTCACCTCAGCCCACTTCTCATCATCCAATACTCAACCAGAACTCAGCTCCCATCTATAATTCTCCTTCTCGAAGCCGAAAAATCCAGAAATCAAAGTTCTGGGTCTGGAATATCCATCCAGTACTTAAAACTCCCAATTCTTGCAACCCAGACCCTGTTTGTTCCCTAACCAACCCACCCATGCACTTGCAAACACATTCAACCACCTCCCTAGTCCAGACGGCTCTAATTCCCCTCCAACAGGAGAGATTCAGCATATGTTGTTTTTCCGGGCACAGACACCTCACCGGACATCCACCAAGTCTCTTATCCCATATTCATTGTTAGTTTATTTTAATGGTTGTAATTTCTTTTGTTGAATCGTATGTTATTTCACTGTTCTTTGGAAATATTGTTTTCGGTGTTGTGGATATCGGCCCACATGTACGACATGTCGGCCAACATGAAAGTTTGGAAGCAAAAATGACACGAAACCGTTTAAATTTGGGTCGTGGCGTTTTGAAAAAAAAACAGGCTGATATGTCGGTTTTAACCGACATACCGACACCAAAAAAAGGCATATCACCCGTTTTTTTTTTTGAGATTATGACAAAAGATAGGGCACAATGGTGACAAAGGATCCATATAGCCAACCCCACTATAGTGGGATAAAGGCTTGAGTGTTGTTGTATTATTTTTTTATTTATTATTTTAGTAATGAAATGAGTGGGGTCGGGCCGCTGTTTTAACTCCCCCGACCCCCCTCATTTCATTTCATCTTGTCGCTCCTGCCCTAGCTCTCCCCGACGCTCCTGCCCTAGCACTCCCTCACGCGTTGTCGGCTCTCTAACTTCTCTGGTTCTCTGGTGCTATCCCTCTCTCAAGCGTTGTCGGCACTCTATCTGGTTCTCTGGTGCTCTCCCTCTCTGGTTCTCTGGTGTTCTCCCTCTCTCTGGTTCTGTGGCTCGTTGGTGATCTCTAGCTCTCTGGTTCTCTGGTTCTGTGGTTCTCTAGTGCTCTCCCTCTCTCACGCATTGTCAGCACTCTATTTGGTTCTCCGGTGCTCTACCTCTCTGGTTCTCTGGTGCTCTCCCTCTCTCTGGTTCTCTGGTGCTCTCCCTCTCTCTGGTTCTCCGTGACTCACTGGTGCTCTCTGTTTCTTCGGTTCTTTGGTGTTCTCTAGCACGTCGGTGCTCTCCTCTCTCTCGCACGCAAGTGCTTTCTTCTACCTACCTCCCCGACATCTAACATTTGCAACAATGATTGTTTTTATAATCTTTATGTCAATATTATCATGTAATTTGTCGGGTTTTGTTCGTTCAAGTATTTGTTTACTAGCACTCTTACATGTGTAATACATCATTTGTTTTCTTATTAGAAACTTTGTCTAATTGTGATTATTGTGTTATATTATTTAGAAGTTTCATTATTGCAAGTTTAGCCTTAGGATACATGTTTAATTTACGTAGTAATTTTTAGAGTCAACCCTTATTAGAAACATTCTACATCAGCTGTATTGCACTGTATATTATCTATTCTAGTGCTCCGTGATTTGTAAGATTAAACTATCATCATAGTATTTGTACATAATTTTTCATTTTGAAACTCTAATATTGTTTGTGAAATAATATAAATTATTTGACTATCGCTATATACTACTCGTGTGCGCATCATTTGACTCTAAATAATGCGGCCGTCATCTTACAGGTTGGTATCATAATAATAGAAAACCTAAACAACAGTGTATGATGACAATTATTGGAAGTGAAGCCATTTGAAGTTCCTAATGTATCCTTTCTATCTTTAGGCTCAATGGGATCGTAATATGTGGTTAGATTCATATATTATACACGATATAATATGTCATATGTATTATTTTGTTATGTCTTGTGTCCGCCTCCATATATAGAGGGGACAAACTCAATAGTTCATTATCGATTCCTCTAATATGATATCAGAGCCACGCATGACCTAGCCGCTCTGCCTCTCCCCCGATCCGTTCGCCCGCTTGCGTTCTCGCTGCTCTCCCGCATCCGATCTCGCCGCCCTTCTGTGTCTCGCCCAATGTTGCAGATGTCGGATGTCGGGGACACGTCGGTTTGGGTTTTCATGTCGGTTTTTTTTATATCGGGGGATATATCAGGGATATTTCATATATCGGATTTTAATATTTAATTAATTATATATGTAATTAAATGTTATTTTTTAATTAATTACAGGGCAATCAATGAAAGCTTCCGGCAGCAACTAATAAGACAAATAAAGCAACAAAGCAGCCACCAACAACTAAATGGGTCGGCAGCCACCAGTAACAACCCACAAGACAGCCACCATGCTACAGCCGACAGCTAGCACAACAACCAACAAAAAAAATGCAGAGCGATAGAATGAGAGGGGGAGGTAGGGAGAAGAATGAACCAGCCGAGAGAGAACCAGCGAGCAGGGAGAAGAGAGAGCACCAGCGAGCTAGAGAGCACCAGATAACTAGAGAACCAGAGCACCAAAGAGCACCAGCGAGTAGGGAGAAAAAAGAACAAGCGAGATAGAGTGCCGACAGCGCGCGAGAGAGGGAGAGCACCAATGAGCTAGAGAGCACCAGAGAACCAGAGAACCAGAGAACCAGAGCACCAAAGAGCACCAGCGAGTAGGGAGAAGAAAGAAACAGCGAGATAGAGTGCCGACAGCGCGCGAGAGAGGGAGAGCACCAACGAGCTAGAGAGCACCAGAGAACCAGAGGGCACCAACGCACCAAAGAGCACCAGCGAGTAGGGAGAAGAAAGAACCAGCGAGATAGAGTGCCGACAGCGTGCGAGAGAGGGAGAGCACCAACGAGCTAGAGAGCACCAGAGAACCAGAGAAACAGAGGGCACCAACGAGCAGGGAGAAGAAAGAACCAGAGAGATAGTGTCGCCGGCGCGCGCGGGAGAGCTAGGGCAGGAGCGACGGGGAGAGCTAGGGCAGAGCGACGAGATGGAATGAAATGAGCGGGGTCGGGGGTGTTAAAACAGTAGCCCGACCCGCTCATTTCATTATAAATAATAATAAAATATAAAATTAATAATTTTATAAAAAAAACTAAAAAAAAACGCCCGAAATCGGGCGTTTTTTGGGGCCGACATGTCGGTTAAAACCGACATGTCGGCCCGCTATTTTCAAAACGCCACACCCAGAATTTGTGTCGGTTTTGTGTCGTTTTTGCTCCCAAACCTTCATGTCGGCCGACATGTCGGACATGTCGGCCGATATCCACAACAATGGTCTCGCTTGCGACAGACCGCGACAGCCCCGCGTCTCACCACCAACCTGCGCAGGCCGCGACTGTCGCGTCTCACCTGTGATAGCCGAGTCAACCCGCGCAGGCCGCAACAACCCGCGACCGACCTTCCCGCTCTTCCAACGCCAGTTCCAGCGCTTCCTTCTCAGCCCTAGTTGGGCTTCCTAGAGTTTGTAGCCCTTCCTCTTCCGGCGTCGGATATGTGGTGAGGTCAGCCTTCCTCCTGGCGCCGTCTCCTAGGGTTTGTTGCTTTGTTATCGGATGGACTTGATTTATATTCCTCCTATCTCCTAATTGGATTATTACCTGGTGGAATTGGTTACCCCTTGTAGCCTTGTGTGGCGTGTGATCTCCGAATTTCTATTCTGGAGCCACTATGTTGGCGCTTAGCGATTCTACCTCAACACAGCTTCTCTCTCTGATTCCTCCTCTTGCAAGTCATCTGTGTGGGAGTCATGATCACAATACTCCGTAGATTACCACTATCCGATTAGATGATTCAAATTATATGTCCTGGCCGTGCTCTATCACTCTTGCTCTTAAGAGTTGTCGCCTCTTTGGATATGTCACTGGGCAAACTACGGAACCGGAGAAGACCGCCCCTTATTGGCTTCAATGGAATTCTGAAAATTCCTTAGTCATGTCTTGGCTAACGAATTGCATGCAGGAGTCCATCGCTCGCCACTACTTATTTTTGGACACTGCTATTGATATTTGGTGGCGTGCAGAGACTACTTATTCTCACAAGAGAAATGTTGCCCAAATCTTCCAGTTAAGACGGAAGATGACTTCCTCCGCCAGGGCAATCGCCCCCCGTCTGCTTACTATTTGGAGTTCACTCAGTTGTATCAGGAATACGATCATTTTGATTCCCTCGCCTTTGTTAGTCTTGTTAATGAGACTATGGTCCGTGCTCAGGAGGATCGCAACCGGACCTTTGAGTTTCTCTTCATCGGGACTTGGATCAGATTAGTGTTCAGATTTTGGGGCGTGTGTCGTTACCGTCCCTTCCAGAAGTTTATAACATTGTCCAACGCGAGTTTGATCGTCGGCAGTCCCTTCTTCCCGATCCTGCTCCTGAGAGTTCTGCTCTGGCTGCTGGTACCCCTTCCTTGCTGGGGGCTCGTCCTGCCGGTGATTCTAAGTTGAAGGGTACTGATAAAGAAAACCTCATCTGTGATTATTGTGGGAAGACCCGTCATACCAGAGACACCTTCTTTTGACTCCATGGTTTTCCTCCACCGAGAGGTGGTGCTCCTCCTCGTAGTGGTCGTGGCTTCGGCCACTCCACTGGCCGCACACCTCCCCGTTTAGCCCATCTCACTGATGTTGTTGCAGATACTTCTCATGCACTATCGTGTGCTGATTCTTCTGTCCTCCCTGGTACTTTCTCGGTTGATGAAGTTCTTGCTCTTTGCCGCATAATGCAAGGTCTTTCTACGGAGTCTTTTGTGTTGTCTTCATATACCCACACAGGGACCTCAGGTTCTCACTTTGCTGCTTCTCACCCTTCCGCTCATTGGATCATTGACTCCGGAGTCACCGATCATCTGACTGGCTCCGCCTCAAGTTTTATCTTCTATACTCCTCTCTCTGATCGTGATAAGATGAGTATTGTTGATGGTTCTCTTTCCTCTATTGCTGGGAAGGGATCCAACTCATGTTCCTCTCTCGCCTTATCGTCAGTTTTGCATGTTCTAAATTTCACACATAATTTGTTATCTATTAGCCGTTTGACTAATTCCATGAACTGCTCAGTAACCTTTCAGCCTTCTTCTTATGTATTTTAGGACCTGAAGACGGGGACGGTGATTGGATCTAGTAGCCTGGTCAATGGTCTGTACGTGCTCGACTCCAGCCCGATGGCACCTTCTCTGGCCCTTCACTCCAGCACGCCCGACCTCTATTCCTCGCATTGTCGTTTAGGACACTCATCTATCCCTATTATGAGGCTTTTGTTACCTGTTATGCCTGCTGCTGCTTTTACTTCTTTTGTTTGTGATGTTTGAGCTATTAACAAATATTGTCGTACTACCTCTAATCATATTTCATTGTTAAGTTCAGTTCCTTCTAATGTCATTCACTCTGATGGTTGGGGACCTTATCCCATCCCTTCTATTTCTAGTTGTGTTTGGTTTGTTACATTTATTGATTGTTTTTCTCGCACTACCTGGTTATATTTTCTGCGAAATAAAAGTGATGTTTTCTTCACCTTCAAAACGTTTTATAACATGGTATCCACCCAGTTCAATGTTAAAATTTAGATCCTCCGCAGTGATAATGGTCGCGAATATCTGGACTCCCACTTTGTTGAGTTTCTGGCTGAGCATGGCATTATACACCAAACCACTTTTTCTTATTCTCTTGCTCAAAATGAGGTTGTAGAGCATAATAATCGCCACCTTTTGGAAGTGGCTCGCTGTCTCTTAGCAACAATGCGTCTTCCCAAGTATTACTGGGGCGATGCAGTCCTTACGACTGCGTATCTTATTAATCGTATGTCCTCTCGTGTTCTTGGGAATGTCACTCCAATCGGGACTTTACATGTCCATTCCTCTCAACTCCCTCCTAAGGTTTTTGGTTGTCTGTTTTGTTCACATCCATCACCCTCCTCCCGCCAAACTTGATCCTCGCGCTCTATGGTGTGTGTTTATTGGCTACTCTCCTACTCAAAAGGGGTACAAATGTTTTCATCCTCCTACTAAGAGGGTCTTCGTTACCATGGATGTCACGTTTCGTGAATCTGAAGCCTATTATCCTGCTCCAGGTGACTCGCCTTCTTTTCCCTCTGTCTGTGCCCTCACCATCTGTACCACTGCCTGTTCCTCCTCATATCCCTCACTTCAAGGGGAGCTTCTACCGTTAGAAATGAGTGATATTCATGTCCATACTATTATTCCTCCAACTGCTCCTACTTTGCAGGTGTACACTCGGCGGAGAAAGAGACCTAACGACACACTGGACCTGCTACCAGAACAATCATTGGACCCGGACTCGGGGCTTTCTGAGCTTCCAATTGCTCTCCGCAAAGATATCCGGTCCTGCACTCAACATTCTCTTTCTAATTATGTTTCTTATGACTGTTTCTCCACATCCCATAAGACCTTTGTGTCTTCTCTTGCGTCCATATCTATACCACCATCCTAACAGAGTGCCCAGGAGATTCCCGTGTGGAAAGAAGCGATGTTTGAAGAAATGGCTGCGATTGAAAAAAACAACACATGGTATTTAGTTCCTCTTCCCCCTGGAAAGAAACCGGTTTGGTGCAAATGGGTGTTCACAGTCAAACAAAATTCTCAGGATGTGGTTGAAAGGTGCAAAACAAGGTTGGTGGCAAAAGGGTACACTTAAACTCTTGAAATTGACTATCATGAAATATTTGCTCGTGTAGCAAAGATGAACACAATCAGAATCTTTCTATCATGTGTTGCTTGTAAAGGGTGGGACCTTTGGCAACTTGATGTAAAAAATGTCTTCCTCCATGAAAATTTGGATGAGGAAGTTTATGTCTCTACCACCAGGCCTTACTCTCAGAAGTTCAGTGGGACATGTTTGCAAGTTAAAGAAAGCCTTATATGGACTGAAACAGTCTCCAAGAGCTTGGTTTGGGAGATTTCACAAAGCCATGTTGTATTTTGGGTATCACCGGGGCAATGTCGATCATACTCGATTCATCAAGCATGTTGCAATATGGAGGTCAGGCGGTCTGTTGTTGTTCGGAGACCGGGCGGTCTGCCGGTTTATTCTGGCCGGTCTGTCTGCCGGGCTGTTGTTGTTTGGTATCCCAGCGGTCTGGCGGTTTGTCTCAGACGACTTGGAGACCGGACGGTCTAGCGGTCTCCTGAGGCGGCTTGATCTTTGTGGCGCTTGTTCTCTCCTCTTGTTGGTTGTCGTGCGGTTAGCCGGCTTGTCTAACCGCCCGGCCTGTCCGGTTTGCCTTTTGTAAAGCCGCATATTCTTGTAATTTTTTAGTCTCATATTGCTTAATTGTAATCTCTCATCTCCTTCATTCTATAAAAGGGAGGTTATATCATTGTAATTGATACCTTTTTTGGATAATAAAGTTTACATTACTCCAATTTTTCAGTCTGATCTTTTCTGTTCGCACATGGTATCAGAGCCCTCGGTACTATGGGGTTGATTAATTTGACACTTTCTCTCCAGTTGCTCGTCTCAGTACTATTAGGGTCCTTCTCTTTGTGGCTGTCAACAGGGATTGACTCATTTCACAGCTGGATGTCAAGAATGTCTTTCTTTATGAGAATCTTCAGGAAGATGTTTACATGGAGCAACCTCCTGGGTATGTTGCTTAGGGGGAGACACGAGTATGTCGACTAAAGAAAACTATCTATGGCCTCAAGCAAAGTCCTCGTGCCTGGTTTGACAAGTTTAGCGGCATTGTTGCGGCCATTAGTTTTACACGAAGCTCAGCCGATCACTCCTTGTTCGTTCGGAAAACTGCCTCTGGTCTGGTAGTTCTTGCGGTTTATGTTGATGACATTCTTCTTACTAGCGATGACCAGGATGGGGTAACGTTGACAAAAAAACACCTCCGTCAGCACCTGGTCACGAAGGATATGGGCTCCCCGAAATACTTTCTGGGAATTGAAATCTCTAGGAAGCCCAACTTCATGGTCATTTTCCAATGGAAGTATACTCTTGATCTTCTAAAGGAAGCAAGATTGAATGGTGCTAAACCTGCCCGTTCTCCCATGGCTATTGGGGAAGACAAAACTTGCACAGATGACTCGCCTCTTCTATCCGATCTTACGAGGTACCGGCGTCTGGTGGACAAACACATTTATCTCATGATAACCAGACCCGGCATCTCTTATGATGTTGGCAAGGTGAGCCAGTTCATGCAAGCTCCTAGAGAGTGTCATCTACAATCTGCCCTGAGGATATTGGAGTATATTAAAGCAGCACCAGGGAAAGGACTCCTTTTTCAAAAGAATGGTCACCTAAGGGTTGAAGCGTACTCTGATTCGAGCTATACTGATGACAAAGGAGACCGCAAGTCGACATCAGGTTTCTGCATGTTTGTTGGAGGCAATCTTGTGAGTTGGAAGAGCAAGAAAAAGTCTGTGGTCTCCAGGTCTAGTGCATTGGCAGAATATCGCAGTATGACATCGACCACAAGTGAGTTGAAATGGTTACGGGCTCTCATGCTTGATTTAGGAGAGGTGTACAACTATCATCTTCCTATGTTCTGTGACAATAAGGCCGCGATATACATCTCCAAAAATCCGATCTTTCATGAGAGAACGAAGCACATAGAAGTCGACTGTCATTTCATTCGGGAGGAGATCTTGAAGAAACAGATTTGTACTTCGTTCGTCACTTCAGACAACGAGTTGGCAGACATCTTCACCAAGCCGGTGTCCACTTCCTTTTTCCACATTTGCGACAAGCTGGGCATGATTGATATCTATGCTCCAGCTTGAGAGGGAGTGTTGCAATATGGAGGTCGGGCGGTCTGTTGCTGTTCGGAGACCGGGCGGTCTGTCGATTTATTCTGGTCGGTCTGTCTGTCGGGCTGTTGCTGTTTGGTATCCCAGCGGTCTGGCGGTTTGTCTCAGACGACTTGGAGATCGGGCGGTCTAGCGGTCTCCTGCGGCGGCTTGATCTTTGTGGTGCTTGTTCTCTCCTCTTGTTGGTTGTCGGGCGGTTAGCCGTCTTGTCTAACCGCCTGGCCTGTCCGGTTTGCCTTTTGTAAAGTCACATATTCTTGTAATTTTTTAGTCTCACATTGCTTAATTGTAATCTCTCATCTCCTCTATTCTATAAAAGGGAGGTTATACCATTGTAATTGATACCTTTTTTGGATAATAAAGTTTACATTACTCCAATTTTTCGGTCTGCACTTTTCTGTTCGCACAAAGCATAGGACAGGTAAACTTACAGCTATCATTGTCACAGGCGATGATGTGGAAGAAATCAAACTTCTAAAACAAAAGTTGGCTTCTGAGTTTGAGGTCAAGAACATAGGTACTCTCAAACATTTCTTGGGTATTGAAGTGGCAAAATCCAAGCATGAGATCTTTATCTCTCAGAATAAGTATACTCTGGATCTTCTTAAGAAGACTGGCATGGGTGGCTGCCGACCAGCGGACACTCCAATTGAAGCAAACCACAAAATGATTCGTGATGATGGGAAGGAGATTGAAAATATTCCTGAATTCCAGAGGCTTGTAGAGAGACTGATCTACTTGGCTCATACCCGTCCAAATATAGCTTATGATGTAAGCGTTATCAACCAATTTATGCACGCTCCGAAGACTCGTCATGCTGATGCTGGCAACAGAATCCTCAGATATCTCAAGTCCTCACCTGGGAGTGGAATATTGTTTTCCCCCAATTCGGCCCTAAAAATTGAGGTCGACACCGATGCTGATTGGGCCGGTTCTGTCGACGATCGACGATCTACCTCAGGGTATTGTTCTCTTGTTTGTGGAAATCTTGTTACCTGGAGAAGTAAAAAACAACAGGTCGTGGCGAGATCAAGTGTTGAAGCAGAGTTTCGGGCTATGGCTCATGGTGTTTGTGAATGTTTATGGTTGTGGTCGTTGGTGTAGAAAGAAATGAAAGGTGCAATTTTATTCGTCCACAAAGGGGCATAATATAGGAGATACAACAAGACACCCAACACCGATAAACGGTGTGAGACTAAACTCAATAATATAAATATACTAACTCTAACACTCCACCTCAAGCTGGAGGGGAAACCTATAGCTTGAACACAACATAAAACGGAAGGTAAAAGAAGGTTGGCAACATGAGAAAAAACAGCTGCCACCGAAGCCCAACCGAGTGTCACCGGGGATACTACAACCGGGCAAAGGCAAAGGCCACACGACGTTGGTCCACAAACCGACCATGATCACGCTGGATACACTCGGAGCTGAAACTAGGTCAACCAAAAATGTCAAACCATTCCTACCACAAAGCGAAGAAAAGAAACGGGAAGACAAACAACAGACAAAATCAACCTGGGGGACATGTGTGACTAAGGCAGGAGTCGGGAAAGAGGCATCCGAGTCGTCGTTATCACAAACACTCCCCCTCACGTGGAATACGTGCATGAAGGCATAGACTATGCCTCGAGGCCGTGACGTACACTCCCCCTCACGTAGACCACGTGCACGTGTGCGACCCTCGTTGGGTACATGAACCTAGATCACATGAAAGAAGACCGAAATCGAAAGGAGACACAAACAACAAGCACAAGCAACTTTAAAAAAAATAGCTACAAAAAAAACAAGACCGACAAAAGAAGAGGCTCATGCGTAGCAACAACACGACACGGCCAGCAAATCTCGGCAGGAAAAAAACAGGAGTAGCATAGCCGGAAGGGAAGAGCAGCAGCAACACAGATCCACCAAGCCGGAAGAGGAGGCGGCAAGTTAGAGAAGCAATACGACAGCGCAGACGAGCAGAGACAAGGAGCCACCTGGGCCGGAGAAGAAGTCGGCCGAGTCCCTTTCTCCATCGATGAGAACAAGGGGGGAACACTTCCCCTAGCAGCGAAAGAGAGGGGAGGAGAAGCGGAGGATGGAGTGGTACCACGGGAGAAGCTGGAAGTAGACGACGAAGTCGTCGGGAGAAGCAACGTGGTAGAAGAGGTGGAAGCAGTCCACGACGTCGATGTCGCAGGCGGAAGCATTACACGACGTCGACGACGCAGGCGGAAGTGGAGTCGCTCCTGTCGACGGGATGAGCTATCGACTTCGTCGACAGGAGCGGCGGGCGTGAGCACTAGCAGCCTGCGGGAGAAGAAAAAAATTAGGGGTCGGGGGAGGAACAGTGGCGTAAGCGGAAACCGGGGAAAAAATTATTTTAGGCTTCAGATCAATCCTCTGATACCATGTAGAAAGAAATGAAAGGTGAAATTTTATTCTTCCACAAAGGGGCATAATATAGGAGATACAACAAGACACCCAACGCCGATAGGCGGTGTGAGACTAAACTCAATAATATAAATATACTAACTCTAATAGTTGCTAAGTGACCTGGGTATCTCTGAAGATGAGCTTATCATGTTATACTGTGATAACAAAGTTGTCATCACCATCGCTCACAACCCGGTCTAACATGATCGTACAAAGCATATTGAGGTGGATCGTCATTTCAACAAGAAGAATATTGAAAAGGGACTTGTGTGTACTCCCTTTATTCTCTCAGACAGACTTGTTGATATTCTCACAAAAGGCCCGAGTGGAATTACCTTTGGAAGAATTATTGTAGGCATGATCAACATCTCACGCCCAACTTGAGGGGGAATGTTACAATATGTCATATTTATTATTTTGTTATGTCTTATGTCCGCCTTCATATATAAAGGGGACAAACTCAATAGAATTCATTATTGATTCCTCTAACAGGCGTGCTTGTATTATCTCAAAGTAGAGTGCGTTAATCTATAGTTAAAAATTAAATATAATCGAATAGCATATCAAGTTTTTGGTGTTGTTGTCGGGAACTCATACTTGTAATATTAGAAAACTTCATATTTTCTTACTTATGCCACAAAAATATTTTTTTGATTAAAATTGTTTTGTTGGATTTCATTTTGTTTATTGTTATCGTATTTCTTGATACAACTTGGATAGTCTTTACTTGATTTTTGTTCAATGGGAGGGTGATATTTCACTTTTTTTCATCCATTTTTGAAGGAAGATAAGGTTATAAGGAGTACTTCTCTGAAGTCACAGATATCATACAAAGAAGATTTGATGATGCCGAGGTGTCTATGCAATAGTAAGAGACCCGCCTAAAGAATTTTGAAGAACTTCTCAACTAGTAAAGTCAGTAATCGAGCGCAGTAGATGTGAAGCGCTTAGTGAAGCCTGTTGCAAAAAGCTCAAAACTTGTATGTATTGCTCAAGTAAGTAAATACAGGGAGAGAATACAAATATATAGGAAAGAGAAGAGAAGAATAAATCTTATGCAAGATGTGGGACTAAAGAAGGATGAGAGAAAGCAATAAAGAGGGTCAATAAATGGGCCCTTTACATGGGCTTTTCTAATACTCCCCCGCAAGCTGGAGCGTACAAGTCGTAGGCGCCAAGCTTGGATAGGCACTGGTAGAAGAGGGTACTCGGTAGGGCTTTGGTGAGGATATCTGCAACATGTTCAGTACCCGGAACATGCTTGAGCTCGACCTTCTTCATGTGGAATTTCTCTCAGATGAAATGACAATCTACCTCAATATGGTTCGTTCTTTCGTGAAAGACCGGGTTCTTAGCAATATGTATAGCAGCTTGACTATCACATAGGAGGAGAGCTGGTGAAGATAGTCGAACACCAAGGTCGGTAAGGAGACTCTCAATCCATGTGAGTTCCGAGACCACAGCCGCCATTGCACGATATTCTGCTTCTGCTGAGGATCGAGCAACCACTGCTTGTTTCTTGCTCCGCCAAGTAATCAGGTGTCCTTCAAAATATGTGCAGAACCCGCTAGTAGATCGTTGATCATCGAGGGAGCCAGCGTAGTCGGCATCAGAGTATGCCACTAGTGTAGGAATAGAAGATGAGGTTTTGTACACAAGGCCTTGACCAGGGGCTGTCTTGAGATATCTGAGAATGCGTTCCACAGCTTGAAGATGAGAACATCGAGGAGAATGCATATAGCGACTAACAAGTCCCACAGCGAAGGATATATCAGATCTTGTTATTGTTAGGTAGATAAGTTTCCCAACTAGACGGCGGTAATACTCTGGATTTTGTAGAAGAGAATCAGAATCTGATCCATGATCACACAGTTTGTGATTAGCATCCATGGGAGTGTTTACCGATTTGCAGCCAGAATAGCCTGCATCATGAAGAAGATCCAGGCAATATTTGCGCTGAGAGAGAACCAGAGCATTGGGCCTTCTTGCCACCTCCAGACCTAGGAAGTACCGAAGGGGTCCCAGATCCTTAGTTTGGAAGACGGAGCTTAGATGTTGCTTAACGGCATGTATGTTGTCCAAGTCGTTTCCAGTAATAATGATGTCGTCGACATATACCAATAGCAGGACCGTACCCGTTGTCCGGTGGCGAGTAAACAACGAGAAGTCAGCCGAGCTCCGAGTGAAGCCAATTGTCCGGAGAGCTTTGCTGAACTTGTCGAACCATGCCCGAGGTGATTGTTTGAGACCATATAATGATTTGAGAAGGTGACAAACCCGAGGCTCCCCCGTGGTCTCAAACCCGGGAGGTTGTTGCATGTAAACCATTTCCTGAAGATCGTCATTCAGAAAAGCATTCTTGACGTCGAGTTGGAATAGGGGCCATTGGCGATGGACAGCTACGGAGATGAGAATGCGGACTGTGTTGAGCTTAGCGACCGGAGAGAAAGTCTCATCGTAGTCGAGACCCTGTTGCTGAGTGAAGCCACGAGCAACTAGACGAGCCTTGAGGCGATCAATGGTCTCATCAGGCGCATGTTTGATGACAAACACCCATTTGCACCCAACGGGTTTCTGGCCGGGAGGAAGTGGCACCAGGGTCCAAGTCTGGTTGGCCCAAAGAGCAGTCATCTCTTCTTCCATGGCAGCGCGCCACCCAGGATGGTGAAGAGCATCCTGTACAGAGGTAGGAATAGAGACCGAGGATAGGGAAGTAGCCAAGGTCTGAAGCGGTGGAGAGAGGCGATGGAGAGAAACATAGTTGGCCATTGGATGAGCCGTAGAAGCTGGCACCGGAGCAGTAGAACACGGAGAACCCGCGGTCGAAGCCGACTGCATAGGGGCAACGGGAGGAGGAGGGCGGCGAGTGTAGACCCGAATGACGGGCGGCCTAGGAGGGTCAATAGCGGGAGGGGGCGGAGGGAGGGTGGGAGGCGAGTGGACAGGGATCACCGGCCGGGGGAGGGAGGGTGGTAGAGTGGGTGGTGGGAGAAGTAGTGGTAAAGGAGGGAAGAAGGGTTGATCCTCCCGGAAAGTAACATCAACAGAGACGGAGACTTTCCGGGTGGCTGGGGAATAACAGACATAACTCATTTGGGTGCGGGAGTAGCCGACGAAAATGTGTTTGGCCGCACGGGGATCGAGTTTGTCGATAGTGGGGCCTAGGGTATGGACAAAACATGTACAGCCAAAAACCCTGGGTGGGAGAGGAAAGGAGGGTGCAGAGGGAAAAAGAAGGCTAAAGGGGGAAGCATGCTGGAGAACCGGGGAAGGGAGACGGTTAATAAGAAAACACGCAGTGGAGACCGCAAAGTTCCAGAAGATTTTGTGAACATGCATGTGCAGCATGAGAGAGCGAGCAACATCGAGAAGGTGACGGTTCTTCCGTTCGGCGACCCCGTTTTGTTGAGGGGTGTAGGGACATGAGGTCTGATGAACAATACCGAAGTCGGCGCAGAGAGTAGCAAACTCGTGGCTAGTGTATTCTCGGGCATTATCAGAGCGGAAGTGTTTGATAGTAGTAGAAAACTGCGTACGAGTCTCGATCACAAAAGCCCGGAAGACCCGAGGAAGCTCAGAGCGATCAGGAGGGAGATACAACCAGGTGGTGCGAGAGTAATCGTCTATAAATGTTATAAAGTAACGATAACCAGAGATGCTTGGAATCTTATACGGTCCCCAAATATCAGAATGGATTAAATCAAAAGGAGCAGAGCTCCGAGTACAATGTGCGGGATAAGAAGAACGTGGCTGTTTGCCAAGAATACATGAATCACATTTAAAAGCAGGAAGGGAGATGTCAGGAAGCGCCTTCTGGAGGATAGGTAGAGGGGCGTGCCCAAGACGACAATGCCAGTCAGTGGAGGAGACAGAGGAAAGTGCGGTAGAAGAGACATCGAGGAGGTAGAGCCCGTTCTGCAGTCGACCCCTACCAATGGTAATCTGCGTCTGCCGATCCTGTATCAAAAAACCAGAAGAGGTGAAGGTGATAAAACAGTTCATATCAGTAGTAAGACGGCCAACAGAGAGTAAATTAAAGGGTGAGGCCGGCACATAAAGGGCAGAGCGAAGAGAGAGAGAGGGGTGAATAAAGAGATCAGCACAGCCGGAAACCGGAACAAGCGCACTGTTGGCCACAGTAATAGACGGGGGATGAGGAGCATCCAAGAACCGTGGTGGCAGTAGAGAGGTAATGTGGTGGGTGGCGCCCGAGTCCAGGATCCAATGAGAACCAGAGGAGAGACAGGCAGTACCTGTAATGGAGGAGGAGGCAATACCTGCAGGAGAGGTGGAGGCAACTGAAGCAGATGGAGGGTTGAGGAGCCCCTGGAGCTGTTGAAGCTGAAGGCGAAGAGCCTCAAGGTCTGTACCAGTGGGTGGAGAGCTATCAGTAACAGCAGCAGTAGGCGGGCGAGGAGGGTAGCCATGTTTCTTGTGACAGACTGCTTCAGTGTGGTCATCCCGGCCGCAGAAGGTGCACTTGGGCCGACCGCGACCACCTCGGCCCCGGCCGCGGGAGCCCGTACGTCCACCCCGAGGAAGAGATGGAGGGGGAAGTAAGGGAGGAAGGGCCTGTTGAAGAAGAGCCGGCGAGGGTGGTGCAGAAGCTTCCGGTGGAGGTGGTACGCGGAGTAACATAGAGCAAACATCGGAGAAGGAAGGGGTAGCAGGCGATGCTAGAACCTGGGCCCGGATACTGTGAAGGTGCGGCGGGACACGAGCCATAATCATAGCAATACAGACCGCCTCCTTCTGGGCGCGTTGAATAGCGAGATCAGTAGTAGGGGGCTGGTGCTGAATCCAGGCCACCGTGAGAATTTTAGCCCGGGCCACAAAGGAGGTCATGTCCATCGCGGTGCCGAGATCCAGAGCTTAAAGAGCGGTGATGATGTCAAACAGGTGCTGAAGACTGTCTTTGCCCGAGTACAAGGAATGGAGTTCATCCCACATTGCCTTGGCGGTCTCATGATACATAATCATCTGGTACGGCTCACCCTCCACTGAGTTCAGGATCCAGGTCTGGACGCGACCATCATTCCGTAGACAGTCATCCGTAGGAGGAGTTGGAGGTCCATGGGTAAGGTGACGAGCGAGGCTCTTGGCTTGCAAGACCCGCCGGACGGAGTGAACCCAAGGGATGAAATTTGACTTGCCGGAGAGGGAAAGAGTAGTAATCTGAAGCTCATCGCGGAGTTCGGGAGGAGGAGCCATGGGGGCCGCCGGGGGTTGAGCGGTGGTGGAGACACTAGAGGACATGGCGACCTGGAAGAGAGGAGGCGTGGACAGAACCAGCGGACTGATGCACAACAGAAGACAGGCCGCAGCGAGTTCAAAACACGCGCGGCAAGGAGCGGGCTGGAGGAGGGCGCGGCGAGCTGGAGGAGGTCGCGGAGGATAGGAACAGACCGCGGCGCACAGGAGCCGGGCAAGGAGAGCAGAGACAGGCCGCAGCGGGCAGAGAGAGGCCGCAGCGGTCAGAGAGAGGCCGGCGGTCAGAGCGAGGCCGCGCGGAGAGAAACAGGCCGCAGCGGGCAGAGATAGTCCGCGCGAACAGAGACAGGTCGCGCTCAGGGAAGTTCGCAGCGGGTAGACACGGGCCGCGCGGATAGAGAGGGAGAAGCCGGAGTATACCGCGACCAAGATGCAGGGGAGAGAGGAACAACCCGCACGGTCAGGCGGACCAGAGAACGGAGGAGAAGAAACCTGCGATGAGAGAGACGCGAGCGGATAGAGAGGAGACCGCAACGACCAACAAGAACCCGCAGAGGAGGCAGGCCGCAGGAGGCCGGGAGGGTAACGAGGAGAAGAGAGCAGGAGGGGAAGGCCGCATCGAACCGGAGAAGGTCGCAGGAAGCGAGGGAGGCCGCTGCAAGCAGGCAACGAGAGGGGCAAGCCGCAGCGCGGGAGAACAGGCCGCGAGAGAGATAGCGGTCTGGAGGAGAGAGAGGGAGGGTGGACCCACGGAGAAGAAGAGGGAGGAAGGCTATAAAAGACGGAGGGGAGGGGTGGAACCACGGGAAGAGGAGTTCAAGGAGAGGAGGAGCGGAGCGGACAGACCGGAAGGCCGCAGGAGGCCGAGCGGATAGCGGACAGAAACAGTTCGGGCGGGTTGAGAAAGACAGTCCGCTCAATTAGAACCTGGCTCTGATACCATGTTGTAAAAGCTCAAAGCTTGTATGTATTGCTCAAGTAAGTAAATACAGGGAGAGAATACAAATATATAGGAAAGAGGAGAGAAGAATAAATCCTATACAAGACGTGGGACTAAAGAATGATGAGAGAAAGCAATAAAGAGGACCAATAAGGGACCCCAGGGGCTAATCTTCTTTTAACTCTCGATATGCTGTAGCTAGTACGTATCAGTTGACCTCAGAAACGATAGATTGGGTAGACACCTTGGACCCACAAGGGTGCATGAAGGATGCAGTTCCTCGGTCGGAAATGATTGACCCTTGTAATCAAACATATATGCAAGGAAGGAAGCTTAAGAAGACGGGTTTGATCATTTCATATGTTGAATATTTCATTTACTATGTTTTTTATGTTTCTTGTGTACTCTTTATTTAGCAGTTTATGGAGCTCAATTGTATTGTATTTTTGATTGGCTCTGTGATCTGTAAGATGAGACATCATAGTAGTATTTACTCATTTATTTTTTGTTCCAAAAAATCTGTGACTATTTGTGAAACAGTAAAATTTTTTTGACTTTAACTATGCATATCATTCTTGTAGGCATCTTTCACACTGACTTGTGTTGCGGGCGTCAGACGGGTCCGTATCATAATGAAGGACTGCATGAGGTGTTCGAACATAGTTGCTGCAATCTAGATTAAATTCATAGTTCTAAATAAGGCTTATGGCTTTTGGAAGGATGAATATCCGTGCATTAATGTCCAATTTTTATATTTTGCAATAGTCGTTATTCTAACATGTGCAAACAGTTATTATATTATTACAGTGAGGAGGTAATGTTATCACTGCAATTGGAAGGAGTATCAGACTAATTTTACATCTGAACAAATAGGAAAAAAATATCTTCGAATTTATTTAGCCAACCAAACAACTCTGAGTAATCAAACAACTCTTTTTTAAAATACATGCATTCTATAAACATGCAACCACACGGTCTCCAAATCTTGCAACCAATAGACTATTATACACAACTAGTCTAATTTATTTGGCAACATTGTGTTTGGTAAGTAGGATTGTGTAAACCCTTATCCACATCTTCCTTTGTGTGTCCCTCACAGTTCATCCCTATGACATCTTTTCCTGCTCACATTACCTCAAAGGTTTTTGGAGACTAACCTAGTTAGCACCATCTGATGCTTTGAATAAGTTTTGATATCAAGATTGAAATCAAATCAAGCTCACCTTAGCTTATAGTTGAAATTCAAGGGACTGGCATGGGCAGATGCAACCACGTAAGATTGAATATCAAGAAAAATCTTTCATAGATGTCAAAATATCAACTTTCAAATTGGTCTATGGCATTAACATAAGTAGTAAAATCTTTTTTCTCAAATTAAATAGCTCTGGTTTCTTCTAAATACATAAAAAATGCATTATGACTGATGCATGAAGACAATAGGGACAATATTTGAAAAAATATTAATTATAACGTGTCAATATAAAACAAGAATTATCAAATTAAACTAACCACTCCACCGTATACGTAACCGAGCGCAATTCCAGTTGGAATGCACATGTAGAAAGACGCAAGCCAAGCTGTTTTCTGAGAAGCAAGTCACTAACATAGATTAATCATGGAACAAAATGACAATACTCCATAACAAAGACCAAAATGAGGCATTTTACTTTTAGCATCAACACATTTAGCAGAATAACTCGGTCCTTTTTCACAATCAAAAGAAGGATAATCATAAATACTTATGTTCAAAATTTACGTACTTGATAGGGCGGGAAGAAATGGAATTATGATTAAAGAAGGACAAGATAATAGTTTAAAGCTGGAGATTAGTGTAATTAATTATATGTGCAGAAGTTTGCAAAGAACTAACTCATGCAAATTAGCTAAGATCCCAAATCAATAGCAAGCCTACTAATTAGTTAAAAAAAGGATCAGCTCTTAAGAGATGATAGGATAAAGTAGGCCACATAAAAATGTAATATGAAGTGTCGAATTAAAGGTCTAAATACACCTTAATTAATATATCAGAGAACGTGGTTAAAGAAAATCTAAAATCTACTTAATCTAAGAATCTGAAATTTCCACCCACATAAATTGGGGGGCTGAGAAGGCTAAACGATTGGATGTGTTAGAGAAGCCCATTTGACAAAGGCCCATTATGTTCATTTTAGTATTATTTCTCTCTTATCTTTAGTCCCCCATCATGTATAGGACCTTCCTGTCTGTTTCTCCCTCTTATAAATATGTACTCATTCTTTGTATTTGATACAAGTGAACATATATACAAGGTTCCTTTTTTCCTCTCTACATGGCATCAGAGGCAGGTTGCCTCTCGCGGACTCCCGAACTCTATCCGCTTCTTTTGATCTCATGCGGCCTGCTCGTCGACCCGCTGCGGCCTGCGGCCTGCTGCGACCTCAGTGTGTTCAGCGGCCTGTTTTTCTGCATCTGCTTCCTCTTCTTCACCCTGGTTCCACCCCCCCTCCTCAGGCTTCTTATAGCCACTTCTCTCCCTGTACTGTGGGGCCCACTTCTCCCTACAGTTCTCATTCAGTCTGCTTCTTTTCTGTAGTCTGCTACCTCGCTGCAGTCCACTGCGACCTCCTCTTCTTCTCCCCGCGGGCTTTCTTCCAGTACGCTTTCTTCCCTTCCCTCCCCTCCTTGCGAGCTGCTTCCAGACCGCACTCTCGTCTCGCTCGCGGCCTCTTGTGTTTCTCCCGTCACGGGCTGTTAATATCCGTTGTTGGCTCCCTGCTTGCGGATTGTTCACGATCGTTGTGTTTTCCCTCTTTTGGACTGCTCCAGTCCGCTGAGGACCTGTTCTCCCCACTGCTCTTGCTCAGACCGCTGCGGGCTTCTCTTATCCGCTGAGGGCACTTCTTGTCCGCCGCGGTCTCTCTCCACTCTTACTCGTCGCGGACTGTTTCAACACGCCGCGATCTGCTTCTCCATCCCGTTGCCTTCTCTTTCCGCTCGAGCCTTTTTACTCGCGGTTTCTTCTCCATGTCTGCTCGCATTCCTCTTGCGGCCTCCTTTGCTCTGACCACTGCTGTGCTCAGTCAGACCGTGCGGATTGTTGTCTTCCCGCATTTAGGTCGCGGTCTTCTCCTTACCTCCCTGTCGTGCGTGGTTTCCGGCTCTTCTCGCCGCGGTCTCATCTTTCCTGTCTGTTGCGGCCTCCTCTCGCGGGTTGCTCTTTCTGTTCAGAGCGGACTCTCCGTTTTTTGGTCGTGGCATCTCTTGTCGCTGGTGCTTGATCACCGTGACCGCTGCAGCATTCGTCTGACCACTCCGCAGTCTATCCGTGCGGCCTGTCTCTATCCGCTGCGGTCTTCTCGAGCGGGTTGTCTCTGCCTGCTGCCTTATCTTTCTTCCGGGCTCCGCACTATGGTCGCGACCTCCTTGCCGCTAGTGTCTTCACACCGTGACCGGGCGGTCTCCCCTCTAGTCGCGCGACTTCTCTACCCGTGCGGCCTCCTCTGTTGAAGGTCTTTTCTCATAGCTGCAGTTCGTCTTCATGGCCTCTTCTGCTGACTCTACTGGAACGGTGGTTTCTCCTGCAGACCGCCCGGCCTCTCTTCCGGATGTACGTGATGAGCTCCGGATTACTACTATCTCTCTGACCGGTAAGAAGAATTTTGTGGAGTGGCCGCACTCTGTTCGCCGGGTCCTGCAATCGAAGGGGTTTCTTCATCACTTGACCCGGGTCATTACCGGTACTCCTACTAACGACTGGTTACGCAACGATGGTCGTGTGCAGACGTGGATCCTTAACACTCTTGATGGCGAGCCTTATCGCCTGGCCATGTACCACGAGACGGCCAAGGGCATGTGGGACGAGCTCCATACCCTCGACTCCGGCAAGGATAGTCTCCACCATTTGTATGACATTATCACTGCACTTCATGCCCTTAATAGTGGTGGGGCGACCGATCTGACCTCCTTTGTTGCCCAGGCTCGGTCTCTGGTCGAAGCTTGGATCCAACATCAGTCTCCTACTGTGGACCTTGCTATCCAACGTGCCCAGAAGGAAGCTGTTGGTATCGCCACGATGATGGCTTGGGTCCCGCATCACCTTCACAGTGTGCGGGCTCAGATCCTCTCCTCTACAGTTACCATGTCCTTCTCGGATGTATGCTCGATGCTTCTCAAGATCTCCCCGCCTCCGGATTTTTCTGGACCTTCTCCGGCCCTTTTCCAGCAGGCCCCTGCACCTCTACTGCCTCTCCCTTTTTCAGCTCGTGGGGGTCGTTCTGATTCTCGGGGACGTGGTCGGGGTGGCCGGTCGCGGCCTAAGTGTTATTTCTGCGGCAAAGACGGGCATCTTGAAGCCATGTGCTATCGCAAGCACGGTCGTCCTCCTCGTCCGCAGGCCTCTGTTGCTGTCACCGACTCCTCTCCCACTCGTACTGACCTCGACGAGGTTCATCTTCAGCTCCAAGATCTTCATGGTTTGCTCAATCGCCTGCCGGCCTCGATTGCCTCCGCTGCCTCCATCTCCAATAAAGGTATCGCCTGCCTCTCCACTGGACCGCGATGGATCATCGATTCTGGTGTCACTCATCACATCACATCTATTTGACTGTCTCAGTACTTGTCTTCTCCTCACCCAAGTACATTACTGTGGTCAATGGGGCAACTGTCCCTGTCTCTGGCTGTGCTGATATTTCTCTCGCCTCCTCCCTGCTCTTGCGCTCGGCTCTTCATGTTCCGGGCTCTCCTTTCAATTTAATTTCTGTCGGTCGTCATACTACTGACTTAAATTGCTCGGTGACCTTTACTTGTTCTTCTTTTCTGATACAGGATCAGCAGACACGGACTATCATTGGTAGGGGAGACTGCAGAACGGGCTCTACCTTCTTGATGACGCTCCTACTCTCCTCGCATCTGTCTCCTCTTCGGATTGGCATCGGCGTCTTGGTTATGCTCATCTTCTCCTCCTCCAGCAGGCTCTCTCGGATATATCTCTTCCTGCTTTTCAGTGTGAAACCTGTATTTTTGGCAAACAGCCACGTTTATCTTTTCCTTCTCATTGTACTCGGAGCTCTGCTCCTTTTGTTTTGGTACACTCCGATATATGGGGTCCGTACAAGATTACTAGTATTTCTGGCTACCGTTATTTTCTTACATTCATCGATGATTATTCTCGCATGACCTTGTTGTATCTCCTTCGCGATCGTTCTGGGCTTCCTCGCGTATTTCGGGCCTTCATTCTTGAGACTAGCACTCAATTCTCTACGCTCATTCAAACTATTCGCATTGATAATGCGCGCGAGTACACTGGCCATGACTTCGCGACCCTCTGCTCCGAGTTTGGGGTTATTCGCCAAACGTCTTGTGCATATACTCCACAGCAGAATGGTGCGCCGAACGCAAGAATCGTCATCTCTTTGATGTGTCTCGCTCTCTTATGCTTCAAATGCGGGTTCCCAAACCATACTGGAACTTTGCGCTCCCCACGGCCTGTTTTCTTATCAACTGTCTACCGTCCTCCGTCCTCTAGAATGCTACTCCCTTCAGCCTCCTATTTCCCTCCACTCCGGCCTTCCCTCTTACTCCCCGCATTTTTGAGTGTACATGATACGTTCACCACCTCGGCCTATCTACAGACAACTTGGATCCCCGTGCGGCCAAATATGTCTTTGTGGGCTGCTCGCGCACTCAAAAGGGCTATGTGTGTTATTCGCCCACTACCCGCAAGGTGACCGTTTCTGCGGATGTCACTTTCCGGGAAGATCTTCCCTTCTTTTCTGCTCTGGATCTCGCTCCTCTTCTGGAGCCCGTGGTGCGCCCTATCATCTCAGTTCCCCGGTCTCCACCTTCTCCTCTTCCTGCCCAGCCTCTGGTCCTTCCCCAACCACCTGTCATCCAGGTCTATTCTCGTCGCTCTCCTCGTCTCGTTGCCCCACTGCAGTCGGCTTCGACCTCTGACTCTCTGCGGCCTGCTGCTCTGGCTCCAGGCTCCACCGCTCATCCTATGACGAATTATGTCTCTCTTCATCGTCTTTCACTGTCACTTCTTCACTTTGTCACATCATTATCCTTTGTTTCTGACCTAAACTCTGTGCAGGAGGCGCTTCAGCATCCAGACTGGCGGGCTGCCATGGACGAGGAAATGACGGCCCTTTGGGCCAACCAGACCTGATTCCTTGTCACTTTACCTCCCGGTTAGCAACCTGTTAGGTGTAAATGGGTTTTCGTCATCAAACATGCTCCCGATGGCACTGTTGACCGTCTGAAGGCCCGCCTGGTGGCCCGTGGCTTCACTCAACAACGGGGCCTTCATTATGAGGAAACCTTCTCTCCGGTGGCCAAGCTCAACATCATTCATGTCCTGCTCTCCATGGTTGTGCATCGCCACTGGCCCATTCATCAGCTGGATATCAAGAATGAGTTCTTGAATGGTGATCTTCAGGAAACCGTATACATGCGCCAATCGGCCGGGTTTGAGACCACGGGGGAGTCTCGTGTGCGTCTTCTGAAGAAATCCATCTATGGTCTCAAACAATCTCCTCGGGCGTGGTTTGACAAGTTCAGCAAGGTTGTTCGGGACATGGGCTTCACTCAGAGTTCCGCAGACTTCTCTTTATTCACTCGACACCGGACAACAGGAACGGTCCTTCTGCTGGTTTATGTTGATGACATCCTGCTCACTGGGGATGATTCAAAGGGGATTCACGCGGTCAAACAACATCTTAGCACTGTGTTTAAGACCAAAGACCTGGGGCATCTTCGCTACTTCCTCGGTCTTGAGATCGCACGACGTCCAGATGGGCTTGTCCTCTCCCAACGGAAGTATTGTCTTGATCTGCTCAAAGATGCTGGCCAGTCTGGCTGCAAGCCAGCTACTACTCTGATGGAGGCAAATCACAAGCTATGTGCTCATACCTCTGATGATGATCTGTCTCTCCAGAACCCGGAATACTATTGACACCTTGTGGGAAAGTTGATCTACCTAACGGTCACGAGGCCTGATATATCGTTCGTTGTTGGGATTGTCAGTTGATTCATGCATACTCCACGTGTTTCTCATCTCAATGCGGTTGAACGGATTCTCCGATACCTTAAGGCAGCTCCGGGTCAAGGGCTGGTTTACAAAACCGCCAACTCTATTCCAACAATGGTTGCATATTCAGATGCCGATTATGCTGGCTCACTGGACGATCGCCGGTCAACCAGTGGGTTCTGTACATATTTGGCGGTCATCTCATTACATGGAAAAGTAAGAAACAAGTCGTGGTTGTTCGATCCTCCGCGAAAGCTGAATACCGATCGATAACATCAGTTGTTTCTGAACTCACATGGCTTCAAAGCCTCCTTGCTGACCTGGGGGTAAAACTTACTTCATTTATTGTTTTATTTTGTGACAATCAAGCGGCCATACACATAGCAAAGAATCTGGTGTTTCACGAGCGCACGAAACATATCGAGGTTGACTGTCATTTTATTCGGGAGAAAGTTCAAATGAAGAAACTTGAATTAAAGCATGTTTCGGGCACTAATCAAGTTGCTGACATTCTCATGAAGGCTTTATCAAGTACCTTATTTTACCAACGTTTATACAAGCTGGGTGCATATGACTTGTACGCTCCAGCTTGGGGGAGAGTGTTAGAGAAGCTCATTTGACAAAGGCTCATTATGTTCTTTTTAGTGTTATTTCTCTCTTATCTTTAGTCTCACATCATGTATAGGACCTTCCTCTTTGTTTCTCCCTCTTATAAATATGTACTCATTCTTTGTATTTGATACAAGTGAACATATATACAAGGTTCCTTTTTTCCTCTCTACAGGATGCATACCTAATTCTATATGAAATGCAAGGCAGTGATATGAACGTGATAGAACGTTACCGGGTAGTTTTTTTCTACAGGTGCGAACAAGAGAAAACACTCGATGCAGAATGAAAATGAAACCGGAGCGATATTATTAACAATAGCGTTAAAAGATACAATCTGAAGACAAACTTCTGCCAACTTTCGGAGGTTAGGTCATCCAAAAAGCTTCTCTCTCAAAAAAGCCCAAAATGCTAATGATCAAAGATCCCTCTTACACTGCCTAAAACCTCATGTTACAAGACAAAAGGCAATAAGATAATAGTATCAATTAATTAATACTAATCATTTCACAAATTAATTTAACTATGGCAGTTCGAAGATGCACTCTTGCAACCCTGCAAAGTGTTGTTTGAGTGTGGGCATGGTACCTGCACCATGTGTACTTTTGTAGAAGCGAGGTGATGGAAATCGACCAAGCAACATTGGGCGATTCATTATTATCGACATTTTTGGATCGTCGGATGGTTGATCGGACATCGTGATCGCGACCAGCTAGATTTATCATATTTTTATGTATTTTCTTTTATTTTTTTAGTTTTATTTAGAATGTTAGGCAAAATTACCAATCGGGCCATCGTGACCATTGGATTTAATTAACCTAATTCTCCCGCTCCCCCTCTTTATATAAACCCATGCAGTCTGTCCATGTGAGTATCGGGAGTTAAGGTTTCCTAGAAGAACTGCTCAGTCGTGAGAGGTGCGACTCCTCTCTCCAGCTCGGTTCGAAACCGAGAGGCTCCGCCGCCTTCACCACAACATTTCCTTGTCGCCGCCAGCTCCCCTTCCACTTCCAGCAGCCCCACCGACTTCATGTAGCCCTTCCCCTGCCGATCCAAGCTTCCTGGCCATTTCCCTCACCAAAACACCACCCGTAACTTCTCTCCAGCCCTCCACAATCCAGATATGTGCCTCTCCCCTCCCAGCCGCATATACCAGTCTCTCCACCTCTTCCCACCCAAAAATTCTACCATCCAACCCCTCCCCGCTATCAAACCCCACTGTCCAACACCTCCCCACTGTCAAACATCGTTGTCCAGGCCCTCCCCGATGTCAAACTCCGTTGTTTATCCCCTTCCCGATGCTAAATCCAGCGTTCAGCTCCTCCCCTCCCCATATCGCAACCCTCCAGCCCCTCCCCATCACTAACCCTACTTCCCCACTCCATACACATCACATTTAGCACCTTCACAAGCAATTCCCAGTCCCCCACCAGCCCTCCTCCATTTCCATGGTAACACCTCTCTGTATATCCACTCCAGCACCTCTCCAACACCATACCTACCCCTTTCCTTCTTCCAACAGCCTCCCAGCCCATTCCAGTCCATCTAACAGCTGCCACCCCTCTTTGACAACCTCTACACAGTATAATCTCCACCCCCTGACAACCACCAACATAATCGGATCTCCTCACAACCTCTGGCATTGAGTACGTGGTGAATTTTAACATTATAGTTTCATTCTCTCATTGTACGAGAACTATTTGTATTCTTTGAAATTATTGGACTCGTATCTATTTGTTGGCTTATTGCTCTCTTAATTGTGCATTGTATATATACATGCATTTACTTTTAACACACTTTCAATTAACTTGTAATTGTTATTTGCTTATTTCATTGCAATATTTGTAATCAACCGCAACGCCTGCACAGGATTTTAAAATTATTTTGTTTAATTAATTGTGCGCCGAAAAATACTTGCATGATTGAGTCATCACATGTGCATTCGTATTAGGGGTATCATTCGTTAGATCATCAGATTGTGTGCATGTTTGCATGACATTTTAGGGTTGGTCGTAGGTCCATTGCATTAGTCGCATGCTCGCTTGCATTGCATATAGGGTTAAGGCATCGCAAGCCCGTCACCTACAGATTTGTCTTGCGTCAAAATAATATCAGAGCCCCAGGTTAGAGCTTTATTTTAATACGCAATAGTAGATTCAATAGGTTCCTACATGACTAGTAATCGTCTTCATTCTTCTCCTCTATTTGGGGATTCGAAGTCCATCTGCATGTTCCTACACTGATTATTCTTGATCGCTGCACACCAATCCCAGAGATCATGTCGACCCCTCGACGCGATCTCTCTACGCTGACCCCCCAGCCCGGGCGAGTCGGGGAGGCTCCATAACATTTGCCCCTCCGACTCGCCCGAGACCTAGTCCGCACATCACTTGGCTGGGACTGCCCCTGTCGGGTTCACTCGCCGAGCACGGGGCTGTACACAATCCCCGCTTTTTCCGAGATTGCCCCAAGCTCAAAAAGAATCATCCAACCCTGGAAGACCGGCGAGTGCGACAGGGGTAGAAGGAATCTTGTGGTGGGATCCACAAACTGTTATATATATACCTGTATCCTGGGAGAATATTGTTGTCCCCCCTACCCTCCTGATTTTAGCTACATCATGCCTCTTTCCAAGGAGTTTCAAGAGAAACTCAACTGTGTCAGGGAGCTCAATTCCTCTCGCGCTGTCGAACTCCGACCATGGCTCTCCAACCAATCCCCGAGTGAATTACTGAAACGCAAGCCCGCGAAGATGGCTCAGCCCGACCCAATGGTCGGCGAGCCCGTCCTCAACGATCCGCCCTCCACGCCAGGCCGTGGACTCTCCTCTTCTTCTTCGAAGCTGGTATCTGAAGATTATACTTGCGCCCATTGACTCCCAATTAGACTACGTGGGAATAACCTCTCTGGAACTGTTTGCAGGCCGGTCAATCGAAGGGGAAGGAGGTTAGTGACGCTCCCGCCGATCATGGTACTTGCCAGCAAGATGATGTGGGTATCCCCCTGGTGTGGGTCGATTCCTCTCCCAAGGACTCGCACCCTCGAACCACTACCGACGATCATGTGAGAAACCTGGGTAATCCGTCTTACCCTTACGTCCTCTCTTGCTACCTTTCTCATCCATATTGCTTCTTTCCAGCTCCTACCTTCGGGACCACCGGCCTAGGCTCGTTGTTGCTGAAGTCGCCGGTCCGCGAACCCCTGCGTGATCCTACCCCTGATCCCTCACTCGCGGGGGGAGGCATTAGGGACATCCCCATTCCTCCCTTTGAACTGATCTCCGACCCGTGTTCCTTTCGTCCGGGTCACGGCAAGGTACTCGCCTCTCCTCTCGCTCGGCCTCACCAAGGACAGTCGGGCTCTTCCTGCCAGCCACACCTCCTGTGGATATCCACCTTGCATGGTTAATTGAAGCATTCACCGCATTTTGAACCCTGAGTCGCGTCTCATTTGGATTGTTATTATCGCAGGCCTTCCTAGACACTTTGAAGCCGAAGAGTCCTCCAACCCGGGACTCTACTCGTCACCTCCCTCTCCCAACTCGTTGGAAGGCTTATTGGGTGCCACAATCGACCCTGCCGAGGTGAAAAAGCGAACAATTGGGGTCCTCAAGAAGTATGGATTCATGATGCGCGAGATCCAAGAAGAGAGGGCTGTCGGCGAGCAGCGGTTGCACGTTCTCAAGCAGGACTACGTGATGCTAGCAGACGAGGTGAGGCGAGGATCGAGCAGCGAGATGACTTCCCCCGGACCACTCATGAACCGCATACAAGATAATATGCGTCTTGTAAACCAAGGCTTCGAGATGGTCCGCGAGTTTAATAATCTTCGCCGACCATCGGAGACGGGGGCGCAAGGTCGGGGTAGATGGAAATGGCTCCCGAGCTGAGCCTACCGGCTCTCGCCCCTTGGACCCTCAGGTCTTCTCGCGTCTTGTAGTAACTCTTCTCCCCCCCCCCCCCGTTGTATTTCTTCTTGAGGGCACTCACACAACTATGCTCAATAATTGTAATCATGTTTAATATTTGGTGCTTGTTGATCTCGCACGAATGTAATGTTCTGCTTTGAATTCGGCTGGCTTGCTGGTAGAATAGGTTGCGGGAAGTCGGCGCTGAGGCTAGCGAGTTGGCCCAAGAGAGCGGCTCGCTTCGCCCTAACTTTTTTTATAAATAGGACCCCCTCACAAACCCTTATCTCATCGCATTTATTGTAGTCACGTCCTATTGAACCAGACTTCTCGCCACTTGCACTCGCACAATGACCACTGCTAGGATGGGAAAGACACGAGCAAACGCCGACGGGGGGTCAAAATGCGCGAAGCAGTTTGCCGAGTATCCCTTCTTCAATGGGAATCCTTCTAAGCAAGAATACCTTGCCTTTGTGACTTCGTCCCTCCTGGGTTTACAGCGCGCAGGCCGGGAAGGGGCGAGGCGATCAACACCTTTCTTCCTGACAAGCTCGCCTTCCCCATCTCGCACTTCGAGGTGGGGCTGCGTCTTCCCCTCTGGCCAGAAGTTTGACAGGTTCTGAAGTACTTCGGGACCGTCCCCGCGCAGATCAACCCTAACGCGATTGTCATGTTGGTGGCTTTCGCGAGCTTCCTCCGGAAGGAACGGATCGCGTTCAATCCCAGCGTCTTTCGCAAGCTTTTCATCTACTGCTCCACCAACGACAGAGTCGCCTTCTTTGCCAGCTCGCAATTCAAAGTGCGTGAGACCGCTAGCAAGAACCATCACTGGTTCACCAAATTCGTCTTCATCAAGGGCGATATCGGTACCATCCCTTACTCGCTCATTCAACGAAGCGAAGAGACATACCGGGCGCTGACTGTATCGGGCGACGACTACAACCTCCATCAATTTTTCCTTCACAAAGATTTTGAGGTCGCCTTCCTGCAAAGGGGCCTCGACTCGCTCCTGCCGGTTCTTCCTGGTGAAGGTTCGTCTCCCCCCCCAGCCATACTTTGGACTCGCCAACAAAATGTTTTCTTCTGATGATGATGCTAAGTTCGTTCCATGTAGGGGAGCGACTGATCCCAGAGCATCCGCCTTTTGCGGATTTTGGGTTGTACCCCGACCCGCTCGCCTGAGAGAGGGCAGCTGCGGCGGCGTGCAGGAGGGAGCAGGAGACCACCGGACAACCCAGTGGCCTGAAGCGACCTGCCCCTGCCGACTCCAGCTCGTCGCTCCCTCCGCCGCCGGAAAAGAGGCTAAAAAAGTCGGTGGTGTCTAAGGGTAAGCAGGTCCAGAGGAACTCGCCTGAAAAGGAATGAGGAGGGAGCGACGTCCCTGGGTCACGAGACGTGGTGATATCTGAAAACCGTGAGGCGGGATTATCGAGTGCTCACCGTAACTTCGGCCTCGGCGGGAAGGCGAAGGATCAGGTCGACGAGCCCATGGTACTATGGGACGAGAAGATCAACTGAGTCTCCATTTCATCTCTCCTCCCTTCCTGGTCCGAGCGCCGACCTTCCAGCGGGCATGCTTTCGCACTTGGCTTCGGGCTCTACGATCGCGAGGACGTTGAGTCCTATGACGACATGACGTTGCAGCGACTCGCCCATGAGTGTACGCGAGCCCAGATGCATTCCATGGAGCTCGTGTATATGTCCGTTCGTCGTGGTTTCACCCTCAACCGCAAGTGGACTGATGCCGAGGAGGCTCGGGCTCTCGCCGCGGACGAGGTGGTGGACCTGAAGCGCAAACTCGAGATCGCTGAGAACCTTCTCGAGAAGAGCTCTGGCGGGGTGGTAAGTGTTAGTCATCCCCTCCCCATTTCCTTTAACTTGCTTAGCTCATTCCTTTCTACCTTCCATCTCGCAAGATGTTGCGACCGCTGATCGCCTACGCACTCGAGCTGCTGACCTCGAGGGAAAAAAATCAACTGCTGGAGGGACAGAATAAACAGCTCCAGGCTGAGGTTACTCGTCTGGTTGACACTCCTTCCCTCATCTCGCGGCGAGCTGAGCGGTCAAGCCAAAAAGCCACAGATGTAGAGCGAGGTGGAGGTCAGAGATGATGAGGGTCACCTCCATCAAGGCCGCCGACCACACACTATAGGTCATGCGGGACCTCAAGGTGTTGACGTCGGACTGTGAGGAGGTCACTGCTAAAGACTTGGTCCCCGAGTTGTGCATCCCCATCCCCATCCATGGCGAGGAGGACGAGCTCGACTCGCTCTTCGACGAAGTGGAGGGCTGGAGAGACAATCTGTCTGGGGGAGGCGACTAGGGGACTTGTTGTAATCTTTTTTTGCAATGATTTCTTCCCCCACCTTTGTATACTCGCCGGGAGGCGATTTTCTTTTTGGTAATCAGATATATGTTAATGAAATTTTACTTGTCAATTTGCACATTATTTTAATGCCTCGTTGCCACGTTGCCCTCGTACGTGTACCCCACTTTTGAGGCGCAACTTCTCTAAGGTAAAACTTGATGCTAGCATCCATCCGAGTTAGGTCAGAACACGCGCCTATATTAAGGCCACGAGATCTCGCCCCACTTGGTAGTCAGGGTCGACCCACTCGCTGCTCCTGAGCCCGCGATCTTCTCATGATCAGACGAGTAATCCGGAGGCGTGATTTTCCTGAGGCAAACATGATAGGGTAGCTCGTAGTCGTAGAGGGCAATCTCGCGCATTCCGCACACTCGCCTACTAGTTCTCGCCCCCCCTGGGGACTAAGCGCGAGTGGGAGGCTAGGTTCGGCTCGGCTTTCTACTTCATGGTGCTTGGTGTTGATTCATTGAGGCGTGCGAGTATCCCCAGCCGACGAGATCCACCCCCGAACGACCGTATTCGCTTTCTCTCTACACCGTTTGCCGAGTAGTTATTGCCCCTCACCAGTTGGCGAGATCCTGGCTGGCGCGAGTCTGGTCAGCTAGATCTGCTTGGTCCAACATTTCAACCTACCCGCGAGTGATTTTCAGCCCTGCCATCTAATGGGAGCCCGGTCAGCGGGATTTTCTCAGGGTCAATATTTCCAACAACCTCCACCGAGTGACTTCCAACCCTGCAAGCTAGTGGGAGCCTGACAGCGGGATCTTCTCAGGGTCAACATTCTCATTACCACTGAGTGATCTCTAACCCTGTCAGCTAATGGAAGCCTGGCAGCGGGATATTTTCGGGCTCAACATTTTCATCAACCGCCACCGAGTGACTTCCAGTTCTGCCAACTAATGGGAGCCTGTCAGCGGGATCCTCTCGGGGCCAACACTCTCATCACCACCGAGTGACTTCCAGCCCTGCCAGCTAATGGGAGCCTGACAGCGGGATCTTCTCGGGGTCAACATTTTCATCAACCGCCACCGAGTGACTTCCAGCCCTGCCAGCTAGTGGGAGCCTGACAGTGGGATCTTCTCGAGGCAACATTTTCATCAACCACCACTGACTGACTTCCAGCCCTGCCAGCTAATGGGAGCATGACAGCGAGATCTTCTCAGGGTCAACATTTACACCAACCGCCACCGAGTGACTTTCAGCCCTGTCAGTTAATGGAAGCCTGACAGCGGGATCTTCTCGGGGTCAACATTTTCATCAACTGCCACCGAGTGACTTCCAGCCCTGCCAGCTAATGGGAGCCTGTCAGCGTGATCTTCTCGGGGCCAACACTCTCATCACCACCGAGTGACTTTCAGCCCTGCCAGCTAATGGGAGTCTGCTAGCGAGATCTTCAACATTTTCATCAACCGCCACCGAGTGACTTCCAGCCCTGCCAGCTAATGGGAGTCTGTCAGCGGGATCTGCTCGGGGCCAACACTCCCATCACCACCGAGTGACTTCCAGTCATGCCATCTAATAGGAGCTTGACAGCGGGATCTTCTCAGGGTCAACATTCTAAACTTCCCATTTACTCACACAGTTCATTTGCCAAAGATCTGGAGCATCAAGAGACTTAATATTAAAAAAGAATATGTTACATACAAGATTCAAGGATAGAAACACTTCAAATCAACACCGCTCCAGGTGTGACTTAGGGTTTCCCCCTCCGCATTCTGGAGGCGATATCCCCCTGACTTCAGCGCTTCCTCAACGATGTATGAACCCTCTCAAGTTGGGTGAAGCTTTCCCACCGTTGCTGATCTTCCCGCGGCATCCACCTTTTTCAGTATCAGGTCCCCCTCTGCGAACTGCTTAATCCTGACATGCTTGTCAAAATATTTGGTCATTTGTCGCTTGATTTCTTTCTGTCTGACGGCAACTACATCGCGGAGTTCCTCTATCAGATCTAGAGAGTCGTAGCCCCTCTTCATTCTCTATCCTCCATTCCTCATCTCCTTCCTTGACAACTACTATTCGCGGCGATAGGACCTCGAACTCCACGGGCAGGACGGCTTCACAACCGTGAGAGAGCTTGAAAGGGATTTCTCTGGTGGCCGTGTTGGGGGTCGTCCTCAAGGTCCATAATACTGAGGGAAGTTGTTCTACCCAACTTCCTCTCAGGTTTTTCAACTTCTTCTTTAAGAGGTTCACAATGACTTTGTTCGCCGCCTCCACCTGCCCGTTACTCTGTGGGTGGTGGACGGAGGCAAACCGGAGGTCTATTCCCACCTGAGTGCAGAAGCCGATGAACTCTTCGCTAGCGAACTGAGGTCCGTTGTCAGTGACTATGGCCTGGGGGAGCCCATGCCGGCATATGATTTCTCATACGAAATTATGAATCACCTGAGAGGTCACCTTGGCTAGCACCTTCACTTCCAACCATTTTGAGAAGTAGTCGATCATGACCAAGAGAAACCTCCTCTGCCGGCTTTCCTGGGGGAAGGTCCAACAAAATACATCCCCCAGATGGCGAAGGGTCAAGGCTCTGTGATGCTCCTCAGCCTCTGGGCAGGCAAAAGTTGGAGTTGAGCGTATAACTGGAACTTTTGACACTTCTTTGTGAATTCCATTGCATCCTTCCTCAGGGTCGGCCAAAAGTATCTCTGTCGGACCACCCTTGCCTCCAAAGTTCTGCCTCCCGAATGACTGCCGCATTTGCCGGAGTGCACCTCCTCCAGGATCTTTGAAACTTCCTCCTCCGCTACACACCGGGCCAGGAACCCCGAAAGTGCCTTCCAAAGCAACACTCCTTCGTGCATCAGGTAGTAGGCTGATTTGTGCCTGAAGCGCTTCACATCCTTGACCTCTTCCGAAAGTTTACCTGTGGTTAAGAAAGTTATGAAGGGGTTTACCCATGAGGGGCGTCGATCCACCTCCATCACTTCACCCTCCTCGATTGACGGGCGAAAGAGTTCTGTTAAAGAACCCACCGACCCTTGGTCCGAACTTGGCTAGTCGATCAGCTTTGACATTCTCCTCTCGGGGAACATGTCGAATGAAAAACGTTTGAAACCCATTGATGATCCCCTTCAGCTTGGTTAAGTACTTCAATAGGGTGGACTCCATGGCCTGGTACTCGGCTTTGATTTGCGACGCCGCCACCAGCGAATCAGTGAGTACCTCCACATCTTGCACCCTCAGCTCTTTGGTCAGGCGCAGCCCTGCTATCATAGCCTCATACTTAGGCTGGTTGTTAGTAACTGGGAAATGTAGAGTCACGGTCTGCTCTATCGTGACCCCCAGTGGACTAACCAACTCTACTCCGTCGCCCAAAGAATGCTTCCCTGACGGTCCGTCAACCCGCACCCTCCAGGCAAACTGCGGTGGGGGGATTTCTCCTCTCACCTCAACGACATAGCCGGCCAAGAAATCGGCTACCGTCTGTGCCTTGATCGAGAGTCGTGGCACAAAAGTGATGTCAAATTCTCTCAACTCGATGGACCATTTGGCCAACCTTCCCAAGTGTTTCACCCCTTCAAAGATCTCGTGAAGGGGGTAGTCCGTTACCACCTTGATCGTGTATGCTTGAAAATACGGCCTAAGCTTCCTAGCTGTGATAACCAACGAGAAAGCCATTTTCTCTAGGATCGGATAACGAAGCTCAGCTTTCTTTAAGATCTTGTTGACATAATAGACGGGAAGCTGCTTCTTACCCTCCTCTCGGACCAGGACGGAGCTCACGGCCTCAGCTCCCACTCCCAGATACAAAGTTAGGTCCTCCCCTTCTTTGGGTCCCTGGAGGAGTGGGGCCCGGGAGAGCTGACTCTTTAACGCCTGCAATGCTTCCTCGCATTCTTTTGTCCCTTCAAACATTTGATTTCCTCGCAACACCTTGAAGAAAGGTGAGCACTTCTCCCCTGTCTGGGAGAGAAACCTACTCAACCCGGCGAGCTTCCCTGTCAAGCGTTGAACTTCCTTGGTGCTACGTGGTCATTCCAACTTCATTATGGCCTTCACTTTGTCAGGGTTGGGTTCCACTCCAGCATGGGTGAGAAGATGGCCTAGGAATTTTCCCATGCATACCCTGAGGACACACTTCAAGGAGTTCATTCGCATTTCGAACTTCTGCAAGGTAGCGAACGTTTCTTCCAAGTCAAGCAGGTGAGAGTCCACATCTCTGCTTTTTACCATGAGATCATCTACGTACACCTCCAAGTTCCTCCCCCTCTGCCCCTTGAAGATCTGATCCATCAGATAGTTGGACAACATGTTATCACCATTCATACTCTGGATGTATTGAGAGTAATGAGTAAAAGTCAGAAAGCTCTGAGAAGGGTGCTCAGGTGTTGTAGCGAGTACTCCAGGCTCACAAGCAAAATGTTGAAAAATGGAAACTACTATGTTGTAGAAGTTGCTATATGATGAAAAATTAAAGTACATCTTGACCCCAATTCATTTTTAACGCGGGCAATATTGGGAACAATGCCAAACGATAGTGTTAATGCAGGTTATAGGAATCATTTTTATTGGGTCATTACTCATGAGAGATAATGTTGTGTGATTGTGTAAAAGTAACACGGTAGCTCCAAATTGGATCAAATTGTTTGAGATACACAATTTAAGCTAATAAATCTTGTTAGAAATTGAAAAGAGGCTACGATGGGTTGTCCAAGAATGAATGTGATTTTTAAAAAAATAGTGAGAAACCGAAACCGCACCGCAAAAACCGACTGCAAACCGCACCGAATCGAAACCGCACCGCACGGTTTCGGTGCGGTGCGGTTTTAGTTGATAAAAAACTGCACCCATGCGGTGCGGTTTTGGTTTGGGCCCAAACCGCACCGCTCGCAGGCCTAGGTGATACTTGATACGGATTTCTCTCACTTCAGTGAGGAACTTTAGTCCATTGAGTGGTCCATCATTTGATTCTAACACAAGACATGCGGCCTCAAAAGAGAATGAGTATGAGCAGCCAGGTGATTTTATATTGATGTTTCCCACTTCAGCCCACTGTAGTCCAGCACATTCCATCTCCCATCTCACTCAGCAACCGGCACATATACCTGTTTCCCCTCCCTTACCCACTGTCACCCCAGCCATCCTTAATATCCCACTATAGCAGCCACTCCATTGCTGCCCCTCTTGCAACCTCAACACCACCCACTACAACACCCCATTGCCGCCCCTCTAAGTCCCCCTCCACCTCATAGTCGGCCCATCCCCAAGCCCACAACCTCCTCTTCCCTCACTAAATTCCCCCAAACAATTCCTTATTCCCCTTAATTTACATCTTCGACGATCACCGGAATACGTCTCTGGACACCTCTAGTGATCCACCGCCATTTTCCCTTTTATTTCCCATCACTTTATATTTTCAGTGACCACCGGAAAATATCCCCGACGGCCACCTCCAACCACCACCAACCGCCCAGTCGGCAGCCACCACCACACCCATAACCGCCTACATAACTTCCCCACTACCCCACTTCCTCCTCTTCCCGTAATTTTAAGAGCCGCTCCTAAAACAAAGAAAACCACCCCCACAACTTCCACCCAGCTTTGTGAATATCGGTCGACATGTCCGACATGTCGACCGACATGAAGATTTGAGAGTAAAAACGACACGAAACCGTTTTAAATTTGGGTCGTGGCGTTTTGAAAAAAACGGGCCGATAACCGACATACCGGCCCCAAAAAACGGGCATATCGTCCGTTTTTCTAATTAATTTATTATTATTGTTTTAATAATGAAATGAGCGGGGGCGGGCCGCTGCTTTAACTCCCCCGACCCCGCTCATTTCATTTCATCCCGTCGCTCCTACCCTAGCTCTCCCTCGCGCGCTATCAGCTCTCTAACTTCTCTGGTTCTCTGGTGCTTTCCTTCTCTCACGCGTTGTCGGCACTCTATCTGGTTCTCTGGTGCTCTCCCTCTCTGGTTCTCTAGTGTTCTCCCTCTCTCTGGTTTTGTGGCTCGTTGGTGCTCTCTAGATCTCTGGTTATGTGGTTCTTTGGTGCTCTCCCTCTCTCACGCGTTGTCGTCATTCTATCTGGTTCTCTGGTACTCTCCCTCTCGTTGGTTATCTGTGGCTCACTGGTGCTCTCTAGCTCTCGGGTTCTTTGATTCTGTTCTCTGGTGCTCTCTAGCTCGTCGGTGCTCTCCTTTCTCTCTCGCGCTAGTGCTTTCTTCTCTCTGCCTCCCCCTCTCATTCTCTCGCTCTGCATTTTGATTTTTTGTGTTGGTTGTTGTGTTAGATGTTATCATGCTATTGTTGTCTTGCGTCATGCTGCCATATTGGCCAGCTGCCCTATTGTCTTGCTCCTTGTTGTCTTATTTGTCAGTTGTAGCATGGTGGCTGCTTTGTGGGTTATTGAAATCAATGACTCATTTAGTTGTTGGTGGCTGTCATCTTGCCTTATTAGTTCAGCAAGACATGGTGGCTATCTTGTGGATGACTTGTTGGTTGTAGCATGGTGGTTGCACTGTTGCCTTATTTGCCTTATTAGTTGTTGTCTTATTTTTATTTGAGTTGTTTATTAGTCAACAAATGATTTGAAATACTCATATTAATAGTTATTTATCCAACTTCATTTTGCAATCAATGATACATGTATATTCAATCTCATTTTTAGTTTCCTTGCTGCTTTATGTCTTTTGATAAATAAAATGTGGGACGTTTTGAAAGTTTGAATGATACTTGAATGTTTTGTTCCTCTTGTTTGATACTTTGAAAGTTTGAATGATAGTTATAACTTTGTATACTAGTATACTACTGAGAATGCAAAATGTTGTTGGATAAATAAAATGTTGCGTGGATAATATAAAAGATGTATGAAGATATAACGATGTAATGAAGTTATGGGGCTTTTCTGATGTTGATTTTTTTCAACTAGTAATTTTTCTCGTGATGTGGTCATGTAAAATATTTTTTCATTTCATCTAACTAATATTACTTTTATTTTTTGCCCTATTAATTTTAATGATGTATTATGTATTTATCTATAATAATTAATACATTGTGTTGTCATTTTAATTTTCACAGTATATTGGTAAAGGCTTAATGGTGCTGATATGTCGTAGCTTAAAACAATGGCTATCAAAATTTTAAGTTTGACTACTTCATCCTCTGGTTGTGGGAGGAACTGCAGCACCTTCGAGATGGTATGCATTAATTTAGTTATTTAGTTAAACATTAATATCTTATTATATGATTATATGCATTATTTAACTTTTTCAAAAAAAATTGTAGATACATTCTAAAAAGAGGAATAAACTCGATAGCAAAAGATTGAACGATTTAATATTTGTAAAGTTCAATGATTTTTCGAAGTCGAAATATTTAGATACATCTCGAGATCCATTGGCAGCTGAGAATGTTGATTCTGAAATGGCACAAGAGTGGATGGTAAATGTTGATCCTGAGGAGGATGAAAATGAAGATGGCGATAATGAAGTCTTTTCGGGAGAGGGGCTGACATGCGCGCAAATTGGCAATATAGTCGATGTTGATCATGATGAAAGGAGGCCTCAAAGACTAGCTACAAGCAAATAAGTGACAATTAGTTATCAAAAAGGGGAAAGAGAAAAGTATTTGAGGTGCACGAGGGAGATCTAGAGAGTTCATCAGATGAAGATCATATTCTATCTACTCTGCCGACTATAGATGGGTCTTTAAATAATGAAGAATGAGGTATGTTTGAAATTCGATTTTTGAAATTTTGATCTTAAAATCACTAGTTTTACAAATTTTCATTTTTAAAGTGTTGTATGTTAAATGTTACATATAATTGTTAATATTTAAAAGTTCAATATGTTGTAAAATAGGTAATACAGTGACATGTATAAAAAATAACATTTAATTACATATATAATTAATTAAATATTAAAATCCGATATATGAAATATCTCTGATATATCCTCCGATATATAAAAAATGGACATGAAAACCCAAACCGAAGTGTCCCCGACATCCGACATCTGCAACACTGCTTCCACCCCATGGTCGGCCTCTCCCCTCCCTTAATTTCAGCCACACGTGAAGCCATTAATTAATCCTTAACTGAAGTCTCACCTCCCACTTAGCTATTATGGGCCTACTCGGAATGGTGTTCGGAGGAATGGTCGGAGGTGGAGATGATGGTAGAGGAGATACTACAGAGTCATGACCGTGACCGCCTATGTCGGGCTTCCTCAAGGAGAGAGGGTTTTCATGCTATTTTTAGAGTTTAGAAAAATAGAACTTCATTCATTAATTACTTAATACAAAACTCCTCTGAACACCAATGACACAACTATGAATACATCAATAGGCTAAAATATTAAAATATAACGACGACTACGATTGGACTCATATGACGCTAATAATACACTCGACTCAATACATAAATAATATTATAACAAAATATGACCAGATAACTGTCAAATGGATTCATAACATCTCCTCTGTTCTTGAAATCGAGCTAGTAACGCCCCAAATTTCATTGCATTAATTCTAATTTCAGGGCCCGATTGCGAGAAAAACTATTCGAGCAGGCAAAGTTTGGAGGTATCATTTCTTTTTAATTAATGTTTCCTAGTATCAAGATTGTAATACAAATTATTTAATTAAAATCAATAATATATATAAATAAAATAGAATTAAACCCCCTTAAACCTTCCCCTACGATTCAAAGCTCAAGCTAGCGCAAGATCAACATCACGACCCCACAAATCGACGCCCTAACCACACGCCTCTTTTAATTTCCTGCAACTCCCCTCTTGCGTCGCACGATTAAACCCTCACCCTCTTCACATTCCCGTAACTGTTCGGTGGGGAAAACCGCTCTCGTTTCTAGCGTCGGTAAGTGTCCGCACGATTTCTTCTCCTTACTGGTCGATTGAGAGGACTTTAGGGCAGCATCGCTTCTTCCTCTCAGTTTCAGTCGGCTCTCCCTCTCTCTGCGCGCGATTTGCTTACCATTCGCAGCTTCAGATGGTTTTCCCTCTAGCAATTGTAGGCTCTCCTCCCTCGGCAGTCCTCGGCAACCTCCTCTTTTACTATCCAAGCGTCGTAGGAGGCTCTGCTTCAACCCTAGCTGACGGGAAAAATTTTGGAATCACCGCTTTTGGTTTTGGTAAGTGTCGTTCATCTTTCTCTCCACGTCTTTTGCGGGAATCGTCATGATTGATGCCCAACATTGATTACTCTACGTTCCTCTCGCTCCAAATTCAGGAATCAAAATCTCGGCCTTCCCCAATCTGAAATCACTCACCTATTTTTGGGTTTAACCACTGTTGGATCGAGGTAACGCTTTCGTTTGCGTTCTTTTCCTCCATAATTAGTTATTGGTTATCATTTTGAGTAATTTCCACTGAAACCCTAAAAGGGAAAAACGTCTAAATTTGGGTTTCCGTTTGGAATTCAGATTCTGGTAATCGTTGGAGTTAAGGATTTGAGAAGTTTCACATTTAACTCCAAGTCAAGGTGAGACTTATGTCTCTGAAATTTTTTTCAAGGAATTTGGTTCCTACTATAGGATTATACCAGTAGGAATCGTTTCTAATTTTAGAAAATTTTGGGTTTTATATTAAGGTTTCCCCAGCTCTTAGGAAGGTGAATTCTCGTCCCTATTGGAGGAGTTTGAAGTGGACAGATTTATTCGAAAGAGAATCATGTCGCCTCGCCACGTTTACGAACGTCGAAACACCGCTGTAAGAAATTTGACTCATTTTAGTTAAACATATTTGTTTGTTTTTAATTCATGTTTTAACTAAGTCAGTATACGCACTTGAAAGTTACAAGTTCTTATAGTCAGAACCAAGTTAAAGGGTATGTACACTTAGGCTAAATTATCAGATTCAGTTACATGAAAATCTTTAACCTAGTGTACTTAACTAGAACACTACCCCATGAGAGTTTCGCTGAATACTAGTCTAGATCAATTCAGAAAATGGTGAGAGAGGTTCGCCCTCGTAATTTGGTGGAGGCACACCACCGTGTTCATAGGGCTAGTAGGCCACCACATGAGTATCAGGCTTAGGGTCAATGACCCTTGTTTACAGATACGGAACTCCTCAGATAGGAGTCGCTGTTCCTCTTGAGGGACATTCAGTTCAGGTAACCATCAACTTTGCCACTCATACTGCAGTTTCAATTTGTGCACGGACGCCGCTAATAACAAGATTCGGTGGGAAAGCGGCGGACGGTCCGTCGGGGTCAGTGAAGCGAGGGGCGGCAGAGCAAGGGCTGGTGGGAAGGAGATCACGATGTTTGACGAAGGTGGCCCAAGGTGGGGTGGCACCACCACGGGAGGTGATGGAGGAAGAGCAATCACCGCTAAGAGCGGTGGCACGTCAGCGGCTGGCGAAGATGACAATTTCACAAGAAGAGGCGGCGGCGGCAAAGGAGGCAACTCCGGCGAAAGAGAAGCTATCAAATTATAAAATTTGGGGAGGAGCGTGGTCATAGTGTCCTGACAACGGGCTTCGGCGTCCCGAAGGCATGCGTCCCAGGAGATCATCATTCCCTTTATTCAACGGAGGGCAACAATCTTTGCGACACTAAGCTTGCCCTCCATAATAATTAATTAATTACCTAATTAATTCAATAGAAGAATTAATTAAAATAATTAATTAACAACATAAAGCTGTAGTGGTTTTATGGGAAAGGAGAGGCATGGTTTCTCCACATGAGGCTTTTAAAAAGTAAAGTAAAGTTGCTGCTTTGGGAAGGGAGCGAGGCAAGTGTCTCGACAGCACAAATCAGCATGTTGCGAGAAGGGAATAGGCGGAGTAGACGATGCACAAATCAGCAGTGATATGGGCTCGATGGAGAGGTCGCCTGTTCAGAGGGATGGGGCTAGAAGGCGTGGGGCTCGAAGGAAGTAAGCGAGTAGCATGGAGGGGGGATGTCGTGTCGGTGACGTCGTTGCAGGCAGCACGCCGCATCCAGAGGATGAAACAATCGAGTCTGTCTTGCCGTTTCCGAAGAATGAGGGACGCTCGGGTGCTACTGGTGTCAAAAGGGATGGAGCGTGTTGAGTCTCGACCTGCAAATGGTGTGTTGTCCCGTAAAGAAGTCGGGAGGCGGATTCTGGAGCGGAGACGAAGAAGGTTGCAGCGACAGAAACAAGAAGGATGAAGATCCATCGATGATAAATTTGGACGAGCGAAACAATGGCTGAACACTGTAAGGATAAGTGTGGCTTGCTATTGTCGAACCACGGAGGAAGAGGTTGCGATGTGTGCCGCGGAACAAGACCGGTCAATATGATACCAAAGTTGTTACGGGTCTATTCGGAATGGTGGTCGGAGGAGTGGTCGGAGGTGGAGATGACGGTGGAGGAGATATTACGGAACCATAAATGAGGCTACCTAAGCAGGGCTTGCTCAAGGAGAGAGAGCTTACATGATCTCTTTAGAGTTTGGGAAAATAGAACTTCCATTATTCATTACTTGATACAAGACTCTGAGGGTCAATATATAGGACCCCCAATGGCACAATTGTAAATACATCAATAGGCACTAAAATCTTAAAATATAACGACGATTATGATTGGACTCATACGACGCTAATAATACATTTGACTCCATTAAAGACATAAATAATATTATAATAATAATATGACCAGATAACTAACCGGCTGGATCCACAACATGAGCCCAACCGAATCCCCACTTCCTTTAATTTAGAAATTATTCCTAATTTCGCCTCCCCTCCCCCCCCCCCCCCAGACAGTACCCCCTCATTCCACTACCAGCCGGCCCCCACTTCCCTAATAATTCTAACCCCTCCCAGAACCGGTCAACCCTCAATCAAAAAACCCACATGGAACCACTATATCACCCCTTGCCGCCCTCCCCCCACCCCCCCCCCCCAAACACCCCGCACCCAACAACCCTGTTGGAATTAACCCCCCCCCCCCCCCCCTCCAGTCGGCTCCCCCCTGTGATAGGAAGATCTGGGATGTTTTAGCCTTCCTGCTCTCCCAGTTGCTGTCCAGGACCCCTATTCAGCCACCTTACTGCTCGCTATGCCGCAGACAGCCATCCTTAACATCAGAGAGGTCTTAACTCAACCCCGGGAGGTCCCTCCAGCTAGCTAGCCCCAACCCTACAAAAGCATTTCCTGCCCTCCCCTCTTTATTATTTTGCAAAGTTCAAGGTGTGTGTTATTTTTTTATACTATTGGGTATTGTATTTGTTCGCTACTTAAAGAAATGGTGATTTATAAGTTTTGTTTTCAATTGTTTTAGTCTTTGTATTTGCTCATTCAACTACTAATTTGATTTCGTGCATTCTCGCACCTATACTCCGCCCTTATTACCTCTCTTTAATAGATTTATTCAATTGTGTCAAAATCAAGTCATTGTTTTATCATATTTTTTAAGCATGATTTCGTCAACCGTTGCATTTGCATCTATTAGAAAAGCCCATGTAAAAAGGCCCATTTAATGGCCTATTTTTTCTTCTTCCTTCTTTAGTCCCACATCATGTATAGGATTTATTCTTCTCTCTTCTCTCCTATATATTTGTATTCTCTCCTTGTATTTACATACTGAAATAATACATACAAGCTTTGGGCTCTCTCAACATGGTATCAGAGCCAGGTTGCGTCTAGCCGCGGACTGCCCCTTCTCTGTCCGCCCGGTCTCCTGCGGACTGCCCCTTCTCTGTCCGCCCGGCCTCCTGCGGACTGACCCTTCTCTGTCCGCCCGGTCTCCTGCGGACTGCCCATCTGCTTCTGTCCGCCCGGTCTCGTGCGGACTGCCTTCTGCATCCGCTCCGGTCTCGTGCGGACTGCCCTTCTGATTCCGCTCCTCTTCTCTCCCTCCGTGGTTCCACCCTCCCCAGGCTTCTTATAGCCTTCTTCTGCTCTGACACGTGGGGCCCACCTCTCTCCATCCGCTCCGGACGATCATTCCTGTCCGCTGCGGGCTCTGCTTGTATCCGCTCGAGCCTCTCTGCTCGCGGACTGCTACCTCTAGCAGTTTTCTCTCTCTCGCTGCGGGCTCTGCTTGTATCCGCTCGAGCCTCCCTGCTCGCGGACTGCTCCTTCTTGTCCGCTGCGGGCTCCGCTTGTATCCGCTCGAACCTCTTTGCTCGCGGACTGCTCCCTTTAGCTTCTCTCTCTCTCTCGCTCGCTGCGGGCTCTGCTTGTATCCGCTCGAGCCTCCTTGCTCGCGGACTACCCCCCCCCCCCTAGCTCGCTCCTTTTTTGTCCGCTCGAGCCTCTGCTCGCGGACTCTCTCTCTCCGCCTTCCCTTGCGGACTGCTCCTGTCCGCTGCGAGCTCTGCTTGTATCCGCTGTGCCCCTCTTCCAGCGACCTGCCCACAGTTCGCCGCGACCTCTTGCGGACTGCTCCTGTCCGCTGCTGCGACCTGCCCCAGTTCGCCGCGGCCTCTGTCGCGGACTGCTCCTGTTCGCCGCGGCCTCACTCAACTCGCCGCGACCGCAGACCGCCGCGGCCTCCAGCCCGCCGCGACCTCCAGACCGCCGCGACCTCCAAGTCTGCTGCGGGTTGTTCTCTCCGCGCCCTGCTGCTCTTCAGTCGCCATGTCCTCCAGCGACTCCACTACCGCTCAACCCCCTGCCGACCGCGTGGCTCCTCTCGAACTCCGGGATGAGCTTCGGATCACTACTATTTCTCTCTCTGGCAAGGCTAATTTCATTCCCTGGGTCCACTCTGTGCGTAGCCCCAGTAGGAAAACAAGCCGCGAACAACAGAGAGCGCACAGAATCAGAAAGAAATGACCGTGTGCTCTGATACCATGTTAGAAAGTAGAGAAAAGAAGCGAAAAGTAGAGAACAAGCGAATAAACTTTTGAATAATCGAAATTTTATTATCCAAAAAAGATATCATTTACAAAGGTATGGCCTCCCTTATATAGAATGGAGGAGATAAGAAAGAGAGTATACAAACAATGTGGGACTAAACATTTACAGTACTGGGCGGCTAGAATAATGGAGACCGCATAGGCCGCGCGGTTAGACAGATGGGCTAACCGCTCGGCAACTCCAGCAGGATAGAACAGGCCGCAGAGGTAGACCGATAGACCGCCCGGTCTCCAGGCACCAGATAGACCGTCAGACCGCACGGTTAACAAACCGCTGGATCAGACCGCTAAGCCGCCCGGTCTAATACTTCAACAGATAGCTCTCCTCCGACTGGTACGGATCTTGAGGCTCTTCGCCTACAGCTGCAACAACTCCAGGGGCTCCTCAACCCCCCTTCTGCTTCCCATGCCTCCACCTCTCATGCAGGTATTGTCTCCACCTCCGCTGCAGGTACTGCCTGTCTCTCTTCCAGCTCTCGCTGGATCCTGGATTCGGGAGCCACCCACCACATCACTTTCATGCGGCCGCCCCAGTTCTCTCCTGCTGCTCACCCCCCGTCTATTACTGTGGCCAATGGTGCGCTTGTCCCGGTCTCCGGCTGCGCGGACCTCCTCCTTCCTCGCTCTCTCTCTCTTCGCTCCGTTCTTTATGTGCCGGCCTCGTCTTTTAATTTACTCTCTGTTGGTCGTCTTACTACTGATATGAATTGCTTTATCACCTTCACCTCTTCTGGTTTTTTGATACAGGATCGGCAGACGCGGATTACCATTGGTAGGGGTCGGCTGCAGAACGGGCTTTACCTCCTCGATGTCTCTCTCACATCCCTTTCCTCCGTTTCCTCGTCTGATTGGCATTGTCGGCTTGGGCATGCCCCTCTACCTATCCTCCAGAAGGCGCTTCCAGACATTTCTCTTCCTGCTTTTCAATGTGATTCTTGTATTATTGGCAAACAGCATCGCTCTTCTTTTCCAGCTCATTGTACTAGGAGCTCAGCTCCCTTTTGATTTAATACATTCGGATATTTGGGGCCCCTATAAAGTTCCTAGCATTTCTGGTTATCGTTATTTTATAACATTTATTGATGATTACTCTCGTACTACTTGGTTGTATCTCCTGCATGATCGCTCTGAGCTTCCGCGTGTCTTTCAGGCATTTGTGTTAGAGACTCGCACGCAATTCTCTACCACCATTAAAACTTTCCGCTCTGATAATGCTCGGGAATACACTAGCCACGAGTTTGCCACTATCTGCGCAAACTTCGGTATTGTTCACCAGACCTCTTGTCCCTACACCCCTCAACAAAACGGGGTCGCTGAACGCAAGAACCGCCACTTGCTCGATGTGGCTCGCTCTCTCATGCTTCACATGCACGTTCCCAAAGTCTTCTGGAACTTTGCGGTCTCCACAGCATGTTTTCATATCAACCGTCTCCCCTCTCCCGTTCTCCACAACGCTACACCCTTCAGCCTTCTTTTTCCCTCCACACCCGCCTTCCCCCTCACCCCCCGGGTTTTTGGCTGTACCTGCTTTGTCCATAAACTGGGCCCCCCTCTTGACAAACTGGATCTCCGTGCGGCCAAACACATTTTTGTCGGCTACTCACGTACCCAAAAGGGCTATGTTTGCTACTCTCCGCTCACCCGGAAGGTCTCTGTTTCGGCTGATGTTACTTTCCGGGAGGCTCAACCCTTCTTCCCTCCTTCGTTGCCACCACTTCTCCCACCACCTACTACCACACCCTCCCTTCCCCGGCCGGTGATCCACGTCCACTCACCTCCCACCTTCCCTCCGCCTCCTCCCACCATTGACCCTCCTCGACCCCCAGTTATTCGGGTCTATGCTCGTCGCCCTCTTCCTCCCGTTGCTCCTCTGCAGTCGGCTTCGACCTCGGCTTCTCCGTGTTCTGCTGCTCCGGTGTCGGCCTCTACCGCTCATCCAATGGCGGACTATGTTTCTCTCCATCGCCTCTCTCCACCTCTACAGGCCTTGGCTACTTCGCTCTCCTCGGTCTCTATTCCTACTTCTGTCCAGGACGCTCTTCAACATCCTGGGTGGCGTGCGGCTATGGAAGAGGAGATGGCTGCTCTTTGGGCCAACCAGACTTGGACCCTGGTGCCCCTTCCTCCCGGCCAGAAACCCGTTGGGTGCAAATGGGTTTTCGTCATTAAACATGCTCCTGATGGGACCATTGATCGCCTCAAAGCTCGGTTGGTTGCTCGTGGTTTCACCCAGCAACCGAGGCTGGACTATGACGAGACCTTCTCTCCGGTCGCTAAGCTCAACACGGTCCGCATTCTCCTCTCTGTGGCTGTCCATCGCCAGTGGCCCTTGTTTCAACTCGACGTCAAGAACGCTTTCCTGAACGGCGACCTTCAGGAAACGGTTTACATGCAACAACCTCCCGGGTTTGAGACCACGGGGGAGTCACGGGTTTGTCATCTTCTCAAATCTCTATATGGTCTCAAACAATCCCCTCGGGCATGGTTCGACAAGTTCAGCAAAGCGCTCCGGGACGTTGGCTTCACTCGCAGCTCGGCTGACTTCTCATTGTTTACTCGTCACCAGGCCACTGGTACGGTTCTCCTGTTGGTATATGTTGACGACATCATTATTACTGGCAGTGACTTGGACGGCATACAGGCCGTTAAGCTACATCTGAGCTCCGTCTTCCAAACTAAAGATCTGGGTCCTCTTCGGTACTTCCTCGGTCTGGAAGTGGCCAGACGGTCAGATGGATTGGTTCTCTCTCAGCGCAAATATTGCCTGGATCTCCTTCATGATGCAGGCTACTCTGGTTGCAAACCTATTAACACTCCCATGGATGCAAATCACAAAATATGTGCTCAGGGCTCAGATTCTGATTCGCTTCTACCAAATCCCGAATATTACCGTCGTCTAGTTGGGAAGCTTATCTACCTAACAGTTACAAGACCTGATATATCTTTTGCTGTGGGACTTGTGAGTCGCTATATGCACTCTCCTCGAAGCTCTCATCTCCAGGCTGTGGAACGCATTCTCAGATATCTTAAGACAGCTCCTGGCCAAGGACTTGTATACAAGACCTCATCCTCCATTCCTACACTATTGGCATACTCTGATGCCGACTACGCTGGCTCCCTCGACGATCGACGATCTACTAGCGGGTTTTGTACATATTTTGGAGGACATCTGATTACTTGGCGAAGCAAGAAACAAGCAGTGGTTGCTCGATCCTCAGCCGAAGCAGAATATCGGGCAATGGCTGCTGTGGTCTCTGAACTCACATGGATTGAGAGTCTCCTTACCGACCTTGGAGTTAAACTACCTTCACCTGCTCTCCTCCTTTGTGACAGTCAAGCTGCCATACATATTGCCAAAAACTCGGTCTTCCATGAAAGAACGAAGCATATCGAGGTAGATTGTCATTTCATCCGAGAGAAAGTCCACATGAAGAAGATCGAGCTCAAGCACGTTCCGGGTACTGAACAGGTTGCCGACATCTTCACCAAAGCTCTTCCTAGTACCCTCTTCTATCAGTGCTTATCCAAGCTTGGCGCATACGACTTGTACGCTCCAGCTTGCGGGGGAGTATTAGAAAAGCCCATGTAAAAAGGCCCATTTAATGGCCTATTTTTTCTTCTTCCTTCTTTAGTCCCACATCATGTATAGGATTTATTCTTCTCTCTTCTCTCCTATATATTTGTATTCTCTCCTTGTATTTACATACTGAAATAATACATACAAGTTTTGGGCTCTCTCAACAGCATCTAGCTGTAGTTTCATTAGGGTCTTTGCCCTGCGGCACTGTAACACTTGAACAAAATTAATAAAATTATGTTATGATAAAGAAACAAAAAATAATAATTCTAACCTACATGTGGCTCACGTTGATCACACTAGTATATCCTGGCTATCTTCTTCCCAGTTCTAAGTCGTGACTTCTCCGAACGTGTCCAACACTAGAGGTGGCACGTGAACGCAACAATGCTGCCCTGTCCAAAATTATATTGCATTCTACGACTACAATGAATATAGTTATATTAATTCATTACGGACATAAATACACTGAATAGTGAAATACAAAAGAAAATTAGGAGGGAAAAATAGAATATCTCAAATTTACTTTAACTTAAAACATATTAGGAGTTAAAATCAAACCTGTGCTACTGGCGCATTGTCATCTATAAATGGAGCTGCAAGACTTATGAATGAAGCTTCACCTACACCCACCAGCCTAAATGACATTACTTATGAATTTTAGCAACAATAGGTCAAAAAAAAATTTCACAAATGCTAATCATTCCAAAAAATACAAAATAAAATACCTACATTCTGAATATTGTTATTGACCAAAAATCAAAAGCGCAACCGCAGCCAGCAGTAGCAAATGTCCAAACTGAAAGACCAACTCCAATAAGCCTAAATGGATTGACACTGAATCAGAGCAAAGACGATTCATCATTAGCGCAATAGACGAGTGTTATTTATAAATTTGCCAGAAATATAGAACCTGCAGCCTTAAAAAAATATTGAATGGAATTACACCTAAGAAATCACAAAGAAGAGTAAAAAAGACAATAAAAACTACGTCAATTTATTTCCTATAATATTATAACTCACAAATGAATCAACAATTAGACCACGCGGACATGAAAAAAGAACTGTAAATTAGCATGATTGGATCAAATAGAATAAGGTTCACTCATCAAAAGATGGGTTGGACGGCTTCAGAAATAAATATAGTGACAAAATAAGGAGAAGTGCGAGAAATATTCTAGAAATAAGTGGAAAATTTTATGTGATTCAATGAAAATCACTCATGTCCACAACTACAAGAGAAATGTATTACCATTATCAAGTACATGACATAATTTTGCACATCCCAGATTTTCCTTCACTCAACTAAACTTTTTGCACTTTTTCTTTCTTGCTCTCTCTCATTTTTTTCTCCCCTCTTTTGCTTTGACACTCTTGCTGAAGTCTCTGAGACGCTACAAAACGTACATGTTGCATCCACACATCCCTGCACTTCTCACTCTATTGAAGTCAATTTTGCCAACCACATAAACTTCCACCTCAATGCATCACATCACTCTTCCCCAAAAAAATTCTTCCTTGCCGCTTCCAAATTCTTAGAAAAATAAAAAATGAGGACCAGTTGTTGGCATGTTCAACAGTACCATCATTAGACCAGGTGCTACCCATTCTCACCTTGACAGCTCTCCATGTTCACAAAAAGACCCTCTCTACCATTTTTTTGTCAATTACACACTAAAAGCTATCATAATCAAGGACCATTTTCCCATTGCAACATGATATTTCCTGGGAATTGAGGTCGCTCGATCAAATCATGGTATATTCATATCATAGAGGAAGTACATCCTTGACTTGCACCAGTCATGTGGGATGAGTGGGTGCAGACCTGCTGACATCCCAATTGAAGTCAACTACAAATTGGGTAGAGATGAGGAGGAAGCAACGTCTGATATCACTGAATTTCAACGAATAGTTGTTCGTCTTATCTACCTACCTCATACTCGTCCGGATATTTCATATGCAGTTGGTGTTATTAGTCAGTTCATGCACTCACCAAAAACTCATTACTTGGAAGTTGCCCTCCGAATTCTTCGGTACCTCAAGTCCTCCCCTGGAAAGGGCATTTTGTTCTCCCCGGGTAAAGAACTAACTGTGGAAATCTATACGGATGTTGATTGGGCAGGTTCTGTTGATGACAGGAGGTCCACCTCTGGTTATTGTTCACTTGTTGGTAGTAATTTGGCAACATGGAGAAGTAAAAAACAGCATGTGGTTGTCAGGTCAAGTGCAGAAGCAGAATTCAGTGCTATGACGCATGGTATTTGCAAAGGACTATGGATCAGATCCCTTTTGAAGGATCTTAGCATGGAAAACAAGGATCCCATGAGACTTTGTTGTGATAGCAAAGCCGCCATTAGCATTGCACACAATCCTGTCCAACATAACCGCACAAAGCACGTGGATCTTGATCGCTACTTCATCAAGGAAAATATAGAACGAGGTGTTATGAGCATGTCATTTGTCCCTTCAGATCAACAGTTAGCAGATGCTCTCGCCATGTAACACCTGAATATTAATGTGTCGCGATTTACAAATTTCAGGGACCGACCGCGAGCATAATTGATCGAACCATCATCGCGGAAAGATATGTTTTCATTTTGGGAAACTTATAAATTAATTAAAGTCGGTTAAATAAAAATCATCGGAAATAGTTTCGGCACGACTTTGAGATTTGTGAGAGTTTTCACGCTCAATTTTGATTACCATAGAGGGCTTTGTCATTGTTGGAAGACACCAATTACTCCCCTTAGCTGCGTAGTTTTAAATTTTCTCCCAGTCGACACAACATCTTTTGGTCACCGCAAGCCGCAATAAATTTCTCCATCGATCGGTTCCCTTTTGGTAACGGGCGCCGATCCCGCTCAGTTAAAACCCCACAACCCCCTCGCCCTAATTCTTCGCAACTGTTCGAAACCATCAATACCTTCTCCCGTAGTTTCCATTCATGTCGATCGAAGAAGTCCTCCTCTCGCAATCGTTGTGTGTCGTCGCTCGCCTTTTCTTCTCCTCCCGCGGACAGCAAAACCGAGCGCGGCTCCCCGTTCCCAATCACTCAGTAGAGGCAGGAAGTTCAGTTGCGGGTCTCACTCCTACCCTTTTATTGTTTTTTATTGTTTCTCTTGGTTGTGATTCCCATTCCAATGCACGAACGGCAGTGCTCTTTTCAGATTTTCTTGGTTGTTCATTTCTGTCTCCCTATCGTAACCACCGGAAACCTTCTCTGTAGAACTCTCTTCTCCTTATCAGATTTTGATTCTTGCCGATTGCTGTAGCCCTGGTGCACGAAGTGTTTTGTCATAATTGGTGCTAGTGATTAGTGTTATTTTTCCTTCCTCTTGTCCCCTAGCCAGATTTTGAAACCCTAGCCCTCATATTTCTCGAGTGGATATTAATTGTGGAATTCTAGAGGGGACAGCCATCATGTTCATTTCTGAAATTCTTATTCTCCCTATCAGATAGCTTGCATACTAGTGTTCATTATAATTCAGTAAAATTAATATGGTTGTACGAAACTGCTACTATCATTTGATATTTGTAATTCAATTATCACCGACTTAGTATATGTAGTATATAATTAATTTCTAAATATCTCAAACAGTTAGAACATAAGAACCATATACACTTGTATACATTTACGAAGTGGGAAATATTAACCTCATGAATATGAAATGTAGTCGGTCATTTGATATATTATACTACCTAAGGTACGCAGATAAATTCTTAAACAGAGTATCAATAGATATAATGCAATTAGTTTGCACAATTGAGACTTCCTTTCGTGTTACATAGAGACGACCATTTTTCTCATAAGGCGTAGTGTACCTTATGAGCCTCAGTGTGTTGGTGAAGCTACCCCCTTTGTAGAAGATTAGTAGATTTGTGTCTGTGTCTGTGTCTGTGTCCGTGAGACACTAGAACGTCTGAGTTCGTTAGTATGACTCGGATTGTTAGACTAGAATTGTGCGGTAGAAACTACTCTGCCTAGAGCTTTAAGGAAGGAAAAACATAAGTGATTTATAACTCAAGTATAGACCGAAACTTAGAAACTCTTAGTCAACCAAATTTTCGGAACTTGAGTAATTGTGCGTAACATGACTAACTAGAATAGACATTTACCTTACCAATATTATTTTAGAAAATCATGCATAATATACCAGCACGTAGTTTTCCGTAGTAAAAAACTTCACTTTTTTGAAAAGCATGCATTCACATTTTCAGCATATTTTTGATGTCACTAGGAGCAATAGTTTTTCTTGCTCTTCCTTTGTACTGACCCATTTTTGGACATGTTTTTACAGGGGACTCGGGTGGGAGATTGTGCTTGGGATGAGCATTTTATGTGGAGTTCTTTTTGTAGTTGATTTTCTTTTAGCTGTGTTCTTTCAGTATTGTGTTGTTTTAGTTCTTGGACACTATGTAAACTTAATATTTAAGAATTTTCTTTGTACCAGACATTTTATAGTATATCAGACATTCAGTTGTTGGTTCATTACTTTTCTAGTGACTCTGTGAATTCAACTTGATGAGCTACTTTTTTACCCTTAGTTACTCATTCTGCTTTCACTGTAAGTTTACTTTCGGTGCTTTTTATTTATGTCTGTTATGCACCAAATTTAATATTGTTTCTTAGTTTATTGTTTATTGTTGGGTCTGGTCGGACTGTTGATTCGTTGTTAAACTAGGATGGGGTGTTACACATCAAGGGACAGAGTCAGAACGTGTTTGGAAAAATCATGTGCAAGTTAGGCATGCAAGATACCGTACGTCCAACTTGAGGGGGAGTGTTGAAATTATGTTTGAATTATGTTACTTTTATATTTTCCCCTTGTATTGCTTCCCTCCTATATATAGGAGAGAGCCTCCTTTCACTATCAATTAATTCAAATCATATTCTCCAACACAACCATTGTTTGAAGAACTTCACTAAGCCATCTGCTTCTCAAAACTCGACCTTTGTTCTTGTTTTCATTGAACAAGATAGACAGACAATTCCTCCTCTGACTTGTACGTTTATTCATCAACAATATACTCATTTATAGCCCCATTGGACTACCGCATGGAACAACTCTCCTATGTTATACAACTACAAGTCACTTCACATTACTAAGTCAAAATTATCAAACATTCATTCAAACAACAACAACATGAGTACCTCAACTATTTTTTTTATGTCGACCGGCAATAAGTTGACTCTCCCAAAATTGGAGTCAGCATAGAATGGGACACCTCGGGTTCTACCTGGAAACTCCATGAAGCAATAAGTTGACTCTCCCAAAATTGTAGTCAGCATAGAATGGGACGCCTCGGGTTCTACCTGGAAACTCCATGAATTTGTCGACATCACTAAAGGCAATATTCTATAAAAACAAGCTCCTCTAGAACAACAATGCTCATAATTCTTTTGACAAACTCAACAAGCATTCATTCTCCAGCTTTAAACTTCAACTTGTCTTTCATTATTGTCAATAACCCCTTAGATTCAGTGTCAATCGTCGAGTACAAATTCCCTCTATGAATGGAGTCGTCATCAAATTATGTCAGTGAGATGTATGTCTTCACGATGTTTGTTCCCAAGTGGTGATATACCTCTTAGGACAAGAAATTATCAGCTGCCCTAATCACCAATACATAAATCGCATACCCAAGTAGTTCACAAATTCATGGGCTACAATTTAAATCATCTACAAACTCAGCCGAGAAAACCATGTAGTTAATTCCCTCTCATGCAACCCTAATGAGACCTCTTCTTTATATCAGATGCCTCCACCGCCTCATTTTCATTCTTTCCCTAGACTCAAAAACACTATTCGTAACAACACTAATTGTTGACAAGTCGTTGACAACATAACAGTGGGACCAAGCTGTCACTACCAAATTACAAACAGCCACAATACTTTGAGAAATAAGAAAGGTATGAATAGAAGATTAAAAAAAGTAGCAATACATTCAAAATGGAACTAGACTGTACACATGTTCTTAGAAAAGAGAAAATGTGATAAAATTATTCAAAAGATAAAGGAAGCACCAACCTTTTTGCTAAAGTAGCAAATATTGGGGATGCCACTAACAGTCCAGCCATAAAAGCAGATGAGAGGACACCATCTTCAAAATTGCTCAGGTCAAAGTCGCCTCTGCAATGTATATTTCATTAAAATCATGCATCAAAAAGGTTTCTCATTAAACATCTACCCCAAATATTTAATATCAGATATGTTTAAAGATCACCCAGTAGAAATTCGCACTAGAAATGAAGCACTTCTGCAAACAAAACTTTAACAAAAAAGGAAATGAGAATGTAAAAAAAAAGATAAGGCATGCTAAAAGAGCCTTCTATGATTTCAAGAGTAAATCTTTTGAGAACAGTCAAGTTTTGAAAAGCAAAATTCTTCTCTTTGAATAAAGTTTCCTCACATAAAAATTCTCTCATAACCACGATGATAAGGCATCTAAAATTACTGCTACTCTGTAAGAAAATTCCAGCACAAGAATCAACTGTAAATGAAAAACTAATATACAAACTTGGAAACAATGGATTTTTTTTTAGAATCAACTTAAACACACATCCTTTGAACAAGGAATTAGCATAGCCTCGACCAAAATCTCCACTTAAATAACCTTGATTACCAGTCATTAGAATCTAACTATAGCCATAATAAACAAAGAAAAGAAAAACATACTGGATTCCACTTCCTGAGGTGCAAACTCCACCCTCTGCGCACTTGCTTCGGCTACCATTGACACCATTACTCGCAATTACCCCTCGATCAACATAATTTAGCATATTGATGACGCAAAATATCACAAGCAGCCTTCAACAACAAAAATAATTATAACATAATTCATACGCTCCAGTTTGTCAAAACTATACCATTAGCTAGAACTGATCCACAAGAAACAGTGCTTCCGCAAAATCCCAGATACAAGGTAGGAAGAAAAAAAAGACCTAGGTTCGCAGAAATTCGCATCCAAATGACGGGGAAAGAAGAAGTGCACCTTCTAGGAGAGAACCACGAGGGATTCTCATCGGCGCTAGAGCTCCGGTCACGGTCATCGCCGTCGCGTAGTGGGGTGGTGCTCGCCATTTCCGAGATCAGGGTGGGAGCGGAAGAAGTGGAATCTGCAGAAGCCGTGACCGGCTCCCCCATATAAATAATCTTGAAAAGCGGGCCTTAAAGTCCACGCCAAAACCTCACGGTGCTCCTCGTCTTTAATGCATTGGGGCTGCACATTTTTCCTCTGCGTACAGATTAAGGCAGGGGAGAGGAGCAATCCAGGATCGAGAGGAAGAAGAAAAGGTTACCGGATTTGGAATCCCAGTTGTTCTTCGGATAAATTCTGGGGAATCTGTGGGGAACTGGGAAAGGAAAGATTGTTGGATCGAATTGGCAGCTTCGGCTATCCACAGCCAGTTGATATATTTTGTAGCTTAGGGAGCTATAAGGGCCCGTTCGTTGGCTCTGTTTTCACGGCCGGTTTTTCTTTTTAAGTTTTCGCGGCTCAAATACTGGTGTTCGTTTAGCTATGTTTTGCACGGTTTTGGTTTTGAACTGAAAACACTCGGTTTTCATTCCTTCTAATTTTGCTCATCCCCAAAACCGAGCTCTCTAGGTCTGTTTTGCTCGGTTTTGAAAATAGACACGCCAGTAATTCTTCTTCTTCCCCACGCTGTTTTCTTCTGCTTCTTCCGATGTTCTTCGCGATGCTGAACGAATGGCGAAGGCCATCGACGAGCCGAAGCCATAGCGTAGAGAGGAGGCCGACAGTGCCGAGGTGCGGGCTGCCAACGGCCGAGAAGATGCGGATAAGGAGCTCGTCGGAGAGGAGAGCGGTGGCGTCGTGGCCCAAGTTGGCGGTGGCGGTGGCTAATTTCCGGCCCGAGAAGATGCGGATACTCATTTCTAGGTTCAATCGTTTTTTTCTTGCCCAAGTTGGCGTCGTGGCCCGAGCACTGTTATCTTCTTCCCCGAGAAGATGCGGATACTCAGAGGCGGAATTGCTGTGGAATCGCCGGCGACGACTCGAGCATCTTCCTCCTTCGTCTCCCGTCGCTCGCAGGCGGCGCCGGCGATACCTTCCCAGTGATTCCCCAGATGGGTCAATCGTTTTTTTTGCCTTAAAACGGACATGAAAATCATGTTACAAACGAACATAAGTTTTCGTTTTGCCCCAAAACGAAAACACATGATGTTTTCGTTTTGAAGCAAAACGAAAATCGTAAATGAAAACATTGCAAACGAATAAGTGTTCTTTGGATTTTTATTCCAGCTGAACATATTCTGCGCTCAGTGAAATAATGGTTTTTTTGCGGACTACACTCCCCAATATATCTGATTTGGCAAATTGCACCCGAATATTCTAATATTGCATCTTGTCCCTCCCTCCAATATCTATTTTCTGAGCGTTTTGCACCCTAGGGCTTTATTACTGGGGGTAATTTCACCGAGCCTCTTAATATTCTATTTACCTGTAGTGTCTCTTACCATTTACCTTTAGTTACGGGGTTTACATTTTATGCTCGGGTGCAGCAGTCGCGATCGGCGACACCAACCTCCTTCTTGATCCCTTGTTTCCTACGCCAACGGTACAGTGCCAGCCACGCAAACTCGAGCAGGTATCTTGATCCCTTTACCATTTACCATTTCTTCTGCGGTGACTTTAGGGTTCGAGAGGCAGGCCTATTTCAGTTCTAGGTTTTTCAGATTTCGACCATATTTGTTCGATTCTGAGCTATGGGCCAGATTTGGTGCTGTCGGAGAAGAAATACAAGCGAGCATTGTCCAGGTTTTTCAGAGCCGCCGGCCAGATTGGATCTCCAGATTTCGACCTACAACGCGCAGGTAAATTTCTCTTCTAGTTCTTTTTTTAGGCGTCGATCGAGCTCCAGACAATGGCAACGGCCAGTTAGGTTAATTTTTTTCTAGTTCCAGTTAGTTCAATGTTTTGCTCCAAATGACGGTGATTTTCCATTAGAATTGGTGAGCACCATTCCTTTTTTTAGGTGCAGTAGTTTACCGATTCTAGGTTCTTCAAATCAACTAGATTTGCTCTCTCTATTCCAGTTCCAGATTTCAATCTACAACTCTCTTTTGATCAATTTCTTCAAGCTATGACAGGTATACATTTCATCCAATTTTTATTTCAGTTGTACCTGATTTAAACTTTGTTGTAGTCAAATTTAGTTATAGTGAGCAATGTTATTATTTTAGATCTAGATTGAAAAAATGTTATAGTTAAAGAAAATAATTTACAAGAGATCTTAAATAGTAGCAGTGATTCAGTGAGTTCCGTAGAAGAATTTGATGACTAATTTTTTTCTGATGATTTGGTAGATAGTGATTTTGAATGGGATGATGTAATGTTTGATCAAAGTATCGACTCTGAAATTGAGTTGGTTGGTGTAACAGAGACGACAGAAATAAATTGCAGCACAAATATTGGCATACATATTAGAGAGTTTGGTATTCGCTCTTCCTCAATTTTTTTGAGAGAGAAAAGTATTCAAGTTTACCATGGCAATGCAAACAAACACGAGTTTTAGTTCAATGTTGGAATGTGTTTCAAAAGTTCTTCTAATTTTAGAGATGTAATGAGAATGTACGCTACAGTACAAGGGAAGTCGATTAAATTTACCAAAAACTACAGTGATAAGATTCAAGTTAGTTGCGATTGTGGTCGGGTTTTGTTTGCTTCCTTTATTTCGAAAAATGAAAAAAACATTCCAAGTGAAGACAATTAAAGAAGATCATACATGTTGCAAGGTTCCAAGTTCCAGATATTATAGTGCTAAATTTCTTGCAATTAGATATGAGCAACATATTAGAAGCAATCTAGAGTGGTCAGTAAATTCTATGCAGGAGATAATGCAAATAGATAACAAAACTCTTTTTAACATTCGAAAAATGTATAGAGCAAAAGAATATGCAAACAAAGTTATTAGTGACACAGAACACGAGCAATATGCAAAGCTTTGTGATTATTGTGAGTAAATTTACAAGACCAATACAGAAACTACAGTTAAAATTAAATGTAAGCATAATGTTGCATCTCAAATTTGCATTTTTAAGAGACTCTACATATGTTGGGGTGCATTGACGAAAGGGTTTATGAGTGGTTGTAGACCTATAATATGTTTGGATGGTACACACTTGAAGACACGTATAGGAAGAGTGTTGTTATGTGTAGTTGACATCGATGGTAATAACAATATGTATCATATTGCTTATGCTTATGTTTTGGCTGAAAATACTAAAATTTGGAGATAGTTTGTTAGTATTCTTATTGAAAATTTGTGTATTGAAAATAGTCATTTCTGAACTATCATTTTGGATAAGCAAAAGGTTTAATAAAAGTCACTGAGGAGTTATTGTCTAATGTCGAGCACAGGTTTTACTTAAGACATATATATAATAATTTCAAGCATAAATTTAAAGGCATACAACTCAAAGATCTATTATGGAGGGCTGCATCCGCAACAAGGGTTATTGATTTCAACATTGAAATGGAGAAGTTGAAGGCTTGTGATAAAAAAAAACATATGAATGGGTAAAGGAAAGACATGAGAAGCATTGGGCAAGGTCTCATTTCAGCTCTTGGCTTAAATGTGATATGTTGCTTAATAATTACTGTGAGGTATTTAACAAAGTCATTTTAAGGGCTAGGGATAAGCCCACAATGACCATATTGGAAACAATTAGGGGGATCCTAATGAAGCGGCTACACACTCGAAGGGACAAAGTACTCAAAAAAGTATAAAAATATGTCCGTCCATCCAAAAAATAGTGGAAAACAATAAGAAAAATGCACATGACTACAGTTTAGGGTGGAACGGGCAAAATAAATTTGAAGTAAAGGGTATGTGCGAGATAAATGAACAGTTGACTTAGGTTCTAACAGTTGTAGTTGCGGGCGATGAGATCTCACTGGTATTCTGTGTGTACACGCCACTGAATGTATTTTCTATTGAAGGGAAAAGGTGGAAGATTATGTTGGTACAAGGAGGTGTTTTGTGTGTTTATAAGCACCTACTAGATCTCATTAATTCTCAAATGGAATGGTCATTAGCCAACCTAAATCATATTGTTCTGTGACCTATTCGGAGGAAGGCCGGAAGGCCGCCACAGCATGCAAGATGAATGGAAGAGAAGGAGCTAGAGGCTCAAAAATATGGCATAAAGAGACATGGCTTGAAATATTATTGTTCATACTGTGGGATGAGAGGACATAACAAAAGGAATTGTGAAGTAGTTCTTATGTCTTCGACTGCATCATCGGCTAAAAAACTCAAAAATCTTGCATGTAAAAAACATTTATATAATTGTGTTATATTTCATTTAACTTTTTTTCACTCCAAAATTATTTTTATGTGTAGGTGCATAGGACAGACTAATGTTTGAAACATATGTGAGTGATTATATATCTTATTTTCTGCATGTATTCAATATGTTATAAATTATATTTAGTCAACATATTTTATTCTAAAATCATAATGTTAATTTGCAGGTCCAAGGCCAGTTTGCAATTTTGAAGACAAATTTTGTGTTTTGATGGTTGCTAAAAGCATGTTATGTTTAGGGTTGTGTTTTGTTATGGGGTTAACTGCATGTGTTATGATGTATTTTACTATGAGAGAAACTTCTGTGTTATGATGTATTTTGCTAGGGGCTAACTTTTGCATTATGATGTTAGTTTGGTAATCTGTTAGTGTTCTTCATGTGTTATGATGTATTTTGCTTTGCAATTTCATATTCCATAAATTTTGATGGCTTTGATGTATTTTGTAATATGTTAACATGTATTTTAACAGCTTTGCTAAATTTTATAATCTGTTTGTCGAATTGGGGAAAAAAATTTTCATTGAAAATCCGATGAAAAAAATATTTTGCTAAATATTGATGGTTTTGATAATCCGGCCAAAACAGATTGGAAACCCAACCAAAAATGAAATCCGACCAAAAATGAAATCCGACAAAATTGAAAACGCGATCAAAACATATTTTGCTAAATTTTGACATATCTTTGATTGCAAGCATGTTTCATCGAACAGAAATGAAATCCGGCTAATATGAATTTTGGTTTTGATGAATTTTCGCCGAAAATCCGGCCTACTACAAAATAATATAGCACAAATTTTGCTGAACCGGACAAAAATACCCTTTATAATATGAAATAGGGTGCAAAACGCTCAGAAAATGGATATTGGAGGATGCAAGATGCAATATTAGAATATCTGGGGTGTAATTTGCCAAAACTGACATATTGGGGGGTGCAGTCTGCAAAAAAACCATGAAATAATATATAATTTTCATGGTCTATTTAGGGCGGGGTTTTTGCTCTCATGAGTTTGGATAAAACGTCATCATCATAAAGTAAATGTTTGACAAGCACAAGCGGACCTAGGTACTGACTTACCTGAGATTGTAGACCGTGAAATAAGGCTAGTCAATCTTAATTTTCATTTTTGAGTGTCGGACATGCCTTTTCATTTATGTCATTCCTCCTTTCTCTATTAGGGTTGTGCAAAAATAACTAAATTATTGAGAACCGAACTGAAACTAAACCGAACTTAATGGTTTGGGTCAGTTCCAAATAGATTTATCTCAAGTTTGATTCCCATAATACCAGATACTGACAATTCGGTCTGGTTCCTGGTTCCAAAGGTCGGGTACTCGGAACCAACCCGAGAACTGAATATCAATGATAAAGAAAATATTTTGAGACAACGAATATAATCATATGACTAAATACATGAAAATAATTGAGAATATAACTGTATGGTTAAAAAATCTATTTATTGTACTCGTGTAGCTGTATAACTTCAATATTATAGAGAGTCGTGATTCAATTATTTTAAGACATTGATATTTGTATTGCAAAGAATCATAGTTGGAAGAGTCATTTTTTAATTATTTCGAGACATAGGTAGAACCGAACCGGAATCGAACTGAAGCAGACGGTTTGGATCTGGTTCTATACATTAGGACCCGGGGCTGATTTCAGTTCAAAAAGTTTAGAACCGAACTTATGAGTAGGTTCTTGGTTTTGGGTGTGTTAGAAACCAGGCCGGGGCCCAAGGCTCCGAATGAACTACGGGAATATTGGGACAATCCGGACCTGGCCTACTGCAGTCAAATGACCCCAACCAAATCTCTGCGGAAGGCTCTGAATTATTTACTGGAATATTTTGGTGTAGGTTGTTGAGACCCGGACTCGATCTCGGGACCTCCTTTATAAGAGGGGACTAACACACCTCTCATACCCAAATGTGCTACATTTGGGTATGAGAGGTGGTGTTAGTCCCCTCTTATAAAGGAGGTCCCGAGATCGAGTCCGGGTCTCAACAACCTACCACGGAATATTCCTGTAAATAATTCGGAGCCTTTCGTGGAGATTTGGTTGAGGATGTTGTTGTCATTCGTCTGCATTTGGCCATGTCCGGATTATCCCAATATTCCCGTAGTTCATTCAGAGCCTTGACCTCGGTCTGGTTTCTAACAAAAACCGAACCGAGCCGATCTGAGTTACACCAATACTTTTTACCTATCATGTGGCACTCAGCGACAGCTGACGGCAAGGTTCCCGTGAAACACAGTCATGTGTTGGCTTATTCGCTCTTCCCCATCTCTGAGCGGTCTAGCAAGCAAAAATTCCTCACCACTCACCATTCGAGCAGAGCCCAGAGCACATAGTAATCAGTGTTGCATGATAGGAAAGGAGTGGGTATGCATAACAAAAAATCAAGTTCCAGTTCTTGACATTCTTGCCCTTGATTTTACATTCCCTCCGAGTCAAACCCTTCATGCCCTAAACAAAAGAGCATTTGCTTCTTGTGTTCCTAGGTTCTTCCCGTTTCACAGGCGGCAGATCTGCAGTTGACTACACGAGTTTTTAACGGCTTCACTTATTTCTCGCACATCTTTATTCTTTGGCGGGAAAGCCGAAACCTCCTTCATAGTTCTATCTTTGTAATTTTGAAGCTTGAAAAATTTTCAAGCATCAGACTTAAGAATTAATGTTCTGTTTATTTCAAAATGACTGAAAGCTAATTAGCTTGTTTTTTTTTATTTTCATCAACCATTCAGAAGATTTTCCAAGCTTAATATTTCGGATCAAACGACATTAGCGTGGTGAGTTATTCGCTGGCTCCACTCTCTAGGTAATATATTCTTAACTAATTGTAAGAAATGGACAAAGAGATAAATAAACCACAAACTTCATTGTTCCAAAAAGATAATTATTACATAGATATGACCCTTTATTTATAGAAACTGGGGGAGATGAGAGAATTACAACGAACGATGTAGTACTAAATACATTCTACGCGGCTTATGCGGTTTGACAATGTCAAACCGCACACTATACAGAAGAATAACAAAACTCCCAACAACACCAAGGGAAACCGCCAGTCCGCTAGGGAAGACTGCTGGGCAAGCCGGTAGACCGCAACTGCAGGTTGCCACCAGGCCGCAGTTGCGGCTAATCATCAAACCAATGTTGCGGGTTGCCACCTGACCGCTTCTGCGGGTAATCATCAGACCTCCGCTGCGGCAAACCTCCAGACCGCAACTGCGGATTGCCACCAGGCCGCAGTTGCGGTTTATCATCAGATCGCCAGCAGAGGATCACTACTAGACCGCTGCACCAACCCGCCAGACAACCATACCACCAGGACAAACCGGCAGGACTAACCGTCAGACTGCCCGAACTGCTAACCGCCCGACTTGAGGTCAAATCGCCAATTTCTAACGCTTCCCCTCAAGCTGGAGCGTATATATCAACCATGTCTAGCTTGCTACAAACATTTGAAGTGGAATCTATTTTTGTGAAGAAGTCTAGTAGTTCTTTATCAGAAGTGATGAAGGAAGTACAGATCTGATTCTTCAATATCTCTTCTCTAATAAAATGACAATCCACCTCAATATGCTTTGTCCTCTCATGAAAGACAGGATTCTTTGATATGTAAATGACGGCTTTATTATCACAGAACATAGGAAGAGGATGGTCGTAGACTTCTCCCAAATCAAGCATAAGTGCCCGTAGCCATTTTAACTCACAGGTAGTTGAGGTCATGCTCCTATACTCTGCTTCAGCGCTTGACCTTGAAACCACTGTCTGCTTCTTGCTCTTCCAGCTAACATGTTTTCCTCCTACAAAAGTACAAAAACCTGGCTCTGATACCATGTAAGAAATGGACAAAGAGCTAAATAAACCGCAACTTTATTGCTCCAAAAAGATAATTATTACATAGGTATGCCCCCTTATTTATAGAAACTAGGGGAGATGAGAGAATTACAACAAACGATGTGAGAATAAATACAATCCGCGCCGCTTATGCGGTTTGACAATGTCAAACCGCACACTATATAGAAGAATAACAAAACTCCCAACAACACTAAGGGAAACCGACAGTCCACCAGGAAAGACCGTTGGGCAAGCCGCCAGACCACAACTGCGGGTTGCCACCAGGCCACAGTTGTGGCTAATTATCAGACCAATGTTGCGGGGTGTCACCTAACCGCATCTGCGGGTAATCATCAGACCGCTGCTGCGGCAAACCTTCAGACCGCAACTGCGGGTTGCCACCAGGCCGCAGTTGCGACTTATCATCAAATTGCTAGCAGAGGATCACTACCAGACTGCTGCACCAACCCTCCATACAAATAGACCACCTAGACAAAAGATTTCCCCCAATCGTGAATTTGTCATGTGAATATGTGATGGGTATTTGCAGAAATTTGATAAAATAGTTCTCAAACTTGAATGATTGTTTGCAAATTGAATCTTCTGAATTAATGTTCTGTTATTGCCCATTTGCTTGATTTGGAATGCTCAAGTTTTCATTTGCAAAATAGTTACGTTTTCACTTGAAAAATCTGAATGCTTTCGCTTGTTAAATTGAATGTCTATGTTTTCACTTGCAAATTGTTCAAAATGCTTCATTTATTGCTTTTGCAGTGTGATCATTTGTGCAGTTGAGAAGTTTTTTTCAAAAGTAAGAATAGGTAGCTCAAGACGCAGAACATGTGAGATTACAAATATAAAATATTTTTGAATTCATCTTGTATGTGTTTGATTGCAATGCATGTGAGATTATAAATATACATTTTCTCTAGATGCAAGTTAGGGCACGCGAAGTTTTTTGCATTGCATCAATTTTATTCATCTTGAATGTTTTGATTTTACATCGTGGAAAGCAAAAAAATTTAGTAACATTTCCAAGAATGATTTGTGGGTTATATTTTATTGTGCTCATGCTTCGCCAAAATGCTAGTTTGGTCCCACATGACAATGACTATTATTGCGGGTCGGTTAATACTCTTACAGTCCGGTCAAAGTGAATCGTCATAGCTCGAGAGTGAGCCGAACACACAAACAGTCACAAAAAAATCCATGGGTCCGACAAATATCCATTATCTTTTAAAGTTTACCTGAGGAGCACGCTCGGAGGTAGTCTGGAATGACGAACACAAGAACGAGTGTTCTGGACTCGGAGCAGAAAGCCGAAGGAAATTTTCAAGTTACCTTTGAAGGAATCTTCAAAGATCGAAGAAGATTTTAGAGTTGTCTTCAAACAATTTTCGAATGCTGAATGAGATCTTTGAACAATCCTCAAACACCAAAGTAGATCTTCAAATGCCGAAAGAGTTCTTCGAATGACGAAGGAGATTAACGAACGAAGAAAAATCTTCGAGTGACGAAGGAGAACCTTGAATGAAAAAAAAGAAGATTTTTGAGTACCAAAGGAGTTCTTCAAATGTCGAAGTAGATCTTCCAATGTTGATGGAGGTCTTCGAGAAGGTCTTCGAACACCGAAGGAGCTCTATGGAAATCTTTGAGGGAAGACTTGAGAACTCTCTCTGGCCTTGAAGGCAACGTGTCTTTTAAGTGAGATTCCAAGCCTCTTTTTTATAGTTTTTGAGGGGCGTCTTGGTAATTGAGCCATTATGGGTACAATTATCCGCACTCCCATGATGGGGGTGCAGCTATATGCACCTCTATTCATTCTTGTCGTGGCGTCGCTTAGGCGTCTCGGCGCCCAATTGTAAATAATGCGATGGACGCCTTTTTTAAAAAAATATATGGAAATAGACTGCGGTTTATATATAAACGGTAGTGTATTCTATGGCTCAGGGAATAGACTGCGGTTTATATGTAAATCGCAATATATTCTAGGGCACTGAGAATAGACTGCGGTTTATATATAAACCGCAGTCTATTCACTGAGCCCTAGAATAGACTGCGATTTACATAAAAACTATAGTCTATTCTACCATAGAATAGACTGCGGTTGTATAACAACCACAGTTTATTCTATCGTGAACCATACAATAGACTGCGGTTGTTATAGAAATCGCAGTCTATACTATATATTTAAAACAGTGAGTCGTAAAAATCTCATTTTTACCTCGACTTTTTGGTTCTTATAGACGCTGCTCCTTGCGTAAAACCCCAAAGACGATTTTGTTCAAGTTTCTGCTCTCCTTGCTCTCCTTTGATTCGATTTGAAGATTCTTATTCGACAAATCTCATATTCTCACTTATGTATATTTTTTCTTAATACATTTCTCAATTTTGATCTTTGTGTCATAATGTCTTTATTATTAGTAATAGTAGTATAAACATTGTGTAGCAGCATAGCAAGCACCCACTGAATCTCCCAATCTCATGTATTGCCTATTCTAAATATATATAAACAACACAATGTGCATTTTTATATTATATAGCCTAAAAACACACTAACTCTATATATTTGCCTAAATATTACATTTTAACCCTTATTGTACATGTCTAAACCAGCTGACTCTATAGTTCTATAATAGTATTTAATACTAACATAGTAACATATATATTTATATGTGTGATTGTGTGGCAGTAGCTCAATATCATTGCGCTACTTTATGAATTTTGTTTAGGCTTTTCGGATGGTTTATGTTTTTTTGAGTTTTCTTATTATTGGAAATTGGCTGATAAGGAATCTTCGTCAAAGTCAACAAGAGGCTTTACGAAAATGAACGAATTGAATAAGCTTAGGCTAGAGGGGAAGAAGCTTTATATTTCTGTGAGTGATGATGATCGCATTATTTCCGGGCCTGAGACAAATAAATTGATGAGTTTTGTGAGATCTCTTGTGAGATCTTATGTGTCAATTACATATGTTGCATGGAAGGAAGTTGATAACAAATTAAAGATCAAATTTGGGCAGAATTAAATGTATGTAACATTGTTATTAATGATTAGTGAATAATGATTACATAATCGTAGTGTTTTAGTTAATTTTTAATTGATATTGTCTATTATTTTCAGATTTATTTTGATAATATTGATGGTCTTCGCAATGCATTAATGAAAAACATAAGTGAAAGTTAGAGAACTTGAAAATTCAAACTATTTATCACTTATGTAAAAGATGTTGATTTGAAGCATCGATACAATATTCCTGTCAAATATAGCTTTATTACTGCCGAAGAATGTAGAGTTTTTGTCGACCATCGCACCACTATAGAATATATGGTATGTATTCTTAACTTCTTATTAAATTTAATGTTTTATATCATTTTTATCTTTATAACTTATAAGCAATCTAAGTATTAATAAATATTTATTTGTATAAGAGAAAAGTAAGGTTAATACAGAGAGAGCAAAATCATAAAAGTCCTTTCATACGACATCCAGAATGAGTTATTCTGGATTAGAAAAAAGAATGGTATTAGTTTTTCATATCTCTCTCGTTTTTTTATTTTACATATTGTTTTCTCAATAATTTAAACGATACTTTATTTTTATTTTATTGTCAAGGTTGAACAAGGTGCAGCTGCACCAATTTCACGTGTAGTGTTATAGAAAGCCGGTCATAAAAGAAATACCGATGAATACATTAGTACAGATGCAGCTGAGTTGGCATCTAAAATTGTCAGTTTAAATGTTTCATTTATTTATTTGTAAATAATCAATAGTAGTATTGCTTGTGAAGTATAATTTATTACCTGCAATTCTGCATTAATATTTATTACTTTTGTTTAGGATGAGTTGTCAAGCCAAGAGTCCCAAAGTATTGAAATAGTGTGACAGGGTATAGATGACATCATTGCAACTGTTTTAGGTCAAGAACATCCGAGCAGAGTTAGAGCTGGTGGTAAGTTTTCCATCATTACAAGTTTTTCAAGAATGATAGGCAGAGCCAGAGGACATCAGTAGCTCGCATTGAAGATGTTGAAGCTATAGTTCAAGAAAGATTGAGTCAGCAACAACAATTATGGAACCAACAACAACAAGAGCAACAACAATTATGGAGCCAACAACAACAAGCGCATCAAGCCGAGATAAGTAGTATAAAGAATCAAATAGAACAACTTATGCACATGTTTAGTGCTGAAGCTGGAACTAGAACTTCTCAATACATATCTCAGGCTTCTCAAGTATTATTATGTTTATATATTTATACTTTTATGAAATATTATGATCTTTTTTTGTTGCGCAAGTAATAAATAATTTTTTATTTTTTTTATTTCTCAAACGGAGCATGAAACTAGGTCATATAAACCTGAGACATCACATGAGCGTTTACCTTCTCTGGTATTATAGTTTTTTTTTTTTGACTTTTATGTAATCAAGGAATTCAATATTGATGTCCAAAATACTAATTCTTCTATTTCCACAAGTTATTGAGACTACAAATGACTTCATTGTTATGTTACCCAGTTTCATAATTAGGATGATGAATGAAAATGAAATAATAACTCTAGTATTAGATTCAACAGTATTTGAGGGTGTTGAATCAACAAGTACATACTTTGAAAATTCAGAGTTGTACGAATTTCTAAATTTGAAAAAAAATTGAAGTTAACATCATATTAGCATGCATTGGGTGAGTATTAACTACTGAGTATCAAATATTACAAAATTAAATTTTTTTATTAATTTTGAATTTACATGTTTTATTGTAGGTACATAAATTTTCAATTAAAAAAATTTGCATATAATAGAAATGTATATTTTCATAATCCAACAGTCATTTATTTTTTGATGATATTTATGTCAAGACTAATTCAAAGACACAAGTTGAAGATCTAAAAATCAGACTTAGTCAATGTACAACCCCGTAACCGGCGAGTGGGGTCGCCAGGAATCAGACCGGCGGCTCTCTTTTCCCAAGTCCCGGGCGAGCACCAAGGGGGCCAGAGCTCGGCAGCCCCCAGCTCGCCCAAGCGAGCCCGGCTAGTGGCAGGCAAGTAGGGCCAGCCGGGCCCGCACTCGCCAGGAGATAGGTAGAAGCGGCGAGTACTAGCCAGTCCAGAAACTTGACGTCGTTCTGTCTTAGCGTTGAGTGAAGTCCAGACACTCAATGCCATTCTACCTTGGCATTGAGAGAAGCCCGCCCAGTCTACTCAGTTCGTCGAACGGATCTTGGCATTCGTCAAACGGAGCTCGACGTTCGTCGAACGGGACTCAGCATTTATCGGGCTCAATTTCTCAAGATTCGACCCGCAGGATCATGCAGTCCTAGTCCCAGGCAAGCACTCAAGGGGCCAGAGCTCGACAGCCCCCAGCTCGCCCAGGCGAGGTGGAATCATCCTGGGCAAATAGAGCCAAAAGGCTCGCACTCGCTAGGTGGAGTCGGCGAGTAGGGCCAGCCGGGCCCGTACTCGTCGAAGCCCGACAGGATCAGCTGAACCCGTATTTTCCACCCTAGGCGAGCAGAGGCTTTAGGGGGGCACTCACCCAGCGACCCATGATGTTTTTTACCATTTTTGCCCATGCTGGTCTGCCTATAGCCTGTTAGAACAACGGAGTTACGCTGTTGGCAGACCTGGTTGGGCTGTATATAGCTGTTCAAAACAGTGGAGGTTGGCTATTTGCAGGCCGTTTTCAGACATCTATAAATAGTCTCATGGGCCACCTTAGAAGGCAGGGCTTGCGAGTGTTCAGATCTTCTTGCGCTTATTGAGGTAGCCTTAGCTCAGCCTTTTACTAAGGAGGGGAAGCACTCTAAGATCTTCCGGGTGTGTGGTGGGACCTCCACGCCGAGCCTTTGAGTCATTTTATTTTCTTTTGTTGTTTGGCTTGCAGGAGAGAAGTAAGTGTGCGATCACCCCTTCCCCAAGGGTAAACTCCACAAGAGACCGAGTTTTTGGTTTCAACATTTTGGTGTGGTGAGCATGCAGAGTGGTCAACATAGAAAATCTTCGGCAGACTCGATGATAGGAGGAGAAGGACAAGGCTCAGACAGGTCTGACTCGCCACCCCCACCCACGTTGGCCACGGTGGGGATGTTCGAAGATTTCAGGCAGGAGGTGATCCACCTCGTCAAGTTCGCACTCGGCGCGCAGGCCGAGTGCTCGACTCCAGGGGTCCCAGTATTGCATGCCCCATCTTTGGGTAAGGACACTCCCGACAGGCAAGCTGGGAAGGAGGTCGCTAAGGAAGGAAGGGGATGAGAGCTCCATGGGCACATGCTCTTCCCCGACTCGACAAGCGGAGGCTGGTTCGGCGAGGCGAGTGCGCGAGACCCTCCAATTCGCACGGCAGTGGGAGGCAGTCCCTTCAGCGAGTTGGTTTCTTTTGCCCCAGTTCCAGAGGGGTTCAGGGAGCCCGAGATGTCTTACTATACCGGGAAGGGAAACTCGGTCCTGCACGTCAAGTGGTCTCGATCTGGCAGATGTCGGGTGGCTTCAAGTGTCGGCTCTTCGCCATCACCCTCAAGGAGAATGCGAGGGAGTGGTTTCACCAGCTGCCGGCCAGCTCCATTTACTGCTTCGAGGACCTGCGTCGGGGGTTCATGTTGAGATTCACCACCTCCAAGAGGAGGAAGAAGGAGTCGGAGTCCCTGTTCTACATCAAGCAAGGAGTGAACGAGACGTTGGGGAGTTATGTCGACCGATTCCAGGAGGAGGTCACCCAAGTCCAGGACATGTCAGACCATATCCTGGTGATGACCTTCACCCTGGGGTTGCAATAAGGTTTATTCAAGATGGAGCTGAAGAGAATGTCGCCCCTCTCCTACAAGGAGCTGATGGAGAGGGCGGCGAGAGAGGTCGACGGGGAGGCGTTGAATCCAGAGTTTGCACGGACGCTGTTCAGGTGGGCCACAAAGAAGGAGAAGGAGTCGAGAGGTAGCAGAGGTCAGGAGGAGAGGAGAGCTGAGTCCTGGCAAAGGGAGCAACGACAACTGCAGCAACATCAACAGCCCAGGTGAGGGCGTCAGGAGTTGGACCGCCAGCTGGGCTGGAGGCCCGAGTGGCAAGATCAGGGGCCACAGAGAGGTTACCTGGGAAGGGACAACTGCCAGGGTGGACAAGATCAGTTCCATCCCCCAGGATGGAGGTCGGCCCAGAGACCTCCCCTCCTCGATCAAGATCAGGCCATGGTCATAGCCATGGGAGAAAGGAGGATAGCAGCACGGAGGAGGAGGAGGGAAGTCAGGGTGGAGTGTCCCTAATGTGACTTCCATCAGGAAGAAGGGCACGCCACGACCACGTGCCTGGAGTTTCTCGAGATGAGAGGAAACAAGGAGCAGTATCAGCAGCAGGGTCGCCAGGATGTGAGAATCGAGGAGGTCCTGCCTCGGGCGGAAGAGGATCGATGTGAAGACTGGGCGGACGTCGGGACCCGGGTAGGGATCGAAGTGATCCATGGGGGGTGGGGTTGAGGCTTCTCAGAAGGCGAATATCCACACAATGTACCATCGGAGCATTGGCTCCACATCCCGGACCCCACCCCCGAAAGAGAAGATTACTTTCTCAAGGAAGGATATGGCAGATCATGAGGATCCCTTCTGCGATGCGCTGATCATCCAGATGACCATCGAGAATTTCACTGTCTCTAGGATCCTCATTGACAATGGGAGCTCCGTCAACGTCATCTTCAAGAAGGCGTTCGACGTGATGAAAGTAGAGGCGAAGAGGGTGCTGGCTTCAGATGGCCCCTTGTTTGGGTTCTCAAGGGAGAGGAAGGAGGTAGAAGGAGGAGTGGGGCTCCACGTCACCCTGGGGGGCAGTCCCAAAACTGCTGATTTGTCATTGTGGATGCCCCCAGTCGCTACAACGCCATCTTTGGAAGGCCCCTCATCAGCGCCTTCCGCTATCTTTACACGTCCTTCCACCAATGCCTGAAGTTCAACACCGAGGGGATCCAGGTCCGGGTTCGGGGTGACCCCAAAGTAGTGATGGAGTGCTATGTCACCACGGTGAACTCTATCTCCTAGCAGGAAGGGGCCGAGGAGATGGAGCGGAGAATGGAGGAGGCGGAACAGGAGGCTGGCAGAGAGGGGATGGATATAGAAGAGAGCTGTACCCAGGTGGTTTCAGGAGGAGACCAGGAGGAATTGGCTGAGGCGATGGCCGCGGAGGAAGAGGTGGAAGCAGAGGTTCTTGTCCTGGAGGAGAGGGACATCAGAGAATGAGGGGAGCAGTCCAGACTAGAGGATGCAGAAGAGGTGGTGGAGATGGAGGTTCTCACCCTTGGAGGTAGGGTGGAGAAGGTTCGCATCAGCGGGGGGCTGATCCCAGAGGCTTAGGGCAGGATGCAGGCATGCATCCAAAAGAATATGAACATCTTCGCATGGAGCGCAGCGGAGATGCCAGAGGTTGACGCGGACGTGTCTTGCCACCGCCTCAACCTGAACCTGGGAGCACGCCTCGTCCAGAAGAAAAAGAGGTCCACCGCGGACAAGCTGGTCGAGCCCATCAGGGAGGAGGTGACCAAACTCCTCTAGGCCGGCTTTGTATCCGAAATATAGTACCCCGGTTGGGTCTCACATGTTGTTATGGTTAAAAAATGAGACGATCGGTGGTGTATGTGTGTTGATTTTTATTTACTTAATAAATCATGACCTAAGTACTGCTATCGCTTGCCTCAGATCGACGCGCTGGTTGACTCAGCCGTCGGTTTTCATGTAATGAGTTTCTTAGATGCATTTTCAAGTTACCACCAGATCCGGATGCACCCCCCGGACATCAAGGATGTCTCGTTCATCATCGGGGATGGGTGCTACTGCTACAAAATGATGTCCTTTGGGCTGAAGAATGTAGGGTGACATACCAAAAGATGATGGACAAGGTCTTTCGGGAACATAATAAGAGGAACCTGGAGGTGTACGTAGACGACCTCATGATTAAGAGTCAGGACGTGGACTCTCACCTCCAGGAGCTGGAGGAAACCTTCACCACCCTGCGCAAATATAAGATGCGGTTGAATCCCCTGAAGTGCATTTTCGGGGCCAGCAGGGGAAAGTTCTTGGGACATCTCCTCACCCCCGCGGGGGTCGAGCCAAATCCTGACAAGGTCAAGACCATCATGGAACTAGGGTCACCACAGAATGCTAAAGAGGTGCAGGGGTTAACATGGAAGCTGACAGGATTGAGCAGGTTCCTCTCCCGGGCCGGGGAGAAATGCTCCCCCTTCTTCAAGACACTAAGGGGGGCCAAAAGTTCGAGTGGACGAATGAGTGCGAGGATGCATTTCAGGCCCTGAAGAGGCAGTTGAAGAAAGGGGAGGACCTGTATTTGTATCTAGGGGTCGGGTCAAAGGCCCTGAGCTCCGTCCTGGTTCGAGAAGAGGGGAAGAAACAACTCCCCATATACTACGTGAGCCGGGTCTTCAGGAGGGCCGAACTTCGATATCTGATCTTGGAAAAGCTGGCCTTCGCTCTAATCATCTCGGCCCGGAGGCTCCGACCCTACTTCTAGGCACACTCCATCCGAGTGGTGACTGATCATCCCCTCCGCAACATCTTTGAGGGGGTGGAGAATTTAGGCAGACTAACAAAATGGTCGGTAGAGCTAAGTGAGTTTGACATCTCCTTCGTCCCCCGCCTCTCGATCAAGGCCCAAGCGATGGCCGACTTTTTGGCCGACTACGTGGTCGAAGTGCAGAGGAGGAACTCACTCGTCCGGCTTCGTGGAAGGTGAAGGTGGACGACGCTTCAGGGAAATATTCCTTGGGGGTAGGGGTAGTCTTGGAAAGCCCCCAAGGGGCGAGGATTGAGCAAACAGTGCTGGTGCACCTCCCTATCACTAACAACCAGGCTGAGTATGAGGCCGTAATAGCAGGGCTGCGCTTGGCCAGGGAACTGGGGGTGTTAGACGTGGAGGTCCTCACTAACTCTATGGTGGTGGCTTCCAAGATCAAAGGGGAATTTGAGATGAGGGAACCTACCCTTCGACTATATTTAGCAAAAGCGAAGAGGGTCATTAGCATATTTCAGACCTTCTTCATCCGACACGTGCCCAGGGAGGAGAACAAGCAGGTCGATCAGCTGGCAATGCATGACCCCCGGATGGGGGGGGGGGGTACCATCACTGATCTATTTCGCCCTTCCATTGAAGAGGGAGAGCTGATGGAAGTGGATCAACACCCCTCGTGGACGGACCCGTTCACGACCTTCCTTTCCACATGGGAGTATCCGGAGGGGATGAACAAGAAGAAATTCAGATACAAGTCGACATACTATCTCCTCCGGGACGGGCAATTGTATCGGAAGACTCTCTCGGGGATGTTGGCCCATTGCGTGGCCGAGAGGGAGGTACATAGGATCTTGAAAGAAGTCCACTCCGGGGAGTGTGGGAGTCACTCAGGGAGTCGGACCCTGGAAGGGAGAATTCTCAAACAAGGGTACTTATGGCCAACCTTGGGCCACGACACTGCAAAATTCACAAAGAAGTGCCATAAATGCCAGTTGTTTTCCCCTCTCCAACTACAACCTGCTCAATGCCTCAAGAGTATCACGGCCCCCTAGCCCTTTGCAATTTGGGGAATGGACTTAGTTGGACCATTCCCCCAGGCCAGCGGACAGAGGAGGTTCCTGCTAGTAATGATTGACTATTTTTCTAAGTGGTTGGAAGTGAAGACGCTGGCCAAGGTGACTTCCCAGGTCATCAGAAATTTTGTTTGGGGGGAGATCATCTGCCGACATGGGTTGCCACAGACCATCGTCACAAACAACGAGCCTCAGTTCGCCAGTGCGAAATTCACTAGCTTTTGCGAGCAGCTCGGAATTGACCTCAGATTTGCCTCGGTCCACGACCCCAAAAGAAACGGGCAGATGGAGGCCGCAAACAAGATTATTGTGAACCTCTTGAAGAAGAAGGTAGAAAACCTGAAAGGGAGCTGGGTGGAGCAGCTTCCCTCGGTCCTCTAGGCCCTGAGGACCACCCCCAACACAGTCACATGGGAGACCCATTTCAAGCTCTCCCATGGATGTGAGGCAGTACTCCCCATAGAATTTGAAGTCCAAACGCCTCGGGGGGTCACGACAGAGGAAGGCAGAGAAGAATGGTGGGCCGAAAACGAGGAGGAGTTGCGACTCTCCCTTGACATGGTAGAGGAGCTGTGTGACCTCTCTGCCATCCGACAGGAAGAAGTGAAGAGGAGAATGACTAAGTACTTTAACAAGCACGTCAGAGTCAAACAATTTGCGGAGGGGGAGTTGGTCTTGAAAAAGGTAGATGCATCGGGAAGATCGGCAGCCGTGGGGAAGCTGATCTGCTAATTGTCCATATATCAGAAGCTACTACTTACTGCTATGAAGAAAAAATCCAAGGTTTTAAAAACCGGATCAGACATCGAACCGGCGGAGCGAAAGGTTCAAGGTTGAACCGGTTCAACCGGGTTGAACCGTATATATATATATATATATATATATATATATATATATATATTAGGAAATAAAAATAATTACAATTATCTTAGAAATTTATCTATAAATTGATAATTTATTATCATTATATTGTGATACAAATAAAATGATGTATACATTATTACTATACTTATAAAACTTCATTTTGCGTGACGTCTTTGCTCTGTTGAGTTTGAACAAAAACGACATTGTAATAGAATAATAGAATGAATCTTTGACATGACAACGGTTAAGATCACAATCAAGAAAATAAAACTAGTTTTGAATTTTGAATATAAAAGTGGATGAAGCTTTTAGATAAGGTCGGACGATCAAGAACGACAGTTCAAAAGAAACGCGTTTATGACTGCCACCGCCTTGCTAAGCAGAGCTTAAATATTTCATAAATTTTAATTTTTAATAGATAATTTAATAAGTTATTATAATAATATATTTAAAAAATATTTAATTTATATTATATAATTATGTATATTAATTATATAAGTTTTTAATATATACATTAATATTTATATAGATAAAATATAATACAACATAAAACATACAAAACCAAAAGCTTGTGGTCAACTCCCCCATTACTTTGAAAAACGGCATGGGTTCGAATCCTCACAACATTAATTTTTTTTTTGGTTTCTTGACCCGCCTGGTTAAGCAAAACCCTGCCAGGTTCCCGGCTCGCTGGTCCGCCCGCCCGGTTTAGCGGTTCCCGGGCGGTCCGCGGCTGGAGCGGGTTTCTGACCCGGACCGGACCGGTTGTGTCTGGTCCGTGGTTTGACCGGTCGGACCGGCCGGTCCGGTCCGGTTTTCAAAAGCTTGAAAAAATCTGTGTCTGTGTGTTTGTATTTGGCAGTTTGGTACATGATAAACATACTGTTTTAAGTTTAAAAAGGAGCTTTAGGCAGCGTTATTATAATAACCGATGTCTGTAGTGCAGCAGACAAGCTTTAAGACAACGGTTATTATAATAATCGCTGTCTATAGATCACTATAGACTGTCATTATTGTAATAACTGCAGTCTATAGTCATATAATAACCGCAGTTTATAGTATGCAGTCTATATACTGCAATTATTATAATAACCGCAGTTTATAGTCTGCAGTCTATCGACAACGGTTATTATAATAACCGCAGTCTATACACTGCAGACTATAGTCTTTTAAAAAATAAATAAATTGAAGTAAATTGTCGGCTTACAACTTGCTCATCTTGTGGTCTCCTAGGCGTCCGCCTTGTCGCCTAAGCGTCAAGGCGTCCGCCTTGTCGCCTAAGCGTCAAGGCGCCCGGCGCTCGTCTTGATTCGCCTTGACGCCGCGACAAGAATGCCTCTGTTACATAAGATTTTATTACATGCACAACAATGATGAGAATTTTACTATCCGCACCCCTGGCCGAGAGAAAGACGACGGTTGGGAGGCGGCAGCGGCGATCGGGAGGCGGGGTCGAGAGGCGATGACGACATCCATAGGTGGGCGCGTTGAGCTTGGGGATGAGCACGCTGACGTGACCCGCCTTAAATATCATCTTAGAGATTTTTTTCATATTCGGATTATTCATTTTTTTTCTTTCATATCATCTTTCAAGTTTCAGCCAAAATTGTTTTTTTCAATACTTAAAATAATTATATAAATACCAGGTCCAAAAGTAATTGTCTGTAACTCCCTGTGCTCATTACGGGTTACCCGCACCAAAAACAAACTCTCCCTCTCGATAGACCGTCAAGTTTACAATCGGCGGCAATTTGCAAAATACATTCTCCAAATATAGGCTTTTGACAAAATACATCTCAAAAGTTTAAAATTGACAAAATGCACCTCTCAAAGTGGGTTTTCATGGTAATGTGCACCCTCACTAGGCAAAAAATGAAATGACCAAAATGTACACTCTAGGGTGCACATTGCCAAGAAAACCTTCTTTGAATGGTGTATTTTGTCAATTTTAAAATTTTGAGATGCATTTTGCCAAAAATCTATATTTTGAGAATGCATTTTGCAAATTGCTCACAATTGGCGAACAAAAAACTGGGCCGATTATGATAAAACGTTAAAAAAACCCCAAAAAGCTCTTTTCTAGTTTCTTCTCGTGCGCTTCTCGCTGCTACTGCTGCTGCTCTCTTGAAGAACCCTGACGGAAGAAGAAAAGACTACCGCAGAAAACTCTCCTTCACGAGCCGAATCCTCCTGAGGCAAGCCCTGGCCCTTTCGATCGCCATATCCGCCCTGTTCTCCGTCGAAGACTTCAACCTCTTCTTCTCCAACCCAAACCCTAAATCACCATCACCCAACCCCGCCTCTCTTCTCTTCCGATTCGACGACGCTGCAAATCAACCACAAATACAATCAAAACGCCTCCAATCGAGGAATTAATATGAAAGGGGATTTTAATATTATAGAGAAATCGGCGGCGAACGGACCTTGCGTGCCGGCGGAGGAAGCGGGGGTGATAATGTTGGGCGGCGAGGGGCCGAGATCGTGGTCGGAGATTAGGGACCGGAGTTCGAGCTTCAGGTAATCGAATTGATCCGGGTGCCGCGCCTCCAGCGTGTTGAGCTCTTCCATGGCTCTCTCCGTCATCCACATCTCTCCGGCGAATCGGCGGCGGTGGCGGTGATTTTATAATGCATTCATGTTGATAATGACAATAAATATATATTAGAGGTGGAGGATGGCGGGAAAGTTTGCCAGTTAGGGGGCTCCTCGGACAGAGCGACAAAGCGTCCCTATTCCCGGGATTTCGGCTCATAAAGGCTCTGTTTGGGGTGGTGGTGGCCATTGCGGTGGTGAACACTGGGGTTTTGAATGGCAGTTCCCAAACGCCCAACCTAGTGGAAGGAACCTTATCCAATTTTATGTTCAAAACTACTAATTTTTTCTTGATAGTGATCATAGCAGCCGTCTTGCCAAACATATAATTCTATGACGACTCCGTTTGGCACGATAATCATGATGAAAAACACGGTGATTATGAATTGTTGTTCCTGAACGCACGATCTCTTTTAAGAGATTTCATGGACTTTTATGTCCGAAGTTAGTTTAGTTTTTTTATGGAGGTCATTATTGATGGAGTTTTTCCTGAATTTTTTAAGTCAAAACTGAAAGATTTCGAACATGGGCACATAGGGGAGCCAACCCGAGAAAACAAGCCACGCTCGCTCAGAGACTAAAAAACACACTGAAATGAGGACAAAGCCAAGCGCACACGGACGGGCAAACAACAAGCACACACCCACACGAGTGGTGCCCCCGCACAAGCGACCAACTTGGGCGCACACTGCCTGTGCGCGCACGCCTGGGCGTGCCGCTCTCGCGCGCCGGCGGCCGCCGCCTCCGGCCACCTCCGCCTCCTCCGGTCACCGCTGTCGTCGGGCAACCTGTCTGGCGCGCCAGGGGGGCAATTTTGTTATTTTGTAAAAATTGGTGATTCAGGTGACCGAAACGAAACGACATCATTTGCCAGCTAAAAATCCGCCCCAACACAATTACCAACATGTCCTTCATAAAACTATAAAAGGGACCTCAAGCCACCATTTAAAGACAAACAACTCCGGCGGAAGACAAACAACTTCAGCGACTAGAGAGAGCTCTAAGATTTTTCGACGAGAACATGAGACTTGGATTGTTTCTTCGCTTGGAATTCGCTCTGCTCTCTCTCTAACATGCACAACGCCCGACGCTCACTTGGACGTGTTTTTGAGCCCCGAAGAAGGCACTGAGATCCGCTTCTGTGGATGCTGGCATGAAGGCATCACAAGGCTTCAAGGACTTGTCATTCTTCTCAACGGAAGCGCTCTCATCAATGCTCCGATATATGGGAGCACTCTCATAAAGGCTCTGAGGACTTGGCATATTTCCCACCAAAACACTCTCATCAAGGCTCATAGGACTTGGTTTATTTTCTGCTGCTTTTGAATTCAAAGCTTATAATAGAGAGGTGGTCTGCCACCCTCTGAGTAAATCCCCAAAACTTGTAAACTCAAAGAGAAATAGTGAATTTTGGCCCTACACAGATCCGACCACGAGGTTTTTCACCCTCTCCGGGCATTCCACAGTAAAAAAGCCTATCTTCGTTTGTTGTTGGATTTCATTGATTGCTGCGCACCCAGACCAACTTCGAGCTAAGGCGCTCTGATTCTCTAGACCGGGGAAAAACCGGGTGACCCGCAACAATTTGGCACCATCTGCGAGAAAATGTTCCTAAAAGCTCTAAGGAATCCCAGGGGATGGCCCTTGTGCAATGCAAGTGCTCACAACCAGCAACAACAACACATGAAAGGAGTGTCACAGTTTCCGCAGGAGGTGCATCACGAGGCACGAGGGGGAATGCTCGCGGGCAAGGAGGTCGAACAAATGTTTCAACTTCCTCTGTTATTTCCAGTTGAGCCTAAACCCTTCCAAGTTCCCATTCAGGGTTACCGTGGGAAAATTCCTGCGCTTCATAGTGACGCAGCGCGGAATTGAGGTAAACCCATAGAAAATAAAGGCATTGGAAGACACATCACCCCCTCGCTCCATCAAGGAAGTCCAGTGTCTCAACGGAAGGATAGCGACACTCTCCCGCTTCATAACTCGGACTGGACATAAGTACCTCCCCTTCTTCAAAGCACTCAAGGGGGCGAGACACACGGGATTTCAGTGAACGGATGAATGCTAGGCCGCCTTCGAGTAACTCAAGCGGTACCTGGTCGCTCCCTCGCTACTCTCCAAGCCCACCACGGAAGAACCCCCTTTCTTATACTTGGCGGTCTCGTCGCATGCACTTAGCTCGGTCCTAGTCAAAGATAAAGGAGGAATTCATCACCCAGTTTATTGCCTCAGCAAGGTTCTATCCGACATCGAGAGAAGATATCCTGCAACAGACAAAACGACTCTGGCCTGAGTATTTTTTGCAAGAAAGCTCTGGTCGTACTTCTAGACCCACACCATCAAAGTACTCATGCAACTGCCACTTTGCGTGATCCTGCAAAATGGGTGGTGGAGCTGGGAGAGTTCGACATCCAGTTCTTGCCAAGACCCGTCATCAAATATTAAGTTCTTGCAGACTTCATAGTGGAATGCAAAATCCCACCAAAGGATGTGACTAGCTCCAACGGCATGACTCCTGCGCAGTGGATCTTGTACGTAGATGAGGCATCAAGGGTCGGGAGGGGGAGCCTGCGCAGGCCTGATACTAACTAGTCTCGAAGGGGCCACCCTCGAGTATGAGCTCAGGTTGAAGTTCTCGGCCACCAACGTCATAGAGTATGAGGCCCTAGCCGTTGGCCTTTGCTTGTACATCGACTGCGGAGCGGAAAGCTTAACCATCTACATCGGCTCTCAATTGGCGGTCTCACAAATCAAGGGAGACTACGAAGCTAAGAACGAGCAACTTGTGTGATACCTTCAACTGACAAGGTCTCTCCTTTGAAATTTCAAGACCCACCAAATCCACCACATTCTCCAGGAGCAAAACACTAGAGCCGAGATTCTGTCCAAACTCGCCAGCTCCGCCACAGGGTACCGGTCCAGGCGCCGCCGAGTCGAGCATCTGCTCATTCCCATCATCAGCGGCCCGTGGGAGATCACCACCATAATAGAAGGGGAGCCCTGCTGGATGGATCGTGTCATTGCCTACTTGGAGAATGAACAACTGCCCGTGGACCCAGTGGAGTCCCAGCGACTTTGAATCTACGCCGCCTCATTCTTTATCATCGTCGGTGAGCTCTACAAGCACTCTTTCTCCAAACCCTACCTAAAGTGTTTACGTCCATCTGAGGCAGACTATTCTCCAAGGGAGGTTCACGATGGCATATGCGAGGAACATCTGGGAGGCAAGGTCTTGGCACGAAAAATCCTACGTCAAGGAGTCTATTGGCCCACGCGAAACTGCAAAAGCTACCAGCTCCACTCCAACATCCCACATCAGCCCCCAGTCGGGCTCACACCGCTCTTGTTGCATGTGGCCCTTCGCATAGTGGACAGTCGATTTACTCGACCCCTTCTCACCGACATCAGGGAAAAGGAAGTTCATCATCTTGGTCGTCGAATTCTCCAAATGGGTCGAAGCTGAGTTTGCCAAAATTACTGAAGAGAATGCCAAGTTGTTCGTCTAGAGAAACATCGTCTACTACTTCGGCATCCCGGCTACCATCGTCGTCGACAATGAGATGCAATTCATGGGCAAGGTCTTCACTAAAATGTGCGAGGACTTAAAGACAGAGCTCCGCCACACAGCTGTGCCACATCCCTAAACAAACAAATAGACAAAGGTTACCAACCGCACCAACCTAAACAATTGAAAACCCGCATCCAAGAGGTTGGGGGAAATGGTTGGACGCTTTTTCTAACGTCTTGTGGGCCAACAGAACAACGACAAGAACCCCGATCAAGGATACACCTTTCAACCTTCGCTACGGATCAAAAACGGTCATACGGGTGGACATCGGCATCCCGAGCCCCAACGTCCAAACTTTTTACCCAGGAGAGAACGAGGCACTCCTTCGGGGAAACCTGGACTTAGTCTAGGAAGTCAAGGACAAAGAAGCCCAAAGAATTTCCGCATATTAAAATTGTGTGGCTCGCTTAAACCACCAGAGGGTAAAATCGAGACCCATCGACATCGAAGACCTTGTCCTTTGAACCCTCGATGCAGCAGGGAAGGGTCCCCAAAATGACAAGATCTCTCTATGACATGGGAAGGACCCTTCATCGTCATTGTAGTAGTAGAACCTGGGACCTATAAGTTAAGGGCTTCGAACGGGAAGGCACTTCCCATGACTTGGAACGCACACAACCTGTGCTGCTTCTACATATGACCAATTCCCCTCGAAAACGGAGAAGCACAAACACGGGCTCGGGAACTTATGTATCCCCCCCTCATCGGCAAAATTGGCCCTCTAAATAAACAAGCTCTGTGTTCCCTGACTATTAAGGCAAGATGGACGAAAATTTTTTTGCACATCTAAGACAAGATGAACTAAAGTACTTTTGCACCACTTAGGCGAGATGGACGAAAGTTTTGATGCACCTTCACCTGGACGGATACCGGTCCCCCTGAGGCATGAACGAACAAAAGTTCTTTGCCACACCTCCACCAGAACGGATGCCGATTCTACTGAGGCGCGAAAAAATAAAGGTTCTTCTCCACCTCCACTAAGATCGGTCCTCCCGAGGCGCGAACGAACAAAGATTCTTCGTCACCTCCACCCAAACGGACCTCGGTCCTCCCAAGGCTCGAACTAACAAAGTCTCTTCAACACCTCCACCTGGATGGACCTCGGTCCTCCTGAGGAGCGAATGAACAAAGGTTCTTTGCCACCTCCACCTGGGCGGACCCCAGTCCTTCCGAGGCGCAAACGAACAATGGTTCTTCGCCACCTCCACCCGGATGTACCCCGGTCCTCCTAAGGCATGAACAGACAAAGGTTCTTCCCCACCTCCACTTGAATGGACCCCAGTCCTCCTGAGGTGCGAATGAACAAAGGTTCTTCGCCACCACCACCAAGACGGACCCCGGTCCTCCTAAGGTGCGAACGAACAAAGATTTTTTGTCATCTCCACCCGAACGGACCCCGATCCTCCCGAGGCGTGAATGAACAAAGGTTCTTCGACAACTCTACTCAGACGGACCCCGCTCCTCAGCGCTTAAGGCGTGAACGAACAAAGGTGCTTCGCCACCTCCACTTAGACGGTCTCCGGTTCTCCTAAGGCAAATGCTAGCGTGAAGGCATCACAAGGCTTCAAGTACTTAACATTCTTCTTAACGGGAGCGCTCTCATCAAGGTTCTGACTCTGCGAGAGCGCTCTCATCAAGGTTCTGACTCTGCGAGAGCGCTCTCATCAAGACTCTGAGAACTTAGCTTATTTCCCACCAGAGCGCTCTCATCAAAGCTCCTAGGACTTAGTTTATTTTCTGTTACTTTTGAGTTCGAAGCTTATAACGGAGAGGTGGTCTGTCAGCATCTGAGGAAATGCTCGAAACTTGCAAACTCAAAGAGAAATAGTGGATTTTTGCCCGACACAGATCCGACCACATGATTTTTCACCCTTTCCGGGTATTCCACAATAAAAAAAAACTTTGGTCGTTTGCTGCTAGATTTTCATTAACTGTTTGCGCGTCCGGTTCAACTCCGAGCTAAGGCGGTTCGATTCTCCTGACCGGGGAAAAATCGGGTGACTTGCAACAGTTTCACACCGTCTGTGAAAAAATGTTCCCAATATCTCTAAGAAATCTCAGAGGATGACGCTTGTGCAATGCAAGTGCTCACAACCAGAAGCAGCGACGCAGGAAAGGCCATTCGGTCCAAGTTTTCAGGGCCCCCTAAATCAGATCGGTTCTTTCGGTTTATCGAGGGTACAAACTATACTAAATTGAATCAGTGCTAGTTTTCAGGCCCCTAAATCGAAACCAAAATCGAACGGGCCGGTTCAGTCCGTAAATCAATTCAATTGGATGTCTTTTGCCCGATGCAATCAATTACTGTTTTTTATTCACATGTCTAAAGAAAAGAAAGAAAACGTAATAGTAAAAAAAAATGATTGTTTTAATTATATTTATAAAAAAAATAGAATAAGCAACTCTATTTGCTTTACAAGAGTTCAAACATTTTGCTTGTGGGTATATTTTGTTGATATAAAGGATTTTCTTAGCAGTGATTCTGGTGTTGGACAAGTGGAAGATATTATGGACTGAATAGGTGGTCTGGTCTATTCTATCATAAGGGCTTTAGAGTTATTACTAGGCTCCATTTGGCATGACGATAGCAGTCGTGAATGCGTCGTTATGAACCGTCGTTCATGAACGCCCAACTTCACCAAAGGAACTCCATTCATTATTATGCTCAAAACTAATCTTCTTTTCTTGGTGGCGGCCATAACCGTTGTCATGTCAAACATACATTTTGTGGGACCGGGATCCCCTCCATTTCAGGCAAAATGGAGGGGATCCATTTCGCGGCTTTGATTGCATCTCTCAAATCGGACGGCGGGCAAGCGAGAGCGGCTGAACTGGCAAGTGGGTCCTGCAAGTACAGTTAAGTTACTTCCCGCCGTCCGATTTGGGAGATGCAATCATAGCCGCGAAATGAAGCTCTCCATTTCGCGTGAAATGGAGAGGATCCAGGTCCCATTTTGTGACGGTAATGTTTTTATTCAAGATATCAGTATAAACCCAAGATATATCACATGATATTTTCAAAAACGATAATTTTGCTCAAAATACCTAACCTTTTCTCCTCGTAACTTTTGTCGGTCGTCCGATATCTACAACTTCACTTAAAAATAGCTTAAGTCATTGTTTCCGTCGGTTACACTAGTGAAAGGTGCGAAGCTTAAGCACATGCGAGCGGAAAAGAATAGACTCGGCCTGAGGGAAAATTGGACATGACACCCACTGCATGCAGAACATCCTAATAGTTCTCAAATTTCACAAATACAAATGAAGAAATAGAACCCAGAAACTGCATGGAAATTCCTGCATATAAAACCTGGGAAGGAATTGATGCAAAAATTTGTCCACTGTAGGAGGATATATCTTTAAATATATCATATTTTAACTCCACCTCCTCTTATCTTCTTCATCATCAACTGGACAATACCATGCCGGCCTCCTCTTCGAATTGCTCAACCTATAGTTCAAGTAAACCTCTTCCTCGCATAGAGGCCTCGTCGCGACCAACACGAGCGCTTTCACGACCGGGGCATCTTCCCCTTGCCCTCTGGCGCCCTTCGATCGGTACCAAAAGATCCCAAGCCTCTTCATCGCGACACCCTCTTCCCTCCCAAACGAAATATTTGGTATATAAACACGCATATCCTCTTCCGCCGGCGAAAAATCATAGGGGCAAACCATGACATTTGGCTCGCTTCCTTTGGCTGGATGGTTGGCAAAATGACCGAACGCAAGAGGATTTCGGAGCTCCAGTACTTCGCGGGTGCTCACGACACGGGTTCTTTCAAGAGGCCTGCTAAGAACTTTCAACAAACGATCGGAACTTTCCTCGTAGTTCGACGCCGAATCTGGCTTGATGTTTAGTGGGTAAAAACCGTCCCAGATTTCCCGAGATTCTCCACCGAGTCCCCATGGCTGGGCGTTGATAACAATGTCATCATACCTCGTAATGAGATATGAATTGCGGGCATCAACCCTCGGGTATCCCGGAATGTGCCGGTAATAGGCCGGAGAATACACAATCCCTGGGTAGAAAGCCACAACCGAGCCCACATTACATTCCCCCGACAAGAATAGGCCGAGTCCGGCTTGTTCGTGAGGAATCCGAGATGGCTTGATGTCAAGGGTGTATCCGATTCGATCTTTGAGATCATGTGACAGCTCTGTTCGTGAAAGCAACTTCGTTTGAGGCACGACTGTACTGCAAGGAATTAGTGGTTAGCTTATCAAGTTTAGAAGATAACGGAGAACTGTTTGGGAGAGCGGTGAGAGAAATGTGGTGGTGGTTGGGAATGGACAACAGCAGAATGTATGCACCTCATTATGGGTCACACATTATTTTCTCAAAGCATAAAATATATTTTAGGTCAAACGATCCCACAATCATGCAGGTGTGGTCAAACTTTATGGGTTGTGAGCTTCCAGAAGGTGGAAGTTGGGCCAAAACAGTTGTCATGAAAGTTCCAAACACAAGTAAACCACCATCACAGCTACTACCGCAGTTTCACACTGCCGCAACTCGAACATTTAAAAGAAGCAATGTTGAATGAAATGAAAATACAGATGGAAATTTTTGTTTGAGTTTTGGACATCATAATGAAGACTACTAACCAGGTTCTCGTGCAGACGAAGACGAATCTCCTACGGCGAAACTGAGCCCACTGCGCTTTGCACCATCCTCGCTGATGGTGACAAAATTTGACATATCAGGGCGAAGGATATCGTCCATGACGCCGCATAGGTTTTTAATCTGATAATGTATGTTTTCCTGAACTTGTCTCTGTTGATCAACAACAGAAGCTTTGGTTGCCATTTCGATAATCTCCTCTGCATCCTTACCATCGGCGTTCTTCCCCAAACGATTAAAGCTGATCTTTACCAAAAACAACGGTGATATGAAAAATTAATGTCAACGAGAAGATGATTATGTATTTATAATGAAGCTAAAGTAAAATGCTGGCCAACAGAAGCACGACATAAACCTAATGTGCGAAATCAAAGCAACAAACAGCTATCAGAGAAGAACAGAAGCACGACAAATCTATAATGTATGAAATCAAAGAAACAAACAGCTATCAGAGAAGAATAGTAAATCAACTGGACTTGTTGGTCGTTTGAACATAGGGGCTCATTTGGTTGCTTGCATATACAAAACATGCTTTAGAAAATAGGGATTTTTATTTTCAATCATTTTATATTTTGAAGAAATATGTGGAATTTTGACCCAATGTTATTGTCAAACAACATAGAACGAAATAGCGGTTAAACTCCAAATTCCAAATTGTGTAGAACATGTTCCCTCTAAATAACTATAAGTGCTTGAAGCTGAAACAAGTGTGGGTCTCGAAGCGGTGATGTAAGCATATTTGCAACTAATTGACTAAAGTTTCTTTCTTTCTCTTATATAAAAAATATTGGAATTAGCTCGCACTCAGCCAGAAAAGGATATATTAGTGTAAGAAATGGAGAAATCTATATTTAGGCTATGTTTGGATAGGCGGCGGGATGCCGGTGCGGGAGCAGCCGCCGCTACAAGGCGGGAAAACAAATGTGAATTCCGCACGCACGGCAGCGTTTTCTCCCGCCCTCCCTCTGCGGAACGCCGAAATACGCAGGTTTCAAACCGCAGCCCTCCCCCTCCGGTCCCAACCGCCGGTTCCCAGACGCCACCGCCCGACCAAACAGATACTTAGTGATCCTGAAATTAGGTTACAAAGACTATATACAAAGACCCAGAGAATGCACACCCTAGATACACAAACTCTATTTACATAATAACCCTTTGACACTCCCTTGCAAGCTGGAGTACACTGTACACGTCATATGCGTCATCCTTGGAAAGAAACAGGAGGTACAATGGACTCTATAGAGGTAAGAATGTCGGTAAAGTGCAAGGCAGCGGGCATATTTTGATGTTGATTTTGATGTTGAATTTCTCGTTGCTTGACTTTTTCCCTAATGAAGCTACAATCAACTTCAATGTGCTTTGCTAGTTCATGAAATGCTATTTTTGGTCATATGGATAGCAATTTGGTTATCATCGTAAAGTACCATAGGAGAAGATAGTGGCATACTGATGGGGGACCATCTGGCATGACTCGGCGTAAGGCGGCCCCACCTTCGTTTATTCTCGCAAGCGGCCTTGATCGAATCGGCGACCCGCCACCGCGGATGCGTCCAGCTCGCCGATCCGATGTTTTTTCATATATAGCTTTGTATTTTTCGGTTATTATTTCATGTAGTTTTGGCCCCAAAATCAACGGTCAATCACAGTCATTGATTCTGGGTGCCCTAATTTCAGATTCTTATAAATTTGATGTTTAGGGCTCCTTTATTTTTTTCGTTGCTGAATGTTTGGAGAGTTTCTTCCTTCATTCCAGTAATCTCTTCCGCGATGCCAATTCCGTGGAGCCCCCTTGGTGATGACTCATTGGGTAAATACCTTTTGTTTGTATTTTTTGCCTCCTTCCCCCCACCGACCTATCGTCCAGCCCTCTTCAAGCCACCAACCACCCATCCCCTTCCAACCCACCAACCACCCATCCCCCTCCAAGCAGTCGCCAACTATCAAGGTGCTCCTCCGGCCTCCACCCCGCAAGCAACCGCATAGTCCACACCCAGTTCCAGCCGCTGGCCATCTCCAAATCCCCCCCGCCCCTCCTAGGGATCTCCCCATCAGACCGCCGCCTGCAACCCTCGTGGAGCCACCGTATCATTCCCATCCAGATTCATCCAGTTCTGGCCACCCAGCCCAGATTCGCTCCACCCCCACCCCTTGGTTGCCATTGTTAAACCCTAATCCGTGAATCCAGATTCATCCAGTTCTGGCCACCCAGCCCAGATCCTGCCCCCCCCCCCCTGATCCAGCCCACCCAACCTCCAACCAGCCTTTCCCTTACCTGATCCAGTCTCCCCACCATTGGAACCCCACTTGTAGGCCTCTAACACTCATATCCATTTTATTAAAGCATCCTTAATATTCGTATTGTGTTTTTGTATTGGTTTTTGGGTTGTAAAACATTGTTACAATTTGCTTATTACATGTTTGCCTGGATTTTTCAGTTTATTGTAGTATTTTGCTCCTGGATAAATCTCTAACTGCAGGAAGGAACGAATCGCCGCGAGCTTGTATTTTGGCCCTGCATGCGGAGGAAAGCCACTGACTTAAGGTAAAAAGAAATTTCATTCTCGCTTATAATCTGATGCAAAGATTAATTATAATATTTAATTGTTTGAATTAATTACTTGCGCCTAATTGCGAGTCGTATTGCATGCTTTGAGTCATTGGGAAGTTGGAAGTCAACCCTAACCTCTAGCGTGCATTCTACGAGTCCACTACACACCCTACCCTCACTCACCTATAGCGTGCATTCTGGGAGGGGACGTACTCATGTGTAATGATCTCAGTGATATGCCCCCATATGGTAGCTGTGACCATCACCGTGACGAATATTATCCCCCGAGTCGGACAGAGTGTGGTCCCCCGCCCGCTCGATATGACTACGCTCATGACGATTATCCTGAGAATTACCCTGATCCCCCGGAGAGGTGGCCATGGATACGACATCACTCGTCGTATTTGCCTCGACGCTCCTTCATTCGATGGCCGCCTGTACCCAAAAGCCTTCAGCGATTGGTTCGTTGGCATGGACCATTAATTCGAGCGGTATGACATGAGCGACGAACGCTATGTTCGCTTCGTCAAAATGAAGCTGGTCGGACAGGCCAAAGTATTTTGGATTAGCGTAGAGAGAGTTGTTGATAGAGATGACTATTATTCCATAACTCGATGGGATGATATGAAGCAAAGGCTGAAAGATAAGTATCCCTCTGCCTCCTACCTAGACCAGATGCTCGATCAGTTGCAGAACTTACGACAGGGGTGTATTACTATCGCTGAGTATATGGTCCGCTTCGATGAGCTTATAGTTAGGAGTGACATCTCGGAGGAACCCATTGCCATCGCCTCTCGCTTCAAGGCTGGCCAAATATTTTAGCTTATAGTTCAGCGATTCAAAGAGAGTTGATTCTCCATCGTCTCAAGACCGTCGGCCAAATATTTTAGCTCACTCTAGAGTACGAGCAGTACCTCCGCTCATTTAGCACGAGGCAGTTCCCCTCTCGGACTGATACCTCAACATATAGGACATCGGCTCCGTCCCAGACCACCACGGCTGCGCCCCCACGTGTTCCCGCAGACACGAAGGGCAAGGCCGTCGCCACTGAAGGCCAGCGATCTGGGGGTATTCAGTGTAATAGATGTTCTTGCAGAGGACACGTGGCGGCGCAGTGCCCTACACGAAGCCTGCTAGTTGAGGATGAGGAGCAGGGTTTATAAGGAGATGAGGAGGTTACTGAGGAGATCACAACCACTGTCGAGGAAGGATGAGAGATTGACGTTGAGCGATTCTTAGAGATGAGAGTGATTAGACACCACCTGCACACCCCACGTGTAGATGAGGATTGGCGTCACACTACCATATTCTACACGTACTTTCCTAGTGCAGGCGGTCCCTGGAAGTTAGCTATCGACAGTGAGAGTTGCGTGAATATCGTGGCCCAAAAGGGTCTTGACCATATGCAGGTGAAAGTTGAGCCTCACCCAGACACCCACACCCCTATCGTGTCGCCTGGGTAAATAAAACAGCGATTCAGGTCACCCAGTGTTGTCTCATAACGATTAGCATCGCCTCATTCGAGCATCAAGTCTGGTGCGATGTCATTCCCATGAACGTCTCACGTCGCCCATGTGTTATTCGGCCGCCCCTGGCTATTTGATTGTGACGTCACGTGTTTTGGCCGCTCGAACACGTGTGTCTTTTACGACAAGGGATGGAAGATTACACTGTCACCTACCCAACCCAAGGAGAAATCCAAGGGTCAGATTGAGCCTTCTGTGAGCACGAGCGTCTCGAGACCCCTACACATCTTGAGGCAAGGCGAGTTTCTGCGAGATTGCGTTGAGTCCAATATTATTTATGTTGTGGAGGTTATGAAGCACAGATACTTCCCCGAAGGCAGCGTACCCGTACCGAATACATATCCAATACCGGTATGTACCTGATACTCGACGGATACACCTATGTGGACACACTTGGACTTAACACATCATTCTACATATTGTGATATGAGTTTACTTTTCTGAAGTAAACAAAAGTTGACTATATGCTAGGAATTGTTGGTACATCCAATTAAGTAGTGTATATGTACCGAGTATGTTTCTAGTACTAGCACGCTCCTGTTACAAGTACGTGTATTGAACGTATTGATACAACCCAAGTTATTAACAAAATGACTAACTTGTCTTTAGACTAACCGGAGATTGAATATGTTGATTTCCATCAATGAAGTTGATCTCCAACAATGAAGTTGATCTCCAATAATGAAGAGGAAGAAAAAAAAGACTGATGTTAGACTTAAGTTTAATTTTATTTCTTTTGGTTAAACATATAAGATGTTAAATTTTGTAATATTTATGAATGCTTAATGCTTAAAAATTTCATGTTATAATGCATTGATTTATGAACTTGTACTTCAAGTTATGATTTATGTCTGATGTTTCGATGTTTTGAGAACTATTTATTGCACTTATGATATATAAATTATATTTATTATAACGTATCATGAAGTACTCGTATTCTTGTTTTTTAAATTTCTGTGTACCGTCGTATCGGGTGCGTATCGTACCCAGTACCGTACCTGTACTGGTGCTTCCTAGTGTGGCGGCCACGATGGCAACCATCCTCCAGCTGTCTACCCCTTTTGGACGAAATAAGAGATGAGGTCGACGACACCGGGCGACTCGATCAAGGCCTAGAGCAATAGCGGTCAGGTCTTCATCCGACGTTCTGGACGTTCGACCTGTAGCGGGAGCGGTGGCGTGCGGCTGGAGCTTTCGGGGACAGGGCTCAGCTAGGGCAGAGGCGGAAGTTACCGGCAATACAGGGAGAGCGATTTTTCGTTCTCCTGTTTCCTTGTCCGGCTTGCCTCTTTTTTTTGGCATGAAATTACACTTGCCTATTTCCCTCATAAATGACAATATATCTGATTTCCTTTTCAACGATATAGAAGTTTGAGCCGACTAATCATCGTATAATGTTTTCTAATACAATTTGCTCCTAATTTAGATTTATGATTTCCCTAAAATAACCTAAGTTTACCGTTAGCGTCCTAATTACTAAATTATCGTACCTTTTTATTAAAGGTGTCATCGGACGGTCAACTCGACGAGCTGCAAATAGAAACAGTTACATGAAATAAGATTAAACAAATGCAAAATAAACGAAACAGAAAGTGCAAAAATAGGCGAAGCTAAGATGCGTCGCAGGGCACATCAGAGGGTCCCTGGATGTCGCCAGGAAGTCGGCATCCACAAGTGGAGAGAGGTCCATGACTTGGTGGACAGTTAGCGGTTGCAAGGTGCGAAGGCGGGCTCAGATGTGGGGTTGTAAGTCATGCATGAAATAAATCAAGTAATGGTTTGGTGGAAGACCGGGGACATGCGTCGCGAGGGCAAGGAACTCATCGATGTACTCATCAAGGGAGCCCGTATGACGGACGCCGCAGAGCCGCTTCACCGCGGAGCCCGTGTAACGGGTGTCGTAACGGCGAATGAGCTCATGTAGAAGGTCCGACCAAGACATGGCCGACTGAGATTGACATAGCCAGTGAACCCAGTGGAGAGCGGAGACCTCCATACCGATCAATGTCGTGCTGACTTTCTGTGACTCGATGATCTACTGAATTTCAAAGAACTATTCGGCTCAGGCAATCCAACCCATATGATCGATGTCATTGAATGAGGGAACATCAAGGGACCGAGGCTCCTATGACCCCCACCCCGAGCGGGTGGGCTGTGTCTTGGTGCGGGTCCGGGGAAGCCCCAAGGAGGGATGACGAAGCAACGTTAGATGTAGTCGGGAGACCGGCCAAGAGGGAGTCGATCTTGGACTCCATGTGGAGTATGAGGGCTTGCAGGGATGCGACGACGCCATTGTGGTCGTCCCGACGACGAAGGATTGTTGGATCCGTGGATGGGGGTGGCGATGGTGCGTCGATGTTGACCATGGATCGTAATCGAGGGGCATACATTCAGCCTAGGGAAGGAGGATGGAAACGAAACTGATGGAAGTCGGGGGAACCTGCAAAAGCAGTGGCTAGGGCCACTGAAACTGTCGGTATGCTATTCTGGGATGCCGGAAGCCTGAGGAGAGAGGACTGCGCCCACTGGAGGGGTGTCGCAGGCGGGCGAGTCGGTCGCGTGCGGACAGAAGCGCGTCAAAGACGACAGAGTGCGTGAACCGGGTCGGGGTCGAGATGGACAGCAGAAATCGCGGCTCGCACATACACGTGATGCGCAGTCTGGGGGTGCGTGAGTGTCGAAGAGGGAGGACGTCGGGCTCGATCGGCTAGGGTTGAATCGCCGATAGTCAGGAGAACAAAGTGGTGAGGCCGGCGACACACGATGAGATGCGCAGGCGGGGCGGCAGGTCAGACTAATGTTACCAGAAGGGGAAAAACAATTGCACTAAATGAGAATACTGGAAATAATCACGGGCTATGCTCGTGCCCAACTTCTGGAGGTCGGTTCCTCCAAGAAGCTTTCTCCAAAGATGGAGATTCAAACCCTAAAATCCAAAAGATGAAAAAAAAACTCTCTCATACCACCTCCTTATATAGGGAGGGGGGCTCACATAACATTAACCATAAAGCAACAAATGGAAAATACAAAATATAATAACACGTTACGCGCATGTGCGTAACAGTCTCATCATATTTACACTCCAAAAATTTAGAATCTTAAAGAAGATCCTTTCAATATTTTCCCCGAGAAGGAATCAAGGAATCAAACCAAGGAGCTGCCTTAATGCCTTGGTAGTAGCAAAGAAGGCCCAAGTGTTTTATTTGAAAATGCTTGGCCACTCAAATGAAGCTCCATTTTCAAAATTACTTAATCATCACCAATAATAGTGTGCTATCATCTACATATATGAGAAGGATCGTTATGCCCCACAGACGAATAAAGAAAAATCTGAAGAACACCACACAAATCACTATCCTAGACAACTTGGTTGAATTTCTCGAACGAAACTCTAGGAGATTGTTTGAAGCCCGAAAGAGATTTCAGAAGATGACAAACAAGAAACTCCCATAGTCTCATCCCCGGGGTTACTGCATATATACGGTCCTATAAAATCGTATTGAGAAAGACATTCTGTATATCAAGTTGATGAAGCTTTCAACGTCGATGAACATCAAGAGAGATCATAACTCAAATCACAATCAATTTCACAACTTGGGAGAAAGTATTTTCATTGTCAACCCTCATACTGTTGAATAAAGCCTTTGGATACAAATGCACTTTGAGATGTCAACTAACTATATGGCTTGTGTTTCAATGTGAACCCAGCTACAACTAACACATGAATGATCTGAGGGAAGACACATTAGATCTCAAGTGAGGTTGACCTAATGAATGCATACTTCATCCATTGTCAAGTAACACCCTGGATGTTGTAACGCTTCAGGGGCAAAGAAGATGTCATGATAGCTGATAGAGACCACGCTTGGGTGAGATAGATGTAGACGATGTTACTAGTGGAACTGAGGGTGGAAGACGAGGTGGAGGAGGATTGACTCAAGGTAGAATATGAAGAGGCCACAAGTGAGGAGTAGAGGAGGTAGATGTAAGAGAAAATAATAGTTGATATTTGAGGTACATCAGATTGGCAGAGACCGCTTGTTTTATAGTTGTGGAGAATATAACACTATCCTCTTTGAGTCTGGGAGCACCCGACAAACATAAATTTATTGGTTCAAGGCACAAGTTAGTCGACTGGAGGGCTAAGGTAATGGGCATAGTAGGTGCAGCCAAACACTAGAGGTGGAAAAGGGAAAAGCTGATCTTAAGGAAAGATGGTAGAAAGAGGAGAGGCACAATGAGAATAGTGGATAAGAGATGGTTGATGAGGTAGTATGCAATCATAATGATTATGTGTCGATATAGAACAAGGGCATGCATTTGGAACATAAGGAAACGAACTATCTCGAGAAGATGACGATTTTTTCATTCGGATACACCGTTCCGTTATGATGTAGAAAAATAAAAAGTTTGATGAAGAATACTGAACATAGTACAAGTCTCTTAAAAATCATTGCTTAAGTATTCTAGTAACAATTTGATATTATTGGAAAACTAACTGCAAATTTCATTGATAAAGAAGCAAAAATGTGGAGAATTTTAAAACGATCATGCACAAAATATAACCATGTTAATCTAAAATGATTATCAATAAATGTCACAAAACATTTAACACTAGAAATACTTCTAATTTTATTCGGACCCCATATATCTGAATGCATTGAAGGAAAATGTGCATTACTTCTTGAGGTTAGGAGGAAATGAGGAACGATGAAATTTCCTGTGGATAAATGGCTCATAACAAAAAACAGGAAGAGACACATCCTGAAGAGCCCATTTAAGAATAGTTGGAGAAGATGTCCAAGACGATGTTGCCAGTAACTACGAAGAAGGGAGCAAATGCATGAGGTGGAATATCAAGAATGTAGAGTCCATTCTTCAGCCTTCTTCTAGCAATGACATTATGTGTCTGAAGATCCTATATCACAAAGTAAAATGAGACAAAAATCGCCCAGCAGCTATGTGATTGAGTGAAGCAACTAACAGAGTAAGTTAAAATTGAGAGCCAGGAACAAATAAAACTGAGTTGGGATTAATAATGAGTGAGAGGAACCACCACTCCACATCAGGAAATGATAACGGTCGAAACATTGGCAATTGCCATATATCTTGGTGGGACCATTTAGATTTTGTGCAACGATTTTTGAGGTGTGTTATAGATCGAGAGTGTACAATCCAAGATACACTATAAAAAAGTGGGATATTACCTTATGTAGAAGTCGAGGAAACATGAGGATAAGATGACCGTGATGAGAGTAAGCCTGAAAAATTGAGAAGAAACACCTTAGGTCCCGTTTGGCAGGGCTGATCCGCGGCAGTCCGGCGGACCGCACCGCCCGGCAACATCCCCGCATCGTTTGGTGGGGCCGCGTTCGGGCGGCAGGGATCAGCCACGCCGCTGAAATTCCCCGAATCTCGGTGGTTTTCATCCGCGCCGCACCTCCCGCGGTTGCAGTAGGGCGGCGCGGATGAAATCCGCCCCCGCCTGACAGCTGCGCCAAACTAGTTGATGGTGCGTCGCGACCGACACGTGTATTCCCGGAGGAGGTGATCTGTTGCCCAGTCGGACGATCCGAGTCCGTGGTTGCGCCCGGATGGTCGATCCGAGTCGATTTCATATTTTACTTTTTATGTTTTGAGTCGTAATTAGCACCAGATCGGTCCAGACAATTTGAGTGGTCCGATTCAATTGTTTTTATTTCATTTTTAGTTTGTATGCATCATTTTTATTTTAGGGTTATAAATATAGGTGGCAGCAGCGATTCAGGGCTATCGCGGGTTTCACATATTTGGAACCGCCGGTCACTTTCTCCAGGAGCGATTCCTGGAGCTTCCTTCGCTGGTGCGACGCCGGCCTCCCGCCCCACCCGCCTCCTCCTCCTTTCCCCTCCACTGCCAGCCACTGTAGGTTTCCTTCCTCCCCTTACATCCCCCACATCTGTTTCCTTCCCCTCCCTCCCGTCGGATCCATGCCAAAACCCCTTTCCTCATCCCGCCGTCCTCTCACAGCCCTAGCCACAACCTTGCCTCTTCTCTCTTCCGTCAGCCCCACCCCCACTCAAAAACACCCCACAACAGCCTTCCCCCTTGTAGTTCTCACTGAATCCCCATCCCCGTTCCTTCCCATTACAGCATAAATCCTGATCTTCCAACAAGCATCAACCCCCATCCCTTCTCCCTACAACCGACTCCTTATTTCCAGCAGGCCACATTTCCCACCTTTTCTAGTTACAAAAAAAAAAATCAGTCACCTTTGACATTATTCTAGTCCTCCCATCAGCCCGAGATTCATCCCCCACCCCTCCTCTCCACAACAACCTTGGTTGCCCAACATTGAACCGTCCGTTGCCGCCTGCACGTGTAAGTTCTGGTTTGTGTTTTATTCTCTTCTGTTGTTTATTTTGGCACTCAACTGTGATGGATTTCTATATTTTATTTTCTATTAGTTCTATTGTCGTGCAACTTGCAGGGTCTATTTTGTGCTTGTTTAATTAACTGTGCTTCATTTGGTTTGTGAACATTACTTCTTTTATTAAATCAAAGTTTTGGCAAAATTTGTGCGTCTGCTAATTTTATGTTAACCAATTACTACTGCGATTATTAATTCGGACCAATCTTGGCATATTTCATCATATTCATCACATATAGGCATGCATTTAGTAAATTCTCCTCGAGTCGACCTACCACTACATCAAATTGATATCAGAGCCTCAGGTTGTGGCCATTTGCATGTTACGTAGTGGTAGGGATTATCGTCAGTCCATGTCGAGTCACACTCACACCGATGATAGGACCGCCAATTCACAGACAGATATGACTTTCGCTGAGTTTCAACGATTGGTTCTCAATCGATTTGATCGGATGGGAGCCCAATTTGAAACCCTTGGGGGTGATATTGCAAGGGTTATCATAAGGGTTGATCAGTTAGAGATGCCTAGAGGTCGAGCGACTCCTAATGAGGAGACTCGCAAGGATCCTGAGATGCTACACCGCCTCCTGAGAGGCGTGGTAGAGACATTCCTCGTTGAGACCCCCCTTCCTTTGCGAGAGGGAATTATCGTCGTGGATATGAGTATCGACGAGATCCAAGGAGGGATCATCGTCCTCCTGACGAGCCTCGTCCTCCCCCACCTCGTTGTAGAGATCGGGCACGATATGATTATGATTACGAGTATGGTAACTACCGTGAGCTGCGCCATGGGATGACTCCAGAGGAGGATGACATCGCCCGGTGTATTCTCATTAATGCGCCCTCCTTCAACGGTCACCTCGACCCGAAGACATTTAGTGATTGACTCATGGACATGGACCACTATTTTGACGGGTTCGAGATGAGGGACGAGAGGCGAGTGTGGTTGCCAAGATGAAATTAATTGGCCAGGCAAAAATATATTGGTCGAGTCTGGAGATATCTCTTGAGCGGGATGACTATTATCCCATCACCCGATGGGATGAGATGAAGCAGCGCTTACAAGATACACACCCCCCGCTTCGTATCGAGATCAGCTCTTAGATCAGCTCTACACAGTACATCAGGGGACTCTCTCCGTTGCAGATTATATGTCCTGATTTGACGAGCTAGTAGTTCGCAGCAATATTATGGAGGAGTCTATCGCAACTACATCACGCTTTCGTGCTGGACTTAGATCGAACATCCAAAGGGAACTGATTCCCCATAGGATGGAGACGGTTGAGCAAGTCTTTCATCTTGCGCTAGAGTGCGAGCAGTATTTGCGTACTGCTGGCCCGAGGCAAGTCACCACTCTGCCCGATGCCACCACAGCTAGGAGACCCACTCCTGGCACGACTAATGACACCCCTCACGCCCCCGCAGACGCGAAGGGAAAAACTATTGTACCTGGAGGCCCCAAGCCTAGGGGCGTCCAGTGTCATCGGTGTTTTGGCAGGGGGCATTTCGCAACGTAGTGTCCAACTAGGAATTTACTGATTGAGGATCCGGGCGAGCCCAACGCTGAGGCTGAGGATGCCGCCATTGAGGAGATTATAACCGTCGTAGAGAGCGAATGGGAGAGCGATGCTGAGAGATCACTAGGGTTAGGAGTAGGGGTGCAAACGAGTCGAGCTCGAGTCGAGCTTGGCAAAATTTCCAAGCTCGAGCTCGAGCTCGAGCTTTTCATTTCGAGCTCGAGCTCGACGAGCTCATTTTTCTCAGCTCGAGCTCGAGGCTAACTTATCGAGCTTGAGCTCGAGTTTCGAGCTCGCGAGCTCGAGCTCGAGCTGCTCGCGAGCTTTTTAGCTCATGAGCTTTATTTTCTCATTTTTCTTATTATTATTATTTTTTAAAATGTATAAATAAAAAGCTCGCGAGCCGGCTCGCGAGCTCATGAACAACATTAGATGAGCTCGAGCTCGACTCGTAATCGAGCTCGAGCTCGTCGAGCTCGAGCTCGAGCTCGACAGGCTCGAGCTCGAGCTCGACAGGCTCGAGCTCGAGTCGAGCTTTTTTCGAGCCGGCTCATCGAGCTTTCGAGCCGGCTCAACTTGCACCCCTAGTTAGGAGTCCTCCGCCGCATTCTCCACACCCCATGCGCAGAGGGAGATTGACACCGCACCACTATCTTTTTTTACATATTTTCGAGCGCAGGAGGTCCCTGCAATCTCGTCATCGATAGTGGTAGATGCGTAAATATAATTGATAGGAAAGGTTGGAAAGGATACAGCTTACTGTCGAACCCCATCTGCATCCGTATTGTGTCCTATGGGTAGACAAGTCAACCATCCAGGTTACATAGAGATGCATGGTGCCGATTCGTTTAGCGACCACTGAGGACCGGGTTTGGTGTGACGTTATCCCCATGGATGTTGCACACGTACTTATCAGAAGACCCTGATTATATGATCGTGATGCCGCATGTTATGACCGGTCCAATACGTGTGTATTTTTCGACAAGGGCCGAAAGATTACCCTCACCCCGACCCAGCCCAGGGATCCTCCTAAGGGCAAGGTCGAGTCTTCAGTTAGTGCAGGATCTTCGAGACCCCTTCATGTCCTGAGAAAGGGAGATTTTTTGAGAGAGAGTTTAGAGGCAGAGGGGTTTTGTTTAGAGAAGCAGCCACGAGAGAGACCGAGACCCCTAGCGAGACTGAGACTAATGGCTTCATTGTTGAACCTCCGAATAAGCCTCATGATGAACCACGACTCCCTTATGAGGATCAAGGGACTAACATTGACTTTGTTGTGGTGTCCTACTTGTTCTGACAAGCACTATTGTTATTGGTGCCTTCCTCTTGGAGGACCGTCCTATCATTATCAACCCCCTCGGGATTAAGTCCCTGAGAGGCTCATTTGACGAACTTCTCAGCCTGCACTTTAGTGATGGGTCGTATTTTCGTATTAGTGATCATCTCATACGCGATGACTTTTGGCATACACCCCCTGGTGAGCCACCTGACGAGCTTTATCATTCGAGAGATACCCATCACACCCGTACATCGTGCTCCTTTATCACCATCTACGACGTCCCTACGGGTGATGACGTCATTCATGCCGAATTTTTCTATCGACCGCCAGGTGAGCCTCCTGATAGGTCGCCCCATGTTAGAGATATCCAAGTCATTGTCAGGTTTTCCCTTAGAAAGTGTGTCGAGTATGTTGTGTTCCATTTGTATCATTCGCTTCATTTTTGTGAGTCGGTTAAGTCATTTGTTTATCATTTGCATGCACTCCTTGAGTTGGCCCGTATTAAAATTGCAGCTTGTAATGATTATTATAAGGACCGAGCAAACCAACACAGACAGGAACAAATCTTTGAGACAGGAGAACAAGTATTGATTCACAGTCGATCTGAGAGGGTCCCGCAAGGACTAGCAAAGAAATTAAGCGTTTGTAGAATGAGCCCGTATACAGTCGTGCGACAAATTGGTACAAACGCATTTGAGATCGACATCCCGCACAGTATGGGCATCAGCCGAGTATTCAACGTAGAGGATCAAACTCCTTATTACGAGGAGCACGTGTATGTGGACCCTTTCTCCACACCTCTACCTGATCCCTCACTTCCTAGTTCCTACAACCCACTTACCTGAGCCTTCATCTCTCATTGCCCCCACCAGTCCTCCCCTATCGCCACCCGCAGAGTCGCGTTATGAGGTTTGCAATGCACCACTGACGGTTCCACCAATCCAACAGTCAGACGGAGATACATTATTGTCAGACGGAGATACATTATTACCAGACGGAGATACATTACAGCCAGAGCCACCTACTTTTACATACGACGTACTTCAGATCATCGGCCACGACTTCTACACCGCAGGGGGGCGAGATACAGTGCGATATCTTGTCCGTTGGAGCGGTCGACCTCTACACAATGCGACATGAGTTTCTTTAGAGGAGCTTGAGTGACTCGCCCGCGGCTACGCAGCGAGTACGACCATCTTCACTCACCGAAGATGAGTGCTTTCAATCCGGGGAGAGTTGATGGCGCGCCGCGACCGACACGTGTATTCCCGCAAGAGGCGGTGATCTGTTGCCCAGTCGGAGGATCCTAGTCCGTGGTTGCTTCCAGATGGTCGGTCCGAGTCGATTCCATATTTTATTTTTTATGTTTTGAGTTGTAAACTTGTAATTAGCCCCCAATCAGTCCAGACAATTTGAGCGGTCCAATTCGGGTGGTTATATTCAATTTTCAGTTTGTATACAGCAGTTTAATTTTATGGTTATAAATATATGTGGCAACAACGGTTCAAGGCTATCGTGGGTTTCGCATATTTGGACCGCCAGTCACTTTCTCCAGGAGCGACTCCTGGAGCTTCCTTCGCTGGTGCGACGCTGGCCTCCCGCCCCTCCTGCCTCCGACTCCTCCTCCTTCCCCTTCACCACCAGCCACTTTAAGTTCCCTTCCTCGCCTTACATCCCCCACATCTGTAGCCTTCCCCTCCCTCCCATCGAATCCATGCCAAAAACCCCTTTCCTCATCTCGTCATCCTCTCACAGCCCAGCCACAACCTTGCCTCTTCTCACTTCGGTCGGCCCTACCCCCACAACAACCCTTCTCCCTTGTAATTCTCATTGAATCCCCATCCCCGCTCCTTCCATTACAGCAGAAATCCTGATCTTCCAACAAGCATCAACCCCCATCCCTTCTCCCTACAACCGACTCCTTATTTTCCAACAAGCCACATTTCTCACCCTTCCCGGTTACAAAAAAAAATCAATCACCTTTGACATTATTCTAGTCCTTCCATCAGCCCGGGATTCATCCCCCACCCCCTCCTCTCTGCAACAACCATGGTTGCCCTACATTGAACCATCCGTTGCCGCCTGCACATGTAAGTTGTGGTTTGTAGTTTTATTCTCTTCTGTTGTTTATTTTGACACTCAACTGTGATGGATTTCTCTATTTTGTTTGCTAGTAGTTCAATTGTCGTGCAACTTGCAGGGTTTATTCTGTGCTTGCTTAATTAACAACGCCTCAGTTGGTTTGTGAACATTACTTGTTTTATTAAATCAAAGTTTTGGCAAAGTTTGTGCGTCTGCTAATTTTCTGTTAATCAATTACTACTGCGATTATTAATTCGGACCTATTTTGGCATATTTCATCATATTCATCACATATAGGCTTGCATTTAGTAAATCCTCCCAGAATCGACCTACCACTGCATCACTAGGCCTTAATCTCTGGGTTTGCAGAACCAAGTGTATGTGTCAACAAAATGAGTCAAGACATGTGCTTGGTGTGTCAGTGCACATTGATTGGGATATTCATGCTTCTGAAAACACAACTTCAATGTGGTTATGCTTACCACAGAATGAGCAAATAGTACGGCAGATACCTTACTTTCTATGTCCCCTATTACTCACATTGATGAGGTCTCCTCTGTGGGCAAGCACTAACATAATCAGTCATTGGATGCGGAGTATGAGGGGATGTGGAGTATGAGGGGCCTGCAAAACGAGAGCCTGAGAGACAATTGGGATGACTTTTGTTGGAGAAAGTACACATTGAACAAGGAAGCTGAGAGAATGTTGGATCTAACTACATGGAGATACGATGCTAAGTGAGTCATCAACAAAGCAATGATTGTTGTTTCTAGTTGACTCCGTTGAGCTGCCAGATCAATAGTAAAGGGGTGATGTTGGAGACATGCATTGAAGATCCTTTTTTTATTGTCTGCCACAACCTCTAGATCACAGAATAATCTGGATATGAAAGAGGAGAGATCATTAAGAAGATCATATAAATGCTGAAGGTTGTCTTGGCCAGAGTAGACTAGTAGAATGAGCGGAACTCAACCCACATGAATTTAACAGACTCATGTTCCATGGAAAGATCATATGGAATTTTCTCCGAGTTCAGTATCCATGTATGAATGTGTCCATTATCGCAGAGCCATTGCGTAGAGACAATATCAAGAATTTCCTGCATCACATGGTGAAGTTGGTAGCACATTTGGAAAACATAGCAAAAGGAATTGGCCCATTGTGGATAGTTGTTCCATCCAGTTAATGTAGGGTGAGAAGACAAAGCTTCTCATGAGTTTCATGAGAGGAGATGCAGACGATGTCTGAAACAACATCTGGGATGCATTGGACAATGTGCATACTATCTTGTATGAGTTCAGACTGAAACAAACTTGATGTAGAGGTCAGCGGGTTTGAACAATAAATGGAGGAAACCCAAATCCAAATGGAGCGGAGTTCAGGTTGGAGGTGAGATAATGTTGATCCAGTAAGCATTTGTCAAATGCGATAGCACTTGTTGTCACATACAACAGAACAAAAGGGGGAAATCAACAGGAAAATGCACAAGAAATGTGTTGTAGGTCATCCTAGATGCATTCACCGCTGAAAATCAACCGCAAACCATCATGGATAAAGAGAAGATTTGTCAATAGCAAGGTACATAGATAGTGTCAGATCTTAACAGATCTCACCACCAGAGAATGAGGTCATTCTTGATGGAAACATAGGACAAGTTCCTGTGCGTCAAGAGAAGACAATAAGGGTTCACCATCAATGGAAACTCGAGGGACAATACTCAATGGTAGTCCATCGAGAGAGGAAGCTCGTGCCTCTCTCTTGGGAATAGGAGACAACGGCTTTGATATCATGCAAGTGGAAAAACATATATATTCGCTTATCTTGAAATTAGATTACAAGGACTATATACAGAGAGAGATCCATAACACAAACACTAAATAGACAAACATATTTAAATAATAGTCATTTTACACTCAGAAGTTGCAATAAAAAATATCTTAAATGAAAAAAAGTTATTTGATAACAATCCTGCATAGGAATAACAGTGGAATAGGATACAAAGTTCAGTATGAGAAGACACAAAGCAGTTAAAAAACCATCCTCCATAATAGACTAAGGCAGGTATCGGCAGAGGCGAAGATGATGGGGGAAGAATGCGGCGACTGGGTAGAAATGTGAGAGCTTGTGTGAGATGTCGGCAATTGTGTATGCAATGAGCTGTAATGCAGAGTCGGCCCACTGTTAAGGCTACGATATTTCTGAGAGAAGTTGGTACGAGAATAGTGGATCCACCATGAGAAATAAGCGAATAACCCAGGGCTTAAGCTTCTCAATTTATCCCAGATAAAAACCAAAGCCTACATATTGACTATTTATAATCCCAAGTCCCTTGGCCCCAGATGGGCAATAACACAATAATTAAAGTATAACTACTGAAAGCGTAAAATACGATAAATAGAAAATAAGATAAATAGTGCCGAAACATTTAATCAAGCAATGCTGGTCGCAATGTAGACTTGCAAAACTCGATCAAACTTCTCGTTGATAGGACCCACTATAACAATATATTATGAGAAAAAAATGCATAATAACAAAAATAAAAAGAAAGTATGGCTTATCATGTAAAATAGTTTAAAGGATGTTTTCCGAAAGCAAGTGGGGAATCACCAGTGGAGATGCTATTAAGGTTCTGTTCATTTTTAGATGCACCCCCTAAAAAGGTACAAGCGCTCCTATTTTACATCAACTCACGTGAACACTTGAGGTTCTAATGACTCAATATTTATGATCACTGATGTTTATAATGTTGAAAGGTACCAGTTAGCTAGAAAAAAACACATGCAAAGTAAATAAATGTTGAAGAGCTCTAAAACTTGTATGTACTGCTTGTGTAACTAAATACAATGAGAGAATACAAATATACAGGAGGGAGAAGGTGAGAAGAAATCCTATACAAGATGTAGTACTAAGAAGAGAAGAAGGAAATACAATAAAAATGGGCCCAATAATGGACTCTTTACATGAGATTTTTTAACACTCCCCCGCAAGTTGGAGTGTACAAATCGTATGCGTCAAGCTTGTACAAGCACTGATAGAAGAGGGTACTGGAAAGAGCCTTTGTGAGGACATCCACAACTAGTTCAGTCCCCGGAACATGCTTCAGTTCAAGGAAAAATTCAAGGAACATGCTTCAGTTCGAGCTTCTTCATTTGAACTTTTTCCCGGATGAAATGACAGTCGACTTCAATATGCTTTGTTCTCTCGTGGAAGACCGGGTTCTTGGTTATATGTATAGCAGCTTGGCTGTCACAGAGGAGGAGAGCTGCGGAAGGGAGCTTTACACCCAGATCGATAAGGAGACTTTCAAGGGACGTCAATTCTGAAACCACCGATGTCATTGCCTGGTATTCTGCCTCAGTTGATGATTGAGCAACAACCACTTGTTTCTTGTTTCGCCAGGTAATCAAATGTCCCCCAAAATATGTGCAAAAATCACTGCTTGATCGTCGATCATCAAGGGAACCAACATAATCAGCATCAGAATATGTCACCAATGTTGGAACGGAAGATGAGGTTTTGTATACCAGTCCTTGACCAGGAGCCGTTTTAAGGTATCTGAGAATGCGTTCCACGGCCTGAAGATGAGATCTTCGAGGGGAATGCATATACCGACTGACAATAGCAACAACGAAGGAAATATCTGGTCTGGTTACTGTGAAGTAGATCAATTTTCCAACAAGACGACGATAGTATTCTGGATTCTGGAGTAGGAGATCTGAGTCAGATGCTTGAGCGCACAACTTGTGATTTACATCCATTGGGGTGTCAATCGGCTTACAACCTGAATAGCCTGCATCATGAAGGAGGTCGAGGCACTACTTCTGCTGAGATAGGACAAGACCATCTGACCGTCTGACAACCTCAAGACCCAAAAAGTATCGAAGGGGCCCCAGATCTTTTGTTTGAAATACGGAGCTCAGATGTAATTTGACCTCCTGTATTCCTTTCGAGTCGGCTCTTGTAATTATGATATCATCAACCTATACTAGCAGAAGAACCGTTCTCGTTGTTCGGTGACGAGTGAACAACGAGATATCTACCGAGCTCCGAGTAAAACCAACCTCCTGAAGGGCCTTACTGAACTTATCAAACTACGCCCGTGGGGATTGTTTGAAACCATACAGGGCCTTCACAAGACGACAGACCTGAGACTCCCCGTGGTCTCAAACCCGGGAGGTTGCTGCATATAAACTGTTTCCTGAAGATCGTCATTCAGAAATGCATTCTTAATATCCAGTTGGAGTAAGGGCCACCGGCAATGGACAGCCACGAAGATGAGGACTCAAACGTTGTTGAGTTTGGCCACCGGAGAAAAAGTTTCTTCATAGTCGAACCCTTGTTGTTGGGTGAATCCACGAGCCACCAGACGAGCTTTCAGACGGTCAATCGTCCCATCAGCAGCATGTTTGATGACGAAGACCCACTTACACCGAACCGATTTCTGACCCGGAGAAAGGGGTACGAGAGTCCATGTCTGGTTGGCCCAGAGAGCAGTCATTTCCTCATCCATGGCGGCCCACCAGCCAGGATGTTGGAGCGCCTCCTGCACAGAGTTAGAGACCGAAACCGAGGAAAGAGAAGTAACAAATGTGTGAAGGTGGGGAGAAAAGCGATGCAAGAACACACAGTTTGCCAGAGGATGAGCAGTGGAGGCTGGTACCTGATCAGCAGGGCGCAGAGTAGCCGAGGTCGAGGCCGACTGCAGAGGGGCAACAGAACCGGAAGGACGACGAGTGTAGACACGGATAACAGGCAGCCTGGAGTGCCCAGGAGTCGGAGCAGTTGGGACCGGTGGTAGAGGTGTAGTAACGGGGATAACAGGTCGTGGGAGGAGTGGCAGGAGAGTTGTCGGTGTGAGAGGAGTGGGTAAAGGAGCAGAGAAGAAAGACTGATCCTCCCAGAAGGCAACATCAGCAGAAACGGAGACCTTGTGGTTAGCGGGAGAATAACACACATAGTCTTTCTGCGTACGCGAATAGCTGACGAAGATATGTTTAGTCGCCCGATGATCCAACTTGTCCGAGGACGGGCCTACTCGGTGGATGTAGCAGGTGCAGCCAAAAATGCGAGGCAGGAGAAGAAAGGCCGGAGTAGAGGGAAACAGTAGGCTGAACGAAGTAGCATAGTAGAGGATGAAGAAAGGAGACGGTTGATAAGGAAGCACGCAGTGAAGACCGCAAAGTTCTAGTAAAGTTTGGGAACATGCATTTGAAGCATGAGGGAGCGGACAACATCAAGCAAGTGTCGGTTCTTTCGTTCGACAACGTCGTTTTGCTGGGGTGTGTAAGCACATGATGTTTGATGAATAATCCCGAATTCAGAGCACAAAGCCGTGGTTAGTGTATTCGCGAGCATTATCGGTGCACAATGTTTTGAGGGTGGTGTGGAATTGCGTACGAGTTTCAAGGACGAAGGCCCGAAAAACACAGGGAAGCTTGGTTCGATCACAAAGTAAGTAGAGTCACGTCGTGCGAGAATAATCATCAATAAACGTAATAAAGTAGCGATAATCAGAAATACTAGTAATTTTAAAAGGACCTAAAACATCTGAATGTACTAAGTCAAAAGGAGCAGTGCTCCGGGTACAATGTGCAGGAAAAGAAGAGCATGGCTGCTTGTCGAAGATACAGTTCTCGCACTGAAAAGGGTGAAGAGAGATATCAGGAAGAGCCCGCTGGAGGACCGGGAGAGGGGCATGCCCGAGACGTCGATGCCACTCACTGGAGGAGACAGAGGATAGGACGGTGGGATAGTCATCGAGAAGGTAGAGCCCGTTCCGCAATGTATCTTTACCAATGGTAGTCCGCGTCCGCCGATCCTGGATGAAAAATGAAGAGGATGTGAATATGACAGAGCAATCTAAATCATTAGTAAGACGACCAACAAAAAGTAAATTGAACGGGAAGCTCGGAACATGAAGAGCCGAGCGAAGGGAGATCAATGAGTTGAGAGAAAGGTCAGCCGAGCCGAAGACTGAAACCGTCTCACCATTTGCCACGGTGATACATTTCGGATGAGGAGAATCTGAGTACTGGGGTGTTCGTAGTGAGGTAATGTGATGAGTGGCACCCGAGTCCACGATCCAGCTCGGACTGGTGGATAAACAAGCAGTACCTGTGTTAGAGACGGAGGCGATGGAGGCAGAGGGCGGGTTGAGCAACCCTTGAAGTTGCTGGAGCGGGAGACGAACAACTTCATGCTCTGGAGGGGTGGCAGAGGATGTGTCAGCAGCAACAGAGGCCGTCGGACGAGGAGGATAACCATTCTTCCTGTAGCAGGTCGCCTCAAAGTGGTTGTCCTTTACGCAATAGGAATACTTCGGCCGACCCCGACCACCGCGCCCCCGGCTCCTAGATCCTGAACGTCCACCACGGGTGGAGGTAGGTGGGGGAAATAAGGGGGAAGGGGTCTGCTGAAGAAGGGTCGAGGGGGGAGGCACAAAAGTATCCGAAGGAGGTGAAACACGGAGGATCATGAATCACACATCAGACAAGGACGGTATGGTGGAGGAGGCCAGAACCTGAGTTCGAATACTCTTAAGGTGAGGCGGAACACGAGCCATCATTATGGCAATGCAGATGGCCTCCTTCTGAGCTCGCTGAGTAGCATGATCATTGGTAGACGGCTGATGTTGGATCCAGGCCCAACAAGAGTCTTGGAGCGAGCGACAAAGGAGGTCATGTTCGAAGCCCCCCAGTGTCGAGAGCCAGAAGATCAGTGAGGATGTCATAGAAATGTTGGAGACTGTCTTTGCCCGAGTACAAGGAATGCAGCTCATCCCACATAGCCTTGGTTGTTTCATGATACACGTCCATCTGATAAGGTTCACCATCCAGGGAATTGAGGAGCCATGTCTGAACACGGCCATCATTTCTGAGTCAATCGTCGGTAGGAGAAGAAGGGGGAGCCTGAATGAGGTGAGGCAAAAAGCCCTTGGCCCGAAGAACCCGTCGAACATAGTGTACCCAAGGGATAAAATTTTTCTTCCCAAAGAGGGAAATGGTGGTGATCCGCAGCTCATCGCGGATGTCAGCCGGATAAGTCGGGCGATCTGCAGGCGGAGTAGCCTCCTGGCCGGTGGAGTCAACGGAAGAGCCCATAGAAGCAGGAGGCAAGTCGCAGCGAGTAGGGAAGAGACCGTTGCGGGTAGTAGGAGGCAAGTCGCAGCGACTAAGGAAGAGACCGCTCAGCAGGCAGGCTGGAAACTATTGCACGACAAGGCCGTGTCGGACCAGAATACACAGCGGGCAGTCGCAACAACCAAGGAGAGGGAGGTCGCAAGGAAGAAGACAGACGAACTGCTTGGAACAGTCCGCAGCGGGCTGACCAGTAGGTCGCGAGCGAGAGGAGCTAGGCGAGAAGAAAGACGAGTTGCTTGGAGCAGGTCGCGGCAGGCTGACCAGTAGGTCACAAGCAAGAAGAGCTAGGCGGAAAGGCAATCTGCGGCTCTGAGGCAGATCGCAGCGAGCACGTGAAGAGAATCCGCGACGAGTAGGCTATCCGCGGCGGATTAAAACAGACCACAGCGGGCAAGGGAAAGACCCCACAGCGGGAAGAGAGAGATGGGGAAAACAGGTCGCGACGACCTGAAGCAGACCGCAGCGAGAAGGATAGTTCGCGGCGACCTGAAGCAGTTCGCGGCGACCTGAAGGCAAGAGCCCGTGGACCCCACGGGACAAAGACAAGGCTATAAGAAGCCCGGAGAGGAGGAAGGTGGAACCACGGACGGGAGAGAGAGCGGTTAGAAAAGGAGCAGTCTGCAACAGCCAGGCGGCTACGGCGGTCAAAGAGAATGGCGGATAGAAAAAAAAGAGCAGTCCACAGAAGTGACTGCTAGAAAGTTCAGTCTGCAGGAAGCACGGGAAAGGAGAGACTGCCCGGATAGGGAGTGAGACATGGAACAAATTAACCGCAAGGGGTGAGATTAGAGAGGAGAAGAGGGGGCTAACAAAGGAGAGACCGCCCGGATAGGAAAACCGCGGAGATGGTTGCGGTTAGAAATTCAGAGACCGCACAGAGGGATCGCTGGCTCTGATACCATGTTGAAAGAGCTCAAAAACTTGTATGTATTGTTTGTATAACTAAATACAGTGAGAGAATACAAATATATAGGAGGGAGAAGGTGAGAAGAAATCTTATACAAGATGTGAGACTAAGAAGAGAAAAAGGAAATACAATAAAAATGGGTTCAATAATGAGCTCTTTACATGGGTTTTTCTTAACAATAAGCATACGAAAATAATAATAATAAAGTGGAACGTGAGTTCACATTATAACATGTTTGAGCTTAAGTTTACCAAGAAGCATAAATTAATAGAATCAAACTTATCTAGAGTTTTGCATGCTATGTTTACCAATATGTGAACAAATTAACAAGGTAGTGTACCTTCAACAAGGATTTGGACAACAACATCAAATCCAAAGATAATTGTATGAATTATGTTCTAAGTTGTGGGTGCCAAGTGGATTGCAGCAAGCTATAAGGGAAGTAAAACAACTTGCCTTTCTCCACCTTTATCTACATTTTGCATCCTTTTTGGTTATTCTCCTTATTTTCATAAAATAAATGTTTTCAAAGCGATTTGCAGAGCTTATGTACACAATGGTGGGTGGGAGTTGTCAAGTTTGAGGGAGAGTGTTGTTGAGGGCATCCCATTAAGAAATGAAGTATGGAATGTAGACTAGCAATAGCACAAACCTTGTATATAGAAATAATCGATTAATGTCAGCTTCAAATTGAAGATGCCTTGGATCTCGAGCAAATTTAGGACTCTTCACCAGAATATTAGCTATCTAAAAATTGAGATTAAAAAAAGGAATTGTTAGACAGGAAGAAAAATAGCATCTACAAAGCAACGGAGAGAAATTCGTAGACATCCTGATATTTTTTTACTCTTTTAAATTTAATAAAAATGAAATTACTATCAATAAACGTTACAAAATTCCTGATTTTATTTGAGAGTGGTAATGGTTGTGCATAATAAAGAGAACATTAAAACCTAACTAAACTCTCGTACATGTCACTGTACAGAAACTGGTGCAACAACATCATCATCGATGCTACCATGAGTTGTATCATCTATTTTAAATTGTCTTACTCTGTCACCATTAAATTTAAACGGGTGTTCTGTGCAGTGTTAGACCTATTATGTTCAAAATTGTTTGAGAAACTTCTATCAATGCTCCTTTTAATTACACAATTCCTTCATAATCTTTTCATATCAACTTTATTTGAGCATCTCTAAGATACTCCTTTATCCCATAATACTCATGAGAGGCTTCTCTCATGTAACCTCTCAACCATAACTAATGAAATTATATCCTCACTCAACTGCCCATTTTTTCTGTGTAATAAATTCAACATACTTAAATCTACCAGATTTTGGTATCATTTTATATTCTAGTAAAGTTAACTATTATTTAATATTTACTAATATCAACCACTAAAATTGTATATCATGTACCAATTCTTTATTCTAGCAAACATGAGCATATTTTCTAAATAGTTTCTCCATTTGTCCAAGTTTCACTTATTTTAACTGATGTGTCATCAAGTAAAACTATTTCATCAAAGGAAACATACAACTCACTAGTTTTGATCTTCTTTGTAAGCAAATTTGCATACGTATGCGAGCTTCCTCAACCAAGACTCGTGCATATATGCAAGCAGTAGACACATACATGACATGATAAAAAAGGTTTAGCACAAGTTTCGGCTATCTTGTTTGAGTTATTTTGAATTCCTAAGATATCTAACAGTTGTTGTTTGGATTTATAAGACTACAGTAACCAATGAGAGAAATATGCCCTCGGCCATTAGCTTTTTTAGATAATAATGATAAGAGGTTGCCACATATCAGATAGGTTATCCTATAATTATCTTTAAAAACATGTGGTGTCAGACCTATTCCATATCAGCCTAGTATCAAAGCATCAACATTAAAGCACAAACACCATTATTGCAATAAGATTGAGGACCCGGAGATACATTGAAAATATACTATGAAGTTTTTATGTAACAATGACGAGAATGAAAAGATGAAAGATATGTGCAACATTTCCAATCAGATAGCTGTTATGGTGACCTCCAGTGAAATTTTGACTACATCATATGCGACATCTCCATCATAGCTACCGCCAGATCAGGAGAATACATTAGATGGGAGCAAAGCAGGACAAATGCCATGAAATAAGAACCTTTAAATCCGAGGCAAAACTTAAGTTGACTTACTATGATGCATTCTTAAGGTTGAGGTTGAGCTAATTAAAATTTTCCTTGAACTTTAGAAATGCAAGTGACATTATACGCGGACCCTCGTGCGTCCGCGGCAGTACCTCCGGCCGCTGCAAATTTGAAGCTTCAGAATGTTTGAGGCGACTAGATGAATGATTGGAGTGGCGACCAAGTTGGCATCAGCCTCAAACCTCTAGTTTCAACCATTCGCATAATCATTTGGTAACTCAACACAACCCTAAAATTAAGAAAATGTATCGAGATATTCTTGGATTGTACCTCATTGCATGAAATTCAACAACTCACTAACGGGATCACACTCAACCTACTTCCAAATAGAGTAAACATGGGTCTAATGTACTCCTTCCAAGACAGAATATCATTGGCTAATAGTTGCATGTGATTTCGTGTATAATTGGTGTCAACCCAAAGCTCATCCTTCCAAATAAACTATGGCGAGTTCAGCATTTGCCCCAAGCTTCGTTTGGCAGGGCTTATTTGCGTTGGTGAGTTTGGTCCAAACGTCATTAACATAGAATGAATGTTTGGCAAGACAAAGGTTATGATCGCTACCAAGAAAATAAACTAGTTTTGAGAATAAAATGCATGAATTTTTTTAGGTGAAGTCGGGCGTGAATGACCACCACCGCGCCAAACGAAGCCCTAGTTGTAGTTTTATTCAGCTCAAAAATATTTGCATTTGTAGATCCATCAAATGATTACTTGCTTCCAGGTACTGATTTAAGTATTTCACATTGCATCAATCTCACATAATACATACAGCTTTCATGATACAAGAGGAATACAGTAAAGGTAAAACTTTAGCTCAAAAACATTTCTCAATAAGCAAAACAAGCATTCAAAATTAGATGGCATACAAATTAGTGAAGCATCAGGTCAATACCCAGAAAAGACTATAAATTGAATTCAATGCACGCCCAAATAACTTAGAACTGCATCTCTGAGAAGGGGAAGAAAAATCAGGGAGTAAAGATAGCAACCTCTTGGAACTTCCTGATGAGGAAGGCCATCGCTTGGTTCTCTCCTGATCAGCGGCTCATGGAACGGACGAAGCTTGAAACCCTAGACAGTCGCTTGCTCAAATGGCGCCAGCCCCCGGCCGAGTCGGACTCGGATCGGATGCTAGTCCAGCCGTCGACCAAAGGTAAATTTTTAGGCAACCCGCCTAGGGGAAGGGAAGGTAGGGAGAACTGTGAGTTATCCGATCGCATGATCAAATATGATTGGGATAGTTGATGACGGGAGTTGTTAAGGGCACCGCAGTTTTAGCTAGGTGCACCGTATTTTTTCCTAATTTTTCGTGTCTTTTGAAAATACGTCTTGTACATATTGTTTTAGAAAAAGTGTTCAACACGAAAGTTGTAGATCTCGACGAGATCTACAACTTTCGTGTTGAACACTTTTTCTAAAAAAAACATGTACAACGCGTATTTCTAGAAAGACGCGAAATCTGGACGTATTTTCAAATTACGCATTGCACATGCATTTTTAGGAAACGTGTTCAACACAAAAGTTGTAGATCTCGTCGAGATCTATAACTTTCGTGTTGAACACTTTTCCTAAAAATACATGTGCAAGACGTATTTCTAAAAGGCGCGAAAAATTTAGAGAAAGTGCGGTGCACCTAGCCAAAACTGTGGTGCCTTTAACAACTCCCTTGATGAAATTTAAAATAGGACAGTGGGATTTTAGGTAAAGTGCACCCTCGAAATATAGATTTTTGGCAAAATGCACCCTGAAAGTTTAAAATTGGCAAAATGCACCCCTCATAATGATTTTTTTGGCAATGTGCACCCTAGTGTGTACATTTTGGCCATTTTTATTTTTTGTCTATTGATGGTGCACTTTGCCAAAAAAAACTATTTTGGGGGGGTGCATTTTGCCAATTTTAAACTTTCGTGGTGCATTTTGCCAAAAGCCAATATTTCGAGGGTGCACTTTGCAAAAAAGCCTAGGACTGTGATATCAGCACTGTTCTCTTGGATAACCCCATTTAAAATCGGCTTCTTTTTAGGTTTTTTTTTCAATGCACGCCTCATCCCTCTCGCCTGCCTCTTCATCTAGAGTTTTCTCGATTCAACCCGCAGGCGGTTTCAAGTCGCTGCGCCGCCGACAAGGACCGTCAAGATCATTCCATTCTTCGATCTCGCCCGCGACAAGGACCATTGAGCTCATCTCAGGAATGATCTCCTCCTTTATCCACACTCTCCAGTTTGGTCTGCCCTTTTCTCCATGAAACTGTATCACTGTAACTCTTATTTGTAAGCATCACTGCAACACGCAGGAGGATACTCTCCTCCTCCTTTATCCACATTCCATGATTTTTTTTTTCATTTTTCACTGCACCTCCAATAACAAACTGAATGAAGCTTTAATATGATGATTTTTTAGAGTTTATTTTCATTTTTCCCTGCACTTCTTGTAACAAGCTGAATGAAGCTTTACTGGATGTGTATTTCATATATGTCTCCCTTTACTGATTGTTCTTAAACTTTATGCTCATTAATTGTGTTACATCTTTATGGTACTTTTTTGGACAAATTGATTCTGAAGAGTCAATGTCTACATTTTTTGTGATAATAGGTATGTACGTACTCATAAAAAGCATTGTATTTTAATTAGTTTGTGTGTGCCCTTAATGTCTGTATTTTTTTGTCATTTAGATTCAAACAAATCATATGAGTAAATGGATGAAAAGTTTGAAATTGATTTGATCAAGAATTTTCAAAAACCGACATAAGTTTTTGTTCAAAAGAGAAGCTTATTGAGTGGACTCGATGTGTTAGTAGAAGTCTTGGATATATTATCACTATCAAAAGTTCTGATAGAATTGTTGGTCGTCTCATTACACGCGTAATACTAGCATGTGATAGAGGTGGTTATTACCGATGAATCAAAACAAGAAAGGCTGGGTGAAAAGGGCATCCGTAAAACTTCAACCAAAAAATGTGATTGTTTATTTTCTCTCAAAGGAGTAAAGGTTCCAAATGTAGAGGAATGGAAGTAGATGTTCTTTGTGGCGTGCACAATCATGACACTGTTCACTTGGAAGCACATGCTTATGCGGAAAGATTAGATGCAGAGGAGGAAAATCTTGTTAGTCAAATGTGTAATGCCGGTGTGAAACCGCGGAAGATCCTATCGGCAGTGAAAAATAATAACATTGCAAATACCTCAGTCATTGTGCACTTCAAAATGTAACATTCATTCCACTTCATTCGTCTATGCCGGAGAAATCAAGAATTATTTGCATTGGATTTATAAGAGATAATCACTTCATTGAATTAACATTAAAAGAGTGCTCTCTGATACCACGTATTATTCTGACATGGATGAAATATCACAAGGTCGTAGCGGAAGATTGGGAAAGACATTATAAATCGTGTATTACACTTTCTATTCCTCAATCCGGGAATACAATGTTATGTTGGAGTCCAACCCCTAAATTGAAGACTGAATGCTTGCGAAGAAGGGGGTACTGTTCGGCCGTGAACAGTATTTTTAACGAGTATCGGGATTGATACTCATCGAATTTACTGTTCATGTACAGTAATTTTCTGTGGGTATCAGGATTTCACCCGATTCGCCGGATTTCGCTGCCGACACTCGACGATTCTACTGCCTTCTCCCAGCGGTTCAGTGAACCGTCTTCTTCGGCGGTCATGGCGGTTCGGGTGCACATATATATTTTGGCTCTTACTGTGCAGTTAGGGTTAAAAATATCCACTCTTACGGGGCAGATAACTTCTTCCTTACGGAGCAGTAGGGGCAGTGGAGGCGTGCGACGGTTTCGTCTGAGGTTTGCGACGGCTACAGCGGAGACATCGATGGTTTCATCGGGGGTTGCAGAGGCGTGCGTCGTTTGCTACGAAGGTGTGCGACAGTTCCGTCGGAGGCATAGGAGGTGTGCGACGGTTTTTCGTCGGACGGGATTTGCTTTCTGCTAAATGTTCTGGCGGTAGGTCTTGGCCCGTTCTCTTTGGGCTTTGGCACCGATGGTGGTGCTAGGTGTAACTCCACCGTCCGTCACATGAAATATAACATAGGGTCCGGCCGGGGCCCCACGCCATATTCCACGGGCAGTTGGCGATGTTACTTATGAATATCAAAAACCAGTACATGCATTCTAACTCAGAGCATTCTAGTGGAAGCTTTAGGGGTTGCTACTAAACTCAACAATCAGGAATGTCCACTATATATAAACAATATTTATATATATCACAGGAATATATGCAGAAGTGTTTGGCCTTAAGGCCTTACAGTTGTATTTCACAGGTGTGGATTACATACATCGGCATGCAGACCGACCACACATAAAAACAGTAAAACTTTTTCACTCGGCCTTCGAGGGCCAGCTTAGCAGCAAGGGCTTCAGCCCGCTATTTCCCGCTCGGCTCCCCAACACCTGTACAAAGACAATCCACCACAAGGGTGGTAAAAAAGACAACGGTCAGCATTCAGCTTACCAATTTATAACGACCTTACCCCTTTCTCGGGGCAGTGGTATTCGTTCCCTGCTGTCATAACATTTTCACAAGCAGATATATCACAAATATGCACTCATACACAGTTCAATATATCATAAACATCGGTCGCTCGGCTCGACGCTCCGTGCACTCTGGGCACATTATAGGTGTATCGAAAAACCAGGGTCCTACCAACGTTCAGAGGTCCCTAGACCCAACGGTAAATATTATGCATTCATGCTCCACGACCCACGGCCGAAGACTTTAGTCTTGATGGCGTACGGCTCAAGACTCTCATTATGTGATCCTAACGAACGCCAATAACCCAGACACTCAAGTTAGACAACCATAACGTGGAGACAGTTCAGCCCTTGCTCGTTGCTCAAATCGTCAATTCAATATATAGACTGACGTGGGCCAGCTTCCCCTTATCCGTTCGGCTCGATGGCCTTTAAGAGCTCGCAGCTCACAATAGCCACACTGTCCTCCAAGTACTGGCTTCACAATCAAAAAGTGAGTTAGTACCAGCATTCGTCACGATCGCTTGGCGGGACCAACAGAAGCTCTGTTTCTGCGTCCAAACTCAACCCAAACCCTGCAGCATCCTGCAGTGCCAGAAACACTGGTCTTTCCATAGTATACAACACATGAATTTTGAGGGTATTTTCCTGAAACTCCACTCCAGTACTTCTTGTTACTCCACTTCACAGGCATAACCCACAGACTCCGTAAAATACTCGTTTATACGCGGAGTCTTCTCCGGCTCGCAAAATAAAGCATCACCAATTCAGACCTGATTTGTCTGGATGAGCTTCACACAACATACTTATTTCGTACTACATAATTCCGGATCTATATGCAAATTTAATTGGGGATAACACGTATCAACCCACGAAATTCTCTTAACAATTCCACCTTTTGGTGGAGGATTCCACGCACATACAAAATTAAGACTTTACTTATCCAAGAAGGAAGATCGTTACCCTTGTAGTTCTCTTTGGAGCCATGACAAAGCTTTTCTACGCGGATGGAAATGAGCGCCTCACTTTCCCCTTCGCGGAGCTAACCTCGGATCCTGCTTCTGATGAGCGAATCTCCTTCAACACCTTCACAAAGGTCAGCCCAAACCCTTAGCTCTAGCATTTAGTTATCTTCTCAAGAACTTGGATGAAATGAAGATAGAGAGAGAGAGTGAGAAGGAAATAATGATTTCCTCATCCAAACCCCTCTGCATATGTGGCCTCGGGTAAACCACAGCCACACGATCAATTCATCAAAACGAAACATTGGCCTGGATTTCAGTTGAAAACTCAACCTAACCGCTTTGACCATCCAGCCGGCGCCGCTGTTCCCTCGAGAAATCCTTTCGACATTTGTCGAAAGAATACAACACCACTGTCGTCGAACTTCCCGAAATCAGTTCGACATTCGTCGAACTCCGTTCACCGTTCGCCGAATGGATACAAGAAATATAACAACACCATATTCGTCAAACTCCGTGCGGCGTTCGTCGAACTCCGTGCGGCGTTCGTCGAACTCCGTGCGGCGTTCGTCGAACTCCGTGCGGCGTTCGTCGAACTCCGTGCGGCGTTCGTCGAACTCCGTGCGGCGTTCGTCGAACTCCGTGCGGCGTTCGTCGAACTCCGTGCGGCGTTCGTCGAACTCCGTGCGGCGTTCCTCGAACTCCGTGCGGCGTTCCTCGAACTCCGTGCGGCGTTCCTCGAACTCCGTGCGGCGTTCCTCGAACTCCGTGCGGCGTTCCTCGAACTCCGTGCGGCGTTCCTCGAACTCCGTGCGGCGTTCGTCGATCCGTGCGGCGTTCGTCGATCTCCGTGCGGCGTTCGTCGATCTCCGTGCGGCGTTCGTCGAACTCCGTGCGGCGTTCGTCGAACTCCGTGCGGCGTTCGTCGAACTCCGTGCGGCGTTCGTCGAACTCCGTGCGGCGTTCGTCGAACTCCGTGCGGCGTTCGTCGAACTCCGTGCGGCGTTCGTCGAACTCCGTGCGGCGTTCGTCGAACTCCGTGCGGCGTTCGTCGAACTCCGTACGACATTCGTCGAACTCCGTCTGACGTTAGCATGTTACTTCTTACTCCTTTTGGGGTGTTACACTAGCAAACGTGTTGAGGGTTGCTCTTCCTCGGTTTCAGAAGGAGCGTCTTAGCTTGAGTGGTGATTCGTTTGTGAATCCGGAGAGAGAACTAGGTTGGACAAATCTAGTGTTTTTGTAATCCGTTATTTATTATAGTAGATTGTTTGTGTGTCCTGCCCCGTGGTTTTTTCCCCTTATTCCTGTGAGGGGGTTTCCACATAAATTCTGTGTGTTTTTGTTCTATTCCTTTTACTGCTGATTATATTTGTTTAACTCGCATTGAGTTTGGATCTGTGTTTGCACGAAAGAGATCGTTTCCCTACAAGTGGTATCAGAGGAAGATTCTAGCTATTGAGAATTTCGGGCTTGTACTTAAGTGCAATAGGTGACGACTATTGGTTTGCTCCTTATTCTCTTTATTGCATTCTCTGAGATTATTGGCTAATTCGTGTGCATATAGATCAAGCAAGGATGATCAACATGAATGGAAAGAACCGGAGTATCTGGAAGCCGAGGATGGAGGATCTCTTATTTTGCAAGGATCTTTACACTCCAATATTAGGGAGACCTACTACGATGTTGGATGACGTGGTTTGGATGACGATGGACAGGAAGGCAGTTACATTCGTCAGTAGCTAGATGATTTTGTCTTCCATCATGTATCTATCGAGACATCCGCCCAGTCTTTATGGAAAAAGCTGGAAGCGCTGTATGAAAGGAAGACAACAGGTAATAAGGCTTTCTTGGTCAGGAAGCTTGTGAATCTCAAGTATCGAGAAGGTTCTCAGATAATAATTCTTCCAGTCGGAGGAGAGATGCAATCAAGGGTAGCTAGGCCGACATGCAAGGGGGGAGTTGATCTCGGTCGTCAGTGTAGAGGTTCGGTCTTACGAGGATGCTTATATCCCGAGACATCGTCTCATCATCCATACGGGCTTATTCAGGAGGAACTGGTCGAAAGCTCATGTCCTAATCTAATCATGGAGTTTGTCTCTGTCTAAGCTACTTGGCCTTGAATGCCGGTGTGAGTAGGGGAAAAATCCCTCTAAGGGTCCTATCAGACGTCCTCGAGGTTAACCTTATCCCTTGAGCTCGCTCTTGCCTCCCCCTGGCAGGTTATCCTACCTTGGGCATAACTGAGACGCCTTTACGTGAGGGGGCACATGGTGAAGTCGGCTCTCCCTCGAATCCAGAAGTTTAGCTTCCCAACCTATTCCTGATAGTTCCTCCAGTCGAAGGAGAGATGCGATCGGGGGTATCTAGGCCGACATGTAAGGGGGGAGCTGATCTCGACTATAAGTACAGAGGCTCGATCTTATAAGGATGCTTAAATCCCGAGGCATCATCCCATCATCCGCCCTGTGCTATTTAGGAGGAACAGATCGAGTGTTGGTTTCCCGGATCGATAGAGGGTGGATCCTCCAAGCTATTAAATGTCTTGTGACGAAACAACATACATGAAATAGCTTTACGTAATTATGTTTATATATGTGCAAACGAGATTGCAATGAAGCAAGCATTCATCTACTAGGGATAGAACCTTTTCAGGTCATCCCCACTCCAGGTACCTCCTAGCTATTTTCCTTCCTGATCTTGCAGACGATAGCCTCCAGTGGCTAGGGCTTCCTGTACGATGAAGGGGCCTTCCCAGTTGGGATATAGCTTACCAACGGTATTCGCCCTGCCCGTAGTGTCCACCTTCTTCATAACCAGGTCTCCAGCAAGGAAATTCTTGAGGCGGACGTTGTTGTCGAAGTACTTGGCCATGCGCCTTTTGATTTCCTCCTGACGGATAGAGGCTAAGTTGTGGAATTCCTCGATGAGCGTCTTTATTTTCCAAGCGTCATTCTTCACTGCCTTCTCCTACTGCTATGACCCTCAGACTCCAGACCTCGAACTCCACTGGGATGAGTGCCTCAGAACTGTGGGACAACTTGAAAGTTGTTTCCCCCGTGACCGAGTTGGGAGTTGTTCTTAGAGCCCATAGGACCGAGGGGAGTTGTTCTGCCCAGTTTCCCTTCAGGTTGGTGACCTTCTTTTTCAGGAGGTTGATGACCAGCTTGTTGGAAGCCTCCACCTGTCCGTTGCTTCGAGGATGATGCACAAAGGCAAATCGAAGATCCGTCCCTAGCTGCTTGCAGAAGTCTTCTAACTCCAAGCTGGCAAAGTGCGGACCGTTGTCAGAGATGATAGCCATTGTCAGAGGAATCCCAAACCTGGCAAATTGCGGACTGTTATCAGAGGAATCCCAAACCTGTAGGCGATTTCCCCCCATATGAAGTTCTTTACAATTTGTGAAGTGGTCTTGGCGAGCACCCTGGCCTCAATCCACTTGGAGAAGTAGTCGATCATGACAAGGACAAACTTCCTCTACCCACTAGCCTGGGCAAAGGGGCCGATCAAATCCATTCCCCAGATGACGAAAGGTCAGGGAGCGGTGATCGAGCGAAGGTGTTGAGCAGGTTGCAACTGAAGATGTGCGAAGAGTTGACATTTAAAACATTTCTTCGAGAAGGCTTCTGAGTCCGTCCGAATAGTTGGTCAGAAGTAACCATGCCTTAGGATCCTCTGCTCTAAGGTACGAGTCCTTGAATAGCTGTCACACTCTCCCGAATGGATCTCTTCTAGAACACGGAGGATCTCGATCTCTTGACAAGCACCTGACCAAGGGGCCTAAAATGGTTTTGCGATAAAGTTCCCCTTCTTACAGCAAGTAGTAGGCAGCTTTGTATCAGAACTTCCTCTGATCTCCTTCACGGGTGGGAAGCTGGCCGGTTATTAAGAATACAATGAATGGGTCCTTCCAGGAAGCTCGCTGCTCGATCTCCATCATCTCTCCTTCCTCGATGGATGGTCTAAATAGCTCGGCCATTGTCCATCCAGCCCGGGACCATGCTTGGCGAGATAATCAGCATCTGAATTTTTCTCTCGGGGCACATGCTCGACGAAGAAAGATTGGAACCCCCCGACTAGACCTTTGACCTTGACTAAGTATTTCTGCAGGACGGGGTCGTGCACTTCGAACTCTCCTCTGATTTGCGACGCAACCACCATTGAATCAGTGTAGGCCCTCATATCCTTGGTTGTCAACTCCTTAGCGAGACGCAAGCCATCCACCATAGTTTCGTACTCCGCCTGATTGTTAGGTCGAAATAGCTCGGCCTTTCTCCAGCCGGTTGTCGTTCCTCCTCTCCTCTTGCTGGGGCCGCGACCTAGCTGCTGGTCTCCACTAAGGCCAATTTGCTAGATACTAGAATCGCCTCTCTTCTCCTCTTCTCTCTAGAGCCTCTATGGGCCTCCTCTCTTCCTGTCTCCGAGGCCTCTCCTACCTTCTCCACTCCTCTGCCCTCCCGAGTTCTTCCCTCCTCTGCTCATCTCTCTTCAACCCTCTTCTCCTAGGCTCCACCCTTCTTGATTTCTCCCTTCTTCTCTCGACCTGCCTCTCTGACAGCTTTCCACCTCTTGCCTCCGAAGGTCTTCCTCTTCCTTTCCCCAACAGCTCCTCCCCGTCCAGTCGTGCCAAGAAGTCCTTATTCTTATCCTCTCCCTAGACGAACGTATTCGCCCTCTCCACCATCTCCTTGAAGGACCTCGAGGGTTTGGACACCATCTCCATGCTGAAGAGACCCTGTTTCAGACCAAACTTCAGGGCTATCATCAGGGTGAAGCTGTCCACCTCCTCAACCTCCAAGATCTCTTCATGGAAGCGGTCGATGTAGTGGCTATAGGATCAAGCGCATAACCAACTATTTCAAAAGCCCGGACTGTTGGAAAGGGTGCTACTTAATTTCTTAAATAAGTAGCAGAGCGCCGCAGATAAAGTGAAGGAACGCCGGACCCAACAATCCCCCCGGCATCCAGCACAACCCGTCAGATCAGAGGTGGGGTTACCACATGCCCCACATGGCTCAGAGGTGGGGTTACCACATGTCCACGGTTGCCTGACCCGCCGGACCCACGCAGATAGAAGGGAAAAATCGGGATTTAATAGCCCCCCCCCCCGATCTTGAACCTGTGACCTACTCTGATACCAAATGTAGGATCAAGCACATACCCAACTGTTCCAAAATCCCGGACTGTTGGAAAGGGTGCTACTTAGTTTTTAAATAAGTAGCAGAGCGCCACAGATCAAGTGAAGGAACGCCGGACCCAGCAGTGGCCTAAACTCATGTGCTGTCCCTGGTTAATTTGAAAAGGGTCATTGCCTCCTTCTTCCTCTTCTTAGACTTCGCGAACCTCTCCATGAGGCCCCGAGGCAGATCGACAAAACAGTAAATGGAACTGGCTGGCAACTGATGAAACCAATCCCTTGTGTTACCCTTGAAGGTGATGGAGAAGAATCTACACTTGAAGGCGTCAGACATGTTACGGATCGACACCACGTCCTCAAACCATTGGAGATGCCTGATCGGGTCATCTCTGCTAGAGTAGTAGGTGAGGACGGGCTCTCTGAACCCCTCAGGAACTGGGGCCGCGTGGATCTCGTCAGAGAAGGGGCTCCTCCCTCCTTGGCAATGATGAGTTTCATTCCCGCTAGAATCATCATCATACTCGCTCCACTAGCGAGTATCGCGATACCTCATCGAATGTAACACCTCCCCTGTAATGAACGTATAATATGGGTCCGGCCGGGGCCCCACAACATACAGACTCCACAGCTTTAGTATTAAAAGTTGATATAGCTACCCACACTCAAAACTCTTTGCACAACACAGCGGAAACAGAACAGGACTAGAAGTTATCCACCACTAAAGAGTAAAACAAATGGCCTTAAGGCCTTACAACAAGTGTCCAAAAACCAAAAGTACATCAAACATGAATGTGCTCAGCACTCCTAGTCTACCTCGGCATGCAAGCCGGACAAAATAGTCTCAAACAAACATCATCATAACTGTAGTGCTACAAAAGAGGGAAAAACACTTCATGGGGCATAGGCCTTTCTGGCCGGCGTGCTAGCTTCTGCATGCGATCCTTGCCCTGTAAAAAATCATTAGTAACGTGGGTCAGCAAAGACTGACCTCAAACTGTGTAACAACACATCTCCTCCCGGCCGCCCCTAACGGACCCCGGGGAACCCTCCAACCTGCAAGTCAGCACTTCGTATGCAATATAATCATCTATAAATAGAAAAGCATTAAAACAGGCTTGGATGTCTCAATCATCAAACACGTTCTCTACTGGTTGAACATGTAATAAAAGGGCCTACTATGCAACATGTATGCAACACTCGGGCTTCGCCCAAGGCACCCTACTACGTATGCATCTAGCACAACATCACAACATTTGGGTACTCACATTTCCCCATTGGCATAAAGCCGCAAACACTAAGGGAGACACAACTCCCTCAAACGGCACACAGGCCGCCACATGGAATTCTTGCCAAGGCCCCACCCGCTCGAGGGCTTAGCCCCGGGCTTGCCTGCAAGCTCTGACGTCTCATGTCAGGATTCCAACAAACACAGACTGACCGATTCTAAGAAACCTTGCTGGACCCCACCCGCTCATGGCCTTATTGCCCGGGCTTGCCCCAAGCTTGGCATTCTCGTCAGTCTCACATAAGGGAACTAGTCTCGCCGGGACACTCTCCACACATGACGCACATGTCACGGGATAACCAGCCGACCACGGAGACATAGCCACGCCTTGACACATCACAATCCAAGACTAAAATCACCATAATCCCTCATTTGTACTGCAGCGTTTCCGCGCACCAAGGAAACCATCTCCAACTCGTGCGGAGCTAACCTTGTCCACCAAGGAAACCATCTCCAACTCATACGGAGCTAACCTTGTCACTCAAGGAAACCATCTACCGCCACGAGGAGCTAACCTTGTCCGGTTCCGACCACACGTACTCTTTCAAACAAAAAAAAAGGAATCACCCCCACATCAAAAACGACTTCTTGCCGCAACGGAAACTCTACGAATCCCTAAGTTCGTATGCACCATCACCGAGTCGGACTAACGGTCGCGACTACGGCTTCACCCACCATGCCTAATCCACTAGCGAAGCGGATCTCTAATGCAAAATATGTCGGGGACGGACTCAATCGACCCAGAGGTTCCTCTTGAACCTTGGCAACCAAAACACCTCTCATTCGAGTGGTTGGTGCCCAAAATCTAGAAGAAGACGATGCTAAAAACGTGCATCCTAAAGACCGAGAGGAGAGATGTCGTTACCTTCCGACTCCGCTTCCTTGCCATGGCAAAAATGGCCGGATGGAAATCTTCGCAACGATCTAAGCTTCACAGATCCGGACTCGGCTCGCGATTTGGAGCTCCGAAACCCTTCCTACAGCCCAAGACCTTCTTCTTCTTCCTCCTTGCTCTAGCTTTTCTCAAGAACTTAGAAAGAGAAGACTTGGAAAACAATGAGGGTTTCCAACCCTAAAATCGGACTTAACTTCCCAAGAGATGGCCTGAACCGTTAGATCCCAAAACCAGAAAAGAATGGCCACGATTCGCCTGGAAAATAGAAAATCTGGGCCGAACACGGCCTGGCACACGCCCGTGTCCAGGGCCGTGTGCCTCATTCGCCGTCTCAAATCGACGCGCCTGGAACCGCACACGGGCATCCGACACGCCCGTGTTCAATCCGACACGCCCGTGTCCCCAGTGACACGGCCGTGTGCCTCCAACGGCACGGCCCCGAAACCAACCCGAGAGGTGACACGGCCTGGGACACGCCCGTGTCCCAAGCCGTGTGCCAAGTCTCGACACCCGTCGACAGGCTTTGTGTCGACACCGCGGAAAAACGTCGAGCGAAGATCGTCGACCAAGCGGGACACGCCCTGTGACACGCCCGTGTCACAGGCCGTGTGCCCCAGTCTCGACACGCTGTCGAGCGAAAGTGTCGACACTTGGGCCGAGTGTCGACACGGCCTCGACACGCCCTGCGACACGCCCGTGTCACAGGCCGTGTGCCCCACTCTCGACACTTTTGTCGAGCGAAAGTGTCGACACTTGGGCCGAGTGTCGACACGGCCTCGACACGCCCTGCGACACGCCCGTGTCGCAGGCCGTGTGCCCCACTCTCGACACTTTTGTCGAGCGAAAGTGTCGACACTTGGGCCGAGTGTCGACACGGCCTCGACACGCCCTGCGACACGCCCGTGTCGCAGGCCGTGTGCCTCCTGCCAGAAACCCAAAAATTTCCAGAACTGCACACTGACTCTCTTGCAAAACTGGGGTGTTACAACTCTCCCCCACTTAACAGAATTTCGTCCCGAAATTTCAAAACACAAGGGTACAAAACTTAAATTGTACATGACATGAAGAGTTCTGGATAGTCTTCTAGCATGACCTGTTCTCGTTCCCAAGAGAACTCCTCACGACCGCAGTTGTCCCATCGAACTTTCACGAGTTTAACTTCTTTATTTCGCAACTGTCGAGTCTCTGAATCCTCTATAGCAATTGGGAGGACTCGCGTCCTCAAGTCTTCCTCAATCGGCACCGATGCTGGCTCAATCACCACGCTAGCCTCCATCAAGGCTTTCGTCAAAACAGAGACGTGGAACACGTCATGCAACCCACTCAGCTCCGCGGACAACGCCAATCGATAGGCTGCTTCTCCCACCCGTTCAATAACTTCAAAAGGCCCCAAAAACCTTGGACTCAACTTCTTGAGTCGGCGAATCCGTGAGACGCCTTTGAACGGTTTGATCTTCAGATAAACCCAATCACCAACTGCAAATTCCAACTTCCGGTGACGAGCATTAAAGTATTTAGCTTGACGGTCCTGCGCCACTTTCATACGTTCTTGGATGGTCCGTACCAACTCACAAGCGTCAACTACCACATCCTTTCCCAAAAGTTTGGTGTCTCCCGCCTCTGCCCAAGACATTGGCGTTCGACACCGCCTCCCATACAAAGCTTCGTATGGCGCCATCTTTATACTAGCTTGAAAACTGTTATTGTACGCGAATTCTACCATGAAGAGGCGATCATCCCACTTCTTGCCGAAATCAAGAACGCACATTCTCAACATATCCTCCATAGTACGGTTCGTTCTTTCAGTTTGCCCATCAGTTTGAGGATGGAACGCTGTACTGAACTTTAGCTTCGTGCCCAAGCTCTTCTGAACCAATCTCCAGTCCTTGGACGTAAACCGTCCATCGCGATCACTGACTATGCTTTTAGGAATTCCGTGTAGTCGCACGATGTTGCGAACATACAACTCCACCAGCTTCTCTACGCTGTCCTCTTTCCGATTTGGGATGAAGTGAGCCACCTTGGTTAGGCGATCCACGATCACCCAAATAACATCATTGTCATGCTGCGATTTAGGCAAACCATGCACAAAGTCCATGGAGATGTCCTCAAATTTCCACTCAGGAATTGGAAGGGGCTTCAGGAACCCGCCCGGTTTCTGACATTCGGCCTTCACCAAGGCACATGTTTGGCAACGATTCACATACAAAGCTACATCTCGCTTCAACCCCGGCCACCAAAAGGATTTCTTCATATCCAAGTACATCTTTGTACTGCCCGGGTGAATGGAGTATTTTGAGAAGTGAGCCTCAAACATCAACTCCTCACGGAGATTGTCAAACTGCGGTACACAAACCCTTCCATCCTTTCTCAAGATTCCATCAATCATCTCCCAGGCGCTGCTCTCGCCCTTTTGAGCCTCCAACACAAAAGGTTGAAACTCCACATCCAATCGAGTCGCTTCCCGAATACGATCGGACAAGTCGTTTTGCACTTCAATCCAGTTCAACCGAGCCTCGCTGGACTCGCCTCTTGCAACACATTCCAAACCAAGGGACTCCCATTCCCGTACCAACCGCTCATCATGGGCTTGGATCCAATTCCCTTGCCCCGAGTACTTCCTACTCAAGGCATCCGCCACCACATTGGCTTTACCTGGCGTATACTGAATCGCCACCTCGTAGTCTCCAAGAAACTCAACCCATCTGCGTTGCCGCATGTTCAAGTCCTTTTGGTCCAGAAGGTACTTCAGACTTTTGTGATCCGTGAAGATCTCCACCCTTGCGCCATACACATAGTGTCGCCATATTTTCAACGCGAAGATTACCGCCGCCAACTCCAAGTCATGGACGGGGTAATTCCTCTCATGAGGTTTCAGCTGTCTAGATCCAAAAGCTATCACCTTCCCCTGTTGCACCAAAACGCAACCCACACCGCATCCTGATGCGTCACTGAAGATCTGAAATCCCTCGGTCCCTTGCGGTAGACTCAGGATTGGAGCCATCATAAGCCTCTCCTTCAGTGCCTCGAATGCTTGACTGCACTCTTGGGTCCACACAAACTTATGGTCTTTACGAGTGAGAGAGGTGAGGGGTAGAGCTATCTTCGAGAAATTCTCCACGAATCTCCTATAATACCCGGCTAGTCCAAGAAAACTTCGGACTTCCGCCACGGTCCTCAACACCGGCCAATCTCTGATGGCCTCCACTTTCGCTGGATCCACTGCCACCCCATCACCACTAATCACGTGGCCCAAAAATGCCACCTTGGCTAACCAGAACTCGCACTTTGAGAACTTTGCAAACAATTGGTTCTCCCTCAACACTTGCAGGACCACTCTCAAGTGGGTCTCATGCTCCACTTCAGACTTGGAGTACACCAAGATGTCATCAATGAAGACAACCACAAACGAATCCAAGTAATCCCGAAATACTCAATTCATCAGATCCATGAACACCGATGGTGCGTTCGTCAACCCGAACGGCATCACCGTAAACTCAAAGTGTCCATACCTTGTACCAAAGGCAGTTTTGGGTATGTCCTCATCTCGAATTCGCAGTTGATAGTAGCCTGACTTCAAGTCCAGTTTCGAATATACCACCGACCCCACCAATTGGTCGAACAAATCGTCTATTCGAGGGATCAGATACTTATTCTTGACGGTCAATTTGTTCAGCTCTCGGTAGTCTATGCATAGGCGCATGCTACCGTCTTTCTTCTTTACAAACAACACCGGTGCGCTCCACGGTGAAGAACTGGGTCTAATATACCCTTGCTCCAACAGTTCCTGTAACTGTACCTTAAGTTCCGCCAACTCCTTTGGTGCCATCCTAAAAGGAGGACGCGACACCGGTCTAGCCTCCGGCACTAACTCGATCAAAAAGTCGATCTCCCGCCGAGGAGGCGCTCCGGGAAGTTCATCCGGAAACACATCCTTGAACTCTGCCACAACGGGCACTTCCTCAATAGATAGCTGGGAGAGACGAACCTCCAACAACGCTACCAGCGCCACACCACCCTGGTTAACCGCCCGCATCATTTGCATGGCCGTAATTAGGGAATGGGCTACTCCACAAAGGCCCACAAATTTGACTTCCGCTTGCCCCTTACTCTTTAGGGTCACTACCTTGGATAAACAATCAATGCTGGCGCGCTGCTCTGCAAGCCAGTCCATGCCCAAAATGACATCGAACTCTACTAATGGTAACACTGCTGCTTCCAAAACAAAGACAACTCCGTCTAGCTCCCAACAAATGCGCCCTTTAGCCCCGGTGGTCATAGATGACCCATTGGGCATGCACACTTTCAGCTCTGCTCCCGACGAGAAAGACCCAACTCCGATTTTTCGGACAAAGCTCTCCGCAAGAAAGGAGTGCGATGCTCCCGTATCGAACAATACCCTAGCGGGGTATCCGGAAACTAACACGAAGCCTACAACAAGACATCTCACAAAAGGGGTCTAAAAGTATGAAGCACAAATGCAAACTTAAATTTTCTTCATACCTGTCACCACATCGGTTTGACGGATCGCTTCTTGCTGTCCAAGGTTGTAAGCCCTTGGTTGCACCGGTTGGAACCGAGAAGCGCTCGACTCCGCCATCTTTCCTTTCTCTGCAGCACTGGGGCCCGAGCGCACAGACTGCTCCAGTTTTGTCTCTTGCCCCGCTCCCCCTTGCTGACAAGCACGGGCTATGTGCCCAACCTTCCCGCAGTTGTAGCACGTCAGTGGTCCCCTAGAGTGAGAACCTCCTGGCGCCCACTTTCTCTTTTCACCGGACCCAGAAAAGTGAGGCTTCTTCCTCCACCTACTCCCATCAGACTTTACATGAGATTGGGAAGGCTTCCCTTCCCCTTGCTTGGGAGTAAAACCCTTTCGATGCTGGGTTCGCTCCAGATCATTCTCCAAACTCCTGGCGGCTTCAACTAGATCATTAAATCCCGCCCTCTTCATGGAGATGAGGGGTTGTCTCAGATTTTCCCTCAACCCTTGGTAGAAGAGGTTATCCCTCTCTACATCATCCGTCATTGTCGTTCCCGCATAACGACCCAAACGGGTGAACTCTTGCACGTATTCGTCCACCGTCTTGTCTCGCTGCATTAGATGCAGAAACTGCCTCTGCAGGGCCAAACGTGGTGAAACTGGAATATACCTCTTAAGAAAAGCGTCCCAAATTCCTCCACCGACGGGGTGCGTCCAGGGAACTGGCGGCCACTAAGGCTCACCCACCACAACTTGGCGTCTCCTTCCAACATGAACGCCGCATACTCAGCTTTCTTTTCCTCCGGCGTCTCTGCCGCCCTTAGCAGTTCTTGAATACGAACCCACCAATCCTCCGCATCCGTTGGCGTTCCCAGACCCTTGAAAGACGGGGGATGGAAACTCAGGAAATACTTCATGTGTCGGTCTCCATGTCCTACCAACACCCTTTCTGCCAAAGGCTCCACTCGCCTGGCTTCTCCGCCTGGCACGGCCGTCGCCGTGTCCGGTATAGCAGGGGTTGCTACCTGGGCTACAGCCGCCGCTTGGGCTGCCACCATCGCTTCTGCAAGCATACGACAGAAGTCGGCCGGGTTTACACCCGTGCCCAAAAGGCCTGGAGCAGTAGCACTGCTCGCCGAGAGATCATCCCTTGCTCTTGAAGTGCCCGCCTCGTTGCTTGCACTCTTCAGGAAAACAAGAAATAAGGGATTAGTCTCCAATCTCAAGACTAAAACATAAAGACACTCACGGTCCCGCGTTACTCTTATGTGGATAACTTCTCTACGCACTAACCTTGAATCAAATCTGGCTCTGATACCAAATTGTAACACCTCCCTTGTAATGAACGTATAATATGGGTCCGGCCGGGGCCCCACAACATACGGACGCCACAGCTTTAGTATTAAAAGTTGATATAGCTACCCACACTCAAAACTCTTTGCACAACACAGCGGAAACAGAACAGGACTAGAAGTTATCCACCACTAAAGAGTAAAACAAATGGCCTTAAGGCCTTACAACAAGTGTCCAAAAACCAAAAGTACATCAAACATGAATGTGCTCAGCACTCCTAGTCTACCTCGGCATGCAAGCCGGACAAAATAGTCTCAAACAAACATCATCATAACTGTAGTGCTACAAAAGAGGGAAAAACACTTCATGGGGCTTAGGCCTTTCTGGCCGGCGTGCTAGCTTCTGCATGCGATCCTTGCCCTGTAAAAAATCATTAGTAACGTGGGTCAGCAAAGGCTGACCTCAAACTGTGTAACAACACATCTCCTCCCGGCCGCCCCTAACGGACCCCGGGGAACCCTCCAACCTGCAAGTCAGCACTTCGTATGCAATATAATCATCTATAAATAGAAAAGCATTAAAACAGGCTTGGATGTCTCAATCATCAAACACGTTCTCTACTGGTTGAACATGTAATAAAAGGGCCTACTATGCAACATGTATGCAATACTCGGGCTTCGCCCAAGGCACCCTACTGCGTATGCATCTAGCACAACATCACAACATTTGGGTACTCACATTTCCCCATTGGCATAAAGCCGCAAACACTAAGGGAGACACAACTCCCTCAAACGGCACACAGGCCGCCACATGGAATTCTTGCCAAGGCCCCACCCGCTCGAGGGCTTAGCCCCGGGCTTGCCTGCAAGCTCTGACGTCTCATGTCAGGATTCCAACAAACACAGACTGACCGATTCTAAGAAGCCTTGCTGGACCCCACCCGCTCATGGCCTCATTGCCCGGGCTTGCCCCAAGCTTGGCATTCTCGTCAGTCTCACAGAAGGGGACTAGTCTCGCCGGGACACTCTCCACACATGACACACATGTCACGGGATAACCAGCCGACCACGGAGACATAGCCACGCCTTGTCACATCACAATCCAAGACTAAAATCACCATAATCCCTCATTTGTACTGCAGCGTTCCCGCGCACCAAGGAAACCATCTCCAACTCGTGCGGAGCTAACCTTGTCCACCAAGGAAACCATCTCCAACTCATACGGAGCTAACCTTGTCCCTCAAGGAAACCATCTACCGCCACGAGGAGCTAACCTTGTCCGATTCCGCCCACACGTACTCTTTCAAACAAAAAAAAAGGAATCACCCCCACATCAAAAACGGCTTCTTGCCGCAATGGAAACTCTACGAATCCCTAAGTTCGTATGCAACATCACCGAGTCGGACTAACGGTCGCGACTACGGCTTCACCCACCATGCCTAATCCACTAGCGAAGCGGATCTCTAATGCAAAATATGCCGGGGACGGACTCAATCGACCCGGAGGTTCCTCTTGAACCTTGGCAACCAAAACACCTCTCATTCGAGTGGTTGGTGCCCAAAATCTAGAAGAAGACGATGCTAAAAACGTGCATCCTAAAGACCGAGAGGAGAGATATCGTTACCTTCCGACTCCTCTTCCTTGTCATGGCAAAAATGGCCGGATGGAAATCTTCGCAACGATCTAAGCTTCACAGATCCGGACTCGGCTCGCGATTTGGAGCTCCGAAACCCTTCCTACAGCCCAAGACCTTCTTCTTCTTCCTCCTTGCTCTAGCTTTTCTCAAGAACTTAGAAAGAGAAGACTTGGAAAACAATGAGGGCTTCCAACCCTAAAATCGGACTTAACTTCCCAAGAGATGACCTGAACCGTTAGATCCCAAAACCAGAAAAGAATGGCCACGATTCGCCTAGAAAATAGAAAATTTGGGCCGAACACGGCCTGGCACACGCCCGTGTCCAGGGTCGTGTGCCTCATTCGCCGTCTCAAATCGACGCGCCTGGAACCGCACACGGGCATCCGACACGCCCGTGTTCAATCCGACACGCCCGTGTCCCCAGTGACACGGCCGTGTGCCTCCAACGGCACGGCCCCGAAACCAACCCGAGAGGTGACACGGCCTGGGACACGCCCGTGTCCCAAGCCGTGTGCCAAGTCTCGACACCCGTCGACAGGCTTTGTGTCGACACCGCGGAAAAACGTCGAGCGAAGATCGTCGACCAAGCGGGACACGCCCTGTGACACGCCCGTGTCACAGGCCGTGTGCCCCAGTCTCGACACGCTGTCGAGCGAAAGTGTCGACACTTGGGCCGAGTGTCGACACGGCCTCGACACGCCCGTGTCGCAGGCCGTGTGCCCCACTCTCGACACTTTTGTCGAGCGAAAGTGTCGACACTTGGGCCGAGTGTCGACACGGCCTCGACACGCCCTGTGACACGCCCGTGTCGCAGGCCGTGTGCCCCACTCTCGACACTTTTGTCGAGCAAAAGTGTCGACACTTGGGCCGAGTGTCGGCACGGCCTCGACACGCCCTGCGACACGCCCGTGTCGCAGGCCGTGTGCCTCCTGCCAGAAACCCAAAAATTTCCAGAACTGCACACTGACTCTCTTGCAAAACTGGGGTGTTACATTGAAGGCTCTATATCTCAGAATCTGATCCCTTGGTTACCTGTCGGATAATGTCGCGACTACATCGGTCGCTCCTGTAACGACCCTATCCAATGTGACAATGTCACAGCTTCGCTCTATGCGACGTTACCGGGTTGCAGCCCAAGCACCCTAACCCCTCTCTAGCCTACTGACAGGTTGTTGATGACCACAACCTCCCTTTGATGAGCGAACTCGATAGTTAAGTTGGGTCGTACGGGGACTTCCCAGGAGGTCACCCATCTCAATACTACTCTCGCCCAAGTAACCTTTAACTCTTCAAGGATTAACATGAAAGCATAAATTGAACTCGAAGCAAACCGAGCATAAAACAGCTCGATCAAAACGTGAATCACTACTTTCTAGTTAGCGTAAAGACATTTCTTATACTTATTATAGATCTAGAGCCTTGCATGACATGAGTTGTCTTTCAGGGACGTTAATACTCATGCAGGATGTTAAAATTAACTTAATCAAAGTATTTTCTGCATCGTATAACTATATTTTTAATCGTGGACTAGTTGATCCACTAAGCCGAGGAATACAGCTAACTGTTTTACTTAAAACTGGTTTTTTCTTAAATAACTCATAAAACTTTCAAAAAGGTGTTTAGTTGTGGTCTCGCCTGAACGTCTGTAGTTATCCCATGCCGACGTGGCATCATGACCCGTGTTTTCTCCTTACTCTGATATTTCCTTTTATGCGGAGAAAATGCGGGTTATGACAGCTCCTCTCTCGCCCAAGAGGGCTCCTTCCCAGCTCGCCTCAGTGGCGCTTCCTCATCCGGCGGTGTCATGCGACGGGGAGATGTCGTCGTGACATCGGGGCGATGAGAAAACCCGGCAAGGATGGTCCTCTCCATCCTCTTGGCGAAGTCTTCGAATGTTGTCACGGTTACAAACTCGCTACCTTGCGCGGGATTACCAGCCCCCGCCGAGTTGCCGACCACCTCTCCATGCTCGCCACTATTTGCCATCTCGCTAAACTACGAAACTTTCTTCCTTGGCTGCGATCCACGCTCACCGCACCAAGTGCTGAAGCCAGGAAAATTCCTAACCTCAGAAATCAGATCAAGACACCATAAAGCTACTGACTCCACAGTCAGGCTAAACAGCTAAGGAGACTCGGACGAAGAAGAAAATCAACAAACAAGACCCCGGATGTTACGACAGGAAGGTCCCGCCACATACCCAGATGCTAGGAAGAAGCAACCCCTCCACAACCAAAATTGACCAAGCAAGGTGCGAGGGAGACTAGCTGTTAACTAAGTCGCGAGGCCGCGACCTGGTCTTTAAGGAAAAGGAATCTGAAGGCTCAGCTAGTATCCAAAAAGAAAAGCTCGCGAGATCCTGACCGGAATTTCTAGTGTCTCTCCTTGTACCCCTGAGATCCTATTTATATGGAAATCCTGAGGGGGGGGGGGGTCTATTTATACCCCCACCCCCCGGCGACTAGGCGACTTCCTTGAGGAGCTCGCACAGTTGGGCGAGTAGCTCGCCTAATCGCTTACCTGGCGAGTATGCGAGGGGAGCTCGCCATACTCGCCCAGACCTTCAGCTGCGTGACACGTTGACTCTGATCTCCGTCTTGACTTGCTGACTTTGACCTTTGCTGACATGGCCCTGAAGGGGCCCACCCTCGACGAATACGGGTTGTACAAGTGGAGTTGGATGATGTGGTATGAAAAGATACGCATAATAAGTTCATTATTTATATATGTATACTTTCATTAAATATTTATCTAAAAAAATTTCTTTCATTTATGCAGATGTTACAAGTGAAAAGAAAATTTAATTCAGCATTCTCTACGATGTTTTGGATATGATGTTTGAACTATAATATATTTTTTGAATATAAATTTTGTACTTTGATATATATATTTTGGATATGATGTTTGGACTCTGATATATTTTTTGAATATAATTTGTCTTGTTTTGCCAAAGAAATTATATTTAATAATTGTTTTTTTAAAGTTAAATAATGCAGTGCAAATAGCGATTTGTTTCCGGATAGCCATTAACTCAAAAGTGTGCTTGTGAATAGCTGTGAGTGCGGATAGTCAAAAGTGCGGTGCGGATATCAGCGCTCTTAAAATAGTCTTAATTTATTTGTTTTTTAATTCTTTTTTAGTAACTATTTGATTTTTTAGTTTCAAAAGTTTTCTTTCAGACTTTCAATGGTGACATACACTGCTCGTTACAACGATTTTTCCAAACCACAGAGGTCGTTTGGAGTGTGATGGTAGTGAGCGTGCTCGGGAGCAACATGAAATGAAAAATGTTACGGCAATGGAGCTTTGTACTCGAAGTTGCATGAGTTATTCAAATTGCCTTTAGGGAGACCTTAGAGTGACGGAGGAGATCTTTGAGGCTTCAAAGGAGATCTTCAAGCCGTCTTCAAAGTCAAAGGTGGTCTTCGATTGTCTTCAGGGAATCTTCAAACTTCAAAGGTGATCTTCAAATGTCGATGGAAATCTTCCAAGAAATTTTCAAGCTTTGAAAAGAATGTTCAAACGCGCAAGGAGAGCTGAAACAGTTCTTCGATGGAAGGCTTTGAAGCTCTCTCGGGCGTGGAAGACAAGATATCTTCAAATGAGGATTCTAGGTCCCTTTTCTATATTTTGAGAAGGGTATTTTGGTAATTAAGTTGACAGAGAGTCTGGTTATCTGCACACACATTATCATTAACTTGGCTATGTGCACCCCCACCAGGGGCAGATCTAAAGGGGGGCCGGCGGGGGCTCGACCCCTTCCCCCAAGAATTTTGGCAAAATAGATGATGAATTTGAGTTTCTCTCAACGAGCCAATGATTTTTTACTAGTTATACGTCAAAAACAGTGTCCGAATAAGCGAAAAAGGAGCCGAAAATGAAAAGGCATTAATTTTTTTTTTGATTGGAAGATGAAAAAATTGACATGAGAGCTAACTATTTAATTAATTTTTATAAAGATGACATATGTAAATCTAGTTGAGATAACTGCAATTAATTTTGATCCCGCGAAGTCCACCCTCTTTTTTACTCATAGCTTCTTCAAAATATCTAAAAGAAACACTTTCGTCATCTCCAGCGCGATATAACGTGACATATTTTTTACCTAACTCTTGTAATCTTGTTTATTTTACTAGTATCTCACTTATTACACTGTTAAAGTACATGAGACTAAAGCCAATGAATTTTGACTAGGTATTTCTCAAACTTATTGAATGATTTGAGCCCCCCTTGTTGAAATTCTCATTCTCTGCAGTAGAAGCACACATCCACATTTTTGTTTTGAGTTCGTTTAAATACGAAGTTCTCTTACTTCAAGGTGAAACTTTCATATGTTATTAGGGGTGTTGACCAATGATGGTGACAATAAGGTCTGTTGAATGTTTAAATACTCATGATAACACTTTACACTTTTATTCAAACTCATACTTTGTAGCAAGAAGAATATCTTAAACATTTTTATTGCAACAAACATATTTTTTCCTTGGATTTATTTACTTCATCGTACAAATATTTAATCCGAACATCTGAACAAACAAATCAAATTTGAATTAGTGATACTTTTTATATTCTCACATATCAAATTATCGAAAAGTTAATATTATGTATGCTACAACAAAAATCAGGTCAGCATCACGCAACATTACATTTGTTCTGAAAGCTGATTAAAGATTGAGCTCAGATGTCTCTAAATAGATAAGTTGCAATAAAAAATAATTTTTTATTACTCAATTGTGATATCTTTACATGCGCAATTTTTTGTAGACATTGATCATAAAAAAAATCTACGTCTTTTGATTGGCCCCCCTAGTCAAACTTCTTGGATCCGACCTTGACCCCCTTGACATGGATTTTTGTTATGCGCACCGCCATGATGGGAAATTTTGTTATGCGCCCACCCGTGATCAAATATTTGGTTATGTTCACCTCTATTATGGGAATTTCGTTACGCACACACCCATCATGAGGAATTTTTATGCACACCCTCATGATGGGTGGTTTTGCGAAAAATAGGCCGGGCACGACGATGATGGTACATAAGCGACGACGGGGAGGCCGGCAGTGGGCACACAAGGTTGCCCGGCCAGGGCAGCTGTGCAGCGGTGGTTGCACAATTGGAGCTAGCTGGGCTCCTGTGCGGAGCCGCGTGACCTACGTGGGGCCTCGCGGCTAGCGCGGGACCGCGTGGCCGAGTGACCACGCAGCTGCGCACCTGCCCAGGCGTGCCACAGCGGCTTCCCGACCAGGGTGGCCTGGCAGTAGCGGTTGCACGGCCCACCCAGATATTTGCCTTGGATAATGACGTTGTTGGGCACTTGTTAGTCCACACTGAAACACCAACTATCGTCTTTATGCGTGTGTCCGTAATGATACGGGCGGATACATACAGACGACACGCCCGCTTGTAATGAGATGCGGTGATCCCTCAAAAATGGCATTGGTATACGGGTCGTGTCGGCAAAAACACCCAGAAACATGTCTAGAATAGACTGAAGGGCTAAGGGTGTGTTGGCGATCGCGAGCCTTCTGCTCAACCATGTGCCACAAATATGCAACAAAATCTGCGTTGGTCATTTTATGAAGAGCCTAAAGTGAAATGAATTTTCTGAAAAGACTAAAGTGAAATGAACTGACATAAGAGAGAGTGGAGTCACCCCCAAAAAGTAATGGTGTCCCCTCTTGGATGAACCGCAGTCAAGTGATCTTAATTAACTTTGACGTCGTCCAAAGTTAGGAGCATGCACCCCTATGATAATATTCACACCACCCAGTGCAAATGCGTAAAAGTCAACCTGAAGGGGGCTGGACCTATTATTAGAGCTAGCTGTAAGCAAAGGCCCCAGTCGTCCGACGATGACCATCCTTCAAACAAACAAAAAAGTGTGGAATGGGGATCAGCGACAACGTCAATCGATCTACCAGACGCTATGAAATGAAGTTGTGGCTCTCCCCACTATCATTCATGTCGATTATTGGAAACTCAAGAAGTGTCAAGAGGAGCTTCATCATTTGTGCGCAAGAAATATCGTCGGCGATAAAGAGGGGAAGGTCATGGCGCTGCAAGGCTGCGAGCAAAGGACCGTCAGCATCAACATCAGCTTCCAGGGCCTCAAAGTTAGTGAGGGAAACCTCAGTCTCCTCCTTACTAATGAGGACGCATAGGTCCTTCAGTGGACAGTCATGAGTTGGAGAGTATGACTGCTTGCAGCGGAAGCACAAGCCCCTTGTGTGAAAACCATGGTACTTCTGGTTGGACATTCATGGTGTGTTTGAGAAGGCGTTGTGGCAGACTTGGGCAGAAAAGAAGGTCGTGGGTCTCCAACTATGGTGGGCAGTGCACTATGGTAGGTCTGGGGGCTGGACGAGGAAGCTCCACTGTGGGTAAGCAATGAATATCCAACGGACTGACTTGGAATTCAACTTCAACCAAATGAGCGGGGAACATGGCCTCGACAATAGAAGGCGGGTGGTGGGCGCACATGAGAGAGTGGATATGCGATATTAAGTCATGATGAAGAACTGAGGTAGTGGTTGGGAGGAAGACTCAGCCCATGCATGGATAACACAATAAATTCATCGGTGCAGTCATCGAGGGACCCCGTATGGGGGACACCACAAAGACGCTCCACGACGCAGCCTGAGTAACTGACATCATAAAGACAAATAAGTTCATGCTAAAGGTCGGCTAGGAGAGAGTGGGCTCGGACTAACAAACCCAACGAACCCACTGGAGAGAGGAACCCTCCATGCTGACCTTGTGAACCCAATGAGACTATGCTGACATTAAACGTCAAAGAACTGCTTCGTGCGGGTAAACCCATGGGGTATGTGTTGTTGAAGGAAGGAACATCAAATGAGTGGAGCGCGGAAAAAAAAACCTCCCAGTCCCGTGACCATAACTCGAAGTAAGGCAGGTCAAACAAACTTGTTAGATGCACAGGAACAGAGGACCAGCTATGACTTATAGAGAGGGAAAGAGAGAAACAAGGAGGAATCTAAAATAGCCAAGATAAAGAAAAATACGTAGTCCCGTGAGTTTGGAGAATACTCCCAGTCCAAATACAAAACAAGAACAATACATTCCGTTCCAAAAAAAATATTTACATGCCTTACTGACTTTCTGACAGCGTGTCACTAGCGGGCCTTACACGACACTGATATACCCGCCACACTAGAGGCTGCCTCTCTCTCTCCCCCGCCCGCGTCCAAAACACCTAGCCTACTTGGGAAATGTTTAGCTCATAGAGGGGTTAAAGTGACCTAAATTACTAGAATAACAAACAGCTACTAATCCTGTAATTAATGGAATATATTAATCAAGCCCTTATTTAACAAATGAAACTTCAACAGGGTTAGTAGCAAATTACCTATAATGGTGAAATCAATAAATTTATGTATTTTTACTTCATTTACTGATTATTAAAGCATAATGGCCTTCTACACAAAAGAAAGCAACAATAATTGTGCTACTAAAGGAGATAAAGCTTTCTCTTCCTGTGTTATTTCCTTTGATTATTAAAGCATAATGGCAAAAGATGAAATGAGGTGGCCTATTAAGCTTATATGAATTAGGTACTTAATTAAAGGCATTTATCACATGATTAATACGAAAGATGAAATGAGGCGTGAATTCTTGGTAGTTAAATTTTTAATTTCGCTCCTAACTAGTAATTGGTGTTTTAATTATAGGCATTTATCGTATGATATCGGAAATGGAGTTTGTTTTGATTAAGGCTCCGTTTCGGGGGGGCGCATTTTCACCGGTCCGGTTCATGCGGTTGTAACCGCTTGACCGGTGAAAATAAGTCCCCCCAAACACAGCCTAAGGCTCCCTTTGGCACGGTGGTGGCGGTCTTAAACGTATGGGTTAAAACGTCATTGGTTAAGGATCACCTAACAAAGATCATTCGTTCGAGCATAAAAGTGGATGAAGTTCCTTAGGAGGGCGTTAACGAATGACAATTTAACCCCCCGTGTTCATGACCGCCGCCACCGTGCCAAACGGAGCCTAAATTGATCAAAATTAGAATCAATGAACATGGATTGGACTAATTCACTGAGGCTCCGTTTGGCATGGTGGCGGCGGTTATGAACATGGAGGTTAAATTGTCATTCGTTAACTTCCACCTAAGGAACTTCATCCACTTTTATGTTCAAACGGATGATGTTTGTTAGGTGATCCTTAACAAATGACAGTTTAACCCATGCGTTTATGACCACCACCACTGTGTCAAATGAAGCCTCAATCTGCAACCTGAATCATAGAGGCCATTAAAATTTATCGAGATTAGAACCGGTGTAACAAAGAAAAATTCTCCCCTTAATTGTTAACAAAGAAGAGAACAAATTTCATGCTTCAATCCAACAATTACATGTATAATTAAAGATGGCCATTTTCATCCTTACCAAACTTCAAATGACAAATTTTGGAGATCAGACACAAACTCGCTTAAAAATGGGTCTAAGGGTTCGTTCGGCACGGCAGCGACAGCCACGAACATGATGGTTATGGCCCGTCGTCTTGTTAGCGCTTCATGTTGATCCAGTGAGTTTGGACAAAAAACGTCATTGTACGTTATGAAATAACTTGCTTCGTATGTATGACATTACGTCTCGGTTGTCGCAGTGGTTGAATGATAACCACGTGTGATTACACTCTTTATTTGTGTGTCTCTTTGCCTAGCTTGATCATAAGATTAAATTTACTCGGATGAAGATAATTGCGCTTGATTCGACTCTGGTGTTTTTTTGTCCAAACAATATTTCAAATGTCGTATCAATGTTGTGTTACTTTTTGTTGCAAGCAACTTTGCCAAATGTCGACATTTTGCTTTTGACTCTTCATTGATGCGGATCTTGTTGAAGTGTTCCCACACTTGCGGGTGACTTTGTTTGCCCCATCCACAATTTCAACCTCAAAATATATATCCGGAGGAGCAGTCGCATCATTGTAAAAGGACATTGAAGAAATCAAGAGATTTGATGAAAATGTCAGCATAACAACGTTTGACAAAGCTTGTAAAGTGTAAAACTGTAAATACACTAATTCATGTCCCCACTCTTAAACAAGGTTGTCAGAATCGAGATCCTATATGAGATCATTTTGAGTTATGATCGGATTGAATAGTAAGTTCGGATCGAGAATCGCTTTACAAAATCAGGATCGATTTACAACATCTGAACGATCCAGATCCACCTTGCCCTTAAGTAGAGTGAGGAGAGAGTGTGTAATAAATTATAAATAGTAATTATAATATTTAATTATTTAAGGTAAAATGACTATAAAGCCTTTTGGCCTCAAAAATAAGGTCAAACGACCTTATGACCATTTGGCCTTGTTGATGGGAATGGAGCCTCATTTATAAGTTTGAGTGTGCACTTAATCATCTCCTTCATGATCCCTCATATTGTGGAGATCATGAGTTTGACCGGTCAAACCACTCCTCATGATCTCCACCACAATAGGAGAAATCATGGGGGCCTCCCACTCAACAACTATCGCCGCCGCCGCCGGCCGGCCACCGCCGCCACTTGCAGGTTGGCCACCGTCTGATCACTACTGAGCATCCGCCGTCGTCCGATCTGCAAGTCACCATCCACTAAACCACCAAGTTAGTGGGGTGGGTGGGCATAACCACCTCCTGGGGGCTATAAAAGGACCTCATACCTCCTCATTTCTCACTTTTTGGCTCCATAGTCTTTTTCTTCCTTAAGCCAGAGCTCTGTCAAACTCCTCCCTCGGGTCATCTTCAAGCCGCCTACGAGCCAGAGGAACGCCCAAGTCCCCAAGTGCGCGGAGAAGGGAAGAAGACGACCATCGCTAGCGCTCAAGCACACCAGCAATCAAGTTAGCATCTAAAACTCCCTCGTCACAGCCTGTTGCCCGTGGCGAGTCAGAAATTCTCTCTCACCTCTAAGTTGTAACGAGAAGCGGTCTGTTGCCCTCGATTCTCCAAACATATTGTAACCGCAATCTGATAGTGGACTTTGACTGACACAGATCCGGTCACGTGATTTTTTACCCAATTGAGGGGTTTTTCCACATTAAATTCTCTTGTGTCAACTCTCTCTTTTCATTGACTGTGTGCACGCTCAACCGTCCCGAGAGCTAAGCTGGTCCAGTTTATTCCGGTCCGACCGGGATACCGAGTTTGTCCGCAACACTTGTAACTATATTAGCCATTATAAATAGATATAAAGCATATATTAAGGGCGCATTTGGTAACCCGTTTTTATCTGTTCCGTTTGGTCCAAACGCAATATTGACTCCAGGTGTCATTTATTTTTCCGCTTTTGTTTTGAATCGCACGGCATTTATCGCAATTCAAAACCCGGCGGAACGAAACCTACCTCCACAACTTCGTTTTATCGCGTTTAGGGCAGGGCATTGTTTATCCCGTCGCCGCTTCGAGTCGATCTCGCTTCCTTCTTCTCCGGTCGCATATGGGTTGTCGTCGCTTCCCGTGCTAGATTTCCAGCGACGCCTGCTTCCTTCTTCAACGGCAACGTTCGAGCGACGGCGACGACAAAGTTCCCGTGTAACACCTCCCCTGTAATGACCGTATAATATGAGTCCGGTCGAGGCCCCACAACATACAGACACCACAGCTTTAGCATTAAAAGATGATATGAACTACTCAATCTTATAACTCGAAATCAAACAACAGCGGAAACAGTAAATAAGACCCGAAGTTATCCACATACATAAGAGTATCGAAACGACCTTAAGGCCTTACAACAATATAGAGTCCAAACTCAAAAGATAACAACAAATATCAATGTGCATAAACACTCCTAAACTACCTCGGCATGCAAGCCAGAAAACTAGAGTATCAAACATACAATGCCACAAACTAGAGCTAGTACAAAACTTATAACACTTCATGAGGCTTAGGCCTTTTTGGTCGGCAAGCTAGCTCCTGCTTGCAATCCTTGCCCTGAAAAATTTGGTTATAACGTGAGTCAACAAAGGCTGACCTCAGACTGTGTAACCAAAACATTTCCTCTCGGCCGCCCCTAACGGACCCCGGGGTACCCCTCCAACCTGCAAGTCAGCACTTCGTATACCATATACATAAACATATAAAGCTCGAAAAGAACAGGTTTGGATGTCTCAAACAACAAACACATTTTCTGTGTTGAGCATATAATAAAAAGGGGCCTACTATGCAGCATGTATGCAAAACCCGGGCTTCACCCAAGGCACCCTATCGCGTATGCAACTAGCACATCATCAAAACATCTGGGTACTCTCAATTCCCTCATTGGCGTTAAGCCGCAAACAAAAAGGGGGCTGCAATTCCCCTAACGGCATACAGGCCGTCACACGGAAATCTTGCCAAGGCCCCATCCGCTCGTGGGTCGTAGCCCCGGGGATGCCTACAAACACTGACTTCACGCGTTAGAATTCCGTCTCAAACACAAACCAATTCTAAGAACCCTCGCTGGACCCCACCTGCTCGTGGCTTCATTGCCCGGGCTTGTCTCATGCTTGGCGTTCTCGTCAGTCTCACAGAAGGGGAGTAGTCTTGCCGGGACACTCTCCTCACATGACTTGCACGTCACGGGATAGCCAGCCGACCACGGAGACAAAGCCGCGCCTTAGCACATCACAATCTATAATCATTCCTACCATAATCTATCGTTCATACTGCAACGTCCTCATGCACCAAGGAAACCATCTACCACCAATGCGGAGCTAACCTTGTCCACCAAGGAAACCATCTACCGCCAATGCGGAGCTAACCTTGTCTGCCAAGGAAACCATATACCGCCAATGGGGAGCTAACCTTGTCCGGTTCCGGCTATACGTACTTACTCGAGAGAAAGGGGAAATCACATACATCACAAACGACATCTTGTCGCAACGGATTTCAACAAAATCCTTAAGGCTCGCTATGCAACATCACCGAGTCGGACTAACGGTTGTGACTACGGCTTCACCCACAATGTCTAATCCACTAACGGTGCGGATCTCTAATGCAAAAAACCGAGAGGTTCCTCTTGAACCATGACGACCCATACCCCTCTCATTTGAGAGATTTGGTGCCCAAAAGCTTGAAAGAAAAAGATGCTAAGCACGCATCCTAGAAACCGTGAGGAGAAGTGTCGTTACCTTACGACCCCTCTTCCTAGCCACGAGAACTTAGCTGGATGAAAACCACCGCAACGGACTTGTCTCCGCGGATCTGGACTCGGCTCGCGATTTGAGGCTTCGAAGCTTCTCTGGCAGTCGGATCTCTCCTTCACCTTCTTTCGTGCTCTCCCTTCTCTCTAAAACTTTAGAAAGAGAATACTTGAAGAAGAATGAGGGTTTCAAACCCTATTCTCAAACATAACTCAGCAAGGACAACTCTAGACCTTCAGATCCCAATAGAAGGAAACGAACAGCCACGATCTGCACTTAAAACCAAACTCCTGGGCCGAACACGGCTTGCGACACGCTAGTGTCCAAGGCCGTGTGCCTCATTCGATGTCGAAACCGTCGTACCCAGAACAGGACACGAGTTCGGAACATGCTCGTATCAAACGTGACACGCCCGTGTCACTAAGTACACGCCCGTGTTCCTCAGCGTGTTCCTCCATCGATGCAGGACCAAACACAACCCGAGAAGAACACGGGTACTCGACACGCCGGTGTTACATTTGACACGCCTGTGTCAAACACAAACACGCTTGGGCTCCAGGCCATGTTTATCCCCTTACACGACCCGGCTAACACCCCGAGCAGGACACGACATGGGACACGTCTGTGTCTCAGGCCATGTTCACTGTCTCGACGATCGTCGACTGCATTTTCGTCGACCTCTCGGAAAATTCGTCGAACCCGAACACGACATGGCCATGGACACGCCCGTGTCCCAGACCGTGTTCACTGTCTCGACACTTCGTCGAGCGCAGTTCTTCGACCACCCGAGTTCTTCGTCGAACCCGAGCACGACGTGGCCTTGGACACGCCCGTGTCCCATGTCGTGTTCACTGTCCCGACACTTCGTCGAACTCAGTTTGTCGGCCACCCGGGTTCTTCGTCGAACCCGAGCACGACATGGCCTTGGACATGCCCGTGTCCCAGGCCGTGTGACCCATACTAAGATCCCAACTTGGCTCTAAATGTTGTCCGTCCCTCTTTTGAGTTTCGGGGCATTACATCCTAATCGAATCCACAGATTCTTCTCCGACTGTGTGCTCCTTCCTCTCCGACGGCTCAGCGATTTTACAGATAATATTCTTCGTTATTAGGATTGTACTATTTCGGTTCCAAATATCTCACCCTCCCCTCACCCCCTCCTGTCTTGTGCAGAGAACTCCAGCTCTCGCCTTGTTCGTGTTCCCCCATCTATAGTAGTCACACCAGTAGGTATAAAAGAAAAATAACATCATTGGGATCAACTAAAGAAAAATAACATCATTGGGATCCCACATATCATCCAACACGTATAGGAAAGTCATATGATCAAAATCAAATGAAGAATAAGTGAGATCAACTAAATAAAGATTGGAAATTATGGAGAGAGCTAAAGGGGCATGTGTAACGCCCCGAAACTCGAAAGAGAGACGGACATCATTTAGAGCCAAGTTGGGGTCTTGGTAGGGGTCATACGGCCTGCGACACGGGTGTGTCTAAGGCCGTGTCGTGCTCGGGTTCGACGAAGAACCTGGGTGGCCGACGAACTGAGCTCAACGAAGTGTCGGGACAGTGAACACGGTCTGGGACACAGGCGTGTCCAAGGTCGTGTCGTGCTCGGGTTCGACGAAGAACCCGGGTGGTCGACGAACTGCGCTCGACGAAGTGTCGAGATAGTGAACATGGCTTGGGACACGGTCGTGTCCTAGGCCGTGTCGTGTTCGGGTTCGACGAATTTTTTGAGAGGTCGACGAAAATGCGGTCGACGATCGTCGAGACAGTGAACAATGCCTGAGACACAGGCGTGTCCCAGGCCGTGTCCTGCTCCGGATGTTAGCCGGGCCATGTGAGGGGATAAACACGGCCTGGAGCCCAGGCGTGTTCGTGTTTGACACGGGCGTGTCGAGTACCCGTGTTCTTCTCGAGTTGTGTTTGGTTCTATGTCGATGAAGGAACACGCCCAAGAACACGGGGGTGTACTGAGTGACACGGGCATGTCACGTTTGATACGGGCGTGTTCCGAACCCGTATCCTGTCCTGGGTGCGACGGTTTCGACGTCGATTGAGGCACACGGCCTTGGACACGGGCGTGTCGCAAGCCGTGTTTGGCCCAAGAGTTTGGTTTTAAGTGCGGATCATGGCCGTTCATTTCCTTCTATTGGGATCTGATGGTCTAGAGTTGTCCTTGCTGAGTTATGTTAGGGAATAGGGTTTGAAACCCTCATTCTTCTTCAAGTCTTCCCTTTCTAAAGTTTTAGAGAGAAGGTAAAGTAAGGAAGAAGGTGAGGGAGAGATCCGGCTGCCGGAGAAGCTTCGGAGCCCCAAATCACGAGCCGAGTCCAGATCCGCGGAGGCAAGTCTGTTGCGGTGGTTTTCATCCAGCTAAGTTCCCATGGATAGGAAGAGGGGTCGTAAGGTAACGACACTTCTCCTCTTGGTTTCTAGGATTCGTGCTTAGCATCTTTTTCTTTCAAGCTTTTGGGCACCAAATCTCTCAAATGAGAGGAGTGTGGGTCGCCATGGTTCAAAAGGAACCTCCGAGTCGATTGAGTCCATCCCCGACATGTTTTTACATTAGAGATCGGCTCCGTTAGTGGATTAGGCATTGTGGGTGAAGCCGTAGTCGCGACCGTTAGTCCGACTCGGTGATGTTGCATAGCGAGCCTTAAGGATTTGGTAGAAATCTGTTGCGGCAAGATGTCGTTTGCGATGTATGTGATTTCTCCCTTCTCTCGAGTAAGTACGTGTAGCCAGAACCAGAAAAGGTTAGCTTCCCATTGATGGTAGATGGTTTCCTTGGTGGACAAGGTTAGCTTCGCATTGACGATAGATGGTTTCCTTGGTGGACAAGGTTAGCTCTGCATTGGTGGTAGATGGTTTCCTTGGTGCGTGGGAACGTTGCAGTACGAACGATGGATTATGGTAGGAATGATTATGGATTGTGATGTGTTAAGGCGCGGCTTTATCTCCGTGGTTGGCTGGCTATCCCGTGACGTGCAAGTCATGCGGGGAGAGTGTCCCGGCGACACTAGTCCCCTTCTGTGAGACTGACGAGAATGTCAAGCATGGGACAAGCCCGGGCAATGAAGCCACGAGCGGGTGGGGTCCAGCAAGGGTTCTTAGAATCGGTTTGTATGTGTGAGACGGGACGTGCGAAGTCAGAGTTTGCAGGCAAGCCCGGGTCTAAGACCACGAGCGGGTGGGGCCTTGACAAGATTTCCGTGTGGCGGCTTGTATGTCGTTAGGGGAATTGCAGTCTCCTTTTTGTTTGTGACTTAATGCCATTGGGGAAATTGGAAGTACCCAGATGTTATGATGATGTGCTAGTTGCATACGCAATAGGGTGCATTGGGTGAAGCCCGAGTTTTGCATATATGTTGCATAGTAGGCCCCTTTTTATTATATGCTCAACATAGAAAACGTGTTTGTTATTTGAGACATCCAAACATGTTCTTTTAGAGCTTTACATGTTTATGTATATGGTATACAAAGTGCTGACTTGCAGGTTGGAGGGGTACCCCGGGGTCCGTTAGGGGCGGCCGGGAGGAGATGTGTTGGTTACACAGTTTGAGGTCAGCCTTTGCTGACCCACGTTACAACCAAATTTTTCAGGGCAAGGATCGCAAGCAAAAGCTAGCTCGCCGTCCAAAAAGGCCTAAGCCTCATGAAGTGTTACAAGTTTTGTACTAGCGCTAGTTTGTGGCATTGTATGTTTGATGCTCTAGTTTTCCGGCTTGCATGCCGAGGTAGTTTAGGAGTGCTTATGCACATTGATGTTTGTTGTTATCTTTTGAGTTTGGACTCTATATTGTTGTAAGGCCTTAAGGCCGTTTCGATACTCTTATGTATGTGGATAACTTCGGGTCTTATTTATTGTTTTCGCTGTTGTTTGATTTCGAGTTATGAGATTGGGTAGTTCATATCATCTTTTAATGCTAAAGCTGTGGCGTCTGTATGTTGTGGGGCCCCGACCGGACCCATATTATACAGTCATTACCGGGGAGGTGTTACAGCGTGAGACGGGTCTTGGCTAGAATCCAATCCGCAAAACTATAGCTGCTTTGGAAGACTGGTGGAAAGAACGTTTGAAAGTAAGTAGATTCTTTACAATTGAGACCCATGTTTTTTAATACTTTGCTGGATGATATGTCTAATCCGTTCTTTTCTTCTTATTAAGTTCTTCCTAGTGCAAGGAAGTTTCAGTTTTCTGGGATATCTCCTGAGTTAGAGGAGAAACTTCATATGATGTTTAGCTAGGTCGTTGCAACTGGAGATCTAGCATGAGCTCCAAATTCCGGAAACTTTGAACTTAAGTCGGTCGATGAACAAGATGTTTCTGTTGGAGATGACATTTTTGTCCAACCTCACCGGAGCAAATAAGTCACGATAAGCCGCGCCAAACGCAGCCTTAGACTTTCTTTTTAATGTAAGTATATATACATGCATACAACAACTCATAGAAACCTAAACAAAACAAAATGAAAGCATCCAACCTAATTTATGGCCGACAAAGAAACTAACATTTCTATCACAGTAAACAATAAAATAATCAAATTCTTTATAGCTATGTGCATGTATGTATGGATGTTGAACATATATACAACATTTATTACGATTGCTAGGAGGCCATTTATAGTATTATTCAGCTGCATATAATGATAAAAGAATGGTCATTTTTATATGAAATTTTAAAGCTAATTGTGACCTATAAGCATTTACTTTTAGTACTCCGTCCTCAATGGGTCTGTTTGTTTTGATGATGAGAGTTGGTGCGGTGAGAATGAAAATATTTGTAATGAAGCATTACTTTTAGTGTTCCAAAAGATCTGATAAAAAGTAGAAACAGAGATTAAGAATTCTTTTTCGATGTCTTTTCATTACAAAAGGATCCAATATATATACAAACGAATAGGCCTAAAATCTCTCCTAAATAATTCCTAGCCATCAGCACTTTCCTAAGATAGCACCTTAATTAAAAGAAACGCTTCCTGAGATTATGCGTAGCCAACCATGCCTACCAAAAGCAGCCCTCAATCAATTCCTAATTAAAATCCCTAAGAATCTGCTCGGACAGACATGGAAAGCTTAATACCCCCCCTCAAGGTGGAGCATGGGGGTCCAGAATGCCCAACTTGGAGAGAAGAAACTGAAACTGTTGCCGACCAAGGGCCTTTGTAAAAATATCTGCCGGCTGTTGGGAGGTGCAAAGATGGAAGAGCCTGAGAGCACCAGACTGAATAAGGTCACGCACAAAATGACAGTCGATTTCGATGTGCTTCGTACGCTCGTGGAACACCGGGTTAGAAGCGATGTGAATAGCCGCCTGACTGTCACAGTGCAGGTGCATGGGTTGATGGTGAGAAACACCGAGTGACTGCAAAAAAGACTTGACCCAGATCAACTCAGAAGATGCAGAGGCCATTGCACGATATTCGGCTTCAGCGGAAGAGCGAGAGACCGTATGTTGCTTCTTAGTTTTCCATGAGATGGGAGACTTGCCGAGGCAGGAAAGGTAGCCAGTGATGGAGCGGCGTGTGAGAGGACAAGACCCCCAATCTGCGTCGCAGAAAGCTGAAATCTAAAGAGAACTTGAAGCGGAAAGCAACAAACCTTGGCCCGGATGGCCTTTAATGTACCGAAGAACCCGGAGAGCAGCATGCCAGTGGTCCACCCTGGGACGCTGCATAAACTGGGCAAGAGTGTGAACTGCATACGACAATTCAGGCCGAGTAATTGTAAGATAAATCAAGCGTCCAACCAGCCGCCTATATTGATCCGCAGGGTCATGGAAAGGGCTGGTAGAGAGGGCAAGCTGATGATGTTGCTCCAAAGGAAAGTCACACGGCTTAGCAGCCAACAGTCCCAGTCTCCCGAAGAATATCGAGCGCATATTTGCGCTGTGGAGAAAAAATCCGGTAGCCGAACGAGCAACCTCAATGCCAAGAAAGTATTTGAGGGAACCCAAATCTTTCATATGAAAACATGAGTGAAGGTAAGTTTTGAGGGAGGAAATAGCACCGAATTATTACCAGCAATAATCATATCGTCAACGTACACCAGAATGTGCAGGCAGATGTTGGATTTGACAAACGAAAAAGAGAGTAATCGGCGCGGCTCTGCGTGAAACCAAACGCTTGCAGTGCGGATGCAAGTTTAAGAAACCAATTCCGAGCGCTTGACGAAGACCGTACAAGGATTTTTTAAGCAGACATACCATGTCAGAGGGAACAGAATAACCCGGAGGTGGCGTCATATAAATTTCTTCATCTAAATCACCATGCAGAAATGCATTGTGGACATCCATTTGATGTAGTTCCCAGCTTTTGACCGCAGCAACGGATAAAAAAGACGAACGGATACCATTTTGGCAACCGGGGCAAACGTCTCGTGATAGTCCAAGGACCTTCAACCTGCCGATTACCAAGACCACCAACCGAGCCTTATGGCGTTCAATAGAACCATCAGCCCTGTTTTAATTTTGTAAACCCACTTACATCCAAGAGGTTTCTTACCAGAGGGAAGAGCGGACAACACCCAAGTATTATTTTGTTGCAATGCAGAGAGTTCGGTAGTCATAGCATCACGCCAAGGTCGAATTTTAACCGCATCATGAAAAGAAGAAGGCTCATAATCGGACGTGACAGCCGCTAAAAAACTGTTATGCTGCTCAGAAATTTAATATTTGTAACAAAAGCTGATATGGGATAACGTATACCTGAGGAAGCAGCAACCGAGCGAGTGAGTAATGCGAAATGGGGCTGCAGGTGTGACTGAGCTGCAGACGTAGTCCTGAAGCCGAGTCGGGGCTGACGGACACGAGTACCGTGTCGAGGAGGAGGAGAGGGAATGGGGGCAAGCTGATCATCAGTGGGATTGTTCGGGCTGGGTGAGATGTTTTCAGGAAACAGAATAGGTGGAGGTGGATCATATGCAGTGGGAGGCAGTTCAGAAGAAGGGATAGGATCCGGAGGCACAGTGGATGTAGTCGTGGACGCATGGAATGGAAAATAAGACTCATAGAAAGTGACATCCCGACTAACAAGGTACTCTTTCGAGTGGAGATCAAAGACGCGCCAACCTTTCTTTCCTACGGGATAGCCGACGAAGATACATTTTCGACTGCGAGAGGCAAACTTATCATGAGATTTGGGTAGCTGGGCGGCATAGCAGAGAGACCCAAAGACCCGAATAAGAGAGAATTCAGGAGGCTTGGAATACAGCCTTTCATAAGGTGTCTTGCCATTGAGAAGTTTAGAGGGTGTGCGATTTATGAGGTAACATGCAGTCATCACACTTTCCCCCCAAAAGGAGATAGGAAGATTAGCTTGAAACCGAAGTGCACGAGCAACATTAAGAATGTGACGATGTTTACGTTCGACACGACCATTTTGTTGCGGAGTATAAGTGCATGAGGATTCATAGAGAATACCGTGGGCAGCGAAAAAAGGAAGAAGGGGTTTGAACTCAGTCCCGTTGTCACTGCGGACGGTACGAATAGATTTTGTGAAGTGATTTTGAATCAAGTTAAAAAAATGAACAAATATTTCAGTGGTTTCAGATTTGTGCCGAAGTAAATAGACCCACACATGACGCGAGTAATCATCAACAAGAGTAAGGAAGTATGAGGCACCGGTGGACGAACGGTGACTGTAGGGACCCCAAATATCGCAATGAACCAGATCAAAACTTTGACTAGCATTATTAGAACTTAAAGGGAAAACAGACCGAGTTTGTTTGGCCTGGAAACAAACATCACATGGCTTATGCATAATAGTAGAATTAGTTAACATTGGTAAATGAGATAAAACAGACGGGGAAGGGTGACCAAGGCGACGATGCCATAGATCCACCGACGAAATCACCGAAGAATGACATGCCATGGGAGGAGCACGCATCATCCGCAGCCAGTAAACATCACCACGTTGCTCACCCACTCCAATCACCGTCCTCGAACGAACATCCTGCAGAACACACAGCGTGGAAGTTAATGTAACAACCACTACAAAAGGGTAATCAACCGAGAGACCGAAAGTAAATTGCACGTAAGATCCGGAATAGCCAAAACATAAAGAATACATATTCCTCCAATATGCAGAGATCCTGCACGATTAGCTTGAGTAACTGATCCATTTGGCAGAACAAGGGAGATGGCAGGAATATTCTTAACATCCCTTAAAGCTGAAATTTCACCTGTCATATGGTATGATGCTCCAGTATCTAATATCCAAGGTAAAGACTCACCGGATTTAGGCGTAGCACCCTCGTTATTCATGGTTTGAAATAATTTCAGCATGGAGGACCATTGTTCATTTGTTATTCCTGGGCCAAGAGCTGTCCGTTCAGCATCCGAGGGCACCACTGCTGCTGCTGCCCCAAGTGCTGCGTGAGCCAGCGCCTTCGCCTTCCCCCGCCCATGCATACGCGCCGCCGATTTGGAATCTTTAGATGATCCTTTTTTTCATGGAACCAATCAGGGAAGCCGTGCAATTTGAAACATGTTGCATCATCATGTCCCAACCGCCCACAGTGAGAGCAAACAAGAGATTTTCTGTCAATCCCAGCATTGCCGCCGGACAACTTGATGGGGGAACGAACGGCATAAGCCACCATATCGGTACGAGAAGCATGAGCTTGACTCACCGTACTCAATCTCTCTTCCTGGATTACCAATTGGTAGATTCTGCTCAACGCTGGCAGCGGTTCTTGGGCCATAATATTTGAACGAAGAGACCCAAATATGGTCCCGTCCAAACCCATCAGAAACTGATGTATTCTTTCTTCCTCCCTTGCTTTACTCAGTCGAGAATCCAGTCCACAAGTGCAGGTTTTGCAACTGCATATGTCAACCGGAACATATGAGGATAGCTCATCCCATAGCTTTTTGAGAACGCCATAATAGCTGGCAACCGATTCCCCTTGTTGCCGGCAAAGAGCAATCTCGGTCCGGATCTAAAGAATTCTGGGACCATTTCCCACGCTAAAGCGCTGTTTGAGGTCGTCCCATAATTCTTTAACAGTAGAAAAATAAGTGATCGATGATCGTAGGGAAGGATCAATCGATTGCATAATCCAGCCAACAAGCATGGAGTTAACAGGGAGCCAGTGCTCATACTCTGCTGTTGTAGAAGCAGGTTCCAATAGAGAGCCATTAATAAATCCGACTTTCCATTTTGCGATCAAAGCGTTTCGCATACTGGTCGTCCATTCATTGTAGTTATCACCTTTGAGAGTCACCGGGCAAATAGCAAGACCTGGATGATCCGACAGGTGGAGATAAAATGGAGACGACATAGTCAAAGATTCATGCCGCGTTCCTTCGTGAGTCGAGCCAGCATCCTTCGCTGCGGGATGCGATCCAGCATCCATGGCAGCGTGTTAAGATAAGAGAATGGCCGACGGCCCTAGAAGAAGAGATGGAGAGCGGAAGCAGAAAATTCTAGGATCTTTGCTTTGATACCATGATAAAAAGTAGAAACAGAGATTAAGAATTCTTTTTCGATGTCTTTTCATTACAAAAGGATCCAATATATATACAAAAGAATAGGCCTAAAATCTCTCCTAAATAATTCCTAGCCATCAGCACTTTCCTAAGATAGCACCTTAATTAAAAGAAACGCTTCCTGAGATTATGCGTAGCCAACCATGCCTACCAAAAGCAGCCCTCACAAATGAAACTATCTTTTTTTTTGAGAAAGAGATGAGATACTGTAAGGAGGGCTAAGAAATAAATACTAAGATTTGGAAAATCAAATAGTTCGGTTCATGCATTCGTAACCGCTTGACTGTTGAAAATAAGTCTCTAAATGGAGACCTAATCACGCAAAGTTAGCGCATCCGCCGCATCCCACTGCTAGTCTAACATAATGCATTTATAAAATAAATACACGAATGAAATAATTAATTTAATTTCGAAACTCTAATCCCCATTATTGTAGGGTTTAGGGTGATATTATATATAAACCACTTTTGAATGTATACAAATCAATTTTTAGAGTTTTTTGGGTCCTTTAAAAATACTATATACAAACCAGCTTAAATACTCAAAAAAATCAATTTTTCTCATTTATATCCCAAGTCTCACAAGATGTTTGCCCACTCCCGATACCCCGCCGCATACACCTCCCGATATCTCTTGTAACGATCATGCTAAAGTCTCTGTCACGCAATGGAGCCTTGGCGGCGGAAGCAGCCCCCCGGTTGGTGATCTCTCATATTCGGTTCGCCCGCTCCCGATACCCATCCGCATACACCTCCCGATCACTCCTATTTGGTACCTCACGACAACCTTCGACGCCCCTCGATATCGTGCTGCCGACGTGTAATGGAGATTCTCCAAATTTGACAATCTAGTGCTTACCTGCAGCCGGAATGTTTCTTTCTACTCTAGCACTGTTCAAAATTATAGCAATATTTAAATTATTTATACGAGCTATTGATTTTTGTAAGAAAAAAATTAATATCTCGCGACCTAGTGTTATTAAGTTGTTTATTTAAAAAATATTTTTTTATTTTGTGTTGGTTTGTATATAACCATTAGGTTTGTGTATAACAAATTTATATTTGCACTGGTTTGTATATAGTAATGGTTTGTATATAGTCAAAAACGGTTTATATATAACATCACCCGTATAGCGTGTGTCGTGTTTACGAGCAAAACATGCCATCATTAACTCTATACAATCAAGATATTCTAAATCCATGTGAAACACGACCACCGCTTCAAGAATTAAATGAATTGAGCAAACAAAAAAATACAAATTGATAGGGTCCGCCTTGACATTTTCGAGCCGATTCGATCCAAGTGCAAAAGGGCCCAACCAGACCGATTGCACGCTGAGAATCGCAAGCACCCTAGGAGACCGGGAAGATGTGTCAGCCTGCGCCTAAGCACAAATTACTCTCAAACACAATTACTGTCGCGCCCCTCTAGAAAACTATAAATAGACTCTCAGACCTTCGTTACAAACCAAGTAGCTCAAGAGTCAAGAGAGAGCTCTGAGGTTTTCCAGCGAGATCGTAGTTTTAGGTCGATCCTTTGCTCAAGAACTCGCTCTACTCTTCTCCTTGCGCTATGATTCCCTAACGCCTCAAGCGACGTCAACCGCATCCGCGAGAGCGCTCCCATCTAGGCTCTGCGTCAACGAGAGCGCAACTGTCACAAGCTTCGTGGACTTAAAATATTTTTCAATCAGAACGCTCCCACCAAGATTCCATGAGCTCGATGTCATCTCAAGGCCGGAACGCTTCTATCGATGCTTTGAGGACTTAGTTGTTTTTCTTCATTTACCGTAATTGTAACGGAATAGTGGCCTGTCACCCTCCGAAATCAAACAAATCTTTGTAACATTCCAAGAAGCTGGTAGATTTTGGCTCGACACAGTTTCAGCCACGTGATTTTTCACCATTTCCGGATTTTCCACCTCAAAAACGTCTTTTGTTCATTGTTACGGTTTTCTTTAACTGTGCGCCCGATTCAACTCTAAACTAAAGTGGTCCGATTCTCCAGACCAGGGAAAAAGTCGTGCGACCCGCAACACAAATATTTTGTCGCACCATCACCCCGATCTACAAAGTATCGCACACCATCAAATTAAAGCAAGCGTACCTTCTTCACAACTTCAAGTCTTCAATGTCATGAGAATTACACTAACATCACAACTTCTCCATTTGAGAATAATTTCAACTTTATTTCATTCCAAAAGGACAAAACAACATAACATCACCAAACGAAACAACAATAATATTCCCCTGCCCAAAGCGCCCCCTTTCAACCAAAGTTTTCATCTCTATCTTCCTAGAAGCAATAACATGAATGAAGAATATTATTATATCTATAAAAGTGATTTCCAACCCTCACCAAATTAAGCACCTAATTGTAGGCCCCCACCAACACACTAATCATATATGATTGTGGAATTAATAAACTAATCATCACCTAGTTGAAGGGAAAATTTTTAGGTGCATAACACACCATAAGCATGATAGGCTACACACAATTTTGCTTTTAAATTGTATTATTTTGCCTATACAAGATATTTTCTTGTAAAACAAATTATGAAATAAGAACTATTATATTTTATAATTATTTTAAGTACTTTTTTTTACCTATATTTTGTTTTGCAAGAAAATAATACAATTTAAAGGCAAAAATGTGTGTAATGCATCATGCTCATAGTGTATTAAACGCATCTAAAAAATTTTTATTTGAAGCCCATCTTATCACTAATCATGGTTTGGTGGTGTGATTAATATACAAAAATTTGTTTATCAACATCATTAGAAGTCTGCACACGCACAAATAATATAAGTTACATGAAACCCCTTCTAAGTTCTAACCCTAAGCAAGAAAAATCAGCATAATTTTTTTTATTTTATTTATTTTAATGATTTTCTTTTATTCTTCAAGAGTCTTCCTTAGTTAATGAGTTAATTAAATAATGAATTTAGTTAATTAAATAATTAGAGGGAAATCATTGATGAGGGAGCTTTTGGCTCTGTTTGGGACAGCTCTGGCGGATTGAAAAGCTGCTGTCCGGATAGAGCTGTTTTAAAATAGATTTCTGGGGAGCAGTTTTGAAAAGCTGCAGAGTGTTTGGGTATTCTGTGCAGAAGTGCGCTCGGAATCGCCCGAGGAAGGACGTCGGGGGCTCGGAATCGCCGGAGGAAGGCCGTCAGGGGCTCGGAATCGCCGGAGCAAGGCCGTCCGACCTCTAAGCATGTTCCATCTGAAGAAACCATTAGATTTTCAAAACCTGTGAGAGAGAAAGCTATTTTGCAAGAGCAGAAGCTGGGGGGAGGGAGATTTCTGAAAAGCTGCAAAACAGCTCTGGCGGATTGAAAAGCTCTTCACAGGGAGCTGTCCCAAACACATATAAAACAGCTCTGGCGGCTGGAATAGAGATTTTCCAGCCGCCAGAGCTGCGCCAAACAGACCCTTTGATTGGCGATCCTCCGGCGCCCAACAACTATTCCCCACGCTGCTCATAGTTTCTCGTTCCGTACGGTGGCATTTGACCAACTTTAATATTTTAAGATTTAAAAAGGGAATTGATATACGCAAACCACTTTTCGCTATCCGCAAACATTTGATATTCGCAAACTACTGTTTTTCAAATTAACTATCCGCAAACATAATTGTTATCCGCAAACCACTGTTTTATAAATTTGTTATCCGCAAACATAATTGTTAGGCACAATAATGACACCACAAATACATAGATATTAATAAACTTCCCAAAATATCATCATAATGTAATTAATTTTAATTTTCTAAAGTTCATACGAACATAGTTAACATTCAAAAGAAGTTATGATTGTAGCCTAATATGACATTGCTTCACACCGATGTTTTTGCCTGCAAAAATGAAGAAGATATCAATATTAATTTGCCTTGAAAAGAAGTCAAAAGAAGTCGTGACTAGCCTCTAAAGTTGCCTTGAAAATATTTAGCATTGTTTTTTGGCCTAATCTGTCACTGTATTTTGTCAGTGTTTTTGTCTGCATATGGAGAAAAATTAATATTAATAGTTGTAACATTACCATTTGAAAAAAAACTTTAAGTGAAATTGCATAAAAAATGTTTACATACCACTTTTCATTATCAATTATCCAATATCAGTAATGTACTTGGTCTCGTTGCCGGCGGTGGTACTTGCAACCGTTCGTTGTAATGCACTCTCCAATTATAGGCAATATCGTGCTGTCGCGACGAAAGTTCGCATACGAGTCAGATTCGTCAACATGGAGCCCGACCACCACATTTGCATACATGGGTTCTCAGTCACATTCTTCAACGCCTCCAAGCATGCAAGCCCCTACTTATTATTTATTATATCTATATATATAAGTGTAAACATATATGTATGGATATATATATATATATATATATATATATATATATATATATATATATATATATATATAGGCTGTACGGGCAAGTCATTTTGGTGGTCAAGATGGTCCCAAATCGAAAAGTGATCAACACGAACGTTGTAGATCTCGGCGAGACGAACAACTTTCATGTTGACCACTTTTTGATATGAAGCCGTCTTGGTTCTCGATTTGGGCCCCGAAATCGGGGGCGGCGGAACGGTTTACTGTAGCAGTTCCGCCGCCCCCGATTTCGGGGCCCAAATCGAGGTCCAAGACGGTTTCATATCAAAAAGTGGTCAACATGAAATTTGTTCGTCTCGCTGAGATCTAAAACATTCGTGTTGATCACTTTTCTATTTGGGATCATATCACTTTTCTATTTGGGATCATATTGACCCCCAAAATGGCTGCTGTTGGGTGGAGGTATATGCAAACCTTCGCCATCATTGTTTGCGGATATAAAAAAATAAAATCCTAAAAAACTACTTAACCCGGTTTGTGGATAGCGGGTGGAGGTTTGCGTATATCAATTCCCTTTAAAAATTGAATTAATATTTGGTTTTTCATGCTAACGATTTAAATCATTTAATGCTTTTATTATTTTGAGAATGTGTTGAATAAATAATTAACACATGAAAATGAGAGAAATTTTTAATTTTAAAACTTTGATATGCGGCGTGTCCAATGGCCATCAAATAAAATGCACAAATTTTACATGAACCAGTGCATCTCTATTTAGGCTTCGTTTGGCGGGGCGAATCCGTAACGGTCGCGCGGATGAACCCATCCCGTTGCGGGAATCGCCTGTTTGGCTGGGTCTCGGCCGGGCGGTTTCGCTCCGGCTCGGCAAAGAAAACCTGCGGAAATCGACAGATTTACACTACACCATAATTTTCGCGGTAGCAGTCCAGCGGTGCGGCCAAATCAGCCCCCACATGACCGCCACGCTAAACTAGCCCTTAGTGCACAACAATTGTGCACATATAAATACTTGATTGTAATTGAGATTTTAAGATTTGGTGACTTTAATTTTGTAACAAAATGTTCTTCCCATTTTTGATAATTATTTGTTTTTCTTGCTCAAATCATAACGGTTAATGTGCACACACATTTCCCTGAATTTGAGTCTAACTTGAAATTGAAAATTATAATTTAAGTAGGAGATCGAGAGGACTCGAATCAGACGTTTTTATTCGCCCGTTCAATAATCATAAGAGCGCAATTATCTACTAGCGCCCAAAATAATATATAAGGGTGGGGTGGGGACCTTCATTATATAGAGCTCTAAGATTTTTCGGCGATGAGTTACAGAAGTTCAACTTAGAGAGGGGAAGACTCTACTCAACTCTTTTCCTCATCCCGCACCGACAATGAGTCCCTTCTAGTGCATGCCTCCACGCCCCACCTAGCACGCTCTCCCTGTGTGTTCCACTCCACTCTAATGAATAATGATTGCTTCAAAAGGTGCTCTGTGCCATGCTCCAGAAAGCGCTCCGCTCTAATTCCGATTCAGACCGCTCCAATGGGCACCTTCATGATAGCTAGGAAGTCTGCCCCAGTCATGCACGCCTACGCACTCCGCTCAGCAAACGCTTCCCGCGTGCTCGCTCCACTTTCAATACCGCTCAAGAAGGCGCTTCACACCTCGCTCTAAAGCACGCTCCGCTTCACCCAAATTGGCACTTAAAAACATTTTGTAAACGGGGTTTGATTTTTCACCTTTTGAGAAACTCTAATTCCTGTAATTAACCAACTATGACTAGTTGTTTTGTGGACAGAACTGGGCATTCTGCCCCGTGTTATTTTTCTTTTTCGGGTTTTGCATGCAAAGGGTCTTTTTGTTCTGCCGCTGGTTCTCATTTTTATTGATAGCACGCTTGACTCACTCTCAAGTTAAAACAGTCAGATTTCTCCGATCCGTGGGAAGCGTTAAGTGACCCGCAACAATTATAATACTAGCAGGCATGCTCACTCTTATAAATGTCAAGTGTGTGACGACGATACTACTCAAATGTCGCTCGATCTCCCATACAAATAAATTATTTATACTAGTAGCAACCCCTGCCCGTACACAACTGCTCTTGATTACTAAAGGGCTCGACTTGCTCATGAAATCTTTGTGCACTCCATAGGCTCAGCTCCTATGACTAATTTGAAAATGAAAAAAAAAACACAAATTGAAGAATAAAACACCTTCTCTCTTTTTCTCTGGGTCCTTTCCATTTGAGTAGATTTTAGAGGCCAAATAAATTTGGGGCGCTGCTATCCCCACCGCAGTTTTGGCTATTCGCACCGCAATTTTTTTCTAATTTTTCACGTCTTTATAAAAATACGTCTTGCACATGCATTTTTAGGAAAAGTGTTCAATACGAAAGTTGTAGATCTCGACAAAATCTACAACTTTTGTGTTAAACATTTTCCTAAAAAATGCATGTACAAGACGTATTTCCAAAAGACGCAAAATCTAGGCGTATTTCCAAAATACGCCTTGCACATGCATTTTTAAGAAAAATGTTCACCACGAAAGCTGTAGATCTCGTCGAGATTTACAACTTTCGTGTTGAACAATTTTCCTAAAAAATGCATGTAAAATACGTGTTTTTAAAAGACACGAAACATTAGGAGAAAGTGGAATGCGAATAGCCAAAACTGCGATACGGATAGCAGCGCTCTAAATTTTTTATTTATTTTTCTCTCCTTTGAAATATTATATGACTAACATGAACTCGATCCTGCTCCCCAGTATTAACATATCTTTCATAAATATTAAATTCAAGTCATTTTCGAGGTAAGGAAACTTTATAAAAAATAAAGCCCAAGTCCATTTGAAATGAAAGTCGAGGAAGAAGGTCGCTAGGTTATTGTGTTCGGGAGGGTCGTGAGGGGGAGATGTGGCGGCTGCCAACGAGAAATACACAGTTTCAATCTTAAGCTAATCCAAATGTCACTTTTATCTTAAATGTCGTTTTCTCCCAATTGCACTGCTTCCCATCAGCTGAACCGAACGCCACCTTAATTAGGAAGAATTTTTTGATGTGTCGAATAGCTCACCCAACTAAGTGCGAGAAGGTGATTTTTATACATATAACACATTTTTTGATGTATAACAAAACAATTTTATATATAAAAAAAACACAATATTAATTTTTGTATTTTTACGCTCATTATAAGTATCATATTACTTATTTTAATTATAGCTTGAAAAAATACGTCCGTAAAATCATGTATTACGATCATAAAATAAAATACAATCGTAATACATCATTTTACGATTGTATTTTTTTCAATAATAGGAATATGAGTAACTGTATACTCAAAAATGAGTATAAATATATGAGAATTTAATATTACGTATTTTTTGAAAAATTGTTTTTTATAAGTTGAAAAATATATTTTAGTGGCTTAGTGCATAAAAATATCTTAGTGCTGTTGTGCGCATTCAAAAGTGAAAGTGCAGGCAAATACTGTAGTGCTGTAGTGCACATTCGAAAGGGGCCCGGGAAGGTTACATTGCAGCAAATGTACTACATCGTAGAGTGCAGGCGATCCGACGGCTGTGAGTTCATCTTACCTCGTGCGGAGATGCGTGCATATCTTTATAACTCGCTTTGAGATGTGTGCGTTGAGATGTGCATGCATCTCCGTGTACTCGCATCCATCGAATCGGTAAAATGCAGCGGCTCGCATCCGTCGGATCACGTTGCACTTTATCCTCTCTCCCAACCCAAAGTGGGCTGCCCCCAAAAAATTGGACCGGGATCGTCTCCATTTCACACGAAATGGAGGGGGTCCATTTCACGGCTATGATTGCATCTCCCAAATCGGACGGCGGGCAGGCGAGAGCGGCTGAACTGGCGAGTAGGCCCCGCTAGTACAGCTAAGTTACTTCCCGCCGTCTGATTTGGGAGTTACAATCATAGCCGCGAAATAAACCTCTCCATTTCGCGTGAAATGGAGAGCATCCAGGTCCCAAAAATTTTTACCTTAAAATACAGCTGTACAGGCTTACCAAAAACACGAAACATTGAAAATACTTGGGCATATTAACAGCAAGAAGAAGACGCGGACCCCATCTCCCGTTAGTTTACCCGCTCAACAACCGAACAAACGGCCGTTCAGAAATCCAATAAGAACACCCCCAACCCCCCAGCAGTGCTCATATTACTCGCATGAATACAATGGCCACGACGATGATCGCCTCCATGATCAAATCCAACGGCCTCCGGCAGTGGAAACTCCTGCCGGAAACCATCCACGCCGTCGAGCTCCTCCTCGCCGTCTCCATCTTCATCGCCATCCACTCCCTCCGTCAGCGCCGCCGCCTCGGCCTCCCATCATGGCCGCTCATCGGCATGCTCCCGTCCCTCATCCTCGGCCTCCGCCGCGACATCTACGAGTGGATCACCGGCGTGCTCGTGGAGCGCGGCGGCACCTTCACTTTCTGCGGCCCCTCCCTCACCAACCTCCACTGCGTCATCACCGCGGACCCGCGCAATCTGGAGCACCTCCTCAAGGAGAAATTCTCGAGCTTTCCGAAAGGCCCTTACTTTCGCGCCACCGTGCAGGACCTTCTCGGCGGCGGAATATTCGCCGCCGACGATGAGGCGTGGCGGCGTCAGCGCAAGACGGCGAGCCTCGAGTTTCATTCGGCGGAGTTTCGGTCCTTGACCGCGCGGTCGCTTGTGGAGCTCGTGCACGGACGGCTCCTCCCGGTGCTCGACCAGGCCGCCGCCGCCGGCGGCCGCATTGATCTTCAGGTATGTGGCGGTGAAATCAAGGCGTTTAGTATGATCATTGGAAACAGAGCTCGTAAAAGAATTTTTGGGATTGCTTAGGAAGTAAATAGAAGTTCGAGCAAATTATTTCGGGAAACGTAAGGGTTGGAAAAAATTAATTTTTTAGGATTTAGGGTTAAACCTCTATTTTACACCCATTTCAAAATAATAATTTTAAAAAACAAGGCTTCCTTTTCCACCGTGGTGGTGAAAAAAATTTTTCCTGCGCTGCTCCCTCTCAGAGTAAGGAGTGCGGATAGCGCATGAGCCGTCTGATGAACTTTAAAAACAGGTTATGTTTATTTTTTTGTTTTTTATTATTGTAAATCATAAACGTTAGATTTAAGGCTGGACGATTTGAATCTCACCCGCTCCCAGAGGAGGGAACGTTACCCGTACAGAACAATTACTAGTGACGGTGGGCGCGAACGCGATGATCATAAACTGACGTTTGTGAACTCAGATCTTGTACAACCCCGTGTCCGGCGAGCAAGGTCAACAAGGGCCAAACTGATCAGGCTGAGAGCAGCTCGGCGAGCTCGGCGAGCTCGGCAGCAGCATGCGAGCTCGGCAACAGCAGGAGCGGGCTGAGGCTCGCGCCCTCGCAGTGGAGCTCGGCAGCAGCTGGCGAGCAAAGCATGCCGAGGTGGCTAGGGGTCCCAGCTCGCCTGGGGGTCAGAGGTACTTTTTACTGTTTTACCCCTGCTGGTCTGCCCGTAGCCCTTCAAAACAGCGGAGTTTGGCTGTTGGCAGACCCAGCCGAGGGTTTTCTGGTATTTTCAGGTCAGTTATTTTGGTTATTGGCAGTCCGGATTTCAAAAACTATAAATAGGACCCAAGGGGTACCCCTGAAAGCAAGTTTTTTCCCTTGAGCTCCTCTCCCCAAATTCTCTAAGTGCTTTCTGAGGGTACCTTAGCTCGGCTTCAGGCTAAGGAGGGGAAGCGCTCTGAGATCTTCCGGGTTTGTGGTGGGACCTCCCCGCCGAGCCCTTGGGTCTGTTTCTCCTTGTCTTGTTGTTTTTTATTGCAGGAGCGAAGTAGGCGCGAGACCACCCCTTTCCCCAAGGGCGAGCTCCACAGGAAGCCGGGTTCCGGTTTCAACATTTTGGTGCGGTGAGCGTGGAGCGTGGTCAGCACAGAAAAGTTCCCGCGAGTTCAATGACGGGACAAGGATCCGACAGGCCGAGCTCGCCGCCCCCCCCCCCCCCCCCCCCCCCCCCCCCGCCTCTCGCAACAGTGGGAATGTTCGAAGACTTCAGAAGCGAGGTGCTGAATTTGGTCAAGTTCGCACTCGGCACGCGGGCCGAGTGCTCGACTCCGGCGAATCAGATCGCGGCCGCCCCCTCATTGGGCGAGGACGCGCCCGGCAGGCGAGCTGGGAAGGAAGTGGCCGAGGAAGGCCGAGGGTGCGAGCTCCCCGGGCGCGAGCTCTTCCCAGGCTCGGCAGGCCGAGGTCGCTTCGGCGAGCTGGGCTCGCGAGACTCGCCAGCTCGCCCAGTGGGAGGAGGGAGTCCTTTCAGCGAGCTGGTCTCTTCAGCTCCAGTTCCAGATGGGTTCAGGGAGCCTGAGATGTCCTATTACACTGGGAAGGGAGACCCGGTACAGCATGTCCAATGGTTCGAGGACGTGGTCTCCATCCGTCAGATGTCGGACGGATTCAAGTGCAGGCTCTTCGCCATCACACTCCGGGAAAAAGCGAGAGAGTGGTTCCACCAGCTGCCGGCCAGCTCCATCTATTGCTTCGAGGACTTGCGCCGAGGATTCATGCTGAGATTCACCACTTCGAAGAAGAGGAAGAAGGAGTCCGAGTCCCTGTTTCACATCAAGCAGGGGGTGAACGAGACGTTGGGGAGCTACGTGGACCGATTCCAGGAGGAGGTTACTCAGGTCCAGGAGATGTCGGGCCATAGTCTGATGATGGCCTTTACCCTGGGCCTGCAGCAGGGATTCTTCCGAATGGAGCTGAAGAGAGTTCCCCCCTTCTCCTATGAGGAGTTGATGGAAAGAGCGGCGAGAGAGGTTGACGGGGAGGCGTCAAACCCGGAGTTTGCAAGGAAATTGGCCAGGTGGGCCACGGAGGAGGAGAGGGAGTCGAAGGGAGGAAGAGGTCAGGAAGAAAGAAGAGGGGAGCCCAGGCAGAGGGAACAGAGGCAGCTCCAAGGGCAGCAGCAGCCGGGGTGGGGGCGCCAGGAGCCCGACCGTCGGCTAGGCTGGAGGCCAGAGTGGCAGGGGCAGGGGCCTCAGAGGGGAAACTTCGGAAGAGGTCACTTCCAGGGGAGGCAAGACCAATTCCACCCCCCAGGTTGGAGGCAGGGCCAGAGGCCCCGGCTCCCCGATCAAGAGGAGGCCATGGCCATAGCCTTGGGGGCCAGGAGAGGAGCGTGGAGGAGAAGAAGGAGGGAGGTTAGGGTGGAGCTGCCCTACTGCGACTTCCATCAGGAAGAAGGGCACGCAACAGCCACATGCCCGGAATTCTTGGAGATGAGGGGGAACAGGGAGCAGCAGCAGCAGCAGGGGGCGCGACAGGAAGTGAGGATCGAGGAGGTCCTGCCTCGGGCGGAGGAGGATCGGTGTGAAGACCGGGTGGACGTGGGAACCCGAGGAGGGATCGGGATGATCCACGGGGGAGCAGGGATTGAGGCCTCCCGCAAGGCTAGCCTCCACACCATGTACCGGCGAAGCGTCGCCTCTACATCCCAAACCCCGCCACCAGAGGAGAGGATCACCTTTTCCAGGAGTGATCTACCAGACCACGAGGACCCGTTCTGTGATGCGCTGGTCATCAAGACGGCCATCGAGAACTTCACCGTCTCACGGATCCTCGTGGACAACGGAAGTTCCGTCAACGTCGTCTTCAAAAAGGCGTTTGACGCAATGAAGGTGGAGGCGAGAAGAGTGCTGGCCTCGGATGGCCCCCTGTTCGGGTTTTCAGGAGAAAGGAAGGAGGTAGAAGGAGGAGTCGGACTCCATGTCACCTTGGGGGGGGCAGTCCCGAAACTGCAAGTTCGTCATTGTGGACGCCCCCAGCAGCTACAGCGCCATCTTTGGAAGGCCCCTGATCAGCGCCTTCCGCTGCGTCCCCTCGTCTTTTCATCAATGCTTGAAGTTCAACACCGAGGGGGTACAAGTCAGGGTTAGGGGAGACCCAAAGGTGGCGCGGGAGTATTATGTCACTGCGGTGAACACCATCTCTTGGCAGGAGGGAGCCGAGGAGATGGGGCGAAGGATGGAGGAGGTCGAGGAGGAAGCTGAGGGGGAAGAGCTGGGAGAGAAGGGCTACGCAGAGGAGGCGGCCGGAGGAAGTTTGGAGGAGGTGACCGAGGTGAGGGTCGAGGAGGAGGCAATGGAGGTAGAGATCCCCGCTCCGGAGGAAGGGGACGCCGAAGGATGGGCGGAGCAATCCAGGCTGGAGGCAGCTGAGGAGGTGGTGGAGCTGGAGGTGCTCACCCGAGGAGGAAGGGTGGAAAAGATCCGCGTCAGCGGGGGGCTGACCCCGGAAGACCAGGGCAGGATGCTGGAGTGCATCCAGAAGAACGTGGATATCTTCGCCTGGAACGCCGCGGAGATGACGGGGGTTGACGCGGATGTGGCCTGCCACCGCCTCAACTTGGACCCGGGAACACGCCCCGTTCAGCAGAAAAAGAGATCCACGGCGGACAAGCTAGCAGAACCCATCAGGGAGGAGGTGGCGAAACTTCTCAAAGCGGGCTTCGTGTCCGAAATTCAATACCCTGGCTGGGTCTCGAACGTTGTGATGGTCAAAAAGGGAGACGGCCGCTGGCGGTTGTGTATCGATTTTTCCCTTCTTAATAAAGCTTGTCCTAAGGATTGTTACCCCTTGCCTCGGATCGACGCGCTGGTTGACTCAGCCGTCGGTTTTTCTGTAATGAGTTTTTTAGATGCATTTTCAGGTTACCATCAGATCAGGATGCACCCCCCGGACATAAAGGATGTCTCATTCATCACGGGGGACGGCTGCTACTGCTATAAGATGATGCCGTTCGGGCTGAAGAACGCTGGAGCCACCTACCAAAAAATGATGGATAGGGTCTTCAAGGAGCAGAGAGGGAGGAATCTGGAGGTATATGTAGATGACCTCATGATCAAGAGCCGGGATGTGGACTCCCACCTCCGGGACCTGGAGGAGACCTTCGCCACCCTGCGCAAGTACAAGATGCGATTGAACCCACTAAAATGTGTCTTTGGGGCCAGCAGGGGAAAGTTTCTGGGGCATCTCCTCACCCCCGCAGGGGTCGAGCCGAACCCAGACAAGGTCAAGGCCATCTTGGAGCTGGGATCCCCGCGGAATGCAAAGGAGGTCCAACGGTTGACAGGGAAGCTAGCAGGGCTGAGTCGCTTCCTCTCTCGGGCAGGGGAGAAGTGCTCCCCCTTCTTCAAGACGCTAAGGGGGGGTCAGAGGTTTGAATGGAGCAGGGAATGTGAAGAGGCCTTCCAGGCCCTCAAGGTGCAGTTGACACAGGCTCCGCTGCTCCAAGGACCGAAGGAGGGGGAGGATCTGTTCTTGTATTTGGGGGTCGGGACGGAGGCCTTGAGCTCGGTCCTGGTTCGAGAAGAAGGGAAGAGACAGCTCCCAGTCTATTATGTGAGCCGGGTCTTGAGGAAGGCCGAGCTCCGGTATCCGATCTTGGAGAAGCTTGCGTTCGCCCTAATCATCTCGGCTCGGAGACTACGACCCTACTTCCAGGCACACTCAATCCGAGTGGTGACCGACCATCCCCTCCGCAACATCTTCGAGGGGGTGGAGCATTCAGGCAGATTGGCTAAGTGGTCAGTGGAGATGAGCGAGTTCGACGTCTCCTTCGTTCCGCGGCTCTCGATCAAAGCCCAGGCGATGACCGACTTCCTTGCTGACTACGTGATTGAAGTGGCGGAAGAAGAACTCACTCGCCCGGCTCCCTGGAAGGTGAGAGTGGATGGAGCATCGGGAAGGCATTCCTTAGGAGTAGGAGTGATCCTAGAAAGCCCCCAAGGGACCCGAATCGAGTAAACGGTGGTGGTGCACTTTCCCATTACCAACAACCAGGCCGAGTACGAGGCCGTGATAGCAGGGCTTCGCCTGGCCAGGGAGCTTGGAGTGTCAGATGTGGAGGTCCTCACAGACTCCATGGTAATAGCCTCCCAAATCAACGGGGAGTTCGAGGCAAGGGAGCCCACCCTGCGATCGTACTTGGCCAAAGTAAAGGGGATCATTGGAACCTTCCAAACTTTCGCCATCCAACATGTGCCCAGGGAAGAGAATGAACAGGCCGATCAGTTGGCTAAGCATGGACCCCAGGTGGGGGGCACCATCACCGACCTGTTCCGCCCCTCCATCGAAGAAGGAGAGCTCATGGAGATCGATCAGCAAGCTTCATGGATGGACCCAGTGGTAGCTTTTCTCTCCGCAGGGGAGTATCCGGAGGGGGTAGACAAGAAGAAGCTGAGACACAAATCAGCATACTACCTCCTCCAGGACGGGCAGCTGTACAGAAAAACCCTCTCAGGGATGCTGGCCCGCTGCGTAACCGAGGGAGAAGTGCGAAGGATCTTGGAGGAGGTCCACTCCGGGGAATGTGGGAGTCACTCCGGGAGTCGGACCCTGGAAGGAAGGATAGTCAGGCAAGGTTATTTTTGGCCCACCCTGGGCCGGGACGCTACAGAATTCGCAAGAAGATGTCACAAGTGCCAACTGTTTGCCCCTCTCCAGCTGCAGCCGGCCCAACGGCTCCGTAGTATCACGGCCCCATGACCCTTCGCAATCTGGGGAATGGATCTGGTTGGGCCGTTTCCCCAAGCCAGTGGTCAGAGGAGGTTCCTCCTAGTGATGATCGACTACTTCTCAAAGTGGATGGAGGTGAAAGCGTTGGCTAAGGTGACCTCCCAGGTGATCAGGAATTTTGTATGGGGGGAGATCATCTGTCGCCATGGGCTGCCCCAGGCCATCGTCACAGACAATGGGCCCCAGTTCGCCAGTGCCGAGTTCACCAGCTTTTGCGAACAGCTTGGGATCGATCTCAGGTTCGCCTCGGTTCATCACCCCAGGAGTAACAGACAAGTGGAGGCCGCAAACAAGATCATCGTCAACCTCCTCAAGAAAAAGGTGGAGAACCTGAAAGGGAGCTGGGTGGAGCAGCTCCCCGCGGTTCTTTGGGCCCTGAGGACCACCCCCAACACAGCTACAGGAGAGACCCCTTTCAAACTCTCCCACGGGTGCGAGGCAGTGCTCCCCATTGAATTCGAAGTCCAAACGCCGCGAGTCGTGGCAGCAAAGGAAGGCCGCGAGGAATGGCAAGCAGAGAATGAGGAGGAACTGAGGCTCTCCCTTGACATGGTGGAAGAAGTAAGAGACCTTTCCGCCATCCGACAAGAGGAGGTAAAAAGAAGAATGGCCAAGTACTTTGACAAGCATGTCAGGATCAAGCAGTTCGTGGAGGGGGACTTGGTGTTGAAGAAAGTAGATGCAGCAGGGAGGTCAGCATCCGTGGGGAAACTCAATCCCAGCTGGGAGGGACCGTTCATAGTAAAGACGGCCTTGGGATCGGGGGGCTATCGACTCCAAAATGTAGAAGGCGAGACCTTGAGTCTCACCTGGAGTGGTGACGACCTCAAACGCTTTTTTCCCTGAACCATGTAAGCAACACTCTGATTATAATAAATTCTTTCAAGCTCTCTGATATCGTTGCAATTGGCCTGCATGGTGGAATGTGATGTATTATGGACCCCGAGCAGATCCCGCTGTCAGGCTCTCACCTAGCTGACAGGGCTGGAAGTCACTCGGTGTCATCCTTGGCCTCGAGCAGATCCCGCTGTCAGGCTCTCACCTAGCTGACAGGGCTGGAAGTCACTCGATGGTAGTAGCAATGGACCCCGAGCAGATCCCGCTGTCAGGCTCTCACCTAGCTGACAGGGCTGGAAGTCACTCGGTGTCATCCTTGGCCTCGAGCAGATCCCGCTGTCAGGCTCTCACCTAGCTGACAGGGCTGGAAGTCACTCGATGGTAGTAGCAATGGACCCCGAGCAGATCCCGCTGTCAGGCTCTCACCTAGCTGACATGGCTGGAAGTCACTCGGTGTCATCCTTGGCCTCGAGCAGATCCCGCTGTCAGGCTCTCACCTAGCTGACAGGGCTGGAAGTCACTCGATGGTAGTAGCAATGGACCCCGAGCAGATCCCGCTGTCAGGCTCTCACCTAGCTGACAGGGCTGGAAGTCACTCGATGGTAGTAGCAATGGACCCCGAGCAGATCCCGCTGTCAGGCTCTCACCTAGCTGACAGGGCTGGAAGTCACTCGATGGTAGTAGCAATGGACCCCGAGCAGATCCCGCTGTCAGGCTCTCACCTAGCTGACAGGGCTGGAAGTCACTCGGTGTCATCCTTGGCCTCGAGCAGATCCCGCTGTCAGGCTCTCACCTAGCTGACAGGGCTGGAAGTCACTCGATGGTAGTAGCAATGGACCCCGAGCAGATCCCGCTGTCAGGCTCTCACCTAGCTGACGGGGCTGGAAGTCACTCGGTGTCATCCTTGGCCTCGAGCAGATCCCGCTGCCAGGCTCTCACCTAGCTGGCAGGGCTGGAAGTCACTCGATGGTGGTATTAGTGGACCCCGAGCAGATCCCGCTGTCAGGCTCCCCTAGCTAGCAGAGCCGGAGGTCACTCGGTGGTGCCGGCCTTGAAGTCGTTGGGAACAGGCCAAGGTCTGTGGCAGGGAGCAAGGGGAAAGGGTCCTGTCAGGGCGAGCTCGGGCTCGGCAAACTCAGCTCGGCGTAATCGAGAAGGCAGGCCGGACTGGAGGGCTCGGCATAGGCGAGTTCGAGCTCATCATTTTCGGCTCGGCATGGGAAAGCAGGCCGCGAGCCCGGGCCTCGCCAAAGACAAGCCAGACCAGGGCACCTCGCACCCCAGGCCCATCACACTTCGAAAAATTTCTGCTTCGATGGGCACAACCTGGGTGGCTCGCGTGCGAGTAGAGGTAGGCGGATAGAAGACAGGAGACCGCGCGCGAGTAGTAATGGCGTAATAAGGGCGGAGAGTAACTCGCCGCGAAATCATTTGAGACTCGGCGAACGCTCCAAACACACTTCGCTCGCGTGCGCGCTCTCATGATCACTCTGCTCGCAGAACCTGTCCCTGCGAGGTCGCGGGAGAAAATACCCACATACATTCATAACACAATGAGCATAGTAAAAAAGAACACCGGTATGATCAAAACACTTTCATTTATTATTTATAAATGTACAGGGAGCTCGCCTCTGCGAGTTATCAAAAAAGAAAAAAGAAAAACAAAAATACAGGGGCGTCAGCTGGCCTCGCCCCCTCCGCCGGACTGGTCCTCGCCGTCGCCCGAGCGGTCCTGGAAGCTCTTCCCGAACATAGCGTCCAGGCTATCCTCCTTCTCGCTGGGCGGCGTCGCCGGAAACAGACTCGGCATCAGGTCCCGAGCTGAGATCTCCCCGCATCCTTCCACCAGCACCCCTGAGTCCTTCATCATCGCGAGGGTGCACTCGGCGGTCTGAATGGAGTTGATCCGCAGTCTCTCAACGAGGTCCGCCTCGCCGAAGATGCGCGGGCACTTGTAGGGGAGAGTGGGATCGATGTCGTGCCCCGGGAAGAAGATCTCCGCCTGGCGACGCACTTCGCCGAGAAGGTGCTGGTTCTCCCCCTTCAGCTTCGCGTTTGCGCTCTCCAACTCGCCAAGGTGTGCGCGCAGTTGGACGATCTCCTCCCCTCGCTCGACGTCGCGAGCCTGGAGCTCCCCAGCAGCGTCAGCATCCACGGCCAGCTGCGCACGCAGGCGGCCGTTCTCCTCCTCTAGCTCAGTGTTGCGAGCCTGGAGCTCGCCCGCCGCCTTGGCATCCTGGAAAAAAGCTCACTTAGCAGCAGCACAAGAACTTTCCAAGTAAAAGAGAGTGGTGCGTGACACTTACCAGCCCGCCGGCAGTCTTAGCGAGAAGGCTGTCCGCGATACCGAGCCGCCTCGCCTGATCAGCGACCTGCTCCTTGGCAAGGTCGCGAGCTTGCTCGGCCTTCTCGAGCTGGTGACTGAGGGCGAAGCTGCGGCGCGCCAGCATGTGGTGCAGCTCCAGAGTCCGCAGGTGGGACTGCAGGCCCTCATGGCCGAGCTGCCGGAGGGTCGCCCTCTTGTAAGCCTCGGCATCCTCCCGGCCATAGAGGCCAAAGCCGAGGGCGTAGGCGTGACCGGTGGCGGGTTCGCGGTCGTGCCAGGACGGGTGCAGGGTGGAGACGGAGACGCGATGAGCGAGCTCGTCCCACTGCAGCATGGGCTCGCCCGCGGAATCCTTCCAGCGCGCGCCGAAGTTGAAGAGGGGGTGCTGCTTCGGCGGCGCGCGCTCGCGGGCAGCCCTCTTCGCCGAGGGAGGAGGGGAGATCGCAGCCGAGGAAGAGGGGGCCTTGCCACCCTTTCTGCCCTTGCTGGTAGTCTCCTTCAGCGGGCTCCCCGGAGACACGTCGGGAGGAGTCTCCGACGAGCTGATGTACTTGGGGCTGGACTGATGTTGTTGTTGTTGTTGCCCCCGCGGAGCCAGCAGGGCTCTCCGCATCTTCTTCACCTGACGGGGGCCGGATGGCGGGTTCGACCCCGCGTCCTCAGGTCGCCTCTTGCTGGAAGAGGGCTGCGAGGAGAGCGCCTCGTCTCGGCAGGCCGCTGCCGCCGCCCTCTCGCGAGCAAGAGGGTCAGTATCAAGCCCCGGGTCCGCAAAAGGCGGGTTCGCGGGGATTATTCGCTCCCCTGCAGAAAAATACTTGGGAAGGTTAGAAAACTCAGGGATGATAATGTGTCGAGTCCGCGAGTAGGCGAGCTCGGCAAGAGGAAGGAAGCATACCTTCGCCGGGCAGAACCGGGGGGAGCGCGTCGAGGCCCCTCCGCAGGAAGGCGACCTCAAAATCTTTGTGGAGGAAGAATTTGTGGAGCTCGGCGTCGTTGCCGGACACGGCCGGCGGGCGGTACACCTCCTCGCCTTTCTGTTGCGGCGAGTAGGGGATGTTGCCGAGATCGCCCTTGATAAAGGCGATCTTGGTCATCCAGGTGTGGTGCTTGTTCGCGATCTCGCGAACTTTGATCAAGGAGCCGCCGAAGTAGGCGACCCCGTCCGTCGTCGCCTTATAGGAGAAGAGTTTCCTGAACACCGTCAGGTTAAACTCGATCCTCTCCCGCCGGAGATAGCTCGCGAACGCCACCATCATGGCGATGGCGTTCGAGTTCAGTTGCGCGGGGACGGCCCCGTAGTATTTCAGGATCTGCCGGATCTCCGGCCACAAGGGAAGTCGCAGCCCCACCTCGAAGTGCGAGATGGGGAATGCGAGTTCGTTCTCATAGAACGTGTTGATTGCCTCGCCCGGCCCCGGCCTGCGCGCCTCAAAGCCCGGCGGCACATACAGGGCCTTGAATTCGGCGAGCTCCTCCTCGCTGGTGTGGCCGTCAAAGAAGCAATAATCCGCGAAGTGCTGCGCGCACTTGGAGCGGCCATCAGCGTCCGGATTAGTCTTGCCCATGGTCGCAGGAAAGAAGCAAAGCGCAGCGCGAGCAGAAGAAGGAAAAAAGCAGGAAGGGAAGCAGAGCAATAAAGACAGTACGGGGGTAGGTGAAAGGGGGGGGGGCTATTTATAGAAAAGAGAATCTGAGGCAGGCTGTCACATCGGCGCATCTCGCCACCTCAGCTCGCCACCCCAGCTCACCACCCCAGCTCGCCGACTTCCGGCGCATCCTCACTGAGGCTAAGTCAAAACATTACAGCTTTTTATTTAAATAACAAATGAAAATGTTCTAAAAATTATTCACCCCAGCAGGGGAAAGTTCGAAACAGAAAACAAGGCGCGCGAGCAGGGAGGGCACCAGGATACGAGTGCCGGTCGGCTCGGCAGGGGAGCCCGCAAATTTACCTACCCCGGCCTCGCGATCCCCGCCCCCCAAGCTGCCGCGCGCGGAGAAGCTCGCGGATCCTCCCAGAGTTCCTTTGCGCGACTAAGAGACCGTCATCTATCTCATCCAGGAGTCGGGAAGGAGACATCAACTCGCCAGGTCGGCCGAGGCGCACCTCCTCAGCAAGGCGCGCATAGTCGCGCTGCAACGTCTCGTTGACTCCTTGTACCTCGCGCAGACCACCCACCAGCTTCTTGAGGAGCTTGACCTCCCTCCTCATCAGCTCGCCTTGATCCACCTCTGGGCCCAGGTAAGAGTCCAGTGAGCTCAGAGACGGGAGGGGAGAGTGACGAGCTGCCCGCGAGGACTCCTCGGCAGCCGATTGACTGGGAAGGGCTGTAAAGGCAGATATCAGAAGAGCAAAAGCGGGTGAAGCACAGAGTTGCGAGGCAGACCTGAAGAGCTCGGCGGCTCAAAGGAGAGGCGAGGAGGGATGAACCTCAGGTCCTTCCCGCGACCCGGGCCGCGAGCCCCCGGCGAGACGGGCTCGAAGCCCGGGACAGGAATGGACCCCAGGCCCCCCCCCGGCGGACGCGTCAGTTTGCCGAGGAGGGGAGCCAGGTGGTGAAGCTGGCCTCTGCGAACTCACAGGCAGAATCCCGAAGAGGAGCGGCGGATCCCGTGGATGGTTGTCCGGGGGCGGGAGTTGTGAAGTGGCGAGCGTGACCTCGCCTCGCGGCGTAGGGACCCGCGGCGCGGTCCCCTCGTCATCTGGAAGGCCGCCCTGATCGTCACCAACAACAACGACCTCCCTATCATTCTCCAGAATGGTTCGAGTCGAAGAGCCGGTCTCGCGGACCAAAGTGGCCCTCAGGTCGTGGAAGATGGGCTCAGCCGCCTCGAGAAATGGCCTTGACCTCTTGGAGCCCGGCTCGGCGGGATCAATTTGAGGGACCTTTGCGGGGACCGCCGTCAGCGCGGCAATGCGAGCCTCGGAAGCCCGGCGAGCTCGATCTACGCGCTCTTGAATCTCCTTAGGAAGGGGCATCTTGGCAAGGCAGCAGGGGGAATGGCAAGAGCCAGGTAGCAGAGCAGGTGCATATATATATATAGCCGCAGGTGGCCCCCACCATAAGATTCCCTTCAACTCGCCAGCCGGAGCTCGCCGCACACTTCGGGTTGGATGTTTCTTTCTGAGCTTTTTGGCAAGCTCGAAAAGAGCGGGGATTGTGTACAACCCCGTGTCCGGCGAGCAAGGTCAACAAGGGCCAAACTGATCAGGCTGAGAGCAGCTCGGCGAGCTCGGCAGCAGCAGGCGAGCTCGGCAACAGCAGGAGCGGGCTGAGGCTCGCGCCCTCGCAGTGGAGCTCGGCAGCAGCTGGCGAGCAAAGCATGCCGAGGTGGCCAGGGGTCCCAGCTCGTCTGGGGGTCAGAGGTACTTTTTACTGTTTTACCCCTGCTGGTCTGCCCGTAGCCCTTCAAAACAGCGGAGTTTGGCTGTTGGCAGACCCAGCCGAGGGTTTTCTGGTATTTTCAGGTCAGTTATTTTGGTTATTGGCAGTCCGGATTTCAAAAACTATAAATAGGACCCAAGGGGTACCCCTGAAAGCAAGTTTTTTCCCTTGAGCTCCTCTCCCCAAATTCTCTAAGTGCTTTCTGAGGGTACCTTAGCTCGGCTTCAGGCTAAGGAGGGGAAGCGCTCTGAGATCTTCCGGGTTTGTGGTGGGACCTCCCCGCCGAGCCCTTGGGTCTGTTTCTCCTTGTCTTGTTGTTTTTTCTTGCAGGAGCGAAGTAGGCGCGAGACCACCCCTTTCCCCAAGGGCGAGCTCCACAGGAAGCCGTGTTCTGGTTTCAACAGATCTCACCTTAAAAAATCATGCATTTATAATAAAAATTTGTTTATTTTCTTGATATTAGACATAATCTTGTGAAACATGCATTTTATGATAAACATTACCAAACCAAGCCCTAATTTTATGTTCAAAACAAGTTTTGTTTTCGAGTGCTGTTATTTGCGGACCAATTTTGAACAAATGAGATTAAGTGCAAATAAAACTAAATAATCATAGACTTGTGAACTCATAAAGAATCACTCTGCACATAGCCATTTTAATAATTATTTTGAAAGCACAATTTACATTTAAGCTCCTTTGAGGGGACTTATTTTCACCGATCAAGCTGTTACGACCGTAAGAATCAACCCTTAATGTAGGTCCCCTCAAACAAAAGCTTAATTGAAATTGATTTGCAGATAAAATTTACCTTTGTTTTTTTTGTTGCGGAGAGAATCCCGGGTCTGAATGGCAAAATGCAACCTGAAAATATAGATTTTTGGCAAAATTCACCCCAAAAACTTAAAATTGGCAAAATGCACCCCCCAAAGTGGGTTTTCTTGGCAATGTGCACCCTATAATGTACATTTTGGTCATTTCATTTTTTGCCTAGTGAGGGTGCACATTGCCAAGAAAACCCACTTTGAGGGGGTGCATTTTGCCAATTTTAAACTTTTGAGATGTATTTTGCCAAAAGCATATATTTCCAGGATGTATTTTGCCAATTGCCCATTTGTGTGTGTGTAATTCCTAACAAAATTATTTCATCAAATTTGTGTTATTTCCAGGACGTGCTGCTCCGGCTAACCTTCGACAATGTTTGCATGATAGCCTTCGGCATCGACCCAGGCTGCCTCAGTCCAGGGCTGCCGAAAATACCCTTCGCGGCCGCCTTCGAGGATGCGACGGAGGCAACCCTGCTCCGCTTCGTCACGCCGACGGCGTTGTGGAGGACGATGCGGTTGTTCGACGTCGGCAACGAGAGGCGGCTGCGGAGATCCATAGAGCGTGTCGACGAATTCGCGTACGCCGTGATAAGAAGGCGGCGGGAAGAGCTGAGGACGGCGGTGCCGCCGGAGTCGGCGGCGAGATCGGACTTACTGACGGCGTTCATGCGGGCGAAGGACGAGGAAGGCGGCGAGAAGTACACGGACGTGTTCTTGCGGGACGTGTGCGTGAACTTTATATTGGCCGGAAGGGACACGTCGTCAGTGGCGCTAGCGTGGTTCTTCTGGCTGCTGCAGCGGAATCGGAGGGTGGAGGAGAGGATAGTTGAGGAGGTGACGAGGATTGTTGAAGAGAGATCAGCGGAGGGGGAGGAGAATTCCGGCGAGGTGGCGATCTTCCGGCCGGAGGAGGTGAAGAAGATGGATTATCTGCAGGCGGCGCTGACGGAGGCTCTCCGGCTGTATCCGTCGGTGCCGGTTGACCACAAGGAGGTAAACAATCATGTCTTTTGACTCACTAATCTCTATTATTCACCGGAAAATAAATAAGGGTCAAGTTATAATAGAATATTGTTAACTGCAAACCGTTATTGGCTAATCGCACCCTAAAATCTCCTAATTTTTCGCGCTTTTTAGAAATACTTCTTGTACATGCAATTTCAGGAAAAGTATTCAAAACAAAAATTGTAGATCTCGACGAGATCTACAACTTTCGTGTTGAACATTTTTCCTGAAATTGCATGTATAAGACGTATTTCTGAAAGGCGTAAAACCTGAGCATATTTCCAATGTACGTCTTGTACATACATTTTTAGGAAAAATGATCAACAAGAAAATTGTAGATCTATAACTTTCGTGTTCATCACTTTTCCTAAAATTGCATGTACAAGGCGTATTTCGAAAATGCGCGAAAAGTCAGGAGATTTTGGGGTGCGACTGACCAATAACGGGTTGCGGTTAACAATTGCCTTATAATATAAGCAAATATATAATGGCTAAAATTGGTTCATTCATATTCACAGTCCAATAAATTTAGGCTCTGTTTGGGGGGACTTATTTTCACCGGTCAAGCTGTCATGACCGCATGAACCGGGACTTAAATAAGACCTGGTTCATGCGGTCATGACCGCTTGACCGGTGAAAATAAGTCCCCAAACGAAGCCTTAAGTGCTTTTAAAAATACAAATAATCATTTTAGATATTTTTAGGATTGCCAATAGGTGTCAGAGTAGTGCTAATAACATAGCCAATAAATAATTCAATGTATTTAGGGTAAAACATGTTATTCCAAACTCGAAAATTGCTAGTATATAATTCGTTATATTTAGGATTGAGCCTAGTATTCACTTGAAAATTGTTTGAATATTGAGCCGAATTAGAATCGGTTATGATTGATTCGACTTAATTTGAGACGATTCATTTTGACTCAAATTTGATTTCGAGTCAGCTCCAAAACGCTCGAAATATGATTCGAATTAGTTATAATTGATTGAAAATATTACGTATTTATTAATATGTTCTTATTTTAATATTTCAAACAATAAAATTTAAGTATTTCATCCGCTAATTTAATTTCGAGTCAACTAAATATAAAGAGAGAAATTGCTCAATTTCGAGGCGGCTCGTTTTAATTTTGAGCCGGCTTAGAATCGAGTCATTTTGAGTGGAGCGGACTTGATTCAAAATCGATTTCGATTTTGAGTCGGTTTCAAGACGAGTTTGTATCGAAAATTTTGATTTTGAGCCGAGCCCAAATCACTCGAACTTGCCCCTCGATATCATCCTTGAATATATTAATTTTGGGATATTGAGAGAAATGATTATTAAATTGGTAATTAAAATGATATAAAGCATATATATTTATAATTTGAGCAAGTTAACTATGACATCAAAAAAATACAAGGTTTTGTGGCATAGCTGTAGTGGTTATGAATGCCAAAGTTGGACCACAACTAAGGAACGTCCACTTTTATGTTAAAGCTAGGTTTTTTGTTGGTGGTGATAAGGTTCTGTTTGGGGGGACTTATTTTTATCGGTCAAGCAGTTAGGATCGCATGAAACGGATCTTAAATTAAGATCCGATTCATGCGGTCGTAACCGTTTGACCGGTAAAAATAAGTCCCCCAAACGAAACCAATATGTTACGACGACGTGTTTTTTTATCAAAAATTATTGAAGCAAAAATGCCACGGGTCAAACACATCCAAAATTTCTCAAAGATTTGGGATCAAAATGTCATTTTGTGATACTGAAGTTTTGCGGGTGTTTCAAATTGTCACCACTCCCATCATTTATAGAGTTGTGACAGTTATGAACACGATCATTAAAATGCAGATGGTGTTTGGATAGGAAATTTTTTTTGGTGTGCACAACACATCATTCTCTAGGTGCACACCAAAAAAATTTTTTTTGACAAAAAATAATTATGAAATATAAATTATGATATTTTTACAAACATTATAAACATTATAAGTATTCATTAGCAAATAGTCATAAAAAAATTACAGTTGTAATTGTTGGTTTTAAATGAAAAATTTCAGGACTGTTCAAAATATGGGCAAATAAATACTCAAATAAATTCTAGAAATATAATAATTTATATTCCTTCATTTATTTTGTAAATGTGTATAAATTTCAGTCAAAAGTAATTTAAAAGAAAAAAATGAGTCACCCGCTTCTAGAGGAGGATCCGGATCCCCTGGAGTTCCTGTGTGAACTCAAGGGGATAGAGTTCTCTTTTGCGAGTAAATGAGGCGGAATCATAAATAATGGTTAACATGAAAGTTGTAGATATCCCCGAGACGAATAATTTTCATGTAAAATATTTTTTTATTTGAAGTCGTTTAGACCTCTGATTTGTAAAATATTCATCTCGGGGCTAGCTACAACTTTCATGTTAACCATTTTTTGTGATTCCGCTCCATTTACTCGCAAAAGAGAAACTCCACCCCCTGGAATTCCCGCAGGAACTCCATGGGATCCGGATCCGAGGAGAGGATGGTGTGTTGTGCAAATGCTAGACCCAAAAAATTGAGTTTGGGTCAAAAATGTTGCAGCTAAAATTCCGAATACAATTTATCATCACAGTTTCATAGCACCATCGCTCAAACGTCACAACTGTTTCAAACAGAACCTTAACAATTCTCATAAACAGGTAATCCAAGACGAGATCTTTCCCGACGGGACCGTGCTGAAGAAGGGAACAAAGTTGCTCTATGCGATCTACAGCATGGGAAGGATGGAGAGCATATGGGGGAAAGACTGCAGGGAGTATAAACCGGAGAGGTGGCTCCGCGATGACCGTTTCACGAGCGAGTCAGCATACAAGTTCGCAGCTTTCAACGGCGGCCCGAGGCTCTGTCTCGGCAAGGACTTCGCCTACTATCAAATGAAGTTCGTCGCCGCCAACATCCTCCGTCGATATCGCGTCAGCGTCGTCGAAGGCCATCCGGTGGTGCCAAAAATGGCACTCACCCTGTACATGAAACACGGGTTGAAGGTGAAGCTCGCAAGAAGAGAAGGATAATGATGAGAGTGATTAACCTCATCAGGTGATGAAGATAAACAAGCAGCAAATAAAGAATCATGATTGTGTTAACATTGAAGTACATATTTTAGTTATTGACAGGAGAATTGTTTGTGGGAGGAGAGATCAGGGTGTGAATTCTTCTTCTTCTTCTTCCTCTCTGTCTTGTTTTGCTATTTTGTTGTTTTTAATTGCTTTCAATATTTCCATTGTCTTGATGGAGTATACAAGAATTTATGGGGTTAAATGATTACTTGAGCTGTGCTTTAGGTGTGACCCATGCATTATATACTAATGTGTTTGTTTATTTAGGTACAAGTCTCATTTTGGAGGCGAGTCAAGCGTTTTGTTCTGTCAAGAACTGGACGGAATTGAGTTTTTTGTTATGAAAACTCGCCTTTTTGAAGGTGAAAAGCAAGTTTAATTGCTGAATGTTTTCTTTCAATCATGAACAAACTGTGAAACAATGGTTTTGGCACCCATTGGAGATGATGAGAGCTAAAAAAAACATAGAAGAACATTTCCATACAAAGGAAAAACAGCTCAGGCTCAGACACTCCATTCTTCAAACAATTCTTCTTTCAAGTTTTCTATGAATTTATTCCTCATCTTGTCCTCTCAGCTCAGCTCCACCCAGCCTGAATTTTTAATTTTTCACAGAAGTGTTGGATTTTGTAATACAAAATGTATTAAAAAACAGACTACTCTAGCTACTTGTTTCTATCTTAAGTAATAGGAGTGTGTGCATAAAAAATCCAAAACCGACAGAACGGCCCACATTGAACCAATTTTAGACTCTAACTTGAACGATTTGATTTCAATTTTCCTCTCCGAATAATAATACAACACAAACTATTACTATAAAAACAACAACACTGAAGCATTTATCCCACTATAGTGGGGTCGACTATATGGATCTTTTGTCGCCATTGTGCCCTATCTTTAGTCATAATCTCACTAATATTTAAGTACTGTTAGTGCGCTCGAAATATCCCGTGTGACCGTCAAGTTTGAAACGATTTACACGTTATCTCTAGTAGAGGTATTTATAGGCGTAACCATAAATCCTCGACGACGGGTTATTGGATGCCTAACAGATCCAAATCAATCTGGTAATAACCAGTTACCATTATTAAATATATCTCAACAATCTCCACTTATATTGTATATAATTGTTGAAATCGAGAACCGACTTCTGTGGAGTTCGGACCCTTAGGGAAGGGGAGACTGCACACTTACTTCTCCTTGTGAGCTTGACTGACTGAAAACTTAGAATTTAAAACTGACCCAAGGCTCTAGCACGGAGGTCCTACCACACACCCGGAAGATCTTAGAGCGTTTCCCCTCCTTAGACAATGCTGAGCTAAAAATACCTCAGAAAGCGCTAAAAGACCAGAGAATAAGAAAACAAGCCTTCTGAGGTACCCCTTTGGGCCTATTTACAGATTTCTAGGTCTGGCCTGCAAATATCGCAACTCCACTATTCTAAACGGCTATATGCAACCCAATTGGGTCTGCCAATAGTCAAACTCCGCTGTCCTAGAAGGCTATTTGCAGCCATTTAGGGCATCCAAGTAATTCTACCTCGGGGTCCCACTGGGCGAGTGCATGTCAGCCTACCTCACTCGCCTAAAGTGCCTGACTTTCCCTTGATTCATGTGAATGCCCCCTTAGACACTGGGCGAGCGCCTGCCAGCCTACCTCACTCGCCAATCTGGTGATTATGGGCTTGAATGTCCTGCAATACCCTAAACCTGCCGGAGGGGGCCCACTCAGCGAATACGCGGTTGTACACAATCCCCGCTCTCTGCGAGCTTTCGCAAAGCTCGTAAAGAATCATCCAATCCAAGTATTTGATCAGTGCTTGCTGACCTGAAAGAAAATCTTTTGTGGCCCCTTCATGGCTCTATAAATATCCAATCACGGGCATGAACTTTGCCCCATCAAATCCTTTTTCTTTTCGATTTTCTCGCCTCCAACTTGACGTTGCTCTCAAAGGAAGCTCAAGATCGCCTCAACGCCGCCCAGGCCGAGAACAAAACCTTCATGGGCTCATTCGTCTCTTGGCTTGCCCGAAAAGCTTCAAGCTCTTCCCCTAAAATGAAGAAGGCCAAGATGGTCAAGCACGACCTGACCAGGGATGAGTCCATCTCGCGGACTCCCTCCCACTCCGGGATCCCTCAGATATCCTCACTTGCTTTACATTCCTTACTGAGATAAAAATATATGCAGACGCGTTTGCTTGCAGATCCCGCCAAAAAGAAAGGGGTTGGGGAGGCGAGTGCCGAACCGCACTCGCTTGAGGCTGGCAACGACGAGACGGCCCCCGAGATCACCTCCCCTCATAAACCGAATGATCTCCCGCGAGACAATGCTAACTCCCCTTTTATTCATTCGGCTCTTATCAGTTTACTTACCCTTGTTATTTGCAGCTCCCGCCTTTGGCACCAGGGACTGGGTGCTACAACGCCCAAACCCCCTGCTCGCCTGACGCCCCTGGATCCCGTCTTGGGCCGACTACCCCCAGCGAGTGTCGTGCCCAGCCTTACTGCTCAAGATGATGCTCCCACCACTGAGCCGTCAATTATGCCCCTCGTGCTCGGGAAGGCGCATATCACCTTCGACACTCCCTTTGAGGGGTGGCACAGAACTTCCCGCTGGCACTCGGGCAAGGATGCGGATACCTGGCCAGGTAACCAATCACACTCTCCCTCTAAAAAGAATGAAGATTGCGTGCATCTAACGCCATCCATTGCAGGTTACCGCGAGATCTCGTCGACCGATGTCGACATTGACGAGGAGTTCTCACCTCCCCATCGCCTGATTCCATTGCCGCCTTCCTGAGAGATCTAAAGGATACTGAGGCGCTGAAGCGGCCGTTGGCCGAGGTTTTACGGAAGCATGCCCTGATGCTGCGTGAGCTCTACAGCCAGGTTCGCGAGAACCACAAATCTATCGAGGAGCGGGTGCTCTGCCTGGAGAACAACTACATGCAACTAATTGCCGAACTGGGGGGAGATGCCGGCGGCGTGAGCGACTTTCCTGGAACCCATATCGCCCGAGCAGAAGATCAACTACGTCTTGCCCAACAGGAGCTGTGGACCCTTCGCACACTGCAGTATTCTCGCATGATGCCTAGGGCGGGAAGGGGAGGCCGGGGAGGTGGTGACGGCCCCAGGTGGGCCCACCGGCTCTCGCCTTCCTGCTCTCTTTTTTAATCTGTAATAATTTTTGGCTCTCATGTCGAATGCTAGTGAAGAATGAAACTGTGTTTTTTTTCTTTTTTTATACCTCGCTTAAATGTTCTCGTCATATGTTTTTTTGTTTTCGCACATGTTTTGTTCTTGAACTTAATTTTAAGGCCTTATAGTATTCAACTTTATCTCGGCGGCGAGTGAGAGAGTGCGATATCTCAAGAGTGTTTTGGGCGGGATCTGGGGAATTGGCTATCCACACTTTTTCCAGTCCGGATCCTTTCCCGCCCAAAATTTTTTTATGAATAGACCCCTCACCTACCACATTAACCACTGCTTTTAATAGCTTCCAACCCTTCTGTCTACTTTTCCTTCTCTTGCACACGCACTTCTACGTTCTCTTTCTACTTCTCACGAGATGACAGGAGACGCCGGCGGACGAACCAAGGGCTCAGCCGCATTCGCTGACTATCCCTTCAAGAACTACAACCTGACCGAAGAGGAGTACCACTCCCTCGTTGGTATTTATGTCTCGTCGGCTTCACCGCGCGACACCCAGGGAAGGACGAATCGACCAACAACTTCTCGCCCAATGAACTCACCATCCCTGTCGAACACTTTGAGATAGGAATTCGCCTCCCCATCCGACTGGAGATTCGCCAGACCCTGCGCTTTTTCGGCGTTGTTCCCACACAGCTCAACCTCAACTACATCGCTTGCTAGTAGCATTCATCTGCTACTTGCGGGAGGAACAGATTGAATTTATTCTTCCCGTCTGCTGTAAACTATTCAAATTCTGCGTCAAGAGGGATTGAAGGAACCCACCCCCGAGAGGATCTCCTCACCCTGACTCTCACTAGATGGATGGGTCGAATGTGCCTCGGTGGAGAGTAAGTTCCAACCCCCGAGAGGATCTCCTCACCCAGGCTCTCACTAGCTTGATGAGTTGAATGTGCCTTGGTGGAGAGAAGGAACTCACCCACGAGAGGATCTCCCCACCCAGGATCTCACTAGCTGGATGAGTCGAATGTGCCTCGGTGGAGAGAAGGTACCAACCTCGAGAGGATCTCCTCACCCAGGCTCTCAATAGCTGGATGAGTCGAATGTGTCTCGGTGGTGAGAAGGTACCAACTCCGAGAGGATCTCCTCGCCCAGGCTCTCACTAGCTGGATGAGTCGAATGTGCCTCGGTGGAGAGTAAGTTCCAACCCCGAGAGGATCTCCTCGCCCATGCTCTCACTAGCTGGATGATTCGAATGTGCCTCCGTGGAGAGTAAGTTCCAACCACGAGAGGATCTCCTCACACAGGCTCTCACTAGCTGGATGAGTCGACTGTTCCTCGGAGGAGAGAAGGTACCAACCCCGAGAGTATCTCCTCACCCAGACTCTCACTAGCTGGATGAGTCGAATGTGCCTCAGTGAAGAGAAGATACCAACCCCGAGAGGATATCCTCACTCAGGCTCTCACTAGCTGGATGAGTCGAATGTGCCTCAGTGGAGAGAAAGTACCAACCCTCGAGAGGATCTCCTCATCCATGCTCTCATTAGCTGGATGAGTCGAATGTGCCTCGGTGGAGAGTAAGTCCTGTTAGCTGGCATGACAGGTTGACCCCTCGGAGAGGCCAAGTATTTTCGGTACTAAGAGTGCTACACTCAGCGAATACATTGGGTTGGATGTTTCTTTCCGAGCGTGGAACTCGCTCGAAAAGAGCGGGGATTGTGTACAATATCGTATTCGCGGAGTGGGGGTCCCTAGGAAGGCGCAAGACTTACTACACATTTTTAAACTTTTCAGGGGTTTTGCACTCCTATGGGCCAATTTATTGTTGACCTGCATGATATTCTAGTAGGGGGAAGAAAAATTTGCTTAGCTTTCTAGCGCTTGGTGTCCTCTTCAGAGGGCGAGTGCGGAGGGAGGCCGACACTCGCCCCACCCCCTACCCTAGGTGGTAGGTGCGGCGGGAGGGCGGCACCCGTCCCGACCCCATTTCAGCGGGCAAGTGCGGCGGGAGGCCGACACCCGCCCAGCTGGAGTACTCGCCCGACTGGAGTACTCGCCCGGCTGGAGTACTCGCCCGACAGGAGTACTCGCCCCACAGGAGTACTCGCCCGACTGGAGTACTCGCCCGGCTGGAGTACTCGCCCGGCTGGAGTACTCGCCCGGCTGGTGGGTCTCGCTCGGCTTGACGGACTCGCCCGACTTGAGAGTCTGCTATTTTGTCCCTGGTGGGCTGCGAATAACTGTTCAGAATAACAAAATATGGTTGTTGGCAGAGTAGACACCTGAGTATTTCAGTAATTTTAGAGCAATTGCGCTATTGGCAGACCATCCCCAAAAACCTATAAATAGACCATTGGGGTTTCTTGGAGAGGGATCAGTTTTTCACCACTACTCATCCTCTTCCTTCATCCTACAAGACACCTACTCGGCATTGGATAGGGAGGGGGAGATCTCAAAGGTCTTTCGGGTGTGAGATGAGACCTCCACGCTAGAGCCAATGGTCATTACCCAAATCCATCTCTCTTACCGAAGAACGGCTTGAGAGAAGTAGGTGTGAGTTGCACCACTATGTCCGAACTCTAGGTGGAACCGAATCTTGGTTCCAACAATAGAAGTAGATGTAGGAATGCATTTTGTTACCGATACTCATTCAAACATCATAACATTTGCTGCAGATATCTTGCATTTTGGTTATATTGGACCTTCATTATAAACATGATTACATCCTATCAAAGTATAACATTTTTTTAATAACTTTGTTAAATTTCCCATCCGATGTTTATGATTTCAGTTTTTTAAATTGAAGGTCTACAAAATTGAATAATAATTGTTGTTCTTCGAAAGCTTCAAACAATGATGATTGACATATATTCTTGAGATTAATCTTCGATTTTGTAACACACATGTTATCTACTTTGAATGAATGCTTTTGTTGAACATATGTTATCTATTTTGAATGATTGTGTTAATTGAACATTTTTTCAATCTATTAATTCACTAGTAATGCTAACAAGGTAGAACCCCAATTTTGAAAAAATGGAAAAGAATTCTTGATGTGCATTTAAAATTTTTTTTGGTGTGATTAAACATTTGATATGTAAATAAATTTTTTGATGTCAATAACGTTTGACCACAAAAAAAGACAAAAATAATTCACACGCGCCAAAAGCAATCCACACCCCGCCAAAAATATTCGGAGGCGCGCGCACGCTTTCGCAACAAACACAATTACTTCCCCAAATAACTCCCCCAAAAGGCGAAAACGAAGCTCGGTAAACAGAATAATAGTGATAGTGGGACTGCCTCCATCGCCGCTGCATTTCTTTTTCTTCGCCGCCTCTTCCTCCTTCTCCCGTCTCCCAGAAGGAGCAGAAGAGTGATAATCTGAGAGCTGATAGATGGATCCTCCAACTTCGCAGAGCATGTCCATCGCCGCCGATGATCCTCAAGATCAGGCCATCGACGAATGGTACTTCATTTTTTATTAATTTTTTGATTTCCTTTTGATTTTTCTTCAATTTTTTCTCCATTTGATTTGTTTTGGGTTTTTTTTTCTCCTTCTTCTTCTTTGGATTCAGTTGTTCGTGTTGCTACGATTGTGCGAGCAGCTGCTTCGATTTTCTGTGCTGCTCCTTCCTCTGCGAAGATTAAATCAAAGCCCTGTTTTCCTTTTTTTTCTGTTTAAAATTTGAAGTCATGAAGTCTTTTTGACTTTTTGGGCACTTTGGGAACCTTTTTGATCGAATGAAAATTTTAGAGGAATTATAAATTATCTATGGCAGTATATGGATCCGTGCTGTGTGGAAAAATAAGGCTTAGATGAATGAATAGTGTAAAAACCCTTCTACTTTTTGAGTTAGTGGGGGAATTTTGTTGAGCTCCATCGCCTAAAGAGAAGGAAAACAGATTAGGTTTTGGAGCCGTGCTGCTGGAGAATTAGTTGTTGTAGGTATTTGGGGGATCCAGATCCTCTCCATTTCAAATGAAATGAATGACATTCATTTCATATCTAATGAACAACACCTGTCTAAAAAGATCTAGTGGACAAGAATTTTCTGAATAAAAAAAAGGCCATTTACCGGGAACCCCCTCTAACTTTGCTAAATTACTGACAACACCCCTCTTATTTTCGAAATTACAAAAAACTTCCCATAAAGTTTTCATTTCATTACAAAAACCTCCCCTGAAGATTTAATTTCATAACATCCATGCACAAAAACACCCCTCTCAGTGAACAGTGTCCAGGGGCGTATTTTTCTTCATGAATGCAATGAAATGAAAAGATCAGAGGAGGTTTTGGTAATAAAATGAAAACTTAAGGAGAGTTTTTTGTAATTTCGAAAATAAGAGGAGTGCTCTCACTAATTATGCTAGTTTACAGGGGAGGTTTGAGTAATTATTTCTAAAAAAAATATAAAAGGATGGGTAAAACAGAACCCGTTGGATCAAAAAGCAAAGGATCTTGTCTGTGAAATGAATCCCCTCCATTTCTTCCTCTTGGAGCGTATTTGGGGTCCAACCCCTAAATACCTTTAAGTCAAACTCATATGAATTGGTTCTTGATTCTAAGTGGAATCGATCCGAGCCCTCTCGCTCTTTATATAAAAAAGTTAAAAACGGAATATGAGCAATTGAATTTGACCACTCACTACCCCTTCGGTTCAAAACTTTGCTGCATGAAATGGCCCATAAGTATTATCACCATGCACATCATAAACCAGGGTGACATGCAACAGAACTTATAATGCTGGACAGGGCCCCTAATCAGCCTACATGGTAGAAGCCTCATGAAAAAAATACATATATGAGTGTATATTTCTTATAGTACTTCAACTATAAACTGGATACTTAACATATATTTCTTATAGTACTTCCGCCGTCGATCGACAGTGTCGTCGATCGACGGCGGAAGACGGGGAGAGCATCAAGGAAGATGCACCGCTGTAGATGGTGGCCTCGATTGCTTGCATGAGCCGTTGAAAATGCGACTAAAAAGGACACCTCATAGACACGACATGAATAATGGTGTCACATAAGGCCGCAAATCTACGACAAAATAAATGTATGTTAAGAAAAAATTAATAATAAATAGTACCATAAAAAGCACTACTAACATAATCATACAAGAGCTTCTGTAGAATTTTATACTTAATTAATTAGGGTTTATTAATAACATAAAATTAAACTATATACAACTTTGTATGACTCAGGAGCTTGATGATGTTAAGAAATGGAAATTTATATAAAGATAATGTTATTTGTCTTAAAAATTTAAATAATATTAGGAAGAACAACAATGAGAAATTAAGGCTTCGTTTGGGGGGACTTATTTTCACCGGTCAAGCGGTTACGACCGCATGAACCGAATCTTAATTTAGGTCCGGTTCATGCGGTCTTAACCGCTTGACCGGTGAAAATAAGTTCTCCCAAACGGAGCCTAAATCAAAGTACGATGGAAGGATCGAATAGAAACATGGAAATAATAACCAGTTTTTTATTATTATAAAATTTAGGCAAAACAATATTTCAGTCTTTAACTTTTATCATCCCCTTTAAAATTTCAGTCCTAAATCTTTTTATTTGGAGATTTCACTCCCTAATGTTTGTTAAGGTATTTAATATATGTCCGCGCGTGTCGAGACCGACTCGGAATGATCCTTTGGGTTTCGTGTCACTAGAGTGTAACGGCTCTACGCTGGAGATACTATATAAGGTCATTCCACACCGATGAGCCTTAGTGGACTATCTTGAGCGGAGCCGTCTAACAATGTTTTCCTCCTTAAGTACATAAATAGCTCTCTTGTTAACTTTTTTTGAAGTAAGCGCATTGTTGAAATAGATTCTCTATTTTTTTGTGTGCATTTGCTTAGATCTTGATAATTTATTGTGCTGTAAGAATTAAAAGGAACTGATTGCTCTGTTAATTACTTGGTTCCGTACCCCGGATGTGGTTAAGGACGTTAGATATGGTGTACATATAGTTAGCTTACAGTCACCTCGGGTGTTAGGATTACCCTCTCTTATACATGTATATATATTACTATTGTTCGCAGTGAATATACAGAAAATCATTTACTTATATCAAAGGATACAGACGTAAACGTAAAAGAGAGAAGAATGCTTGCCTTCGAGTTGCGTCCGGCGTGATTAATACATGAACTGCCACCAATGATGAGAACAAACTTTTCATCTCTTTATCAGCTTCTCGATTTTATCGTCATCGATCTTTTTCGCATCAACAAGCCGCACAAAGACTCCCTTCAGCTTGATTTCATCACACCAATTCTTCAATATGTTTTCATTAACATCTAAAATCTCGACGGAGACGGAGACATTCAGGAGGATGCCTAATTTATGTAGAGCAACCTCTGCTCCACCAATGTGATAAGAACATAAACAGAACATTGATCCCACCAGGAAACAATTTCTTCAGCACTGAAAGATGATAAGCAAATGTGTCAAATTGGAATGAGTTTCCCAACAATTTCAGTCGTGCTAATTCCGCTGCGCTGAGCATGATTTTTTGCGAATTCGAGCAACATTTCGAATTCACTGGGTTCTAACGGTGCAACCTTGTAGTGCCCCACCCAAACAAGATTCAATCTTGTACATTGAGCCATAACATACGCTGAACCTTTGACGACTGTGGATCACCTGTGCCTTGCAAAGCATTTCTGATCTTAGCAGGTGAAAAGGACTCGATTTTCTCTCATTAGCTCTTGTGAAAGAGATGTGCATGCTTTCCATTACCAGGCTCTTACAGCAGTAAATATGAGCTGAATGGGGCAAATCAAGAGAATTGACACAGTAGCTAACTAGCTAAGGGGGCTTCCAGTTTGAGAGTCTTCCCTTTTTTTGAATGAAATTACCCGTTTTAGCATTCCACGGAGCATAGACAAACCCGGAAAGCATTTAGATCATAGGGAAATATAATTTAACTTATTTTTAAAGAACTATTTATAAATAAATAATCGGATTTATACTATAAAAACAGTATCATATTTGAATATAAAAGCTTCAATATCCGCAACTAGCTGAAGAAGAATACATCTTCCTCTCTCTCAAGCTTGTTTTTTCCTAGTTGCTCCGCTTTTTTGAGATTGCTAGTTAAACAGAGAGAATATAAAAGCTTCGTCAGCCACGAGCTGAAGAAGAATACATATTTTTTCTATCTCTCCCACTAGTTACTTTGCTTCTTATTTCCTTCATCTTTCCTAGCTGCTCTGCTTCTACGAGATTGCTAGCTATGTGCTAACTAGGGCGATCGACCAGTCATGTGTATCTCCTTCCAAGTTTCGATCGATCCAGTCAAAGTCATCTCTGCCACATGGAGGGCCATGAAACGGCCTTTCGGATATCTCAAGCACCCGGAAGCCGACATTACTCGCCTATAAGGCGCCATGGATAATCTCCAAAGCAAGAGGGGAGATCTGAACGACGGGCTACGATCAGCGGAGCACGCCGGCCAAACGCCGAACCACCAAGTTAGAGACTGGCTGGCGAAATTCGACATCCTTGACGTTAAGGTCTCTAAAATCCAAAATAACCATCAGAATGGTCGTTCATTTCAGTGTTGCATCAACTAGCGGGCTGAGGAGAGCCTTGCTGAAATCGCGGGATTGACAGCCGTTGACTTTAAGACTGTTGACAGCCAAGCTCTCCTCAGCACGCCAGTTGATGCAACACCGAAATGAGTGGCCATTCTGATGGTTATTTTGGATTTTAAAGACCTTAACATCAAGGACGTCGAATTTCGCCAGCCAGTCTCTAACTTGATGGTTCAGCATTTGGCCGGCGTGCTCCACTGACCGTAGCCTGTCGTTCAGATCTCCCCTCTTGCTTCGGAGATTATCCATGGCGCCTTATAGGCGAGTAATGTCGGCTTCCGGGTGCTTGAGATATCCGAAAGGCCGTTTCATGGCCCTCCATGTGGCAGAGATGACTTTGACTGGATCGATCGAAACTTGGAAGGAGATACACATGACTGGTCGATCGCCCTAGTTAGCACATAGCTAGCAATCTCGTAGAAGCAGAGCAGCTAGGAAAGATGAAGGAAATAAGAAGCAAAGTAACTAGTGGGAGAGATAGAAAAAATTGTATTCTTCTTCAGCTAGTGGCTGACGAAGCTTTTATATTCTCTCTGTTTAACTAGCAATCTCAAAAAAGCGGAGCAACTAGGAAAAAACAAGCTTGAGAGAGAGGAAGATGTATTCTTCTTCAGCTAGTTGCGGATATTGAAGCTTTTATATTCAAATATGATACTGTTTTCATAGTATAAATCCGATTATTTATTTATAATTAGTCGTTTAAAAATAAGTTAAATTATATTTCCCTATGATCTAAATGATTTCCGGGTTTGCCTATGCTCCGTGGGATGTTAAAGCAGATAATTTATTTCAAAAAAAGTGAAGGCTCTTAAACTAGAAGCCCCCTTAGCTAGCTATCTACTATGTATATTCCTTGGATTGACCCCATGCAGTTCATATTTGTTGTTGAGAGAGTCTGGTAATGCAAGCAAGCACTTCACAAAAGAGTTAATGAGAGAAAATCAAATCCTTTTCTAACTATCATCCCAGGGAATATATCTGCCCGGCGCCCAGCAAGCCTGCAGTTTTGCATTCATAATAAATATATAAATCATAATACTTTCCTGAATTTAGAGGCAAATCATATCATAATAAAATTTTACAAATATTTTTTTAACTATATATAGATACATATATATATATGTAAAGTATCTTGTTAATTTCACTATAATTTATACAGAGTAAAGTTCATTAAAACTTAATGAAGACTTGTAGTTAATTAGCATAAATTACTGTGCATATAACAATTTGTTGTGGGCCGTGAAATTTCATTGGTCCGAGAATCCAAGAATTTTGTTTCTCTTCATTTCCGACAAATGGATAATATTCATTTGTTCATCGGATGGACAAGATCATCCGGAAATACATCTAATTGCAAATTTTTTGATTAACAAAAATATAAAAGGATAGTATTAGGGTGCTGATAATAGCACCGTAGTTTTGATTTGTCGCAACGCACTTTCTTTTAATTTTTCGCGTCTTTCGAAAATACATCATGTACATGCATTTTTAGGAAAAATGCTCAACACGAAAGTTGTAGATCCCGAAATCTGAGTGTAACTTCTGTGTTGAGCACTTTTTCTAAAAATGCATGTACAAGACGTATTTCTAAAAGGCGCGAAATCTGAGTGTATTTCCAAAGTACGCTTTCTACATGCATTTTTAAGAAAAGTGTTCAACGCGTCGAGAACTACAACTTTCATGTTGAATACTTTTTCTAAAAATGTATGTGCAATAAGTATTTCCAAAAGGTGCGAAAAATTAGGAAAAAATACGGTGCGACTAGCCAAAATTGCGGTGCTAATGTCAGCGCCCATAATATTACTTTAACCCTTCAAATCATCCTGAAATACATCTAGACTCTGAAATGAATACTATTCAATTTGAAGAAATGAAGAGAATCCTGATCTAGACTCTGAAATGAATAATCTTATTGAGCCTCTAGATGAGCCACCTCGTCCATGTGTGGATGAGATTCCTGTGAGTAACCCATCAGTAGAGTGATGGTCCTTGTTGAAACCGGAAACCGGCCTCTTGTGGAGTTCGACCCTTGGGGAAGGGGTGGTCTCGCGCCTACTTTGCTCCTGCAAGAAAAACAACGAAAGAGACAAGAAAGAACAGACCCAAAGGCTCGGCAGGGAGGTCCCACCACAAACCCGGAAGATCTCTGAGCGCTTCCCCTCCTTAGCCAAAAGCCGAGCTAAGGTACCCTCAGAGAACACTTAAAAATGAGAGTAAGGAAGCACTGGAAGCGTGCCCTCTGAGGTACCCCTTGGGTCTTATTTATAGATTTTCAGAATCTGAACTGCCAATAACCAAAAGAACTGACCTGGAAATACCAAAAAGCCCCTGGTTGGGCCTGCCAACAGCCAAACTCCGCTGTTCTGAATAGCTATGCGCAGTCCAACCTGGTCTGCCAACAGCGGGGCTCCGCTGTTCTGAGTAGCTATTCGCACCCCTGGGAGTCAGCTCGCCTCTAGTTTCCCCGCAGGAGGCGGGCGCGGCCTGGCCTCGCGGCTCGCCCATCCTCCCTGGGCGAGCGCGAGACGATATGGGCGAGCTGTCCGTCTTCTGCCGGGCGGACCGGCAGCCAGGTCGCGTGCGGGTTGGCCGGCGATCGTCGCGACCTTGATCGACTCGCCAGTCGCAGGTCGCCGGGCTTATCTGCTTTGGCCGAGGATTCCTTGTGCGACCCGCTCGCTCGCCTGCCGGCTCGCTCGCCTGAAATGGGCGGGAGCGGGCCAGCCCTTCTGCCGCTCTGCTCAACCTCTCTGGCGGGACCCGCTCGCCGGACACGGGGTTGTACACAATCCCCGCTCTTTTTGAGCTTGAATCAAGCTCGGAAAGAATCATCCAACCCGCGTGTTCGGCGAGCACTGTGCTGAGCTGGCAGGGAATCTTTTGGTGGCCCCCACTGTCCGGCTATAAATACATACCGCTGACCCCTGTAGGAGGCTCCCCAAATCCCTTTATTTTCTCTGAGCAGACTTTTGTTTCTCGATGCCGGTTAGCGAAGAGGTGCGAGCTCGCCTGGCGGCAGCGGTCCTGCAGACTCAGGAGGAGGCCCTCGAGGCCGCCCCATGGCTAGTTCGCGGATCTTCCGGCCCTCTCTTCAGGACGGCGAAGGGAAAGATTGTTAGGCGTTCTCTGGAGGGTGACTGCCCGGCTTCCAGCTCGGCGGCGGGTGCTGAGGTCGTCCCCGGGGTACGTGGCCTTCCGCTGATTATCGCTGTTTCTCTGATTCTCTGTTTTGCAGGTAATTCCCTGTGAGGAGGTGGAGAACCGGGGAGAGGATCGTCCCCCTCCTCCGTCGCCTGAGAGGGTCGCGAATTCTCCAGGTCTGGACCGCCCACCTCCGGAAACTCCCTGTCCGGCGGTCTCCCACGGGCTGGGGAAATCTCTTGAGACCCTCGAGGGAGGGAACTTTCAGGGTCGGCCGGGCTCTTCTCGCCCATCTGTCGGTGCGGGCGACGTGCCAACCCCTGGTGAGCTGGTTCTTATCATTGGCTTTGTCTCTTGCTCGTTCATTCTGACCCCTCCCCGCTTGCAGGCTTTCACAGGGCCTCTTCTGAGACCGAGATGAGCGAAGGGTACTCGCCTCCGCCTGACGTGGACAGTGTTTCTGACTATCTGGGCGATCCGACCGATGCGGCGGGGATGAAGAGGCAGGTGACGCGGCTATTCCAGAAACACACACTGCTGCTGCAGGAGATCATGAAGAGAGTCGATGACGACAAGGCCGAGACCGAGGCCCGGCTCGCAGCCTTGGAGGGCCCTCCGCGCGAAGCGGAAGACGACGATGTCACCTCGCCGGGCGTGCATATAACGCGAGCCGAGGGGCATCTCAAGAGCGCCGTGGAGCAGGTCGGCCTGGCTCAGCGGGAGCTGGTGGCGGTTCGCGATTACCACGATCCCCGTGTGCCGCCTCGGTCGGGAACGAAGAGGCGGCACAGGTGGAAGTGGGTCGAGTACTGACCCAGTTGTTTGCCCCTCGCTCGCGGGATACCGCGGGGTTATCGTCATTTCGCAGCTATCTTGTATTTGTAATTGCTTGCGACTCTTTTAGCCCGCCTATGGGCCTAACTATTTTGTTGCTGAGATGTATTGAAATTATCGTGCTGCTTTTCTTTTGTTTTCCGTGGGCGGGTTAAGGGAAAGGTCCATTCTTCCTTTCGCGCTGATCGGGGCGAGGGCGAGCCGAGGAGCTCGCCAGACGGGAATCTCCCGTCTTGCGCGGAACGGCGTGCGGGTGCGGGCTGGGGTTGGTTCGCCCGCGCTGGTCTCCCGCGGTTGCAGCCGGGCGAGAACCGTGCCGGCTCGACCTTTGAGGTGCGGTCGCGCGCGGGAAGTCGAACCGTCGGGCTGATTTTTGGCTATCCGCACCCCGCCTTTCGGCGGGAAGTTTCCCGCCCTTTCTCTTTTCCTATAAATAGGCCTTGCAGGCCCTAATTTCTCCACCGATTCCAAACTTTCTTGCTTCCCGTTCCCGCGGAGTATCGTCTGTGTTCGCCTTCTGGCTTTTTCTCGCGCGTTCGGCGGCGACTCGACGGGGATGGGCGGAGGCGGCGGCGACGTGGACGGCCGAAGCAAGTGCGCTTGGACCTTCTCCGAGCATGATTTCCCTCGCGCGGTTATCACAGAGCGCGAATACTTGGAAGCTCTAGGCGACCATATCCCAGCCGGGTTTTCTGCGAGGCGACCCGGAGAGGGGGAGAAAATCAACGACCTGTCTAGGGATGAGCTCGCCATCCCTCTCGCTCACTTTGAGGTAGGCCTGCGACTCCCCCTGTGGCCCGAGGTGCGCCAGGTGCTAAAATACTTCGGGGTCGTCCTGGGCCAGATGACCCCGAACTCCATCGCCGTCATGATGGGGTTCGCCTGCTTCCTGCGAGAGGAGCGGGTGGAGTTCAGCCTCGCAGTGTTCCGGAAGCTGTTCTCCTTCAGGGCGAATCGAGACGGGACGGCCTACTTCTCCAGCGCCCACCTCAAGGTGCGGGAGACAGTTAACAAGAGCCACAACTGGCTGAAGAAGTTCCTGTTCGTCAAAGGGGACTTCGGCAACGTTCCCTTCTCGCCGGTGCAGCTCAGCGAGGCGAGCTACCGGCCACCCAGCCTAGGCGGCCACGAAGCTGATCTGTGCGCGTTCTTCGCTGGGAAGAACTTTGAGGTCGCGTTCCTGCGCCGCCATCTTGACGACCTTGCTGCTGTCCCGCCGGGGGGAGGTTTGTCACTCGCCGCTGTTATACCTTATTCCCTTTCTTCCTTTATCTCACCCCTTCCTTCTGTCAGGCGAGCGCGACATCCCTCTTCACCCTCCTTACGAGAGCGCTCGCATTCCCCCCGGGGTTCTCGCCCGCGCGCAGGCTGCGGATGCCGCCCAGCGCGACATCCCATCGGTCCCGGCCAAGAAGCGGCCGGGTGGCGGACAGCCAGTCCCTCCGCCGAAGGTGGCGAAGACCGCGGATCATCAACCCGCCGCGAGCCAGAGAAAGGGCAAGGCCCCTGTGGTCCTACCGGCTGAGGGTCCCTCGCCCCCGCGGGTTGCCTCAACCAGCGACTCCCCGGTCAGGGTGGCGGGCACCTCCGCGCCGCCGGGCGGGTCTCAAGCTGCCGCGGAGCCCGTGCCGAGAGGGCATCGCAACTTTGGCTACGGCGAGAGGTACCAGGACGAGCTCGGCGTCCCGCTCCTGTCGTGGGATAAGGAGTCGAACCGCGCGACGATCTCGACCCTGCTGCCGAGCTGGATGGAGCAGGATACCATCGGCGGGGAGGCGTACAGCCTCTCCTTTGGTCTGTACTCGCGCGAAGACGCCGCCATTTATGACAAGGAGGAGACGCGAGTGCTCATTCATGAGAGCGCGCGAGCCCAGCTGCGTGGTCTGGAGCTGGCTCACATGGTGGGGAGGCGCTGCACTCAGGTGGAGCGGAACGCCGCGTCCATCCAAAAGATGGCGGATGAGAAAGAAGAGGCCCGGAAGCTCGCCCAGGCGGACGCGGACACTCACAGGAGGCGAGCCGACGCGGCCGAGGAGACCCTCGCGCAGTACCTGGGCGGGGTGGTACGTGCTCAACCTGAATCGCACTCCCTCCTTTTCGTGGACACAGCTCACGATTATTCCTATTCTTTTCCCCCAGGACGCGGCGACGGCGAGCCGGATGGGTGCCGAGATCGCCACCCTTGGCCAAGAAAAGGCGGCGCTGGAGGCGCGGGTACGCGAGCTGGAGGCCGCCGCCGCTGTCCCTCCTCCAGACAGCAGGGTCTGCCCGCGCGAGCATCTCTCCGACTACGACCTGGAAGTGCTAATGCAAAAGAACGCGGCCAGCGCGGCGAAATACACGATGCAAACGCTGCGGTGCGCGGATCTGCTTACGAGCGAGGCAGCGGGACTCTCGGCGAAAGACGTGGTGCCGGCGCTGTTTCTCCCCGTGCCGGAGCCTGGCGACAAAAACTTCCAGCCCATTTAGGATTTCTCGACCCAGATCCCGCGTCTTCCCTGCCTTTTGTAATTTACTTTTCAGATGAACATCATTATGTATATCTGTCTGTTTTGAGATGTATGCGCGGGTTGCGCTTATACTTCGTGTTTTTTAGCCATTGCTCTTTTTATAAGTGCTCTCTCGCCCGCTTATTTTTTCAACGCCGTTATTGCCGGATGGCGCGACCTGCCCCTCGCGGCCTGGTTCGGACGAGGCGACTGCCCGTCCGCCGAGCGAGGCGAGCCGGTTCGTCCCTCGAGCGAGGCGAGCCGGCTCGTCCCTCGGCCGTATGCCTAATTCCCTGCGGGCTCTCGCCCAGGCCTTTGTGTTTACTCGGCCGCCTTTCCTGGGGCTTGAGGGTGGGGCTATGCTAGGCCCTTTCTCCCTTTTTTCTGACTTACTCTTGTGATTCCGACCTGCTGCTCATGCCTTTCGAGTAATTCCCGGCCTCGCCGGCTAGGTGGGGGTCCGGCAACGTGATTTGTTCTGGGTTGCAGGTTATCGCCTACTAAGCCATTCCATCGAGTGACTTCCGGCCCTGCCAGCTAGGTGGGAGCCTGGCAGCGGGATCTTCTCGAGGCTAGGGATGACACCGAGTGACTTCCGGCTCTGCCAGCTAGGTGGGAGCCTGGCAGCGGGATCTTCTCGGGGTCCAAACACATTCCATCGAGTGACTTCCGGCCCTGCCAGCTAGGTGGGAGCCTGGCGGCGGGATCTTCTCGAGGCTAGGGATGACACCGAGTGACTTCCGGCCCTGCCAGCTAGGTGGGAGCCTGGCAGCGGGATCTTCTCGGGGTCCAAACACATTCCATCGAGTGACTTCCGGCCCTGCCAGCTAGGTGGGAGCCTGGCAGCGGGATCTTCTCGAGGCTAGGGATGACACCGAGTGACTTCCGGCCCTGCCAGCTAGGCGGGAGCCTGGCAGCGGGATCTTCTCGGGGTCCAAACACATTCCATCGAGTGACTTCCGGCCCTACCAGCTAGGTGGGAGCCTGGCAGCGGGATCTTCTCGAGGCTAGGGATGACACCGAGTGACTTCCGGCCCTGCCAGCTAGGTGGGAGCCTGGCAGCGGGATCTTCTCGGGGTCCAAAACACATTCCATCGAGTGACTTCCGGCCTTGCCAGCTAGGTGGGAGCCTGGCAGCGGGATCTTCTCGAGGCTAGGGATGACACCGAGTGACTTCCGGCCCTGCCAGCTAGGTGGGAGCCTGGCAGCGGGATCTTCTCGGGGTCCAAAACACATTCCATCGAGTGACTTCCGGCCCTGCCAGCTAGGTGGGAGCCTGGCAGCGGGATCTTCTCGAGGCTAGGGATGACACCGAGTGACTTCCGGCCCTGCCAGCTAGGTGGGAGCCTGGCAGCGAGATCTTCTCGGGGTCCAAACACATTCCATCGAGTGACTTCCGGCCCTGCCAGCTAGGTGGGAGCCTGGCAGCGGGATCTTCTCGAGGCTAGGGATGACACCGAGTGACTTCCGGCCCTGCCAGCTAGGTGGGAGCCTGGCAGCGGGATCTTCTCGGGGTCCAAACACATTCCATCGAGTGACTTCCGGCCCTGCCAGCTAGGCGGGAGCCTGGCAGCGGGATCTTCTCGAGGCTAGGGATGACACCGAGTGACTTCCGGCCCTGCCAGCTAGGCGGGAGCCTGGCAGCGGGATCTTCTCGGGGTCCAAGCATATTCCAATTATCTGAGCAAGCTAGACGTGACAAATCTGGGGGGGGGGAAGAGAAGAAAGACTTCATTATAACAAATCGCGTCGCTTACAGGTGCTTAGGGAAAAAACCTCTTCATGTCGTCTCCACTCCAGGTGAGACTCAGGGTCTCGCCCTCTACATTTTGGAGCCGATAGCCCCCTGACTTCAAAGCTTCCTTCACAATGAGTGGCCCCTCCCAACTGGGGTTGAGCTTCCCCACGGATGCCGACCTTCCTGCCGCATCCACCTTCTTCAGCACCAGGTCCCCCTCTGCAAATTGCTTTACCCTGACATGCTTGTCAAAGTATTTTGCCATCCTCCTTTTGACCTCCTCCTGTCGAATGGCCGAGAGGTCCCTCAACTTTTCCACCATGTCAAGGGAGAGTCTCAGCTCCTCCTCGTTCTCGGTTTGCCATTCCTCTCGGCCCTCTTTGGCCGTCCCGACTCGCGGCGTTTGGACTTCAAATTCTATGGGGAGCACCGCCTCGCATCCATGGGAGAGCTTGAAGGGGGTCTCCCCCGTGGCCGTGTTAGGAGTGGTTCTAAGGGCCCAAAGAACGGCGGGGAGCTGCTCCACCCAGCTCCCCCTCAAGTTTTCCACCTTCTTCTTGAGGAGATTGACGATGATTTTGTTTGCCGCCTCCACCTGCCCGTTGCTCCTGGGGTGGTGGACCGAGGCGAACCTGAGGTCGATCCCGAGCTGCTCGCAGAAGCTGGTGAACTCGGCGCTGGCGAACTGGGGTCCGTTATCGGTGACGATGGCTTGGGGCAGCCCATGGCGACAGATGATCTCCCCCCAGACAAAGTTCCTGATCACTTGGGAGGTCACCTTGGCCAACGCCTTCACCTCCATCCACTTTGAGAAGTAGTCAATCATCACTAGGAGGAACCTTCGCTGGCCGCTGGCCTGGGGGAACGGCCCAACCAAATCCATTCCCCAGACTGCAAAAGGCCAAGGGGCCGTGATACTCTTGAGTTGTTGGGCCGGCTGTAGCTGGAGGGGGGCGAATAGCTGGCACTTATGGCATCTCCTTGCGAACTCTGCGGCGTCCCGGCCCAGGGTGGGCCAGAAATACCCTTGCCTGACTATCCTTCCTTCCAAGGTCCGACTCCCGGAATGACTCCCGCACTCTCCGGAGTGGACTTCTTCTAAGATCCTCTGCGCCTCACCCTCGGACACGCAGCGGGCCAGCATCCCGGAGAGGGTCTTCCTATACAGCTGCCCGTCTTTAAGGAGGTAGTAAGCGGACTTGTGCCTCAGCTTCTTCTTGTCCACTCCCTCCGGATATTCTCCCGTGGAGAGGAAAACCATTACTGGATCCATCCATGAAGGCTGCCGGTCGATCTCCATGAGCTCCCCTTCTTCGATGGAGGGGCGGAAAAGGTCGGTGATGGTGCCCCCCACCCGGGGGCCGTGCTTTGCTAGCTGGTCGGCATGGTCATTCTCTCCCCTCGGTACGTGCCGGATGGAGAAGGTCTGGAAGGTCCCTATGACTCCCTTCACTTTGACCAAGTATAACTTTAGAGCGGGCTCCCTTGCTTCGAACTCTCCGTTGATCTGGGAAGCCACCACCATGGAGTCGGTTAGGACCTCCACATCCAGCACCCCCAGCTCCCTGGCCAGGCGCAGTCCCGCTATCACTGCTTCATACTCGACCTGGTTGTTGGTAATGGGGAAATGTACCACCACCGTCTGCTCAATCTGAGTCCCTTGGGGGCTCTCCAGAACCACCCCTATCCCGAGTGAATGCCTTCCTGAGGCTCCATCCACCCTCACCTTCCAGGGAGTCGGGCAAGTGAGCTCCTCCTCTGCTACTTCTACCACGTAGTCGGCCAGGAAGTCGGCCATCGCCTGAGCTTTGATCGAGAGCCGCGGAACGAAGGAGACATCGAACTCGCTTAGCTCCACCGACCACTTGGCCAGCCGGCCTGAGTGCTCCACTCCCTCGAAGATGTTGCGGAGAGGATGGTCGGTCACCACTCGGATCGAGTGCGCCTGGAAGTAAGGTCGTAGCCTCCGAGCCGAGATGATTAGGGCGAATGCAAGTTTTTCCAAGATTGGATACCGGAGCTCGGCCTTCCTCAGGACCCGGCTGACGTAATAGATAGGGAGCTGTCTCTTCCCCTCTTCTCGAACCAAGACGGAGCTCAGAGCCTCCGCCCCGACCCCGAGATATAAGAACAGATCCTCACCCTCCTTCGGCCCCTGGAGCAGCGGGGCTTGTGTTAGCTGCGCCTTGAGGGCCTGGAACGCCTCCTCGCATTCCTTAGTCCATTCGAACCTCTGGCCTCCCCTCAGCGTTTTGAAGAAGGGGGAGCACTTCTCCCCTGCCCGAGACAGGAAGCGGCTCAGTCCTGCTAGCTTCCCTGTCAACCGCTGGACCTCCTTTGCATTCCGCGGGGACCCCAGCTCCAGGATAGCCTTGACCTTGTCGGGATTCGGCTCGACCCCCGCGGGGGTGAGGAGATGCCCCAAGAACTTCCCCGGCTAGCCCCGAAAACACACTTAAGGGGGTTCAGCCGCATCTTGTATCGGCGCAGGGTGGCGAACGTCTCCTCCAGGTCCCGGAGGTGGGAGTCCACGTCTCGGCTCTTGATCATGAGGTCGTCCACGTAGACCTCCAAGTTTCTCCCCCTTTGCTCCTTGAAGACCCTGTCCATCATTTTTTGGTAGGTGGCCCCGACGTTCTTCAGCCCAAATGACATCATCTTGTAGCAGTAGCAGCCGTCCCCTGTGATGAATGAGACATCCTTGATGTCCGGGGGGTGCATCCTGATTTGGTGGTAACCTGAAAAGGCATCTAAAAAACTCATTACAGAAAAGCCGACGGCTGAGTCAACCAGCGCGTCGATCCGAGGCAAAGGATAACAGTCCTTAGGACAAGCTTTATTAAGAAGAGAAAAATCGATACACAATCGCCAGCGGCCGTCTCCTTTTTTGACCATCACAACGTTGGAGACCCAGCCGGGGTACTGGATTTCGGACACGAAGCCAGCCTTGAGAAGCTTCGCCACCTCCTCCCTGATGGGTTCCGCCAGCTTGTCTGCCGTGGACCTCTTTTTCTGCTGGACGGGGCGCGTCCCCGGGTCCAAGTTGAGGCGGTGGCAAGCCACATCCGCGTCAACCCCCGGCATCTCCGCGGCGCTCCAGGCGAAGATGTCCACGTTCTTCTGGATGCACTCCAGCATCCTGCCCTGGTCCTCCGGGGTCAGCCCCCCGCTGACGCGAACCTTCTCCATCCTTCCTCCCCGGGTGAACACCTCCAGCTCCACCACTTCTTCTGCGGCCTCCAGCCTGGATCGCTCTCCCCATCCTTCGGCGTCCCCCTCTTTCAGATCGGGGACCTCTACCTCCATCTTTCCTTCCATGGCCCTTACTTTGGCCACCTCTTGCAGATCTCCTCCTGTCGCCTTCCCTGCGCAGCCCTTCACTCCCTGCTCTGCCCCTCCTGCTCCCTGCTCGGCCTCCTCCATCCTCCGCCCCATCTCCTCGGCTCCCTCCTGCTAGGAGATGGTGTTCACCGCAGTGATATAGCACTCCCGTGCCACCTTTGGGTCCCCCCTAACCCTGACCTGCACCCCATCCATGTTGAACTTCAAGCACTGGTGGAATGATGAGGGGACGCAGCGGAAGGCGCTGATCAGGGGCCTCCCGAAGATTGCGCTGTAGCTGCTGGGGGCGTCCACAATGACGAACTTGCAGTTTCGGGACTGCCCCCCCAGGGTGACATGGAGGTCGACTCCTCCCTCTACCTCCTTCCTTTCTCCTGAGAACCCGAACAAGGGCCCGTCCGAGGCCAGCACCCTCTTAGCTTCCACCTGCATCGCGTCAAACGCCTTTTTGAAGACGACGTTCACGGAGCTCCCATTGTCCACGAGGATCCGAGAGACGGTGAAGTTCTCGATGGCGGCCTTGATGACCAGCGCATCACAGAACGGATCCTCGTGGTCCGGCATATCACTTCTGGAGAAGGTGATCCTCTCCTCTGGCGGCGGGGTTTGGGACGTAGAGGCGACGCTCCGCCGATACATGGTGTGTAGACTTGCCTTGCGGGAAGCCTCGACTCCCACTCCCCCGTGGATCACTCCGATCCCTCCTCGGGTCCCCACATCCACCCGGTCTTCACAGCGATCTTCCTCTGCCCGAGGCAGGACCTCCTCGATCCTCACTTCCTGCCGCACCTCCTCCTGCTGCTGCTGCCGACCCCTGTTCCCTCTCATCTCCAAGAACTCCGGGCATGTGGCTGTTGCGTGCCCCTCTTCCTGATGGAAGTCGCAGTAGGGCAGCTCCACCCTGAACTCTCTTCTCCTCCTTCTCATGACCCCTCTCCTTGCTCCCAGAGCTATGGCCATGGCCTCCTCCTGATCGGGGAGCCGGGGCCTCTGACCCTGCCTCCAGCCCGGTGGGTGAAACTGGTCCTGCCTCCCCTGATAGTGACCTCTCCCGTAGTATCCCCTCTGCGGCCCCTGCCCCTGCCACTCTGGTCTCCAGCCCAGCCTACGGTCGGGCTCCTGACGCCCCCACCCCGGCTGCTGTCCTTGGAGCTGCCTCTGCTCCCTCTGTTCCCTCTGCCTGGGCTCCCCCTCCTCTCTTCCTGTCCTCTTCCTCCCTTCGACTCCTTTTCCTCCTCAGTCGCCCACCTGGCCAACTTCCTTGCAAATTCTGGATTTGACGCCTCCCCGTCGACCTCTCTCGCCGCCCTCTCCATCAGCTCCTCGTAGGAGAGGGGGGAATTCTCTTCAGCTCCATGCGGAAGAAACCCTGCTGCAGGCCCAGTGTGAAGGCCATCATCAGACTGTGGCCCGGCATCTCCTGGACCTGGGTGACCTCCTCCTGGAACCGATCCACATAGCTCCCCAACGTCTCGTTCACCCCCTGCTTTATGTGGAACAGGGACTCAGACTCCTTCTTCCTCTTCTTTGAGGTAGTGAACCTCAACATGAACCCTCGGCGCAGGTCCTCGAAGCAATAGATGGAACTGGCCGGCAGCTGGTGGAACCACTCCCTTGCCTTCTCTCGGAGCGTGATGGCGAAGAGACGGCACTTGAATCCGTCCGACATCTGACGGATGGAGACCACGTCCTCGAACCATTGGACATGCTGAACCGGGTCTCCCTTCCCGGTGTAGTAGGACATCTCGGGCTCCCTGAACCCTTCTGGCACTGGTGCTGAGGAGACCAGCTCGCTGAAAGGGCTGTTTCCAACCACCGGGCGAGCCGGCGAGTCCCGCGAGCCCAACTCGCCGAATCGGCCTCGGCCTGCCGAACCGGGGAAGAGCTCGCGCCCCGAGAGCTCGCTCCCCCGGCCTTCCTCAGCCACTTCCATTCCAGCTCGCCGGCCAGGGGCGTCCTCGCCCAGAGAGGGGCGGCCGCGATCTGGGCTGCCGGAGTCGAACACTCGGCCCGCACGCCGAGTGCGATCTTGACGAGGTCCAGCACCTCGTTCCTGAAGTCTTCAAACATCCCTACTGTTGCGAGAGGCGGGGGGGGGGGGGGGGCGGCGAGTTCTGCCTGTCAGATCCTTGTCCTCCCGTCATTGAGCTCGCCGAAGCTTTTCTGCACTGACCACTCTCCACGCTCACCGCACCAAGATGTTGAAACCGAAAACCGGCCTCTTGTGGAGTTCGACCCTTGGGGAAGGGGTGGTCTCGCGCCTACTTTGCTCCTGCAAGAAAAACAACGAAAGAGATAAGAAAGAACAGACCCAAAGGCTCGGCAGGGAGGTCCCACCACAAACCCGGAAGATCTCTGAGCGCTTCCCCTCCTTAGCCAAAAGCCGAGCTAAGGTACCCTCAGAGAACACTTAAAAATGAGAGTAATGAAGCACTGGAAGCGTGCCCTCTGAGGTACACCTTGGGTCTTATTTATAGATTTTCAGAATCTGAAATGCCAATAACCAAAAGAACTGACCTGGAAATACCAAAAAGCCCCTGGTTGGGCCTGCCAACAGCCAAACTCCGCTGTTCTGAATAGCTATGCGCAGTCCAACCTGGTCTGCCAACAGCGGGGCTCCGCTGTTCTGAGTAGCTATTCGCACCCCTGGGAGTCAGCTCGCCTCTAGTTTCCCCGCAGGAGGCGGGCGCGGCCTGGCCTCGCGGCTCGCCCATCCTCCCTGGGCGAGTGCGAGACGATATGGGCGAGCTGTCCGTCTTCTGCCGGGCGGACCGGCAGCCAGGTCGCGTGCGGGTTGGCCGGCGATCGTCGCGACCTTGATCGACTCGCCAGTCGCAGGTCGCCGGGCTTATCTGCTTTGGCCGAGGATTCCTTGTGCGACCCGCTCGCTCGCCTGCCGGCTCGCTCGCCTGAAATGGGCGGGAGCGGGCCAGCCCTTCTGCCGCTCTGCTCAACCTCTCTGGCGGGACCCGCTCGCCGGACACGGGGTTGTACAGTCCTCTAGTAGCAAACCATCAGAAGGGGTCATACTCCCAGAAAGGGTAGGGGTGACTACCTCGAAATCACTACTAAGCTCTCGACTCCCGATCATAATGTCACTCGGTGCACCATCGGGTGAAGTGATGTGACTCGATGCGCCATCGGGTGTCCAGAATCCTGATCTAGATTTAACAGTTTATGAAGGCGACAAAAAGATGGGAAGCAGCCGTAGAATGGGATATGTGGGCAGCGTACGCACGGCGAGAAGAATAGGGCGACAGACACAACAGATGCTTCGTTGGAGCTCTTGACCTAACACATGGGTCGCGGGAGAGTGGCACTCTGCCTCGGCTGCTTAAGAACGGCGGACGCTACTCTTACTGGGGGTAGAGGAGTAATCGGTCCTTGGAGGAAGACTGGAGGAGGTGCTCTCGGGTAGTTATCACACATTATGGTTGGGTTTGGACCAAAACAACATTGTCATAAAATATATGTTTGATATGATAAATGTTACTACCGTTATCAAAAAATGAAATTAGTTTGAAGCATAAAATATTTGGCATGACAATGACGTTTTTGTTCAAACTCACAGGAACAAATAAGCTACACCAAAGACAACCTTAAAGGCTCCGTTTGGCATGATGGTGGCGATCGTAAATGCATGGATTAAATCGTCATTCGTTAAGGATCACCTAACAAATATTGTCCGTTTGAAGATAAAAGTGGATGAAGTTATTTAGATGTGCGTTAACAAATGACAATTTAACCCTATTTCAGAACCGCCACCACAGTGCCAAATGTCAAACGGAGCCTAAAGGCTGTCTTCCATTTTCAGTTTTTGTTTTGGGGTAAAACGAACTGCTCATTTGCAGACTAGTTTTTAGGTATAATTTTTGAATCTGCCAATACTTGTATTGGTTTGCAGGATGATTTTCAAATACAGACAGTAACATTTAAAGCCTAAACACATATTTTTTTCAGAATAAAAATAGCCAACTGACTTTGAAAACAGAGGAGCTGCAGATAATTTACATTGTGATTTTCATCAGATCGAAATAGAAGATGTTTTATTATTTTCGGTGGATAAAAATTGACGATTGTTATTAGCACTATGCTTTTGGATATTCTTACTATATTTATTTTTAATTTTTCGTACATTTTGAAAATACATCTTCTACATGTATTTTTAGGAAAAATGTTCAACAAGAAAGTTGTAGATCTCGACGAGATCTACAACTTCCGTGTTGAACACTTTTCCTAAAAATGCATGTATAAGGCGTATTTCTAAAAGGCGCGAAAGCTGAGCGTATTTCCTAATGTACGTCTTGTACATGCATTTTTAGAAAAAGTGTTCAACACGAAAGTTATAGATCTCGCCGAGATCTACAACTTTCGTGTTGAACACTTTTCCTAAAAATGTATGTACAAGAAGTATTTTCAAAAAACACAGAAAATTAAGAGTAAACATCGTGGGAATATTCAAAAATGTAATGTTCATAACAATCGCCTAAAAATACCTTCATTTGAGTTCGCCTTCTGAGCGCCGGAATCTCCTTCCAGGTTATCGCTGCCGGAGCTACTCTCGTTGGAGCTCGCCGTCGTCCTTTGTTGGATCTGAAAAATGAAGGGTAAGATGAAGAGAAGAGAGGATGTTGTATTGCTTTGCTTTGCAGGGAAGAAAGAAAGATATAAAGAAGGCAAGTAGAAAAAGGGCAGGTCTCCGGCCGTCTCTATCCATCTCCCTCTTATAGCTGCCATAGCTACTACACCCTCAGAACCCTAACAGAGTTAGCACTTGGGGAGAAAACAGAGCATTTCCTCCGCATGTGCTTCTTTAATTATCTGTTTAATGGAAGGCGTCCGTCACACTCTGTTTTCTCCCAATTGATCTATCGGTCCCCTCCGCCTTCCATTTTCGGCCATCTGTGGCGGAGAAGAACCAAAAAAAAACGAAAGCTCCCTTTTTCTCGCAAGCTTTCCTATCTGCAGCCTGCGCACCTGCTTTGTTAGTTGGGGGAGCTTACACATGCATGGCAAGCACAAACCGGAAATTTAATGTATAGTTTTGAGAACTCCTTCACATGAGAGTTTTTCTCTCGGCCCCGTCTTCAGATTTGGAGACAGGACCGTTCCGATTTTGACACGTGACGAGTTATTTATTGTCTTTTTTGTATATCTTGCGATCAGTTTTGTATATATTGCGATCATTTTTATATATCTTGCGATCATTTAGATTTTTTCTGCGATCATTTTTGTATATCTTGCGATCATTTAGATTTCTCATGTGATCATTTTTGTATATCTTGCGATCATTTAGGTTTCTCCTGCGATCATTTTTGTATATCTTGCGATCATTTAAGTTTCTCCTGCGATCATAGCCACCACCATCTCCACCTCTGTACCCGCCACCCCTGCCTCCTCCGCTGCCGTTAAACTCGTAACCACCTACACCTCCTCCCCCATATCTCCCACCACCTCGTCCACCGCCATCACCATATCCATCCCTCCTTCCACCTCCACCGCCTCCGCTGGAAGACTGATTGTTTCCTTGGACGTATTCCCCGTCGGGTCCAGTCACGTCAACGGCCTTGGTCCGACCATCATCGCCCATGGAGATCGCGAACTCGACGGCCTCGCCATTAGCGAGAGTTCTGATGTCGTCGGCATTTATAGATGACTGATGAGCGAACAGATCCTCGCCTCCATCGTCCGGCGTTATGAAGCTGAAACCCTTGGTCACGTTAAACCACTTCACAGTCTCCTTCAATCGATCCCTCTCATGCGCAATCTTTCCGACAGATCTAAACAGAAAGGGAGAAGCGGCCGAAATCCTAAAACAAGCCGCCGGATTCGATGAGAGAAGAAACCCTCCAGCACAGGATCGCGAGGGGGGGGGGGGATTTGTTTTATATGCAAAAAAAGAGGGGAATACGAGCCCACGTGTCAAAATCGGAACGGCTCCGTCTCCAAATATGGAGACGGGGCCCGGCCGAAAAATCTCTCCATTCACATAGAGTCAAACTGTTCCTGGTGGTACGATTTTTCTCTGGGCTGGAGAATGGGTCCGCCTTAGTTTCAAGTACGAGTAAATAGTTAAAAGTGAACCAAACTGTAATGACAAGAAGACATTTTAGCTCAGACACAATCGTCGATCAACATAAAATGAACGACGCTAATCGTCATGTAGGTCAATGCGTGTCGCGATCTCCATCATATTGTATCGAGATCTACAACTTTTGTGTTGAACGCTTTTCCTAAAATTGTATGTAAAAGGCGTATTTCTAAAATACGCAAAACATACGTGTATTGTCAAAGTACGCTTTGTACATGCATTTTTAGGAAAAATATTCACCACGAAAGTTGTACATCTCGTCGAGATCTGCAACTTTCGTGTTGAACACTTTTCCTAAAAATGCATGTGCAAGGCGTATTTCCAAAAAGCGCGGAAAATTAGGAGAAAGTGTTGTGCGACTAGTCAAAATTGTGGTGCGGATATCAGGGCCCTTAATATATTTGTTGGTTGTATAATATGAAGCAGGCATGCCCAAAATGACTGCCTAACCAGTCCCGGACCGGTCCCGGACCGATTCCACTCAAACCAGTTCCGGTCCGGGACCGGTTTTCCTCCTCAAGAGGAGGACTGGCCGAGACCGGAGGACCGGTCCTAATCGGTGCTAACCGGTCCGGACCAGTTTTTTTATTTAAAAAATGTTTTTTTTATATTTAAAAAATAAATTCTATATTTTATAATTTACCGTTTTAATTTTTAGGGTTAAAAAATTTAAACTTCTAATTACAAAATACTAAATGAAATATAAAAATTCAAAATGAAATAAAATCTAATTTTTATTAAAAATTAAATGGCATTACAAATTTACATTTTAAATTTTGACAAAAATAAAATAACATTGAATGAAAATGAAAATTACATTTAAGTTAAAATAAAATTACATTTAAATATTCAAAATTGAAATAAAATGATAATTAAAATACATTTTGCCTAATTATTCTTCGGTCGCGCTTCCCAAACCTAAACTATTCATCTCGTCTTCCACTTCAGACTCACTATCTTCAATAGATGAGACATGTTGCTTCCTTCTTATAGCATCAAAATGATCCTTGTAGCAAATGCAAATCTCCAAAAATTTCTTGTTCAAACGACTTCTTCGCTCATTCAGAATCCTATCACTCAAAGAAAAAAACAGACTCCGAAGATATCATACTAGCTTGGATTGTTGGTAAATCACAGGTCATTAAGACCAAAATAGGATAAACATTTTTTTTTTGTTTTCCACTATTTTAAAATATCAAAATTTTCTATTTCGTTTGCGGTTATTGAAAGACTTGATTTCTATACAACTAGAGGGGGGTGAATAGGTTCTAATTTTTCCTTCAAACTTTTAGGCAAATAACAAAAACTTAACTCAGCACAGAAACAATGTAAACCACAGAATAATGAACGCAACACAACATACACCAGATTTATAGTGGTTCCCCAAGGTCTGGGTACATCCACTTTCCCCCTTCGCTTATTTAGCAGTGTACTAGATTCAGCCTAACTTCCTTCTTTCTTCTCAGATCCGCAGATCTTACAGCTCAGAACCAAGAATGGTTCCTACAACTCAGACTTATACAAGTCCTACCTCAGATTCTTCCCAAGAACCCTACCTCAGGCCTCAGCCCTACCTCAGCCTATGTCACTAGGCTTACAACTCAGAGTGAAACCCCACTCCTACAACTCAGGCAAAAGCCATACCCCAGCCTTTATAATTACAGGCTTACAACTCAAATCTTACAACAGATCCTATCAGAAATTATTTGATTAAAAGATACAGAAATTGCACCAGATGAATCTCTTCACTGGTGAGCTTCTTGATCAGTTCTTGAATAGACTGATCTTCAGATCCAACCTGACTTAACCGTTTCAAAGCTTCTTGATAGAACAAAATAAGGTTGATCTTCACTCGATGTAGAAGTTGATCTTCAGATAGCTTCCTTCTTGAATTCAGAATGAGATCTGAATCTTCCTTGCAGACTGATCTGGATCTGCCTTCGTAAGGGTTTCTCCTTTTCTTGTTGTAGAAAACTCTCTCTGAAGGATTCACCTCTTAGTGTTGTGTGTTCTCTTTTCCTTACTTCACTTGCTTCTTTTGTTGTATCGAACCAGTCCTTTATATAAAGTTTCCTCCTGATTACCGGCTGATCCGATTTGTAACAGTCTTCTGACAGTTTTGACAAAAGTGTCAGACCGGTTGGTTAAGACTTTCCAACTCAGCATGAACCACTCAGCAAACTGCTTCACATGTGTCGACATAAATGGACTTAGTGTCGACACAAGTCTTGATGATGTCGACACAACACTCCATGTGTCAACATAGTCATTCTTCTGGTACTCGACACAGCATCTGTTAAATGTGCCGACACAAGCCCTCTGTGTCGACATAATTCTGCTTCCATTGTCGACATAACTCTTGGGTGTCGACACAGCTTCTGCTTTCAGTGTCGACATAACTCCTGGCTCAGGTGTCGACTCAAGTCTGAGTGTCGACTCGGCTTCTTCTTTAGGTGTCGACACAATTCTTCACAAGTGTCGACACAAGTCTGGGTGTCGACACAATGTCTAGATGTTGACTCAACTTCTTCTTTAGGTGTCGACATAATTCTTCACAAGTGTCGACACAAGTCTGGGTGTCGACACAGCTTCTTCTGTTGGTGTCGACACAATGCCTGGATATCGACTCAACTTCTTATTTAGGTGTCAACATAATTTTTCACAAGTGTCGACAATTGTACTTAGAAAGTTGTGTTCCAATGCTTAGACCTGCACAATGTAACTCAAACATACATCAAATACAAATTGATGTATATCATTAATTAAGATGAGCCTTCTCCAAATCTGATACATATTAACAGTGTACCCAACAGTTATATAATCTTGAAATTATATTTTTGTATACAAACCTAATTCATTTAAGTACTCAAAGTTCGTTTTTTTTTCTAGAGACTAATTCTAAAAGTTTGTTTTTTAAAATATCTTTTGTTTTAGGTTGGGTGGATTCTTCGCGAGCTCGCGATCCATACATATTATCATAATAATTATAAAAACGAGTAAAATCAGAATTAAATTTTGAAACGCTTAAATTAAAAAAAATCAATAACCGATTCGTTTAAATTTAAATTTCGATTAATTTCTTCTATAAAATTTTATAACCCTTTCACACCCATTAAAAGGTTTGAAGCCGCGACGCAAGAAAACATGAGTGACATTTCTTTATAATATTTTTAAAAGTTTTCCTCCATTACTAATATTAACGGACGGCACATTTCGTTCGTTTTGTATGTTTTAAACGCTTCAGTAATTAATAAAATATTTTCAATAACTAATGGGGAAGTAGGATAATAAACTCCAGATAAAATCGTTATTGATAGATAAAAACATTCTAATAAATTTACGTAATATTCGTGGACCGCCCAATCTGACGCGCCTAAATCAAGTGTTTTTACTGTATTATAAAATTCTATCAATAAGGTTTTTTGTGTCAAAGCTCGTTTTAACATTTTATAAGTTGAGTTTCAGCGTATAGACATATCATAAGATGGACCTAAAAATTTTTTACCTTGTGAAATAACAATTTTTTTAAAATCTTGTTTTCTTTTTTTTTAATTGTAAATAATTCTTATCATAATTCATATTTTAATTACATACTCGTTTATATAGATAAACTATCTTGTACAATTAAATTTAAAATGTGACAGATACGTATATGAAAAAAAATTCCATCTAACATTGATTGTAAATTTGAAATCAAATATTTTATGACAGTCGCATTATTTGAAACATTATTAAAAGAAATACTCATTATTTTTTTCTTGTATTTTAAGTTTTCTAATACACTTAATAATTACCTGGTAAATAGCTTTACCGGTATGCGGATATTCAAATACTTCAAAACAAATTATTCGTTTACTTAGTTCCCAACTATTGAGATCTATCCAGTGAGCGGTAATGCAAATATATGAGTGTTTCTCAGATATACCGCTTGCCTAGACGTCGCTCGTTAAGCTAACGCGATCGTCAAATGTTTCAAAATAATTTTTTAAATATTCTTTAGATTGCAAATAAGCCGCTAAAGCATCTCGTCTAGTGGTAAAACGACATACCTGCTGATATTTGGGTTGGAGTACCTCGTGTATGTATGATGTTATTTCTTCATCGTCGTAGTGGCTGAATGGAAATCTCTTTCTGATGGCGTTCTCTATTTATCGCTCCCCCTGCCGAGCTTGATCATATGTCCAAATGTGCCCAGACGTCGAAATTTGAGCTTGGGTAGACTTCACGGCTTGTTTTGAAATGCACGATTTCACATGTCGGACGAGCGTTGTATTGCTGGCAACGGCCATTAGCTTCCCGCAAAGTTTGCACTTCGCCTTCAATTCGCCGTCGATCCGCACTTTATCGAATTTCTCCCTGACCGCCGCCTTGTTTTGGTGTTTTACTATCTCGTGCACAACGGACGCAGAGGAAAACTCCGACATGGATGAAGAAGACGTCATTTGAGAGTGAGTTGAGAGTTGAGAGAGAGAGAGAGAGAGTGAGAGAGAGATGAAAAAAAATTTTAAGGGGGAGGGGGTATTTATAGGATTTGATTTTTAATTTTTTTTAAAAAATCAGATTTTATATATAATTTAAATTTCATAAAAAAAATAAAATATAATTTATTAATTATATTAATAAAGCCACATTTGGTGGCAGGTATGGCCGGGCTAACGGTTCTTTAAAAAGCCGTTTATTTTGACATTATTATGGGAACCAGTTTTTTGACCGGTCCCGGTTCCAGTCACGGACCGGGACTGGTAAAAGATCAGAACGGTAAAAGAACGGTCTTTTACCGGTTCCGGTCCGAGACCGGTTTTTGAAAGGAAAAGGGGAACTCCTTAGGACTCCTGAGATTGGTCTTTAACCGGTCCTAACCGGTCCAGTCTCATCCGGACCGATTTTTTTTGTACACCACTTATCTGAAGAGCCAATATCGCCGACACTAATGACTGAGTAGAGTGCCCCAATCCATACTTTGAACTACCAAGGCACTGATTGGCCAAAATAATAATAATGAAAGATTTTTGGCCAGCTCCGAATTTATGAATTATCATGTTGAAATCATGGACTCTAGCTTTTAATGCAGTATTCTTCGTATTTAGCATTATGCATTGATTATCAAACATTTACCTCCCGCTCTCAATTTGAGTATTGGCCTATTGGGCTTTTTCACATTGTCCTCCAAGTCACCTTTTTGTTTGTGAAGAGTTTCTATGAGAGTAAGATTAGGCTTCATTTGAGAGGACTTATTTTAACCGGTCAAGCAATTACTATCGCATGAACCAGACATTTAAGAGGTCCGGTTCATGAGGTCATAACCGCTTGACCGGTAAAAATAAATCCCCTCAAACGGAGCCTTTGGAACGGTGATGGCGATCCTTAACGAATGACAGTTTAACTGCCGTCACCATTGTGCCAAATGGAGCCTTAGAAAGCCAAATAGTTAATTAGTTTATCTTTGTCAAGGAGTTTTCATACTCTTGATAATCATTTTTCACATTCTCATTTTGGCTGCGGGCGGGCGTGCTGATCGCGAGCACATGTGGGCCGTGCGCGGTGCATGTGCGTGCTCGGATTCATCCCCTCCTTCACGATGATTTGAAACCTTTCGAGTGGGCACAACTCGGCAACTCGCACGCGCACCTCACTTGGTCGGGTTGAGGGTTGTGTTGCTGGAGCGTTTTGATTGAGGTCCCTCAAATGTGACTCCAAAATCCTTGGCAGAAATTCCATCAAAAATTATTAAAGTACAGATAGCCAAGAGTGTCTTAGCAATATCCCAGAAATTTCCCAGGGATTAAAATTATTTATTATATAAATTTTTAAAAAATATATATAAAGGGACATCTATTAAATATTAAAACTAAAATTAAAACTTATAATAATATAATAAAGAGCACTGATATTTGCAAGGCCATAATCGATATTTGCAAACCAAAATCTTAAAATATAAACAGATTTTAACTTAAAATAAAGCTCTAATTGCAGCCCCATTTAAAGCCAGAACACTCAGCCTCCCCTTCACACTCAGCCTCCCCTTCACACTCAGCCTCCCCTTCGCTCCCGCCCTAAGCCACGACTCCATGCCGTCCTCCCCAAAATCGCCCCCGCCTGGAACAGCCGGAAGCACCTTCGCTCCCTTCTCATCGGTCCGCCTCCTAACCCTCTATTGTTCAAATATCTGAGTGCTATATCTTGTGAATCTGGGATGCAATTTTATTTTATTTTCCAAACTCTTGTGAAAATGATGTACTGAATGCAAGATAGATTTGTAGAAGTTTACAATGTATATTTTCGATCACCACTTCACTTGTATATTTATGCATTAATGCCATAATTTATGGCATTAATCGGAAAATGGCATTAATGCCATAATGGCATTAATCCCAGAATGGCATTAATCTCAAAATGACATCAATGCCATAATCGGATTAATGCCATAAACGATTAGATGTCATAATCGGTGGCATTAATGCCATATTAAGGCATTTATCTATCCTACTTTATAACCAAGCACGCATATCTAGAATTTTGTTCGTCAGCGGGCAGGTGCAGCGGGTGGAGCGGTCAGGAGCAGTGGGTCAGGCGGGCTGCAGCAGCGGGTCAGGCGGTCAGGAGCAGCGGGACTCCTGGGACTGGTCTTTAGCCGGTCCTAACCGGTCCGGTCCTAACCGATCGGATCTCATCCGGACCGATTTTTTTGTACACCACTAATCTCGATTTTTTTGTACACCACTAATCTCGATTTTTTTGTGACCGAAAATTACAATTATTGAGACATTTAAATTAACATAATTGGATGGCGCGCTCTCTTCCCCCTCTCTCCTTACAATTTAACCCCCCATATTCATGACTCCATTTGGCAGAGTGCTAGTTGCTCTGGAGCAGGCTTCGTCTGCATTCTGTCGGACTCCACTCGTGTTCGCCACTAGCACTCGACTGTCGCAATGAAAGTGCGGGCAATAACAGAAGGAATATATCACGACAGTGGGCTGAGAGCGGCGATCATGAGCTATGCGTGGGCGGAGCTCATAAGAATGCAAACGAAGAGCGTCCGAGAGCATTTAGCACGGGTGAATTTCGTGCTATATTACAAGCATTTATGGCATATTATGGCATGATGCCATTGTGCCATTGAGGCATATTATGACATTTATACTAAAGGTATATTTCATTGATATTATTAGTCATTGTTTTCATGAACATATTTACATATTTAACGCAACATTAATATATTAATGGATAAAGATTCCCGAGCCAAATTGATTGGACTTCGACTAAAACGCTCAAATGATTAAATTCAATCGAGCGGGTCGCGCACGCGATGATGCGAACCGTGCCTGCTCGAAGGGTCCGAAATAACCCCGATAGGGGATGGGGGGGGGGCAAGCACACAAAGGCATTGCGCACGACCCACTCACGTGCGGCCAACGTGCGCGCGCGCGTGCGACCAGCGCGCCGCCGCCACCTCCGTCCACATGTGATTGCCACAGTTGCCATGAAAACATGCCCGGCCGCTCGGATCGCCCAGGGGCATGTTCGTTTTTTGGGGGGAAATCGATGATCCAATTGATCGGAAGAGTGCAACGTCATTCGTCAACTCAAGATCCAGTCGGACACAATCACCAACATGCTCAGAATGTGAGAACAGACAACTGGACAGACCAGAAAGAGCTCTGAGATTTTTCGGCGAGGAGAGTGGGAGTGAGAGATAGGGCTAGAGGCTTTGTTTGGCGTAGCGTTTGGAGCTCTCCGTTTGGGCAAACAACGCCGCACGGCGGGTAACCAAATGACCAGCGACGACGTTTGCTCCGTTTGCACCCGCCGCGCCATGGGAAATGGAGGAAAACGGAAGGATTCCAACCGCGGTCATCTCCCTCCGGTTCCAAAAGCGCTTTTTCTCCTCCCGCTGTCGGAGCAAAACGCCAAACCAAACGAAGCCTTAATCAAGTACTAGCAATTAGTTTTCATATTTTGAACAAAGACCAATGTTAAACATATTGAAAAGGGTCATTTGGAACAATACATATCCGCAGCCGCGAACCTTAGGAAGATTTGCAGCCTCTTCCTTTTTATGGCTTGAATTTCCCTTGGGTACAACTATATTAAAGTAAAAACAAAATTAATTTGATAAATGGCCTCTTACCAAATAAAATGTTCAACACTCCTAGAAATGGATGAGCTGCAATGTTGAACTTTCAAGTTACAGCTTGCACACAATCAAAACTGGTGTTATTCAAGATTCTAAAAGTAAAGAAAAAGATTTTAACAAAAGAAACATGTTGGAGAGTTTTATGTCGTTTGAGAGTACTTATTTTCACAGGTCAAGCGGTCATGACCGCATGAACCTGGACTTAATAAAGTCTCGATTCATGCGATCATGACCGCTTGACCGGTGAAAATAATTCCCTTCAAACGCAGCCTTAGTCTCACATAAATGAACTAACTTCATGCATTAATAGATCCTGAGACTTTCCACCTATATCCAAATAGGTTGTTAAGGTTTGATGTATAGTTTCTAACATGATATCTATAGAAGAAAGTATTGTATAAGAAGTGCAAAGCTAAAGGCCCACTTCTATGGCTCGTTAGGAATGTTGTTTATTCGGTATAGATTAGTTCTCAATTGCGGTTTGGAGTTGAGTTGTCACTCCTACACCACTATAAATATGTGTAAATGTGTTTGTATTTTCTTTACATCATCTAACAAAAACTTTACGTGCTTTTTGGCATTCTCTCATATGGCATTCGGGCACTACGAGTCCTGAAGTCACACTCCCACAGATTGAGTTCTTGTTCTCGTCGATTGAACTCTTTCTGTGTCAACTCTCGTCGATTGAGCTCCCGCTCTTGCCAATTGAGCTCTTGGACTCGCCGATCTCTTTTGAGCTAGTAGGTATGATCGGAAGAAGAAGGGGGAAGAGAGAGATCTAAAGGAGAAAAACTAGAGAACTAGGGTTGAGTAGAAGAGAAGAGAAAATACCTTGAGATAATCTTGCTTGTACACCAAGAGAGCCACCCCGGGGTATTTATACCCGGGGTTGAGAGGGGCCGGCCGGCCCCGCCCCATATGGGGGCAGAACCGGTCTGGTTCGGCCCCCATACCGCCGGTCTTCAATTAGAGAGAGAGGGGGCTGAACTGGTTGGTTCAACCCCGTTGTCGCCTTCAGTTTCCTTCCGCCTTCGTGTGTATTGACGCCCAAATAGTCGGGCTCCGTCCGGGGGTGTAACATTCCCTTCCCCATCAAGAAACAACTTGTCCCCAAGGTGGTAATCAGGGTAAAGCTCCCGAAACTCCAACAAGTCCACTCATGTGTTGTGCTCGTCCGTGCTTGTGGCCTCAGGCAGGAGAGGACTGGGTCGAACAAAGTCGCCGATCTTCTGCTTCAACAAAGAGGCATGAAAGGTCGGATGTATCCTCGATCCTTCGGGCAACGCCAACGTGTAAGCAACAAGGCCCACTCGCCGGATAATCCGGAAGGGGCCATAGTAACGAGGTGTCAAGTTCTGGTTTGACCGCTGGGCCACAGACAACTGCTTGTAGGGACGGAGCTTGAGAAAGACCTCATCTCCCACCTGAAACTCCCACTCCTTCTGATGCTTGTCAGCCCGCACCATCATGCGGTCCTGCGCTATCCGGAGATTCTCGAGTAAAGCGACGAGTGTGCGATCACGATCACGAAGTGCACGGTCAACGGCGGGCAACGCCGTACTGCCGGCCTCATAACTGCTCAAGGAGGAGGACGACTGTACACGACCTCGAACAGAGTCATCTTGCTGGCAGAGTGATAGGACGTGTTGTAGCAGTACTCGGCCCAATGCAAGCAGCTCGTCCAAGTGTGCGGCTCGTCCATAACATAGCAACGCAGGTATGTTTCCACGCCTAGATTGAGTACATTTGTCTGCCCGTCTATCTGGGGGTGGTGAGCTGTGCTGAAACGTAAAGAGGTCCCTTGTAAGCGAAAGAGCTCCTTCCAAAAGTTGTCGATGAACGTCGGGTCACGGTCCAAGATGATCGCCCGTGGTATGCCATGAAGCCGGACAATCTAGCGGGCAAAAAGAGCAGTGACATTCGTCGGTGTAAGGATGGCTCGGTGCTATGAAATGCCCGTACTTGGACAACTTATCGACCACCACCAAGATGACTGACTTGCCCTGAGACTTGAGCAGCACATCAATGAAGTACATGGAAACAGTATCCCAAATCTGGTGAGGAATCTCCAAAGGTGTGAGCAAACCGGTTGGGGACGTGGTTTCATACTTCTAGCACTGGCAAGTCTCACACTGCTGAACAAACAACTGAATGTCACGGCGCATCCCCTTCTAGAAAACATTGGCTCGTGCCCGATGGAGAGTGCGAAGAACACCGGCATGACCATCCGTCGGGGAGGAGTGGAACTCATGCATCATAACTGCCCTCCAGGCAGACTTCAAAGGAATGACCACGCGGCCCTCATAGAACAACCTATCATTCTGAAGATGGTAGCCCGGAGTTGTCTCACGTGCCTGTCGAAGAGCCTCCACAATGGGTTGCAACTCGGAATCGCGCTGTACCTCATCCTGTATCTCATCAATGGAGTCAAGCGGTGGTGTAGTAATCTAAGCGAGGGCGCCCTCAGGTAAGCGGGACAAAACATCAGCAACCCGCTTGTCCTTCCCGTGCCGGTAGACGATCCCATAATCATACCCTAGAAATTTGCTCACCCACTTTTGTTGGAGAGGAGAAGAGACCCGTTGTTCCAAAAAAATGTTTTAGACTTTGATGGTCCGTCCGGATCTTGAAATGTCTTCCCAACAAATATGGCCGCCACAGGGCCACTGCATGAATGATTGTCAACATTTCCTTCTCGTAGGTGGACAACCCCAGCGTCTGAGGAGCCAACGCCTTGTTGTAGAAGGCTATGGGTCGCCCTTCCTGCATCAATACAACACCGAGGCCCACTCCAGAAGCATCAATCTCCACAACAAACTCCTTGGTGAAGTCGGGAAGCGTCAAGACCGACGTAGTCGTCATGGCCTTTTTGAGTTCTTGGAAGGCCTCCTCCGCCTAATCCTGCCAGAGGAAGGCGTTCTTCTGCAACAACTGGGTAAGAGGCCGGACGATCTTGCTGTAGTTCTTCACAAAGCGACGGTAGTATACGGTAAGGCCTAAGAAGCCCCATAGTGCCCGTACAGTCTGGTGCCGTGGCCAGGACAACATACTCTCAATCTTCCGGGGGTCGTCCTTGACGCCCTGAGCCGGGACTAAATGTCCCAAGTATTCCACTTCATCCTGACCAAAGGAGCACTTGGACCGTTTGGCGTAGAGCTGGTTTTGGCGGAGGATGGAGAAGACTTCTTCAACATGAGCTAAGTGTTCCTCCCAACTGGGACTGTATTTGAGAATGTCATCGAAGAAGATCAACACAAAACGGCGAAGGAGCGGATGAAAAATCTCGTTCATGTTGGCCTGAAAGGTGGACGGTCCACCTGTCAGCCCGTTGGCCATCACCAGGAACTCATAGTGGCCGTCGTGTGTCCTGAAAGCTGTTTTGTGGATCATGCCCTCTCGCATAAGGATCTGATAGTAACCGGACCGCAAGTCAGCTTGGTGAACCACTGTACGTCGTGCAGTTCGTCCAACAATTCTTCAGTCAAGGGAATAAGAAATGTGTCCTTTACAGTGACACTGTTCAGCGCACGGTAGTCCACGCAGAACCGCCACGACCCATCCTTTTTCTTGACCAAGATGATCGGGGTAGCAAATGAGCTCGTACTGGGGTGGATGATCCCCGCATCTAGCATCTCCTGAACACTGCGCTCGATCTCCGCCTTCTGCATGTGCGGGTATTGATAGGGCCGGATGTTGGTAGGCTCCACCCCCGCCTTGAGGACGATCTGATGATCCCGGAAGCGCGGTGTTGGGAGAGTGTGGGGCTCGTGGAAAATGCCAGCATACTGTTCTAGTAGAGAATGCATCTGGACTGGTACCTCAGATGGCCCAGTGTCGGCCGACTTCACCCCCAAAAGCATTGTCATCATGTTGCCTTCTTCCCCAATACGTTGTAGGCTCCGGACAGAGATCTCCTTCACTGGAGATGATTTTAGGCCATTCATACCAAACTGCTTCTCATGCTATAATAACTCCATAGTCATGTGGTCTCAATCAAAGGTGACTCGTCGTAGCTGTCGTAGCCAATGTGCCCCAAGCACCATATCTGAACCTCAGATGGGAAGAAGATAAACATCTGTATGACCCGTGTAGCCTTGTATGTCAAGCTCCACCTGCTTTATCACCCCCTCACATTGCAGCTTGCTCCCATCGGCTACCATAACCTAAAAGGAAGCACCACGATCGATCACGTGTCCCACTCGGCGTGCCACCTCGGGATGGATGAAGTTGTGGGTACTCCCACTATCTATCAAAATCGTCACATGTTCCCGTCGGACCTTGCCCACCATGCGCATAGTGAGGGGGGCGTTGCAGCCCTCCATAGCCTATATCGAGACTCCAAACTCAGTCACCGCCGATTCCTCTGTCAAGTCCGACTCGGGGACCATGTCCACCTCCTCCTCGGCATCCTCATATAGCATGAACATCTGGACCTTTTCACATTTATGCTCTGGAGCGAACTTCTCATCACAGTTGTAGCACAACCCTTTTTCCTTCCACGCCTGAAGTTCCGGCCAAGTCAGCCGAGTGACAACCAACTTGCTTGGACCCTGGGGGTCCCTTCTCACCACCGTCATGGTGGTAGTAGTATGTGTTGTGCTGCAGGAGCGTTGCCTATTGTAGCGTTCCTCCTGTATCCGAGCCAAACTGATCGCATGGTTCAAGCTGCGAGGCATGTAGGAATGGTTCTCATCCCGCAAATAATCCTTGAGGCTCGACACAAAACAACTGAGTAATGTCTTCTCCTCCCATTGTACTTGGTTAGCCAACTTCTCGAACTCTGTTCGGTACTCCATCACTGTACCTTTTTGGCGTTGCTTCTGTAGGAGCGTCTCAAAGTCTTCGTACTCTAATGGCCCAAAACGAGTTGTGAATCCATCCACAAAGTCGGTCCATGACACGCAGTCCTTGCCCCTCAGGAACCACTGCACCCACTGAAAAACATCATCCTCCAGGTGGAATGATGCTAACTGCACCCATTGCCCCTTCGGAATCTCCTGATAGCTGAAAAATAGTTCTGCCTTTTGCAACCACTCCAGGGCGTCACCTCCACTAAACTTGGGAAAATTCATCCGTGTCAACTTTGGCGGCATGTACGGCCGCAGACCGGCATGTCCACGCCACCCCGCCTCCTGTGCATACTCCGCAAGCCTTCTTGGTTACCCGGGATCAAAAGACATGCCCGGAAACCCTTGACGAAACGGAACCGCCGCTGGAACACCACCTCACTGCATGCCTCCCCCGAACCCCACGGGCTGCCGCCTTCCGGTCGGGTTAGGCAGCAGGCCCTCCCCCCCTCCATATGGGGGAGTCGGCCACCCGCCGCCTCTAGCGCCAAACCCGGTGCCTGGGCCCAACCCCCTGTCCACCGTTGCGCCGAACCCGCCTGAGTCGCCCCCGCCTGTGCCGAAACCGCCTGCGCCGAACCCACCTGTGTCGATCCCTCCTACGCCGAGCCCTCCCATGTCCATTCCTCCCCCTGGCTAGACCCGCCCCCTGCTGCGAGCCCCGCGCTCCCGCTCTCTGGCCGATCCCTCCTCCCCCCGTTTCCGCCGATCTGGTGCGGATCGGCCCGTGTAACGGAAGATCCGCTCGGATCCTCTTCCAACACGGCCTTACCCTTCAAATTTTGAGCCAACAACGCCATGATCTCCTCCATTCGGGTGTCGATCCGTTATTCTAGCCTTTGCGTGGATGTTTTCACGTTTTCCTCGATGGCGTCCACCGAATCCGTCAACCCCATCAGATTTTCTTCTAGGGTTTCCAAGCGGCCAATTTCATCTTGCGTTCGAGTAGTCACCATGGCGGAGAAAAAAGCCTCTAATACCAAATGATAGGAAGAAGAAGGGGGAAGAGAGAGATCTAAAGGAGAAGAACTAGAGAACTACGGTTGAGTAGAAGAGAAGAGAAAATACATTGAGATAATCTTGCTTGTCCACCGAGAGAGCCACCCCGGGGTATTTATACCCGGGGTTGAGAGGGGCCGACCGGCCCCTCCCCATATGGGGGCTGAACCGGTCTGGTTCGGCCCCCATACCGCCGGTCTTCAATTAGAGGGAGAGGGGGCTGAACCGGTTGGTTCAGCCCCGTTGTCGCCTTCAGTTTCCTTCCGCCTTTGTGTGTATTGACGCCCAAATAGCCGGGCTCCGTCCGGGGGCGTAACAAGGTATATGTCGGTTCTCGCTGCTTTCATTGAAGCTTTCTTCACAACAAATATCACTCTGAACAAGAAAAGACAGCTTTCGCAAGTTCATTGACATGAGCATATGAACACGTTTGTGTTTACCCAACTCACAACTTACACCATACTTTTAATTTTAGACTCCTTACTAAATCGAGGATGCATAACTGTAATCTAGACTAGAGGGATGACCAAGTTGATAATAAAGTTGCAAAATGGAAAGGAGTGATATCAAACTATGGGTCAGATATGGTTCAATATTCAGATAGTATAAACCTCCAAATTAATTCCCAAAACAAAAAATTCATTATCGTTCTTCTTCGATCCTAGAAACACAAGAAGAATACAAACAAATTATTATGTTGTCAAGTTCTTTGATAAATTGATTAAAAGACAAGAGACTTGACGAATTTTAGGAATATGAATGATAAAACTTAAAGACAGTGGATACTAGAGAGATATCAGTGATGTCTTTAACAGTGCACTTTGATCCATCAGCTAAAATAACAATGGATATGGATTTGGAAGAAGAAGTGAATGAGAATGTGCAGCATTCCCAGTCATATGTTTGAATGCTCATGAGTATCGCACCCTGTGTGCAGGGAGTAGTAGTGAGGAAAACAACAAAAATATGTCTGAGTGTGGAATGAAATGGATGAAGCAACAGGGAGGATTAAACATTGACCTGAGATTGGATAAACTTTGGATAGTACTCTCTAGAGATGAAAACACCACACCTTGTCTGTTACTCTCTGAGAGACATGAAAACATTTGGTTAGTGGTCACAATATTTTCCCCCTTTTCAGAGGGCTTCCCATAGAGCTTCCAAAATTTGTTCATTACCTGAACTTCTTAGCAAATTTTCCCACGCCGCTATCACTCTAATTACTATTTTGGATCTCATCTTTATCCAGATTTCCACAACCTCTACCACATCCTCATCTTCCATTTCAACTAGTGAAAGCATGGCAGAATTATCTCAGGCCAGAGTGTTCCTCCTGAAGATGAATCACTAATCACATCATCACTCATAGCTCACATTACACTAAATATGCCTTAGAAAGGGTGGTCATTGGCACATCTCCTAAGATCTGGAATATAATTGCACTGAACTAGGGACTCAAGTGCCCTAAGAATGTCATCAGAGCCAGTAATTCCCTTTGTTGCAGTGTGGACTTTACATAATAAGTGACAATAAGACATTCAACTTTTCATTGAGTCTACATAAATTTACAATGAACTCGGATATCGACTTACTACCCATGGCACATCCACTCCATGCCTAGAGACCTCGAATATGCGACTAGCATTACTCTTTCCAAAATAGAGCTTGCCAAGGTAAATCCATAATTGATTAACATTAGAGCAGAGAGACGCTAGATCAGACAAGCGAGTGTCCATGCTATCCCCACAGGAGCTCCACTAGATTTGCATCAGTCATGTGCCCCATATCACTCCCGCGGATGACCCAGGATGATGCAGGAGGGGGATTCATAGTGGTTGTGGAGTGAAAAGAATTCTCAATCACTACATATACAAAATCAATTATGGACATTCAAAGCGAGGTGTCATGGTGCATGTTTTTTTTTGCGAATAACATAATTCTAATTAGTGAGACATCTACTTAGTTACGTAAATTAATGGACATTCAAAGCACAATTCCAGCTACGTGGTTTTTCACTCTTTTCGGGTTTTCCACGTCAAAAACGTCTTTTGTCCATTGTTGCGTTTTTCTTTAACGGTTTGTGCGTCCGGTCCGACTCCAAGCTAAGGCGGTGCGTTTTCTCCGAACCGGAGAAAAACCGGGCAACCCACAACAACGATAAATGATTAAAATAATAGAACACAAAATAAGTACATGATATGCAATTTTAGTAGATGATATTAACAGATTAATTCATCATATTAAAAGATAAAAAGATACATAATTGTGAGGTAAGAAAACACTACGGATAATTAAATTTATAAAATTGCAATCAGGACAATGATGTAAATAAGTTAAAAATTGTTGGCATTAAGGTGAGTGGGACAAAAATAAGAACTAATACGGATGCATAGAAAAAGTAGAAAAGATAAATTATATATTCATTGCGACATAATTTGAAATTAAGATGGTACAAAGAAAGGTTACGTGGTGTGAGGACTGTGAGCACAAAGACGAAAAAATACACTAATTAGAAGAGTGAATATAGTTACTCACAAAACATTAGATACGAGAATGGGTAGATGTTATGTGAGGACGTGCAACTTATTATTGTATTTTGTATTTTAAATTGTATGATGGTATTAGGTAAATGATATGTGAGTCTTCCTATATAAGGATGCGGCTTGGGAGTTTTAGAAATCATCTCTCACGTTTAGGTTTAAGATCTCTCATTTGGAGAGAGGCTTCTAGAAGGAACCAACCTTCTGAGGTTTGACATGAGTATACATCGTGATTGTATCCAAGTCAATTTTGTTTATTGCAAGTGTTTTTTCTCCCGGTAACATTGGTCCGACCTAGCCTCCCTGCATGCGCATCGCGTGCCGCAGGGTTACATCCGCTTCCTTCTTCTCGCAAGGGCAGCAGTATGCCCGCCATCAACAACGCCGAACATAAGCAATCGACCCCGCGCCGATTCGCTTCTGCGTTCATCGACAACAACGATCCAACCAGTTAACATCTGCTTCCTTCTTCGCCGACAGAAGCGCTCCAGCCTCGCCGACACCGACATCGACAATGCCCAACAAACTTCCGTCGTCCGCCGGCTCAATCCCATCATCCAGATCGATCCTGGCACCACCAACGACCAAGTCGCTTCCATCCTTCAGACACCTGATCGACCAACTCTATCTCGTGGTCCCAGCCGTCCTCCATATCACTTCTCCGTTGTTCCACATCGTCTGGTAGCTCCTTCAACCGCTACGCCGACTAGCTTTCTTCTTCCTGACGCTCCTCGCTGCAAGACCTGTGCTCTCTCGACACTCCAGCTCTTGTGTCATCTTCTTCTTATGCCAATGAGTCGTCAATCGATGGAATCCCATGCGGAGGCTCTCGAACACACCATCAACTCCCGTCTCAAGACCCAAGTGCTCCACAAATTGCAACTAGGCCAAAACTACGGGCCTATTGCCGCCTCAGCCTTAGGATCCCCCAACACATTGTCCCCTGAAGAACCTGCATTGGCGGAATTGCCTCCTCCGCAACTCCCATGCCTCAACATTTCCACATTAAAAGGGGCTGACCCTCTCGATTGGATTGTCCACACCGAGCAGTATTTTGACAATTACCAGACTTCTCAAATGCAGCAGGTCTCCACAAATCTTATCGGCATGGAAGACTAGCTCCGCCAGTCCTCTCCTGGTCCCACGTGGATAACCATCACTGAGGCACTCATTCAACGGTATGATCATCGCTACTCCAGCACTGTGATCGAGCGCCTCTAAAGGGTCTGTCAGACCGGCTCCATTGGCTCATATGTTGATGCATTTATCGAGTTGGTCACCCATGTTCTAGGTCTCCCACCCGACCATTATTTGGACTATTTCATGTACAACTTACAACCCCATGTCCGATCCCACCTCCGCACCCTCCAACAATCAACCGTCAACCAAGCCATGGACCTCTCCCCACTAGCAGAGGCCGAATTCTTGGCAAGATCCAGGGACCCTCCATCCCCATCACCTCCGTCCAAACTTTCCTATCAACCATATTTTCCTCTCCAGTCTAAACCTCCACCACCGCCACCTCCTCTACCTCGCTGAAACGTTATGGGCCAACACAAGAACCGCCATATCCCTACTCACCGCCTTTCCAACCAAGAGTACAACGACATGCAGAGTAAGGGTTTGTTCTACCGCTGCAAGCAACCCTACCCGCCTACTCCTGATTGTCATGTCAAGGAATTTCAGACTCACATCAGAGATGAATTGGACGAGATCAGCATGGTTGACTTTGACGCCCTTACGATCACGGGTGTACAACTGAATGGAGCTCCTGGCACCTGTGTGGAAGCCAATCCGCAGGCCAATCACCACTAAGATGGGGAACGACACCTTAACCTTGGGGTCAAGGTCAATTTTCTAACGAGATATAATGTTACGCGTGCACGTGTGACATATTATTGTATTTTAATTGTATGTCATTAGGTAAATGATATCTGAGCCCCCCTCCCTATATAAGGAGGTGGCTTGGGAGTTTTAGGAAAAAAACTTTGATGTTTAGGCTTCAGATCTCTCATTTAGAGAGGGCTTCTAGAAGGAACCAACCTCTTGAGATTTGGCACGAGTATACCACGTGATTGTATCATAATCTATTTCATTAATTGCAAGTGTTTTCTGTAACATCCCAAAATTCTGTCTCAACTAATTGAGCCATCAAGGGGACCTGACCGGTTCAATCGACCTCTCTTGGTGAGCCTATTCAGGACAAGAGTGATCTTGTTGATCCGGTGAACCAATTACAATTGGTTTACTTCGAATTTCGAGCTACAATGATTAAAACAGACTTTTTCAGCTAATGAGTTCAGAATGGACTCTGGTCAGTGATGTTACACTCGTAAGACCAATATGAATTCAACGACGTTCATTTCGTCGCATTCCAATGCATGAAGTTGACCAAAACGGTCGTCTCGAGCTACGTGACGCCATAAATATGACTTTTACGCAAATGACCTTAAAACCGAACTCAATCAGTTTTGTTAGACTCGGGAAGTCAATATGAGTTCAACAAAACTATCCGTGCTTCCATGGTCGAAATCTTCGGCAAGCTCCAACTATATGGCCGCCAACCTTGCCGAGCTTCTCCTCTCCAAACAGCCATCCATTCCATGGCCAAAATTTCTGACGCGCTACAATTCCATGGCCACCAACCTTGTCGAGCTTCTCCTCTCCAAATGACCGCCCCTTCCATGGATGAAATCTTCGGCGAGCTCCAAGCTCCATTTTCGGCGAGATTCCTTCTTCTCCAGCTGGATCCACTCTTCTATGACCGAGCAGCATTTCAGATCGGGTAAACGGGCAAGCTCCACATCCAAGGTCATAAACAACATGCTCAAAGCGTTCGACATCCTCTTCGGCGACAATCGATGAGATCCGATCCGGAGAGATCCGGCTATGGTCGGGAACGATGCACAAATGCCACATACACGGCAATTGGGTAGCATGCATGGACTTTTGGTGGGTTCTTCCTCGACTCCTCCCGAGCGTAGATCTTAGATTTTCAATCGTAGAAATCTTCTAGCAAAGGCCCCATTTTTCTGGCGACCCACGGACACCCGAGCGTAGTCGTGCTTGGCATGGCCGCGGATCATTTTGAATGGGTCCTTGCGACCCCTCTCTGCGAGTCTCAGGGTGCGACAGGATGGTGAATAAATATTAATGTGTGCGCGATCTAAACAACAACGATCTCACGACGGTAAATAAATATTGATGTGTGGGTGGTCAAAATAACGACGATCGCGCGATGGTAAATAAATATTAATGCGCGCGCAGTTGAAAAAATAACAATCGCGCGACGGTAAATAAATATTAATGCGCGTGGGGTCGGAACAACGACAATCGTGCAACGGTAAATAAATATTAATGCGTGGGCGGTCGAAACAACGACGATTATGTGACGGTAAATAAATATTAATGTGCGCGCAGTCGAAATAACGACGATCGCGTGACGGTAATATTGATGCGCACGCGATCAAAACAACGACGATTGCGGGACGGTAAGTTGATGAGTGATAATGATGTGCGCGATCAAAATAACAACGCTTGCGCGTCGATAAATAATATTAAATGGTGCAGTGAGATTGAGTACGTCATTGCATAATTTGTATTTAGGGTAGAATCGTCAAATCAAGGCGCATCACAGATTTAAATAATATTTTAATAACGAACTGATGCCTTCTAGGTCATAATCGCATCCGCAAACAACTGATGCGCATAAGGCAGACAATTCACAACCCTTGATTTGATTCAAAGATATTGACCATAGAAGTGTATAAATCTCACAGTCGTTTGACGAAATCAACGACGATGGTGCATTACTGGTAATCGTGAAGCTTGCGGAGGAGACCTTCGACGATGAAGATTCCCAATCTATGGAATGTCTGGTCGACTTATGGTAGAATAGCTACACAGAAGCCATTAGCATTACCCACTTCAAGATAATTTATCAACGACATGATGTCTGTTAAATAATGATCGCGCCGCCAACCATATTAGGCGGCTAATCCAAAACCTAGTCTAGGTAAGGGAAGTGATTACAATATCTAGTATGACGCGTTTACCGCACTTAAAGCATATGGTTATTGATAGGAAGAAGAGGGAGGAGAGAAAACTAAGAAAAGACTAATGAGAAATTAGGGTTAGAGAGGAGAAGAAAGAGAAATACCTTGATAATGATGTGCATAACCCTAAGAGAGGGGGCCCCGGGTATAAATATACCCGGGCCCAAGAAGGGGGGCCGGCCGGCCCCCCAATGGGGTTGAACCGGATCAATTCAGCCCCCACCGCCGCCTTTTAGATGGAGGGGGCTGAACCGGATGGTTCAGCCCCGTTGTTGTTCGTCGTCTTCTTCCGCCTACGAGCGTAAATGCGCCCAAAGAACTGTGTCATGTTCGGGGGCGTAACATTCACCTACTCATCAAGAACCAACTTATCCCCAAGGTGGTAGTGCGGGTAGAGCTCCCGGAATTCCAACAGATCAACCCAAGAATTGTGTGCCTTGGACAGGTGCTTCCATTTGACAAGGAGTTCGGGGCAGTACTCGGTGCCCCGTCGTTTCCACTTGAGCATCAGGATATCCTGGGGAAGTGGCCGCAGTTCGCCCGCGACCGTGGCCTCAGAAAGAAGGGTGCTCGCTGCCACATTGACGTCGATCTTCTGCTTCAATACAGACACATGGAAGGTCGGATGAATGCGTGACCCCGTGGGAAGGTCTAAAGTATAGGCCACCGGCCCCACCCGACGTAGAATTCGAAAAGGCCCGTAGTAGCGAGGGGCTAGTTTCTGGTTCGACCGGTTGGCCACTGACACCTGTCGGTAGGGGCGGAGCTTGAGGAAGACATCATCGCCTACAGCAAACTCCCGGTCCTTGCGATGCTTATCAGCTTGGGCTTTCATGCAATCTTGTGCGGTACGGAGATTTTCCCGGAGAAGGACGAGAGTGAGGTCCCTATCGCGGAGAGCCCGGCCCACTGCTGGTAAAGCTGTGTTGCCTGGTTCGTATCTGCTCAAAGAAGGCAGGGGAGACCATATACAGCCTCAAATGGGGTCATTTTGCTGACAGAGTGATAGGATGTGTTGTAACAGTATTCTGGCCAATGGAGCCAGCTGGCCCAGGTCCGCGGCTCGTCCATCACAAAACAATGGAGGTATGTTTCCAGCCCTCGATTGAGAACCTCTGTTTGGCCATCCGTCTGGGGGTGATTCGTCGTGCTGAAGCGGAGGCAAGTGCCCTGTAAGCGAAAGAGCTCCCGCCAAAAGTTGCCCACGAAGAGCGGGTCCCGGTCGGAAATGATGGCACTCGGGACGCCGTGAAGACGGACAAACTCGCGGGCGAAAAGATCGGCGACGGACTCGCCAGTGTACGGATGGCTGAGAGCCAAGAAGTGGCCATATTTGGAAAGCTTGTCAACCACCACCAGGATGACTGTCTTGCCCTGGGATTTGGGCAGCCCGTAGATGAAATCCAGGGACACGGTCTCCCAAATATGTTGCAGAATCTCCAAAGGTGTGAGGAGGCCGGCGGATGAGATCGTCTCGTGCTTCTGACGTTGGCAAATCTCACACTGCTGCACAAATCGCTGGATGTCGCGTCGTAAGCCTGGCCAAAAAACATTCGCTCGTGCACGATGGAGGGTTCGGAGTATGCCCGCATGGCCGCCGGTCGGGGAGGAGTGAAACTCATGCATCATAACTATCTTCCAAGCGGAGTGTGACGAAATGACCACCCGGTTCTGATAGTAGAGTCGGTTGTTTAACAGCTGGTAGTCTGGTGTAGTAGGCTGGCCCTGACGGAGAGCCGCCACTATGGCCCGGAGTGTCGGATCCCGCAAGACCTCCTCCTGAATATCATCCAGAGAGTCGAGCAGAGGCCCAAAAATGTGGGCGCAGGTGCCATCCGGTAGACGTGATAGAGCGTCGGCCACCACATTCTCCCTCCCCTGTCTGTAGAGAATCTCATAATCGTAGCCCAAAAGTTTTGTCACCCATTTTTGTTGTAGCGGGGAAGAGACCCATTGATCTAGAAAGTGCATCAAGCTTTGATGATCGGTGCGGATCTTGAAATGTCGTCCCAACAAGTAAGGCCGCCACACGGCGACTGCATGAATAATTGTCAACATCTCCTTCTCATACGTAGAAAGCCCCAACATGCGGAGTGCTAATGACTTGCTGTAGAAGGCGAGTGGCCGGCCATCTTGCATCACCACCGCGCCAATCCCAACGCCGGACGCGTCGGTTTCGAATACGAACTCCTTGGTGAAATCCGGGAGGGCGAGGACCGGGGTAGTCGTCATGGCCCCCTTAAGAGCCTGGAATGCCGCTTCCGCCTCAGCCGACCACAGGAAGGCGTATCTTTGCAACAGTTGCGTCAGTGGCTGAGCGATTTTGCCATAATCCTTGACAAAACGTCTGTAGTACCACGTGAGGCCCAGGAACCCCCGTAATGCTCAGACCGTTTGAGTACGAGGCCAGGATAACATGTTGTCGATCTTGTTGGGGTCCGCCTTGACCCCGCAAACGGAGACGACATGGCCCAGGTACTCCACCTCTCCTTGCCCGAATGAACATTTGGACTGCTTAGCATATAGTTGGTGTTGGCGAAGGAGGGAGAAAACGTGCTCAACATGAGCCAGATGCTCCTCCTAACTGGTGTTGTAGATGAGGATGTCATCAAAAAATATCAACACTGATTTGCGGAGAAGAGGCCGAAAGATCTCGTTCACGACTGTTTGGGACGTAGACGGGGCGTTGGTGAGCCTGAAGGGCATCACCAAGAACTCATAGTGGCCATCGTGCGTCCGGAAGGTCGTCTTGTGAATGTCCTCCTTGCGCATCCGAATTTGGTGTAAGGCCGACCTGAGGTCGAGCATGGTGAAGAGGCGAGCGTCGTGTAGCTCGTCTAATAATTCTTCGATCAGCGGAATAGGGAACTTGTCTTTGATAGTTGATGTGTTCAGACTGCGATAATCCACGCAAAAGCATCATGTGCCGCCCTTCTTCACTAAAATGATAGGGGAGGAGGAGCTGGTGCTGGGGCGGATAATCCCTACGGTAAGGATTTCCTGAACACTGCGCTCAATCTCAGCCTTCTGGATGTACGGGTAGCAGCATGGTCGGACGTTGGTAGGCTCGGTGCCTGGCTTAAGCTCGATCTGGTGATCTCTGAATCAAGGTGGGGGAAATGAGCGGGGTGCTTGAAAGATATCGGAGTACTGAGCCAACAATGCCTGTATCTGAGCGGCTGCAACGAGGAGTTCCGGGGGTGCCGGCACGACTCCCATAACTACTGCCATCAGGCTTCCTTGACCCTCCAGTTGTTCCAAGCTTCGAAGGGATATTTCCTTCATCGGAGAAAATTTAGGGCCGTCCAGACAATACTGCCGTCCGTGTTGTAAGAACTTCATCATCATCTGATCACAACCAAAAGTAACACGTCGTAGCCGCTGCAATAACTGAACCCCAAGCACCATGTAGGAGCCCCGAATGGGTAGAAGAAAGACATCAGTACGCCCTATGTACCCCTGTAACCGCATCTCAACCCCTCTCATGACGCCTTCACACTGTAGCTTGCTTCCATTGGCCACCACGACGTGGAAGGAGGCCCCCTTATCAATCGCATGTCCCACCTTTTCTGCCACCTTGGGATGCATGAAGTTGTGGGTGCTCCCGCTATCCACCAGAATCATCACCTTCTTCTTGTTAATCTTTCCCGCAATCCACATCGTGAGGGGAGGATTGCATCCCTCCATGGCGTGTATGGGCACCCCGAGCTCGGTCAGGTCCAAATCCTCCTCCAACTCAGTCTCAGAGGCTACCTCGGCAGACACATCATCATTGAGCATGAACACTTGTATCTTCTGACATTTGTGCCCGGGCGCAAACTTTTTATCACAGTTGAAACATAGGCCCTTCTCTTTTCGTGCTTGCAGTTCGGCCTACGATAGACGTGTCACGGTCGGCTTGACGGCCGCCTGTGGTTCCCTGCGAGCGGCCGTAGGTACAGTACCTGTCCCCCTCGTGGTGCGGAGTTCCGGCCGTAGATGCTCCTTCAGCCCGGAGACAAAACAGCTGAGCAACGTTTTCTCTTCCCAGTGCACCTGATTGGCTAATTTCTCGAACTCGGTCCGGTACTTTGTCACTGTTCCTATCTGATGTAACTTGTGCAAAAGAGCTTCAAAGTCCTCATACTCCGGTGGACCGAACCGTGCGGTGAAACCGTCCACAAAATCAGCCCAGGGCACATAGTCTCCGCCCCTCAGAAACCACTGCGTCCACTGAAAGGCGTCTTCCTCCAGGTGGAAAGAAGTCAGCTGCACTCATTGGGCCTCCAGAACTTCTTGGTAACTGAAAAAAAGCTCGGTCTTCTGCACCCACTCCAAGGCGTCCCCTCCTTTGAACTTTGGAAAATTCATGCGCGTGAGCTTTGGAGGCATGTAAGCCCGCGGAGCGACTTGCCCTGCCCGTTCCATGTCGGTCGCCTCTGCTGCATAGGGCCAACGTATGCACCCGGGTAGCCATGGTGTGGTGGCCCCGGATACCCCTAATGAGGTTGGCCGCCCCAAGGAGCCCCGGTTCCCAATCCCCCGGGACGGCCTATGCCATTGGGCGGCGGTAAAATCCCCCTCGCACCTCCAGCCCTCACGCCCGGCGGTTGTTCCGACCCCCCCTGCTCGCCGTAATCCGGCACCACGGTGGTGGTGCCCCGGTGCCGTCTGGTGCCCCGTAAGGGGCAGATCCCCCCGCTAGAGGAGACCCGCACCCCCCCAAGGCCGCCGCCACCCCGCTGTCGCCCGATCCGGAGCCCGCACAACCCGCGCCAGTCCCCGCGCGGAACGGATCGGCCTACCCAGCCGTTTTTACAGCCTCTTCATGTGCCGGCGATATCCTCTTGAGTAGGGTTTTGAGTTCTTCCATACGGACATTGATCTGCTCTTCCAGCCGTTGCATGGACGCCCTCATCTCTTCTTCGATGGCGGCCACCGAATCCATCAATCCGATGTAGTTTTCCTCTAGGGTTTCCAAACGATTGATTTCTTCTTGCAAGCGTGTGTTCACCATGATGGGAGGACAAATCCTCTGATACCAAATGATAGAAAGAAGAGGGAGGAGAGAAAACTAAGAAAAGACTAAGGAGAAATTAGGATTAGAGAGTAGGAGAAAGAGAAATACCTTGATAATGATGTGCATAACCCCAAGAGAGGGGGCCCCGAGTATAAATATACCCGGGCCCAAGAGGAGGGGGGGGGGGGGCTGGCCCCCCAATGGGGCTGAACCAGATCGGCTCAGCCCCCACCGCCGCCTTTTAGATGGAGGGGGCTGAACCAGATGGTTCAGCCCCGTTGCTGTTCGTCGTCTTCTTCCGCCAACGAGCGTAAGTGCGCACAAAGAACTGTGCCATGTTCGGGGGCGTAACAGTTATACATAACCACTTAGTGGTTCTATGACTTCAGCAGAGGTGGGGATTGATTAGTATTTTGGTTAGGTAGAGTAGCAAGTTGTTCGCCTCCCCTAGTTGGTACCCTACATGGTATGTAACTTTGAGATATTACGTGTGAATGTATGTGGCGGGTCGACTAGCCCTGTCATAGGCACACTACAAAGGGTTAGGATAGCGACTAAAGGATAGCGTCACGACGGAACAACATGCGCCATTGCACCCTAGCCTAATTTGTTGTTTGTGTAAGTGTTAGTCACCTGGAGTTCGACCTGATCTATGTCTCGGTTCTTTTGTTTGTTCCGCCAGTATGAGCGAAGAATGAGTGCGGGCTCGGACTGCTGTACGTAAGGCCTAGGGATGATTGTGCTTAAATACCCTAGAAGTGGCATTGCCACTGTTTGGAAACGGCGGTGGTGCCTGTGAGCTTAGCAACCCCACGAATAAGTGTCTCAGTCATTAGCTTGTAATTTAATCTTTATCGAGTGCTTGCGTCTCAACACTATGTGTTTGTTAAGTCTATGCTGACATAGAAATCAAGTGCACTTGTGATGATAATGTGGAATGTTTTGGTTGAGCATTTACTGATTACTAGCTATGTCTCTTTATTTGATATCATTTCTTTATTGTATTAGCATAGCATCATTGGATGCATCCGTGTGGACACTGCTAGGCTCGAAACATTAGTTTTTATATACTGCTTAGTTTATTTGCTCATATATGATAGCTTGCTAGTTGTACTTATGTTACTATCATGCTTATATTCATCTGTTATACTTGCATATTATACTGTCTGACACTTCCTGTAGTGTGGTATTTCTCTGAGCTTTAGGGCTTGGGGGAGCGGGAAGAAACACTCAGTTTTTATGTCTGGCGTTTTTCGTTGAACTATTTTTAGGCGGAGAGTCCACCGATGGTGATGCAACTGAAACTGTGGGAGTTTCCAGAGCTATGACGTGGACTTGGTGTGGAGATAGAAGGCATGATGATGATCATTGCCACCCTTAGTAACATCATCAGTCATATAGTTAGCTCGTTAGAATTTACATATTTACATCACTTTATACATCATTTTTCATCTGGATTGGAATGTTACTTATGTGCCCCCAGATTTTCTATAGACTGTTGTACTTGAACTGTTGTACTTCATCTGGCTTGGAATGTTACTTATGTGCCCCCGGATTTTCCAGACCGGACCAGGCCGGAATAGGGTTATATACATTCTTATTATGAGAAGGGGTCGGTCATTCGATTCGAGCATATGTAGATAGATACTCTGTTTACATACAGATCCCTACGTCGTTACATTCTATTTAGGATTAGGAATAGGCGTAATCGGACCTGCTTTTGACATATCTATCGTTATTTGGGTACCATATTCACTTCTTTGGGCTTCTCTTGAATCGAGAAAGAGTTTTGATTTTACATCTTTTTTATATATAGTTTGATATATAGAAGGTATCCCCCAGATAATTCCAATCGAAGCAATTTTATGTCTGACTCGGGCCTATATGACATGATCGATAGAAATACTCCAACACTCCACCCTTGTCATATATTCCATATATCGCACTAGATAGATATCATATTCATGGAATACGATTCACTTTCAAGATGCCTTGATGGTGAAATGGGATCATCGTGTCATTGTTGTGATTATTTATGTCTAGTCCTTATTTACTCATATATTTTTGCGGTCTATTACGTGGCTACTGGTCTTCCACTAGTATTTCTTCCGGAACAGCTTATAGCGTACCCAAGTTGGGGTGTGATGGTTGTTCGTTTAGCACCATCGTAGGTTCGTAGCTTTAAAAGAAAATGATGGGAGAGGGTTGAGACGTCCATACCTCTACTTTTTTATTCCCTTCTTCGTTGTGGATTGCCAGTGGTGTGCGATAAGATCCCCTGATCGTGCCTAGTTTCCAAAGCGGGGCTTACATTTTCTCTCCGGTAACAATAGACCCAACATAACATGATGAATACATTTGTATAGTTTATGTTTAACAGACAGGAAGCACTTGCTAGAAATGAATAAAGCGCTATTAATGATAATGACAATAATAACAAAAAAAACAAATCTGTCAATAGAGGAGTTGAAAAACTTTATGAAGAAAGAAACATGGTCATGCATTGTCTAGAATGAATGCTTCATTGCTTTGTCTGACGCAGAGTTGATACATATAGAGAACTGGGAATAATAATTTTAAAAGAAATATTATCCATAATATTACCAATCAAATCAACCTTGTCTAATTTTGACCCGAATTTTTTACACACAGGATTGACAATTTTTATGTTAATCAAATGAAAATTAGGAAATAGTCTTACTTGATTTAAAATAGTTCGACAGTCAATGGCTGCAGCCTCCATGGAGAACAGATGAAGCATATGCAATTAGAGTAAAAAAATCCTGAAAAAAGCAAAACATTATAGAGTGAATGTATGAGGAAAATTGCATATATGTTAGCCTGGATTTCTTGAAACCATAGAATTAAATTACAGTTCCTAGTGAGACAGTTATAGTACCAAACTGATAGTTTGTACACAAGTGTTTCATGACAAAATATAATACGAATACCAAATTTCTATGAGAAATGCTCTACTTTGACACAGGGTAGAGGAAACAAACCTTGGCACGTATGTTAGGATTAGTTGCCAAAGACTAGAAAATAGGTAAACTAGTGAACTGCTGTCTTCGTTTAAAAGTTGTATTGTTGTCCTGTTCACAAAAACAATGAACTATAAACAATTTGTATAATTTTATTTTCCAAGTTTAAGTGAATTCAAGGTAGTGAAGGAAACATTGCTATAAATATAGGAAAAGGGTTTAATATGGCCATCAGCTTTCACGATAAGAAAATGTGAAGAACAAATAGTATGAAAAAAACCACTGAACATAAATCTTAAATAATTACACAGGTAGCACCACATACATCATATCTGCATAAATCTAAGCATTATTGATATATACTGTGTGACGGTCTCCCCAACACATAGCTCGAAAGGACGAACGCCGGCAGCCCCAACATCCAGCTCGAAAGGGTTCAGCCTCAACAGGTCTGTAGACCGTACACCCTAACCCATCTCCATGCCCACCGGCGGGTTGTTAAATGTCGCAACCTCCCTTTGATGAAGGAAACTCAAATTAAGCGGGCATCACAGGAACTTCCCAGGAGGTCACACATCTCGTGACTACTCCAACCCGAGAACGCTTAACTATGAAGTACTTTCATTTCTCATCACCAATTGAGCTACAGCTCAATTGGTGATGAGAAGTGAAAGGCCTCTATAGTTAAACGTACTCGGGCTGGAGTAGTAACAGGATGGGTGACCTCCTGAGAAGTCCCCGTGATGTCCGCTTCAGTTGAGTTTCTCTCATCAAAGGGAGGTTACGACCTCCAACAACCCGTCGGTGGATGGAGAGGGGTTGGGGTGCATGGTCTGCAGACCAGTTAACAATGAACTCTTTTGACCAGCGTGCTGGGGGTGTCGGCGGTCGTCCTTCCGAGTTGTGCTGGGAAAACCGTTACATACTGCACCTATACTTTCAGATATGTTTGGGAGTGTCGGTGCAATTTTTCTCCAAACGTCATTGTGGCACTCTGGCTATTTGGATGAGTGGTGTTTGCAAAGGTTGTGCCCACACAACATGGAATTGGCCTCCATATGCCATTTTCAGCCCGTTTGGGATTATGGGAGGCTCTATCATCATTTGTGGTGGCATTTGTAAGAAACATCACTGAACAGATCTTAATTTTAGCAATATGGCATGCTTCTTGTTCAAACGCTATGGTATGCATCAAATTTGATTGCAATAAAATGTAAGTGGGATATAATAATGATATATGCTAGAGTTAAACTCTTAAGGATAGTTCCCCCCGAGAGTCCTTTCCAAACGTACCTAAACGAAGACTACTAACTACCGAGATAATCTAATAAGATTACACACCCATCCTTATATAGGAGGGGAGGTTACATTAATTATTAAAATGCCACAGGCAAAATACATTAAATAGTAAAACCAGATGCTCCTGAGCGATCAGGTCTAGATCTCACTAGACGAGGGAAGTCATCATAATGGTATGCATATGAATTATATACTTATCAATACTGTGCCCTTAAAATTGACCCGGTCCTCAAGAACAAGTGAGGGTGGTGGAATTGTTACGCTCCATGGACTCGAAGTCAACAATCCTAATGTCGTTCGTCTTCGATCGTGAGGAACAACCACAATTTTTATGGGCGTTTGTAAAGAGGGGAGTAGGGTTGTATGTAGCGGAAACAAAGGCCATGACGGAGGAGGTCAATGTTATTTTAGTGGGAGATGCGGCATGTTAAGAGAATTTGGCTTTGGATATGGACTTGAAGTGAAGGATGGAGAGAGAATGCCAGTGGAATCTGTAGCACTGGAGCTTTGTATGGCGGCAGAGAAAGGACATGTGCTTTCTTCGTTGGCCTGGCGTGTGGGATGCCACATTGTTGTTGTTTGTGCTACCACCACCATCACCCCCCAGTGTTGTGGTACATGTTGCTTCCACAAAGCAGGTCTGCTAAATGGGCACCATAAGCTCGTGTGTGGGTGGATTCAAGGTGAGCAGGCCATGGATAAATTCGGGACATGATGTGAAAACTACACAAAATAGTTGGCGTAAGCAACTACTGAGTCGAATTGTCGAACAATGCAGAGCCACTTGAAGTCGTTCCCAGGGCGACGCGTGTCTTAACACATGATGAGTTCCACCGTTAGCATGACCCACGTCATGTGAGGCATGGACCGGTAAAGCCAACACATCCAATGAAGAGCAAATCCTTCCATGTAAATAATCGTGAAGGGAATCATGCTAGCTTGCGGAGTGAGTAGTAACTCAAACGACTGTTTGGCGTGGTGATCCAGCCAAATGTATGTGAATCGTCTACCAAGGACCCTCTATCCGTCGGGTGCCATGAGGCAAAATCAACAGCAGGGGAGAGCCAACATAAGTATCGATCAGGTTGTTAAGGCACGTCGAATCAACAGCTGCAAAATGGGTGGTTGGAGACAGAGAGCTTTGTTAGTGGTTGGGTGGCCTTGACAGAGAATCTGGACGATGCCAATTACGAAAAATATCATGCCATCCATGACAACAACAACACTCAAGCCTTTATCCCACCATAGTGGGGTCGACTAAACCCTAAACCCTAAACCCTAAAACCCTAAAACCCTAAACCCTAAACCCTAAACCCTAAACCCTAAACCCTAAACCCTAAACCCTAAAACCCTAAACCCTAAACCCTAAATCCTAAACCCTAAACCCTAAAACTTAAACTCTAAACCCTAAACATCCTCAAGTCCCCAACTACCATTTTTTGTTCATGAGCAAGGAAATATTTCTCATAAAATGCTACCCCTCGTCGATACGACAACATTAGTGGTCGTCGAAGTCATGGTGATGGCTGAACTGCATCGAAAGAGTGAGGGCAGACATGAGCAAGGCCAGGAAGTGCTAGCCGCTAAAGCGCAAATGAGATCGTAGAGGAAAAAGAATCTGCTAAGAGGGTGACGAGGATTGGAGGAAATCGTTGGGTGCCCGGAAGACGGCCAGAGGAAATGAGAGGGTTGGACGGAGCCGAGTGCACAAGAAAGACAATTGGTATCACATAGATCTATTGGTGGTGGGGGTGAGATGGTTTCTGGAATGACATGGAGACACTGCAAGTAACAACACATGTGAGTGTTGGTGCAAAAATTGTCACCCAACTTTCCGCACTCAGTGACCGCCTGGGGAGTTCGGCGGAGAGATCGAAGACTGCAATCGATCGGTTACTGACCCTGCGAGGGCTTAATGAGTGTTGGAACATATGAAGTTCAGGCGGTCTGGCAGACAGACTTGGCAGATTGGCGGTTTGGCTCTGGCGAACTGCCTATGTTGGAACGAGGTATCCTGGCGATCTGGAAGACAGCAGTAGTGGTCAGCTCTCGCGGACTGGCAGTTTATTCCTGGCGGTCCGCCCCTTTGGCGGTTTGCCTTTCTGGCGGTTTGGATAGGCGATCTGGTTGAGCGGACTGCATAGGTGGACTGGTCTATTTATCATTCAGATCTTGTTTTGTTGTCTGGTTGGACTAGCACTTGGGCTTGCGGTCTGGAGATGTCAGCTAAGGTGTTGCGAATTGGCACAAATGATAGTGACTGCAGTCTGGCGGTTAGATATGTCTAACCGCCACTGTTGCCCAGAAGCGGACTGCTGCAATGAAGGCGGGTAGTGGCCAAAGCAAGTGTAATGTTGTTACTAGCTATGTAATCGTGCGGTTAGATATGTCTAACTGCACAGTCCGCACAGTCTTGTGTTATGTATCCGTCTGCTCTCATGCGACAGGCATTGTATATTCTCTCTTTTATTTTATCTGTCTTCCCCCTGTTTTCTATAAACAGTGGGTCATACCCTTGTATTATTCATCTTTTGGAGAAATAAAATCCCTTTTATTTACGTGTTTTCCAACTTGGTATCAGAGCAAAACCCAATTTTGTGGTCTCCGGTTTTCTAACCGTCTGCTGTGCGCTTCTGCAGTCTCTGCGGACTCTGGTTTTACTAACTGCCCACTGAGTCCTTTGTCCTCTTCTTCCTGCTTCTTTTGCACGTGCTCTGCTGCGGGTTGCCTTTGTAGTGTGGCCTTCCTTGCTTTGTTGTCCGCACAGTCTCCTTTCTCAGTTCGCGCGGATAGATTTTTTTGCCCGTCTCTATGGACAGTCCGACTCTCTCTTCTTCTACCTTACCCGCACCCCTTCAGACCGCCACCTTTGTTAACAAGTCTTCTGGGAATCTTGGAACTGCATCTAAGCTCACAGGTCTGAATTATCCAGACTGCAGGTTTCCTTCACTTTTTTTGTTACGGTCTCAACGCAAACGTCATCATCTTACTAATGACCCTCCTCCCCATGGCTCTGTTGCGTTTGATGTCTGGGATGCAAGTGATGCTCTAGTCCGTACGTGGCTTGCAAACAACCTTTCTGATTAATGTCTTCATGTCATTCGACATGATGAGACAGTTAAGATTGCTTGGCTGCATTTAGTTGTTTTATACTCCAAGGGCGCTCAGACTTCCCGCATATACAAGTTATATGCTAATCTATTTGCTCGACCCACGATGACTCCTACTGCTGCTTACCAGGAGGTGCAGGATCTTGGTGTTGAACTTCTTCAACATCGTCCTTTTTTTGTTGATCTTGCTGCGCAACACAAGCACTTCCAGGAACTTCTGGTAGTGTGTTATCTGCTTTGTTTGCCCGACTCTTATGATATGATCCGACAATAAATTCTAGGAGAGGTTGACCCTCCTACTCTTGACGCTACTGCTGCGTGCATTTCTGCTGTCACTTCTTCTACAGCGGCCTTTGCTTGCCACTCCTCCTGATATTGTTGCTCATCAGGATCGTCATGGCAATTCTACTAGTCGTGGTGATCACTCTGGTAGGCGTAGTCCGTCTCAGTACCTCTGCTATCACTGTGGCAAGACGGGACATCTTGTTGATTGTTGCTGGCCCACTGGGTCAAATTTCCACTTCTCCGCCCTTCTCCGGGTGACACTACCGCGAGAAAGTCTACTTCTCTTACATCTTCTTCGGGCAGTGCTAATGTAGTCACTCAAGGGAGGTGGTTCATTGACTCTGGTGTTACTAATTATATGACGGGAAATCCCCTTCATTTCTCCCGTTTGGACAAACATAACCAGTTGCCTTCGATTTTTATTGCGGATGGTTCTCCGTCGCATGTATGTGGGACTGACACAGTCCTTGTCACTCTGAATCTTCCCCTTGAGGACACTCTCTACATCACTACTTCTCCATGTAACCTTCTTTCGGTTACTTCCCTCTGTAAATAACTGAATTGCACGGTTACTTTTACTTCTGGTACCTGTTCTTTTCAGGATCCATGCTCCAAGGAGACGATTGCTACTGGGACTGAGAATGACGACTTGTTCGACCTTGATAATGTCTCTACTTTCTCTGCTTCTACCTCTCTTCTCTAGTGGCATCTTCGCTTTGATAATCCTCCTCCTCGTCTGCTTCACCAGCTCCTATCAGATTTATCTCGAGAGCACTCCTCTCTCAACTGTGAAGCTTGTCAGCTCGGCAAACATCACAGATCCTCCTTCCCAGCAAGACAAGGGCGTATTTCTAGTCCTTTTGATGTTGTTCATTCTGATGTTTGGGGTTCTTCCCCTACTAAATATGTTGGTAGAGGTAGTTAGTATTTTATCACTTTTATTGATGATTTTTCTAAATGTACTTGGTTGTATCTCTTGAAAGAATGTTCTGAACTTTTTTTTGTTTTCACTGCGTTTTATAATAAAATACATACTCATTTTGATGTGTCTATTAAAGTTCTTCGCATTAATAATAAAAAAGAATATCTTAGTCATCAATTCTCTGATTTTTGTTTGCATCGTGGCATTATACATCAAACAACTTGTTCATACACTTTCCAACAGAATGGAGTTGTTGAACGTAAAAATCGTCATCTCCTTGACGTTGCTCGCACTCTTCTGGCTCAAATGAACATTCCCTGGTCATACTTAGGTCATGCTGTTCTTCTTTTTTGTTATCTCATCAACCAAATTCCTTCTTTGGTTCTCACCCGCGGGCCTGGTTTGAGAAGTTCAGCAAAGTTATCTCTGTTATTGGAGTGTTGCAAATCACTCTTTGTTCATACGCAAGACTTTTACGAGGTTAGTTGTTCTTGTTGTTTATGTAGATGATATTGTTCTTACAGGAGATGATAAAAAGTGAATTGACCTAATGAAGAAACATCTTTGTCAACATTTTGTCACAAAAGATATGAGGTCTCTCAAGTACTTTCTAGGGATTGAGATCTTCCGAAAGTCCAATTCTATAGTGCTCTCGCAACGGAAGTATGTCTTGAATCTTTTTAAACAGGCAGGGCTTATTGAAGCTAAACCTGTTTGGTGTCCGATGACTGTTAGGGATGACAAGTGTTGGAATGAGGATTCTCCTCTTCTTTCAGATATCACCGGATACAAAAGACTTGTGGGTAAACTCATTTATTTGGCAGTCATAAGACCGAATATCTATTATGCGGTATGAAGGGTAAGCCAGTTTATACAAGCTTCCAATGAGTGTCACCTTCAATCAGCTTTAAAGATATTGAAATATGTGAAAGGATCTTCAAGAAAGGGACTTCTGTTTCTGAAATATAATCATTTGAGAATTGAAGTCTATTCTGATGTCAGCTACGCTGATGATAAGGAGGATAGCAAATCTACGTCTGGTTTTTGCACCTTCGTAGGAGGAAATATGGTCAGCTGGAAGAGCAAGAAACAATCTGTAGTCTCCAGGTCAAGTGCTGAAGCTGAATACAGAAACATGGCTTTGACTACCTATGAGCTAAAGTGGTTGCGGGAACTGATGCTTGATTTGGGAGAAGTCTATGATCATCCATTGTCAATGTTTTGTGACAACAAGACAACTATATATATTTAAAAGAATCTATTGTTTCATGAGAGTACGAAGCATATTGAAGTAGATTGTCATTTTATCAGAGAGATGGTGTTGAAAAATAAAATTTACACTCCATTTGTCACTTCTGACAAAGAGCTTGTCGATGTCAAACCAGTTTCCTCGTATTCAGATATCTGTAACAAGCTGGGCATGATTGATATATATGATCCAGCTTGAGGGCGAGTATTGAAACATGTGGAGTTCAGGCGGTCTGGCACACAGGCTTGGCGGACAGACTTGACGGACTGGTGGTTTGGCTCTGGCGAACTGCCTATGTTGGAACAAGGTATCTCGACGATTTGGCTGATAACAGTAGCGGTCAGCACTAGCGGACTGGCAGTTTAGTCCGAGCGGTTTGCCCCTTTGGCGGTCTGCCATTCTGCTGGTCAGGATAGGCGATCTGGTTGAGTGGACTGCATAGGTGGACTGGTCTTCTTGTCATTCAGATCTTGTTTTATTGCCTTGTCGGACTAGCACCTGGGCTTGCGGTTTGGAGATGTCAGCTAAGGTGTTGCGGATTGGCGCAGATGATAGTGATTGCAGTCTGGCGGTTAGATATGTCTAACCACCACTGTTGCCCAGAAGCGAACTGCTGCAATAAAGACGGTAGTGGTCAGAGCAAGTGTAATGTTGTTACTAGCTATGTAATCGTGCGGTTAGATGTCTAACTACACAGTCCACTCAATCTTGTGTTAGGTATCCACCTGGTCTCATGTGGAAGGCATTGTATATTCTCTCTCTTGTTTTATCTCTCTTCTCCCTGTTTTTTATAAATATGGGCATAACCTTGTATTATTCATCTTTTGGAGTAATAAAATTCCTTTTATTTATGTATTTTACAACTGACCATGGTTACTGACCCCGCGAGGGCTTAGTGAGCAAAGAACGAAACAAAAAAGAGAAGGTCGCCAGCAGCGGCGAACACCAGATTTGCCCGCCGCGACGAATACCACTTGCGGAGGGCAATATTATTGCTCTTAGGAAAAGAATACATGTGGGGAGAGAGAGCAAGGAGAAAGAAAGGCAACCGAGAGACAAACTTAATGACCGCACCTACAACATGGTAGATTCTGGGCTAAGTTCTCCCTCCTCTTTAGAGTGTCTCTGGCCCATTATTTATACTTGAGGGTAGGTCGCCTGAACGATTGAGGGCATTTAATATATTATTAAATGCGCAGCCACCCAGGGTACATGAAAAATCTGGTGGCGTGTGGTGAGAGAAAAGTTTGCGCAATAGCCGCGCGTGTCGCTGTTGGGGAGAAGAGTCTGCGCGGGTACTTGACGAGTGCCCGATGTTGTTCCTTTCACAAACTGTTGAAGAGACTCCCCGAGGGGACCCGCGATCTTCAAGAAGCCATTTTGTATGCGCGTGGCCTCTTGGAGGGTGCCCGCGAGTTACTTAGAGTATCCACCTGGATGTTTCGTCATCGGCGTTGTCTATTGCTTACCCCGATGCAGGATTTGGGGTAACATAATCCCCACACTTTTTTGAGGTTGAGGGGTTCTGAAAAAGAATCTTGGTGCCCGCAAAGAATGCAGACCGATTTTCACGGCGCCTGAAATTTATAAATAGCGCAGAGGTAGGTCCTCCTTTCCACCAGTTTCTCCCTGATTTCCTGTTTCACGACCTCCTGTTTAGAGAATGACTAGCTTGAACCAAGTTGTCCTGGCTAGGCTGAAGGCGAACAAGATTGGCGAACTCCCTAGCGACCCAGCCGAACCCTCGCTGTCGCGGCCACGTGTTGAGGGCGCGCTTGGAGGGGCGCGTCCGCAAGGGCGATTGCTGAGAATAGTGACCAAAAGGGTGCTCCCCGTCAGAATGTTGGCAAGTGTCAGGAGCGCTTCGGCGGGCGGAGGAGCTGTCAGGGGGGCACTAAGAGTCGAGATAGACCCGTAACGGGGGCCCACTATTAGTGACGCGCTCGAGAGGAGCTGGTGATGAAGGCACATTCTTTCTTGCGGACGGGTGGTAGCGCACCTGTCACAGACTCTGATCCCTCAAGGAAGAAGATGGCCCGCGGGGTCCTTGAGAAGGTGACCACACATAAGGCGCTGGAGAAAGCGGAGGCGAGAAGGCGAGAAGAGGAGGCCGTGATGAATGAGGCCCAACTTCGGATGATGCGACTGGAGGAAGAGGCTAAACCGGGGCATATACTTGAGAGGAGACCGCCACTGGAATTGGCAAGGCGGGCGGAGTCTCCCTGTAGGTTGGGTGATGGCGAGAAGTTGTCGGAAGCACGAGACGGCTTCGTCCCGACCCTAGGCGTTGTGGAAGCTTTGGACCAGATGGGCAACTTTGTGGTGGAGATGGTGGGCGATCACGAGGGTATGCCCGTGCACCCGCAGAGGACACAGAAGTGTTTTACGGCGTCCTCCTAGCGTGAGTCGGTCGTCATCACGTCTCTCGTGTGGGCGTCGCCGGGAGAGCGGATGCAAACCCATACGCAGTTGTAGGCCACGCACAAGCGAGGAGAGGCCTTGCGGAGGGTGTATCTCAAGCAGATAGACACCGAACTGGCCAAGTGTTCGATATTTGGGTCCGCACGGGTACCCGTTACCACGCTGATTGACTTCAAGGCATTTGGCTCCGTCAAGAGTGTAGCTCTAGTGGTTGGTGTGAGTGGCCTAGCAGCCAAACTTGTCTGATGTATTCAACGATGAAGAACCCGAGTCCGTGGAAGTGCCGGCTTCTGTGCCACAGAGTTTGATTCTTCTCCTACATCATTATTTAAACGAGACTATCAGTAACTTACCTTATGCCTTGCGGCTGTTGTAGCAAAGTCCCTGCAGGAGGAGTGCGAAGTTGGGATGAGCGTGGACGATGTGCGCGACGTGATAGCGCGAATGCGGGAGCGAATCACTGAGTTGGAGGTGGGGCTCGAAGAACTGAAGGAGGCAATCAGGCAGTTTGGCGGGCCAACGTGACCGTGTGCGCCGCTGTGCGCTTGAAAAGTTTTTGTTTGCTTTCATTATAACTGATCTTTATTGTAGTTATCACCTGCGCGGCCGTTTGATTGTTTTTTATTTCGGTGACCTCTGTATGGCTTTTATTCCTGCGTACTTTTGTTCTTGCATGATCTTACCAGGGGGGAGAGCGGATTAGGAAGATCGTGAAACGTCTTTGAGGTCATGGTTGCGAGCGGGTGGCCGCAGAGAGGGCACGCGCCAACGTCGTTTTGCCTTCCAAGATGGCCAAATAAATAGGAGGGCCTGTCCTAGACTTTTATTACTCAGGGTGTGGCCATTTATTCAAAAAATTGGCGTGAACTCCTGCTTCCCTTCGTTCGGAGTGTGATAGCTTTCTTAAATGACTAGCCACCCCTTCCCGCGCCTAGGAAGCACCGGTACGGGTACAATACGTATCCGGCACGACAAAATTTAAAAAACAAGGATACAAGTACGACATGATAGATTATAAGTTTATAACAAATATTATATATATATATATTATATATATATAAATATATATATATATATATATATATATATATATATACGAGTGCCCGACACGGAGCTTCGCCCCTCTGGCCAAGCGCGACAGTATCTGGCCAGCGACGACGTGCTTCACCTGCCCCCGACGGGTTGCTGCGGACTGCGCCCGCAATATATACATATGAGCACTCAAAATGATCATAAAAATCTAAATCAATATTACAATATTTATTTTGTAAAAAAATATATTTTTATATCTAAAAAATTTATTTTCTCCCTCTCTATTCATATTCCTCTCTCTCTCTTTCCATCTCTCTCCCTCTACCCCGCACACTCTCCTCTCCCTCCCTCTCTCTCCTCTCTCACTCTCCCATGGGCTGATGAAAGGGGATGTTATACTCACAAATTGGTAGGGGTAAATTCGGAAGTGCCAATGTTGCACCAAAGCCCACTTCTCCTTTATATAATAGTATATATATATATATATCACAAGTGCAATAAATAGTTTCCAAAATATCGGAACATCAAACATAAATCATAACTTGAAGTACAAGTCCACAAATCAATGCAATATAACATAAAATTTTCAAACATTAAACATTCGTGGATATTATAAAATTTAAGATCTTATATGTTAAGCTAAAAAAGATAAAATTAAACTTAAGTCTACTTAATAGTCTTTTTTTCTTCTTCTTCATTGTTGGAGATCAACTTTCATTGTTGGAGATCAACATCTTCAATCTCTGGTTAGTCTAAAGACAAGTTAGATGTTTTGTTAATAATTTGAGTCTTGTCAACACGTTCAATACACGTACTTGTAACAGGAACATACCAGCATAAAAAACATACTTGGTACAGATACAAAACTTAATTGGACTTACTTATGCTTCCTAGCACAGTGTCAACTTTTGTTTACTCTTGAAAAACAGACTCCTATCACAATATGCAGAATGATGTGTTAAGTCCAAGTGTGTCCACATAGGTGTATCCGTCGAGTATCAGGTACGTACTGGTACCGGATACGTATCCAGTACGGGTACGCTGCCTTCAGAGAAGTATCCATGCTTCATAGCCCGACGCTCGCTGTCGAAGACCTGGCCGACCTTTTGTCGAGGCATCCGCTTGCCGGTCATTTCTCCACGCGACTGCCGGAGGGGGAGAGAGTAAACACCTTGTTCGCGGATGAGCTTGCGATCCCTTTCGACCACTTTGACGCAGGGTGGTCATTCCCCGTCTTTCCCAAGCTAGTGGAAATACTAAACTTCTAAGGGGTGGTGCCTGCGCAACTGTCACCAGACTCCGTGGCCACCGTGATGTCTGTCGTAACTTACCGGCGAACGCAACGGATATGCTTTTCCCTGGAGGTATTTTGCTTTGTGTTTCGGACCTGGGCCCACAAACGAGGGCAGTAAAACTTTGGTTTAAACAGAAAACACATCATGAATCTGGCAGGCAAGTCGACTGATTGGCGGGCACGATTTGCCATCTTCAGAGGTGCTTTTGGCGAGCTCAGCACCCTCCCCGACCTTCGGGGTGAAGAGGCTTTCTTGCCTCCTGAAGTATCCATTGTTGGCTAGTGGATAGAACACTACTTGGACAAGGAGTGTTTAGACACCCATCACTATACCCGCCATGTAAGGGAGGTGCAAAATGCGCCTGTCGTAGAATGTAAGTTTAAGAATTTTAGATTAAGTGTTGGCGCATACCTGGTGTTAATGATTCGATTTGCAGTCGTCCTGATGGTGTCTGACTCCAAACCATACACTCCGCCCAGGAACGTCTTGACCGCAACAGAGAAGGGGTGCGTCCGGCGTCGACGAAGGATGGATGGTGACACGTTCGCCCAAGCGCCCCCTGAGGGGGGATCTTCTCGACGAGAAGGGGAGTCCGCTGATCAACTGGGGACCAGAGTCCGAAACGCTCAGCGCCGGGCTCCCATTTCGGAGGGAATCCATGCAGATTCTTCCCCATGCTCTAGCGGTTGCAGCTGTCACCTGCGGCTCTAGGATCACTCCGGACCCTAAATTGCTAGCAGAAATTCGAGCACTTGGTGGTAGGTGGACGCGTGGCCTGGAAGTCGTCTAGGAGAGGCCTTCCAAAGATCGGGTTGTAGCTGCTTGGCGTGTCGATTACCATAAAAGGCTCCTATCGTGCTATCCCGCATAAGACGACAGTGAGGTCTATGTCGCCCTCCACCTCCTTCTTCGCCCCCGTGAAACCATAAAGCGGGCCATCACATGCCTTCAGAGGCATATCCGCCTTCATTGCGTTGTACGCAAGCTTGAACAAGACTTTGACGGAGCTGCCCGTGTTGATAAGAATGTGGGCCACTGTATAATCGCCCAAAATTGCCTTTGATGATCACCACATCGTGGAATGGGTTGGTGGTCCGCGGGAGGCCCTCCTTAAACGTCATTGCTCCTCGAAGCGGCGGAGCCAGCGATGTTGAGGCGATCTCTCATCCTTGAAGGCGCTTCAGGCTTCCCTTCCTTGTCGACTCTACCCCGCCCCGCCGTGCATGAAATATATATACCCCAGCGGGTCAGTGCCCTCAATCTCTACACACTCTCCTTTGGTGCCTACCAAAGCTATCCTGCTCAATGTTGCTACATTTGGGGGCGCTCGGCCCCGCGCCCACCTTCTCCATCCCCTTCATAGAGGGGGCTCCCCTTGTGCTACCCTATAGAAAGTATTTCAGTTTTCCTTCCCTCGGCAGTCTCTCTTCTAGATCGCGAAGGACTCGAAAATTCTCGGTATCGTGGCCGACATCACGATGGAATTTGCAGTAGAGGTTCGTGTTCCTGCTCCTGAATCCCCCCATCATGGGCCTAGGGAGCTTGAAGTTTGGCTGCCTTTGGAGGATCTCAGCGACTTCCTCCATGGGGATACCAATATCTGTATATTCTTCTGACTCACTCCCCCACAGCTCGGGGGAAGCTGCCAGCAGGAGTGGGGGAGGGGAGGGGGGGTGACGTTGCTTCGTTGTTGTTGGTGTTGGTGTTGTTGGGGGTATCTGGCTTCATCTGTTGAAACTGTCGAGGACCTCAATGATGGAAGTTCCTATCCCATGGGTTCGGGGGTCAGAAATCTTGGGGGATGCTATTATTTCACTGGAGGATGATAGGAGGGCGATTGGAAGAGTTCTGGGGACACTTCGCTCCCAGATCCGAGAGGTTCGCAACGAACTCTTCGTTATTGAGCTCCCCTTCTATGAACTGGTTCGCCCGCTCGATGAGCTTGTTGCAGGTCCTTGGCTTCCCCCACTGATCAAGAACTTGAACAACCCGGGCCTTAGGCCGCTGGTAAAAACAACTCGGTAGATCTGGGAGCCCATGTCAGGAACTAACATTATCAGACCCTGGAAGCGATCTACGTACTGCACCAGGGTCTCCTTCAATCCTTGCTGAATCAAGAGAAAAGCATCTACGACAATATTTCGTCGCTTGGACGTGGCAAACCTCTGCAGGAACTCCTTCCTTAGTCCCCTGAATGAACCGATCGAGCAGGTGAGAGACTGTAGAAGCATTCTCGCGTCTTCCCGTCGAAGGTGGTTGATAACAGCTTGGAGCGCAGCCTTTCTAAAAGGGGATGTAGAGACACAGTTGTGTCGAATGCTTGGAGGTGATAGACGGGATCCTCTTTTCCTTTGAAAAGATGGAGCTGAGCCTCCCTGAACCTATGAGGGGCGGTTTCTTACACGATAACGGGGGCAAAGGGAGAGTAGCTTTATGTTCCCTCATCAAACTCTGGCTCCTCGAAATCCAGGGTCCTGCCCCGGTAAGTGGCAGCGGATTCTCAAAAGAACTGTTGGCGGAAGCGCACATCCTCACCGCATGGTTGTTGTGGAGGCGGACTCATTTGAGGGCTCCTGAGGGAGCTCGGCAGCCTGGGCGCGCTATCCTTGGGCCACTAGCTAGTTGACGAGACCAAGCAAATGGTCGAATTCGTCCCCGATAACGGGTTGTTGTCCGTGAAGGTCGTGCGGATGTGGCGACTGTCCAAACTGCCAGTCGATCATCGGGTGGATTCGCAGGTCGAGAGAGATGTGAAGCTCGCGTGTTCGAACTGTTGGTGCAAAAATTGTCACCCAACTTTCCGCACTCAGCGACCTCCTGGGGATTTCGGCGAAGAGAACGGAGACTGCAATCGACCAGTTACTGACCCCGAGGGGCTCAGCGAGCAAAGAACGAAACAGAAAAGAGAAGACCGCTGGCAGCGGTGAACACCAGATTTACCCGCCGTGGTGAATACCACTTGCGCCGGGCAATGTTATTGCTCTTAGGAAAAGAATACAGGTGGGTATGCGTGAATACAAGAGAGAGAGAGAGAGCAAAGAGAAAAAATCAACCGAGAGACGAACTTAGTGACCGCACATACAATAGGGTAGACTTTGGGCTAAGTTCTCCCCCCTCTTTCGAGCTCCCCTAACCTATACTTGAGGATAGGCCTACAGAACGGTTGAGGGAATTTAATATAGTATTCAATGCGCAGCCACCCGGGGTACATGAAGAGTCGGGTGGAGGGTGGTGAGAAAAGAGTTCGCACAGTAGCCGCGTGTGCCGCTACTAGGGAGAAGAGTCCGCGCGAGCACTTGGCGAGTATCTGGCGCTGTTCCTTTGGCGATCTGCTGAAGGGACTCTCCAGGGGGACCCACGATCTACACAAAGTCATGTGGTATGCACGCAGGTTCCTGAAGGGTGCCCGCCAGTTACTTAGAGTATATGTCTGGATGCTTCGTCGACGACGCTGTCTAATGCTTTCCCCGCTGCAGGATTTGGGGTAACAGTGAACATGATCACGGGGTATTGACGGAGATTGCATAGTACTGTGTGATCGAGAGGCATGAGAGAAGGCTCGAGATTGGAATTGTTGGAAGGTGAGGCGCGGCAGCCCTGATGGCTTGATGGGCAAAAACCAGAACGTGATTCTGGACCTAGAGGCGCTAGAGCAACGAATCCCATTACCAAAGGTAAGTGAGGGGAAAAAATGGTAGGTTGAAGATGGTACGAACCAAATCAGATTGCAATAAAATGTATGCGGAACACAATTGCGAGGTATACTCGCATTAAGCTCTCAACGGCTGGTTCCCTCTAAGAGTCCTCCCCAAAAAGAGTTTCTAAACCAAGACTTCCAAGATGATCGAACAATACTTCACACCTCTACTTATATAAGAGAGGAGGTTACAATAATTATTGAAACACCAATACATCAAATACTAATATTAGGCGCTCCGAAGCGATCAGGCCTGGATATCCCTAGCCGAGGGCAGGCATCCCAATAGTGCATACATGTATCATATATGTATCATGATCCTAACGCAATATTCATGAAAAAGACTGTCAGTGTACAAATGGTTTAACCTACTAATAATTATACCATGAAAATTACTTGCATATCAGGGGAAGTGATGCATCGGCAGAAAAATTGTGATATAGACAGCCTAGTTGTACGGTACCATTAAAGTTAAGAAGCAAATTTAATTATAGCAACGCTATTACTTGCTTAAATAACAAAATTCTGAGTTAAATTAAAAAAGGTGAAAAGCAAAATTTAACAGTTCAAGTTTCCGTAAGAGATAACTCAAATGTCAATGGCAAAAAATCCTAAAAGATAGCCTGCAATGTTTAAAAACTAATTATCACTGGTCCATTTACCAAAAAGTAGTTAATGCTGCTGCTGCATATAAGGGCTAAATTGGTTCATTAAAATTAGAAAGTATGTTTTATAAAGCAATGTATTTTGTTACATTCATTACTTAGTTGAAGATACTTGGACACCAACATTTTAAGACTCCATAAACCACCTCAAAACCCTACCAAAGTAATGATATCAAATTTGAGTATGAAATAAATGAAAATAAAATGAATATTTTCTAAAATACTATTTTTATCTACAAGCAACCAAATGAGACTAAAGAGGAAAAACAAAGAAAGAACTCATATCAAAAGGAGAAATCTAGAAGTGCTTTTCAGCACTGATGTATGGTTTTCATTTGCCTCTTTGGTTGAAGAATTTCCTTTCCAAATAGTCATATCTCTCTCCACTGAATTCACACCAATCTAAGGCATCAATTGTTTCTCGAGGAGAAATCTCCTTGTCCTCTTTAATGTCAATGGATGGAAGGTGCGGAGTCTGTGCAATCCTTTGAGGACTAATCTTGATTTTTACAGCGCCTATCTCGCACTTGATGGAATTCCCTGAAGATGATAGCTTGACATGGGAGTAGAATTTCAGTACTTCTTCTTTTACGATAGGGTTGGGCTCAGATAGAACAAACTCTAGACCCGCGGCTTCCAGCAATGCGATCACTTCCTTAATCTCTTCTGAAGCATTCTTGAATCCAAGCCGCACTACCTCACATCATTCATGTAAGATTCTCACTGGATTTGGCGCCATTTGCCTGAAGACCTAGTCGTTGAGAACGTTGAGAATGACGGGGCGATGTCGACGGTCTTCTAGGGTTAGAGGTTATATGTTCTAACTAAACCCTTGGCTTGACTATATATATACATATATTTTAAGTTCAAAAGACAATGAAGCGTCGCGCACTGGGGTTGATCAAGTGTAAATAATCTAATGACTGAGAATGATTTGAAAATAAAGAATAGCAGCCCGTCTTGACAGAGAGATATCGTTGAGCATTTTTCTCAACGATCTCCATGATATAGCTGAGATTGTCTCAGCTCAACTTCTCTGCTATACTAAGCCTATCTGTCGATCAAGACGATAGAGTAACTCTAGGAATTGAGTCAATTGACCCATACTAAAGTGAATCTGCATTCTAGATTATCAACCAGTTGCTTAGTGAAAATATTTGTCACTTGTTTGTCTGTGAGGACAAATTCAAGACAGATATCCTCCTTCTCAACATATTCTCTAATAAAATGATATCTAATTTTAATATGCTTAGTCCTGCTGTGTGAAACAGGATTCTTAGTTATAGAAATTGCACTGGATGAGTCACAAAGCATATGAGTATTACTTATCTTGAGATTGTAGTCCTACAATTGATGTTGAATCAACAGTAGCTGTGCACAACAACTCCCTGCTGATATATATTCTGACTCAGCTGTGCAGATTGTCACACTGCTCTGCTTTTTGCTACTTCATGACATCAGTCTTTGCCCAAGGAATTGGCAAATTCCAGAGGTACTCTTTTTATCCTCATTGCAACCTGCAAAGTCTGCATCTGAATACTCAATTAATTCAAAATCATTGTTCTTAGGGTACCACGGGCCAAGCTGTTGTGTGCCCTTAAGGTATCTCAATATCCTATTTGCAGCAGAATAATGAGATTCCTTAAGGCATGTCTGGCACCGCAAACACATATTGCATACATGACATCATGTCTACTAGCAGTTAGATATAATAGAGACCCAATGATGCACTTGTACATGGATTCATCAAAAGAATTCTCTTTCTCATCCTTTTACAGGGATACATTTGATCTCATGGGAGTCTTCAGGGTAGATGCACTCTTCATACCAAATTTCTTAATTAATTCCTTATTGTACCTAGTCTGAGAGATAAAAATTCTCTCATCAGACTGTTTCACTTGGAGACCTAAAAAATAATTAAGCTTTCCCATACTGCCATAGTTGTCAAGTCGCGCGCTTAGGCGCGCCTGAGGCGCCGAGCACACCGGGCGCAGCCCGCCGCACCTTAGCACGGCTGGGGAGGGCAATGTGCCCCAGACGCGCCCAGGCGCGCGCCTTACAGGCTCCCAGGAGCGCCTTGGCCTTTCAAGGTGTTTTTTTTAAAAAATTGAGATGAGCAAAAACATGATCTCAGACATACCCGGGCACTCATAAGCACACTTGGGCGCCCAATTCGCTGAAATTGAGCGAATTGGGCGCCTAATTCGCTCAATTTCCTTTTTCCTCCATTTGTGTGCCTCACATGCCTCAGACGCGCGCCTATGCCTTGCGCCTGGGCTCTAGGGGCCCTTTGCGCATCGGTGCATCTTGCACCTTTGATAACTTAGCATACTACCCATCTCAAACCCCCTGCATAAGATTGGCAAATATCTTGCAAAGGTTGTCATCAGTAGACTCAAATATAATGTCATGAACATATATTTGGACTAGGAGACACTTGCATTTTGTTTCTCTTAGAAACAATGTGTTATCTATCTTCCCCCTTAAGAACTTGTTCTTAATGAGAAAGGTAAACAAGATTTCATATCAAGCTCTTGGGGCTTGCTTTAACCCATATAAAGTATTTCTAAGAAAATAAACATGATTAGGTAAAGTTGAATGCACAAAACCTGAGGATTGTTACACATATACCTCTTCCTTAAGATTATCATTCAGGAATGTTGACTTGACATCCATCTGATAGACTTTGAAACATTTGTATGTTGCATAGGACAGAAACATTCTTATTGCCTCAAGTCTTGCAACTAGGGCAAATGTCTGGTCAAAATCTATGTCTTCTTCCTGCATGTATCCTTTGGCTACCAGCCTTGCTTTGTTCTTCACAACTACATCATTCTCATCTAATTTGTTCCTGAAGATCCACTTGGTGTCAATTATGTTGTGACTTTGTGGCTTTGGCACCAATTTCCAGATCGTGCATCTTTTGAATTGGTGTAGCTCTTCCTGCATGACATTAATCCAGAATGGGTCCATGTTTGCTTCTTCAAACTTCTTAGGCTCTACCTGATACAGGAATCTCAGAAATAGAGCTTCATTGTGGATCCTACTCCTGGTGGTAACTTCTTGGCTTGCATCCCCAATAATGAGATTATTGGGGTGATCTCTTAGGTGCCTAGTTGCAGCAGACAACCATTCAGCAGCTGGCTGTATTCCAGAAACAACTACAACATCTTCAGCACCCTGATCTTCTTCAGCTGGCTGAACCTCTTCATTGAATACTTCTACTTGAGGAGTAGTCATGCTAGATCTGGGCTTATCTTGGATGGACAACTCATTTATGACTTGCTCAGTACCTGCAATGTCAGGAGTACTGGACCAGCCCTTGAATAGCAGGCTAGTCACATCAAAGATAACATTTATTCTTCTTCTACATGGGTCTTCTTGTTGAATACTCTGTAGGCTCTACTATGTGAGTTGTATCCAACAAGAGTACCATCACAACATTTCTCAACAGATTTAGTTAGCTGAGACTTTTCATTATTCAAAATGAAACATTTAATATCAAAGATTTTAAAATAAAAAAACTATTATTTTTTTGCCCTTCATGAGTTCATAGGGAGTTTTCCTATGTACCGTATTGATAGAGGCCCTATTTAGCACATAGCATGTTGTGTTGACTGTCTCAGCCCAGAAATATTCTGGGAATGAGGAGTCACTCAGCATAGTCCTGACAGCCTCTATGAGGGTCATGTTCTTCCTCTCAGCAACTACATTCTGTTGTGGAGTTCTGGGAGAGGAGAACTCCTGGGAGATACCTTGTTCTTGACAGAAATTTGTCATTGCCCCAAACTGAAATTATGTGTCATGGTCACTTCTCACTTTGACCACAGTATAGCTCATTTCATTCTGGATGGACTTGACAAATGTCATAAAGATACCCAAGGTGTCTGACTTCTTTCTAATGAAGAAGACTCATGTAAATCTAAAGTGATCATTTACAATCACAAAGGTGTACAACTTCCCTCCTAAACTCTGAATGGACATATGACCAAATAGATTCATATGCAACAGATAAAGACATCTTATAGAGTCCTTGACAGCTATGTCCTTAAAGGTGACCCTTGTTGCCCATTTGGCAAGCATGACAAAGTCCATCTTTTAACACATTTTAGATTAGGACTATCCCAAACTAAATTCTCTGAGAAGAGCTTACTAATTGTCTTATAAATGTGAGCAAGTCTCTTGTGTCGCTGTACACATAAAGACATTTTCTCATTTGCTGCAAGACACACTTAAGTGGAAGAATTATAACACATAAAATCTAAATAATAAACATTGTCACTCCTAATACCTGAGAAAATAGTCTCTAAGTTTTGTGATTTTTTGATCAGACACTTATCCTTGTGGAACTCAATTACATAGCCTAAATCACATAGTTGGTTTATGCTTACAAGGTTGTGTTGCAATCCCTCCACATAAGTTGCCCTTGTGATTGAGAATGTCACTGGATATCATATCATATGCTTTGGTGACTGCAATGTCAGAGCCTCCAAAAATGACCTTAGGCCCATGTTACACAGGAGTGTAATACTTTAGAAGACTTCTTATCTCAGTCATGTGTCGAAAACACTCACTGTCCAAGTACCAAATTTGTTCTTGAACTAACCTGCAAGATAGAATTCACTTTACCTTAGGAGCCCAACTAATCTTAGGTCATTACTTCTTGTTAGTAGCATAAACAACACTTCTCCCTACAGCTTCTTTAGCATGAAGGCTTTTATTTGTCTGCGGCATAGAAGGATTGTGTCAACAATCTATGACAAAGTGTCTTACTTTAGCACAGCACCAACACTCAAAGATATTATACCTTCTCTTGTAAACATTCTTTGAAGTTGAAGGAGCATGAGAGTGTCCGTGTTCAACAAAGAAGGCCTCAGCATTCTTCATTTTCCTCTCAACAATCACGTGATTGTGTGCTCGACGATAACTTGTCTTACTCGACGATATCGGCTTGACAATAACAGATGTTATCTTGATAGCTGACATGGTATTGATGTCATCTAATATTGCCTTATGAGAGTGAATTAAGGTGTTGCCAACAACCTGCTTTTTCACTGGAAAGGGATGGGAAGATGTCATTTTTTTACCCTTGAGTGTAGGGGTTGGTGTACCAAAAACAAATGGTTCATAATGAGTCATCTGAATTTTCTCATGTAGAGCCTTCAAAGCACTCAACCTCATACCCTTTCTACCTTCACGGTTAGGTGCACTATTGCCCTTACTGTCGGAATTTTCATTCTTACAGTGATCATAAATAATGTCATGGTCATACCTGTTAGAAGGAAGCAGAACCTTCTGAAAGGCAATTTGAGAGTCTTGCATTTACTCCTATTTCTAGCAGCTGCTTCCCTCCTATTGAACCCCACTCCCCTTCTATTGTGGGATAAGGAGTCAATAATTGGCAGTACAGTTTGTGGCTAAGAGAACTTGGCCACTAGTTGTCTCTCTTTGAGGAGCTTCTCTTCAAGAAACTTGATGATCTTGTTCTTCTGGGTTATGGTGTTTACTTGGATGATTGTGATTCCTTTTAGTTGGTTGATTTCTCTACTCATCTGAGCTAACTGGGTAGCAGACTCAGATTGTTCAGAATTTGCCTACTGGAGGGAAGCAATCTCCATAGCCTGCCTCTTGACAAGCTTCTTGTTCATTTTCAGAACTTTCAAGAGAGCACCATATTTATCAACCAGTTGATTGACATTATCATCATTTTCTGATCCATTCTCATCATTAGATGAAGAGGATATGCTTCAGATTCTGGGTCAGTCTCATAATCAGAATCAGAAGACATGTTGAGAATGATTACCTCATCATGAATGGAGTCTTCCTGATCATTTTCATCTGTCATGGCCATCAAACCACAACTCACTTCCTCTTCTTCCTCATTGTCACTGTCTGAATGTGACAGTGGGGCCCTGATGCCAATCCATGCAGCAGGAGCCTCTTCTTCTTCAGTATACAACCCAATATAGGCTTCCTCATCTTCAGATTCAGAAGATTCTTAGTAACTTTGACTCCAACTCTTCTCCTTTTTGGCAAGGAAAGTATTTTCAGACTTCTTGCCCTTGTACTGTTTCTTATCACCAGCAGCTGCCTTCTCCTTTCTTTTTACTGGGCAGTCAGCAATGACATACCCTGGTCTGTTGTAGCAGTAGCACACAACATCAGAGGAAAAATGTTTTTTGGGTTTAGAATCATACCTTTCCTCTTTGGGGTCCTTCTTGGCTCTGTCATGCTTGCTGCTCTCCCTCTTGTACTTGAAAGAAGAGGAAGGTCTGCTCTTCCACTGCTTCCTCCTAGACATCATCTTCTTGAACTGTCTAGAAAAGGCAGCAAACTCTCCATCAGATATGTTAGCATCTGATGTGTTGGGTTCAGAAGATTCTGACTCAGCAGCTTTCTTGGGAGGAGAGGGGATTCTCTCCTTGTTATTCTTGGAGCCCACAACCTTGAGGGTCACAGACTTCTCTCTGGTCAGATCTGGCAGCAGCCTCCTCCTTCTTTCTTGCAATTAGCTGCATCTCATAAGAGAGCAGCTTGACATATACAGTGTGTGGAGGAATGTTGGCTAGGTTGCTCATCACCCTGATGGCACAAATCTTATTGTCCAAGCCTTTGGTTAGAGACCTTAAGTACTTATCGTTAAGCTCATAATCAGTGAAGACCTTTCCATAGGTTTTCAGCTCATTAACTATCTTGTAAAAAGATTCATAACACTCAGCAATGATGTCTTTGTTGTCTTGCTTGAAGGCTTCATATTCTTGGTAGAGCAGAGATTTTATGTCATCCCTGACTTTCTCAGTCTCCTCCATGCACACAATGAGTGTACTCCACATCTCCTTTGCAGTCTGACAGTGAATAAGATCTTGAAAGGTGGAATCATCAATTGCACTGACTATGATATTTTTGGCTCTCTTATTCATAGTAGTCAGTACAATTTCATCTATAGTCATCTCAGGGAACAACTTTGGGACCTGCAGGTTTGGATTTATAGAAGAGGCCTTCATGGGGATGAATGACACCTCTTCAACTGTGATATAAATCATAGGATCCGAGGCCCCCATGAATAGTTTCACCCTTTTGCTTCCATATGCCAAATTTTTTCTTTTTGCATATGGGGAGCTTCAATGAGCTCAGCTCCTTATGACTCTCATTGGAGGTCATGGTGAATATCTTCACTACTTTGTAGTATCTTGGTCAGACTGTTAAGCCTACTTTTGACCAACCTCGCTCTGATACCACTTGATAGATTACTGTTGTTGGTAGTCTAACTCACCTAGAGTGGGGGTGAATAGATGGTCTTGCACTTTTTAGGTTTCTTTGAGGCTTTCAGCAAATATAAAGAAGTAAAAAAAACCCAGCAAACACAGATCAGCACACAGTTGTTTATAGTGGTTATCTAAGGTCTGGATACATTCACTTTCGCTCACCACTTATCTAGCAGTGTGTTAGAATAGGCAAACACCTCCAAAACTTGGCTCCTTAGAGCTTACAATACAGATCCTTCAGGATCTCTCAGGTCTACTCCAAGACCCTACCACAGGCTCAACAGTCATATCTCAAGCACAACAGTCCTACCTCAGAATTAAACAACTCTTACAGCTCAGAGACACAAGTGGCCTCCTACCTCAGATCTACACAGAGATCATATCTCAGGCACCAGCGCTACCTCAGGCGTAACAACCCTACAACTCAGGCACAAGATCCTACAACTCAGATTTTATAAAGATCTTACAAATGAAAGTTTATAACAGATTACAGCAAATGACTCGAATAATTTGACCTTAATATCTCTGAGTCTTCTGTCGTCTTGCTTGTGAAAACTATCTCTTGAAGCAGCCCTTGGTTTGAAGATGTCTTCAGAAAGTACAGATCCAAGGCTCTTCCACTTGCTCTTCTTCTTCAGGAAGAAGATCTAAATGGAGTCTTCTAGCTTGACTCCAACTAGCTCTCTCAGAAGTTCTTATTGAGCTTGCTTCAGCAATCGCAGAATGATCTTCAAGTCTTGCCAAAGTATGCACGTGTGAGAGTTGTAGGCTTGTAGCCGAAGAACTCTTGTTTCATTGTCATAACTTTTCTTCTTATACCTTTGACATTTTCCAACGGTCGAATGCTTTAGAAAATGTCCTGTCAAGGTATGGGCAAGAATACAAAAAAATGACACCTCTTTATCCGTCACCGCCAAATTTGAAATCATGTCACTGTGTGTGCTCAACGGTAATAAAAACCTGACAGCACGATATCGTTGCGAAAATTCTTCTTTTTCAACGGTATTAGTTGTCAAGGCGCGCCTGAGGCGTCGGGCGCAGCCCACCGCGCCTCAGCACGGCTGAGGCGGGCGATGTGCCTCAGGCGCGCCCAGGCGCGCGACTTAGAGGCTCCCAGGTGCCCCAAAGGCGCGCCTGGGCCTTTCAAGGTGTTTTTTTTTTAAAAATAAATTTGCGATGGGCAAAAACATGATCTTAGACGCACCCGAGGCACCCCTAGGCGCACTTGGGCGCCCAATTCGCTGAAATTGAGCGAATTCGCGCAATTTAAGCGAATTGGGCGCCGAATTCGCCCAATTTCAGCGAATTGGGCGCCCAATTCGCCCAATTTCAGCGAATTGGACGCCCAATTCGCTCAATTTCCTTTTTCCCTCATTTTTGCGCCTCACGTGTCTTAGGCGCTCCTGCTCTTAGGCTCCAGGGGCCCTTTGCGCCTCGGTGCGTCTTGCGCTTTTGATAACTTAGATACCTTAGCGCTAAATTTTGTTCTTTCTGCCTCTTCTCCACGATATCGTTGAGAAGCACTCCACGATCCTGACAGTACCGTGGAAAACTATATACTGATCTCAACGGTATTTGCCTTTAGTCCTGAAAGTTATTTCTGCAGTTGCACTGTGACGATACTGCCGAGAAGCGCTCCACATGCACAACGATACCGTCGAGAAAACTTTATGTATCATGTCGATACTTCTCCAACTGTACAGTCTCTTTTCTAAACCTATTTTAGAGACAACATTTGTTCCCTGCAAAGATTTAAACATTTATACCAACAAATACAATAAGTTTTTATCATTGTAAGTGATCCTTCTTCAAATCTTGGAATATTTCCCAACAGTGATATCAGCAGAAATGACCATTTTATCATTTGATAAGATAGTAGCATACATACCCCTTCTGAGTGCGAGAGTATCTAACGAACATAAATTTTGTAGTACGAGAAACAAATTTGTCATTAGGTGGACCAAGATTATGGACATAACATGTACATCCAAAAACACGTGGCGTGATGAAGAAAGAAGCCTTGGAATGGAAAAGAAGATTAAACGAGGTCGAAAAGTTGAGGACGGGCGAGGGCATGCGATTGATGAAATGACAGATAAAAACAACAAAGTTCCAGTATAGTGGAGAAACTTGCATTTGAAACATAAGAGATCGGGCAACATCAAGAATGTGATGATTTTTCCGTTCTGCCACCTCATTTTGTTGAGCAGTATATGCGCACAAAATCTGATGGATAATGACAAACTCTGTGCAAAAATTGGAGAAGGTACAGCTGGTATATTCACGCGCATTATCGGTGCGAAGAAATTTCAGGCAAGTGGAAAATTGAGTGTGAGTCTCCATAAGAAATACACGGAAGATAGAGGGGAGTTCAGCACGATCGCAAAGCAAATACAACCATATGACGCGCAAGTAAATCATCAAAATAACGATAATCATAAACACTATGGATATTATATGATCCCCAAATATCAGAATGTACTAAACAAAAAGAAACATCGCTCCGAGTACAGGGAGAATTAAAAGAGACACGATGTTGTTTGCCAAAGAAACAAGATTCACAGGTAAACTCGTGAAGAGAAACATCTGGTAGAGTTTTCTTGAGAATCTGAAGAGGAACATGTCCAAGACGACGATATCAAACAACAGAAGAGACCGTGAAGAGAACAGTGGGTGGAACATCCAAAAGATAGAGGCATTAAACAACCGTCCCTACCAAGTATATTCTGCGTTTGTCAATCCTGCACAACAAGGGAGGAAGGTGAGAAAGTTACACAACAATCAAGATATTTGGTAAGATGACTAATAGAAAGCAGATTAAATGGGGGGGTCCCGGAACATGAAGAACTGGAGATAAAGAGAGAGCTGGAGTGAGAGACACATGAACAGCGCCAGAAACCAGAGTGGTGTCACCATTGGCCACTGTAATGAACTTGGGATAAGTATAGTTCAAGTATTGAGGCGGTTGCTGCGGAGAGATGCGATGTGGCACCGGAGTACACAATCCAGTGAGAGCTTTGGGTGAGACAAGATATGCATTCATTAGAGATCGACGTCACAGATCCAAAGGAGCGACTAACCACCCCTTGTAACTGTTAGAGTTGGGTGTGCAAAACAACAATGTCTTGACGGGTGGTGGAGTGAGGATCTACAGTAGCGGAAGCAGTGAGGTGAGGAGGGAAACCATGATTGCGAAAGCAGGTTGCCTCAAGATGACCATCCCGGTCGCAGTGAGAACATTTAAAGAGGGTTCAGCCAGCACGTCCCCGTCCCCGAAAAGTACTTTCGCCGCGATCCGATGGACCAAGAGCTGAAGGAGCGAGAGTAGATAGGGGTTGTTGGAGGAGAGACAGAGTTGGATTAGCGGGTGCATCCGGGAGTGGAGTAATCTTCAGGAGCATCGAGCAAACATCTAACAAAGGAGTAGTAGCTGAGGATAGAATCTGAGCCCGAACACTATGAAGATGGGGGGACACGGGCCATCATCATGACAATCCCAACGGCTTCTTTCTGTCCTTGTTGCACAACCAGATCCGTCGTGGGAAGCTAATGTTGTATACATGCCTCAACAAGAGTTTTGGCCCGAGCAACAAAGGAAGTCAAGTCACCAGGTGCCCCGGGGTCAAGTGTTTGAAGATCGGTAATTATGTCGAACAAGTGTTGGAGGCTATCCTTGCCAGAATAGCCTCATGATACATGCGCATCCTATATGGCTCGGTGTCTAGGGAATTGAGAATCCATGATTGGACACGACCATCCTCACGGATCCACTCATCGGTAGGAACAGTGGGAGGAGCCCTTGTCAGGTGATGAAGAAGGCATTTTGTTTGCAGAACACGACGAACTGAGTGAACCCACTCAACAAAATTTTGCTTCCCACGGAGAGAAATGGTGGTGATCTGAAGTTCAACGCAAAGTTCAAGAGGAGAAGCAGCAACACGAGCAGGAAGGGAGGAAGCAGCAGTCAAGTTCATGAAAGCAGCAGCTCCAGGAAGCGGGTAGACAGGGGAACAAACGAACTGTGAGATAGTGGAACTGATATAGTTGGCGAACTGACGGGGCCGGCGAACTGGAAATAGACCATGAATGGGTGGCCAAGGACAGCAGCTTACCCAGTGGTGGCAAGCAGGAAAGAGCAGCGGACAGAAGACCCAGACGACGTCCTGAAGAAGTAGTGGCAGAGGAAGCAGTGGCATGGAGATTAACCAGTGGCCTGAGAAACTACAGCCCGGAGAAGAACCTGCGACCAGAGAAGCAGCAGCAGGGAGAAGAACCTGAGGCCAGAGAAGCAGCGGCCTGGAGAAGACCCTGCGGCCTGGGTAAGACCTTGCGGCCTGGAGAAGAACTCGCGGTCTGGAGAAGAACCGGTGAGCTGCAAAGAACTGGCGGCCAAGAGAGACGCGGCGGCCTGAGAGACGCGACGGCCTGAGAGACGCGGCAGAGAGGGCAAGGAACCGCTGAGAGGGCAAGGAATCGTTGAGGCAAAGAGAACTGTTGTTGCGGAGAGGGTATGCGGTTAGACAAGCATTGGTTGCGACAAGACTGCGGCGAATTGCTATGAGAAGGTTGTGGCGAACTGCTATGGAGGAGAGAGAAAAATATTCGTCAAAGGAGGTCGCGGCGAGATGAGAAGGGGGGACCACCTGTCAGAAGACCATAGTCTATAAAGGCCAAGAGATCGGGGAGGTGGAAGCCACGGGAGAGAAGTTGCGGCAAGGGAAACTGAGATCGCAGCACCTTGCGGTCTGAGAAAGAAGAACCAGACCGTAGCACCTCGCAGTCTGAGAAAGGTTAACCGCACAGAGGACAGAAACTGTAGAAATAGGAGGATCGGGGTGCCTCCGATACCATGTAGAAGATTACAGAAAAATAAAAAGGATTTCTTTATTGCTCCCATAATTAAATTATACACTATGAGTTTGTACATATTTATAGGAAGATAGAGAGAAGAAGTATCTCAATCCTAAGATGTGGGATAAATACAAGAGAGCAAGTGGGCCAAAATATGGGTCATAGTGATGGGTCTTTACATGACTTTCTCTAACAAAAATTAACTGCAAATCCAGAGAGGTATATTTTACATGAGCTAGTAATCTGTGGATTCTTCCAATGGTAGCTCATGAAATCACACTAAATTCAAAAATTCCAAACATAGAATCTACCAAAAAATAAAACATCAAATAATATGTATGCCTGACAAGTATAGAACTAAAAGGTTGTATAATTAAATGCAATGTAAATGTTCTGCAGTACTATAATTTCATTAGTCATTTAGGTCTTTACATCCAAAATGTTAAATTATTTTGCTTAATTAACAGTTGAAGTATCATTGAACATCAAACTACACAATAAAATAGTTTAAGCAAGTTCAGATAAAAAAGTATCATGAACTCATAAAGTTGTGGAAAAATAATCAATTAGTTGCTACCTGTTGTGGCTGGTAGAATGCTAGCAGAAGTGAGGAGCATCCTCCTCTTGATGGAAAAAAAGTCCAGCAGTTGTGAAAATTAGGTAGCTGCTACTAAAATTGGGAAGCAAATACTAAAGCTGGCAGCAATAAAAGTTCAATGAAAGTACAAAAGACTCCAAATAACTCAAGTCCTTCAAACTTCCATCTAATCCTTCTTGTCTCTGTACATGTCTACTTGATGTTGTGCATCTTGATGTGTTCATCACGTTTGTGAGCAACCAGTTCGAGAACGAAGCCCATATGTCACTGTTATGACTACGGAACCCAAAACTGGTACAGAGGGGGTAACAGTCTAGTTAGAGCCTAATGGCCATTTGGCCTTCTAGGTATTTAGTATTATTATCATGTGTACGCTCAAGGTCTGAGTATGAAATATAGGATATATATATATATTATATATATAGAGAGAGAGAGAGAGAGTTCTGATCATATGCGAAGACCTACGCTGTGCGAATATGCGAATAAACCCCGTGCGCCATCCGATTGGGTACTGTAGCTACCCAATCGGACGGCCCAGCTTCTTCAAAGCACGGTGGCTTGCGAGCCCGCAGCCGCCAGCCGCCGCTGCTGAGTTCGTTCCTCTTCGCACCTTCGCACAGCGTTGTATTCACTCGGCCTCATATATACATATACATATATATATATATATAATTTGTTGGTTTTTTCTTCTAACTTTCTAAATGTACTAATGCAAAGCATTCCTAAATCCTAAACATTAATAATTAACAAATCCAAAAATTCCAAAGAATAATAATTATCAAAATTAAGCATTCCTAACAATAACAATTAACAAATAAGAGATCATTAACTTGTAAGGACTCTTTAGACCAATATGTTTATCAAAAAGATTTCTAGTTTCAACATTCTTGATTGATCTAGTAATCATCAAAAAAACATTTCCATCGTGATATATTGCGGAATCTCAGCTATATGTAACTGATATATCAGCAACCATAATACAAAATGATATTTCCTCGTAGATAGCAGTGTCTAGAATTCCACCCCTAAAAATAGCATATCGATAGACATGTTGAATATGCCGGATCTACAATATTGTTTGTGTTGTATATAAGGGATAAGATGAGTGTTCACATATTTCTGGGATTTGGAATCGGGTTTTCTAGGCGAGAGCATAGGTTCTCATTTCTCAACAATTGTAATCATGCTTGTGCAACTTTTTTATCGTGATTTTCCTTCTTTCTCCTAAAATATATTTAATGGGAACCCTAATAATTGGCCCAATCTGCCCTAAAAACCAATATAAAAAGCTGGATCTGAAGCCTACGCAACTTCGTGTACATCATCTCTAATTCCAACAGCATTCAACCACAGTGCCTCAATGCTTGCTTGTCTCCAGTTTGCCAATGAGTCACGATCAAACTCTGACCCCAATAATGCAGCCAACTCCAGCTCATCCTTCATCGTGCAAACCCTAGCACCCCTTTACAGTAAAATTGGCCCTTGTTGATCATCTCCAGTCATGAGACCATAGCCCAATGTTTCTTTCGCAAATGACCCAGCTCGGCCGCTCTTTGTGCACATCTACCTAAGACTTCAGTGATAAGTGCCTCCAACAGCCCCTCCCCATTCATGTGAACATTTGGATATTGCTTCCCAGTCACCGCTCCTTTCCACTATACTATAGTGATGTCATCTACTTACGCGTCCAACCTGATTTCATATGTATTTGTGCTTCTTATGTCCCCTCCAGGAAGCACACATTTAGATGGCCCCTCCAGGGCAGGCCACGCAACTCAACAGTCAACACTCTACTTTGTCTGCCAGTGACCCCATCCTCCTGTCTAGTCCCCTCAACATGTGTCGCATACCACCAATACTATTACGGACCTGCACCCTGAGGAGCCCCCTGGGCGGACATACACGCGTCGCAACCGCGTTACTGACGAATCGTCTTAGCGCCGATGGCGCTGTTATCTTATTTCTATTATGTTTCGTTATTTATTTCAGTTTTGGCTACTCTTGTTATTGGTACTTCATGTAGTATAAATGGGTTAGAGTGCATAGGGTTTGGTATGCAAAATTGAATCTAAGAAACGGGTTGCTCCCGTATTGAGTTTTCTCTCTCTTTCTCTCTCTCTCTTTCTCTATCTCTCTCTCTCGCGCGCGCTCTCCCTCTCAACCGACCGGTTTCCCCCTCATTTCCGCTACCCTAATACTTGGTCCGACCTGCAGCTCCGCCAGCGCCAACGCCGCCGGAGAAGCCTTTGATCGCTATCGTGTGCCGCTCCTGCATCGGCATCGTCGACCCCGGCGCCAACCGCGTCGCCCTGTGTCCTCCTCGGCTCGGCCCATCCCGCATCGCCCGCGACTACGTCGGCCGTCCATGACCCGCTCCACCCGGCTGCATCCCGACAACCCCGCCGACCCCATAGACAACGACGTCATCGTCTGTCGCTTCGAAGCACCGGTCCAATCCGTCGCCTCTCTCCACTCCTCCCTTTCCGCAATCCTAACTTGCTTGGACTCCCGGGTACCGCTGACCACCGCCTCTGCGGCGGAATCCTCCGCGGCGGCGTCTATCTTAGGGGAACCCTTGGCGGTTGACCCTCCACCGGTTGCTCCGCTATCGCTGCCCCTGGCAAACCTCCCCGCCCTCTCCCTCGAAACTCCGTCCTTCGCCGGTGTAGACCCGATGGGGTGGATCGCCAAGGCGGAACAGTATTTCGACCTTCACTCCACTCTTGAGCAGGACAAAGTCGCCCACGTCATCGTCGAATTGGACGGCTCGGCTCTTCATTGGGCTCGTTGGCTCCGCCAGTCCAACCCCGCCCTTGGGCGGATCTGAAGCAAGGGATGATTGGCCGCTGCGACTTTCGCTACACCGGCTCCGCTATCGAGCGTGTGTGCGGAGTGCGGCAATCGGCCACCTTGGAGGAATACATTGATGAGTTTGTTACGTTAGTGACCCATGTTCCGGGCCTTCCGTCGGACCACTACCTTCACTTCTTCATGCAGGGCCTCCTACCACGGATTCTCTCGCGCCTCCGCACCTACCACCCGAGGACGGTGTCAGAAGCCTTGGACATGGCTCGCCTCGTGGAGGCGTATCTTGGTCCCCGTTCCCAGGCTGCTCCGCTCCCGCCCCCCCCCCCCCCCCCTTGCCCGACCGACCACCGTTCCTCCGGCCCACCCGCCTCAACCACCCTAGCGAGCGGCCAATGCCGCACCAACCCGCGGTCCTCTAGCAGCAGGCCGGCCGGCTAGGGGCCGTCCTCTACGTTTATCCAACCAAGACTACAATGATCTTCGTGCGAAAGGGTTGTGTTTCCGATGTCGCCAACTCTACGGGTCCAACCATGATTGTCCAGTTAAGGAATTCCACGCCATTGTGGGCGACCTGGAGGCCAAGGTGACTTTGGCCGATTTTGAGGCTTTAGAACTGGAGGAGAACGACGTTGGCCAAGACGACGTCGTGGCTGCCGCCGCGTCTCTTTGCCTTCTGGAGCTCCCCTGCTTCTCAGTGGGGGTATTTTCGGCCTGCAGACCATGAAGTTAGCAGGATGTATGCAACAGCGCCTGATCGTGGTGATGATTGATAGCGGGGCCAGCCACAATTTCATTTCGGTACAGTTAGCCATGCAACTCCAACTCCCGTTGGTGCCCTCCCCGGACTTCGCAGTTTGTTTGGCGGATGGGCGACGTCGACCGACGATGGGTCGTTGCCCACACGTGTTACTCTCTGTGGGCCCTTGTACGGTGACGGATGACTTTTATGCTTTTGGTTTGGGCGGAATTGACGTCATTCTGGGGGTCGTTTGGCTCCGTACCCTGGCAACGTCAACATCAATTGGACCTCCATGACGATGTGTTTCCTCCAGGCGGGCCAACCATGCCGCTTTGTGGGGGATGCTACTCTGTTCTGTTCTCCTATGTCCTTCCGGGCCCTACAGCGCATGTCGGGGGTGGACTTCTCGGTCTGGCTATGGTTGATTACCGCAGACACCTGCCCGACCCCGGACCAGCCGCCGGCCTTGCAAGAGCTCCGGACGCACTTTCAGGACGTGTTCCAGACACGCACTGGCTTACCTCCCTCTCGCTCCACCGACCACTCCATTCTCCTCCAGGACGGCACTTCCGCCGTTTTGGTTCTGCCATACCGCTACGGACATATTCAGAAGGATGAGATCGAACGACTGGTGCACGAGATGCTCCTGGCCGGCATCATCCGTCACAGTGTGAGTCCTTTCTCCAGCCCGATCCTCTTGGTTCGGAAGAAGGACGGCAGTTGGCGGTTCGGTAGACTACTGCGAACTGAACAAGGCGACCATTCCGGACAAGTACCCCATTTCGATTATCCAGGAGCTGCTGGACGAGCTTCACGGCTCCACCTTCTTCACCAAGTTGGACCTGGGCGTCGGCTACCACCAGATTCGGGTTCGCCCCGAGGACATTCCCAAGACGGCCTTCCGGACTCATGACGGTCATTATGAGTTCCTCGTCAAACCGTTTGGTCTCACCAACGCACCGACGACGTTTCAGGAGACCATGAACGACATTTTTTGAGCGGTACTTCGCAAGAATGTATTGGTTTTTTTTTTATGACATCTTGGTGCACAGTTCGACTTGACAGACACACTTGGAGCACGTCCGTAGTACTCTGGCCACTCTACGGCGCCGCGGTTTGGTGCTGAATCAGAAAAAGTGCTCCTTCAGCGTCGCGGCAGTTAGCTACTTGGGACACACCATCTCGGCGGCGGGGGTGGCGATGGACGAGGACAAGGTGTCGGTTGTCCTCCATTGGCCGGCCCCGACGTCTCTCCGTGAGGTCCGCGGTTTTCTGGGCTTTACCGGCTACTATCGGCGCTTCATTCAGCATTACGGGAGCTTAGCACGCCACGCCCCCTCACTCAGTTGTTGCGGGCCTCGGAGGAGGGACCCTTCCAGTAGACAGTCGCGGCGGTCGCCGCTTTTGCCGCCCTGAAGTCAGCCATGGTCCAGGGCCCGGTGTTGGCCATGCCTGACTTTGGCCTTCCCTTCGAGGTGGAATGTGACGCCTCCGGCACCGGCGTCGGCATGGTCCTCATGCAGAATGGCCGCCCTGTGGCCTATTTCAGTCGGGTATTCTCGAGCACACTTCGTAGCTGTTCGGCCTACGAGTGCGAGTTGATGGGCTTGGTTTTGGCGGTACAACATTGACGGTCGTACCTTCTTGGTCGACCCTTCGTGGTTCGGACCGACCACCACAACTTACGGTACCTAGTTCAGCAGAAGATTGCTACTCTGGCACAACAGCTTTGGACGGCTAAACTGTTGGGCTATGACTTCACCATTGAGTTTCGGCCCGGGCGGACGAACCGGGCGGCGGACGCTCTCTCCCGACAATTACATTCACCGGAGATTTTAGCCCTTTCTCACCCAGTTTGGGAGGAGGCCGCCGTGATTCAGCAAGAAGTCGAGGCGGACCCCACCCTTGCCGCTATTTGGACGGCCTTGATTGCCGCCGCCGATTCGCACCCCCCCTACTCTCTGATCGGCGAAAGCCTTTTCTACAAGGACCGCTTCGTGATTTCTTCGACGTCTCCAAGCATCCCCCGCCTGCTGGCCGAGTTTCACGCTTCCCCAACTGGGGACACGTCGAGGCTTTCCGGACCTACCGCCGCCTGGCTGCTTCGTTGTACTGGCCACATATGTTTCGCCAGATGAAGACCTATGTCGTCGCATGCCAGACTTGCCAGAAGGCCAAGTATGAGGTGATGTTTCCGGGGGGGGTTCCTCCAACCACTTCCCATTCCAGACCGCATCTGGGAGGATATTGCAATGGATTTCATCACGCGGCTTCCGAACTCTGGAGGGTTTGACTGCAATCTGGTTGTGGTGGACCGACTGTCCAAGTATGGTCATTTCATCCCCCTCCGCCACCCGTACACGGCCGCCTCCGTCGCCGATAGCTTCATCACCGGCATCGTCCGCCTCCACGATTTTCCTCGGTCCATTGTCAGCGACCGGGACCCCCTATTCTTGAGTACGTTCTTGACGACACTATTTCGCCTTCAGGGGACACGTCTACGCATGAGTACCGCCTACCACTCTCAGACAGACAGACAGTCTGAGATCCTCAACCGTTATTTGGAGACATACCTTCGATGTAATGTTGGAGAGCAGACCGGGACTTGGGCGAAATGGATATGTTGGGCGGAGTATTCATACAACACCGCCTACCATCAAGCGGCAGCCACCACGACGTTCGAGACGGTCTGCGGCCGCCCTCCCCCGACCCTTGTTCCCCACCTTCCCGGAGAGTGTGCAGTAGCCAGCCTCGTCGGCCATCTGCAGGACCGTGATACCGTTTTGGACCAGTTGAAGCATCATCTTCGTCGGGCCCACGACAAGATGTCCTCATTCGCCAACCGGAAGAGGCGGGACTTGAGCTTTGCGGTGGGCGAAAAGGTCTTCATCAAACTGCACCCGTACCGCCAGCTCTCGGTGGCCCGCCGCCTGTGCCCCAAGCTCGCTCCCCGCTTCTTTGGCTCGTTCGAAGTCCTGGCACGTATTGGTGCGGTTGCATACCGCATCACCCTCCCACCCAGCAGTCGGTTATACCAGGTGTTCCATGTTTCCCAGCTGCGTCGGGTCGTGCTCGATCACTCGGTCGGGGACCATATCCCCGCCGACGTCGAGCTGTTCGGCGACCCTCCCCTTTACCCGGCCAGAGTTCTTGATCGTCCTCACCACCTTCCGGGCGATGCGGACCCGAACGAGCTCCTCATCGCGTGGGTGGGTCGGGCGGACTCTGACGCCACATGGATCCTGCGTGATGATTTTCGTCGCCAGTACCCAGACTTTTGTCTTGAGGACAAGGCAAATTTTCCAGACGACGGAATTGTTACGGACCTGCACCCCGAGGAGCCCCCTTGGCGGACATACACGAGTCACAACCGCGTTACTGACAAATTGGCTTTAGTGTCGATGACGCCGTTATCTTATTTCTATTATATTTCGTTGTTTATTTAAGTTTTGGCTACTCTTGTTATTGGCACCACATGTAGTATAAATGGGTTAGTGTGCCTAAGGTTTGGTATGCAGGATTGAATCTAAGAAATGGGTTTCTCCCGTATTGAGTTCTCTCTCTCGCGCGCGCGCTCTCTCTCCCTCTCAGCCGACTGGTCCTCTTCCCCTACCGGCTTCCCCCTCTCATTCCTGCTACCCTAATAAATACCCTATATGCACATCTTTTGCATGACACCCAAAGAAATGAGGAGGTAGGTGAGAGGTGCGAATCGAGCACTTAAAGTATAAGTGTGCAATAGGAGTGACATAACGTAGGAACCGGGATAAAGACAGGTTAATAAGGTGGGTCTCAATCAAAACAGTCTCATCCCAATATTACTTGGAAGTTGCATAGTAACAACCATTGTGCAGCCTCAAGAAAACTTTTATTTTTTCATTCAACTACACAATTCTGGGTGGAAGTATGCGCACATTAGTTTGATAAATGATACTATGATTAGCTGAATAAGCCTGACACCTCTATCACAATACTCGCCCCCGTTATGACTACGAAGGAATCTAATTGTTACACCCTCGGTCCAGGAGCTCAGACAAGGCAGGTATGTAGAATGCGATGAAAAATCTTTTCATTGACAAACTAGAACATAATAAAACATTGTTTCTTGATAATAAAGTAGAAATTTTCATTAAACAGGGTCCGGGATACATCATTCTTCTCATTTACATCATATATTTAAATAATAAATGCTAGTGCAACTGATTTATAATACTAGTTCAAGATTTCTTTTTGTCTTCAACCTTGCTGATGTTCCTATTGAGAGCATAAAATAATAGTGGACTCGTAAGTCTTCTTAGTCACCTCTAGCACAATATCAAAAATATAAATACGCAATAATAGTTAAAATAAAGCATTATACATAACCATTGTTGGTATTTGGTAACATGTGTTCAATTAATAATAATGCATGAATAAATAACAAGTTAAGCAGTATCAAATAAGTGATTAAGCAATATTATTCATATTATCATGTTTATATCATTTCTATGTATGTTAATTTTTGGACATGTTCACTTATTTTGATTTACGAATCTCATTCAGTCTGAAGGCCCATCATTCAAGTGCAAATCATTAAACATGTTGAAGGGCCTATTGGTCACGCTTAAATCAACATAGTGTTTATCTGAAGGCCCACTAGTCACATTAGATAAATACATATCCTCACAAGTGATGCGGCACAGGAGTCCACCTGCCCGCCACCTTGGCATCACCACCAAGGGGCCCACCTGGAGTCAGTACCAGGCAGCTTTATCAGGCCGGCGGGCCGTACACCCCAACCAGCTCTCCACCATGGCATCACCACCATGCGACAGGTTGTTGAGGCCAGGGCTCGATCCCCAGACTTCCTAGATAAGAGGTCTTCACCAGCGCTCTCATCACCAACTGAGCCAACAACCTGTCGCATGGTGGTGATGTCATGGTGGAGAGCTGGTTGGGGTGTACGGCCCGCGGGCCTGATAAAGCTGCCTGGTGCTGACTCCAGGTGGGCCCCTTGGTGGTGATGCCAAGGTGGCGGGCAGGTGTACTCGACCTCCTAGATAAGAGGCCTTCACCAGCGGCTCAGTTGGTGATGAGAGCGCTGGTGAAGGCCTCTTATCTAGGAGGTCTGGGGATCGAGCCCTGGCCTCAACAACCTGCCGCATGGTGGTGATGCCATGGTGGAGAGCTGGTTGTGGTGTACGGCCCGCGGGCCTGATAAAGCTGCCTGGTGCTGACTCCAGGTGGGCCCCTTGGTGGTGATGCCAAGGTGGCGGGCAGGTGGACTCCTGTGCCGCATCAACAAGGGCCAACGATCATGCCCTGGTCAATGAAGTAATATTTGACGGCCCACTGATCGCATTAAATTAGATCTGAAGGTTCATTTGTCATGCTCAAACAACATAAAATCCCAAGCACTCAAAGAATAATCATAATGGTGTTCTGATCAGATATTATTTTTATGAAAATAATAAGCGTGCTAAAATCACTAATAAGATTTCTAGCATAATAAAGCTTTTGCAGTACTATAATCATGTGATTATCGCTAAACATGAGTAACATAATATCAGAACTTGTGCAAGGAACTAAAATATTTTAAAAGAATATATATAGGATTTCAAGATTCTTAAGCTCTCATAATGACTTGAACACAAGTGATTCAAACTCAAGACTCGTGCATCATAAACTGATAAACATCACATTTCATACTAAATTTACAAAGAGTAATCTAAGCATAAGCCACCTACCTTGAATTTGTGAACTCCAAAACAAGGAACTTTCATCAAATGCCTAAACAAAGCTCCAAAAAAATTTCATATTTTACTGACACATTCTCTTTCCTCCCCTCTTTCTCTCTCCTACTATGTGAAACTGAAGTATGATAATTGTGGGTTTTGAAATTAGCATTGGGTGGGTATTTATAGCCTCTTTCCAATGCACTTTGAAATCCGAATTTTCTCTTATAAAACTCTCAAAATATCCACTTAGTAAAATTGTGCCCCGGTTGCGCCGCGTGCACAGGTGGTGCCTAACAACCAACAAACCCACCAGCCGCGGACACAGCAAGTCACAACCCCACCAACCACACTACCCTAACTCCACCGCCACCACGGTATAGACACCTCTTACCATGTCGTCATTACCACCAAAACAATACAATACATCTACCTTCATATTTTCACGCACTAAATCCAAAAACGGACATGAATATTCATATTATGCACATATTCTCCATAAACTATACAACAAATATTAACTATGAATGTTACAATCTGCATCGTTTGCATGCAAACTTCAAAAATTTAAGTTAAGACATTCCAGTTATGAAAAAAGATTTAGTTTTGGACTTTTTGCCTAAATATATGAGTTATAATAAAGTAGTAAAAGTGCATCTATTTGCATGAAGATTCTCAAATATACATGTTTAGTAATTGACGGAATTTTAGATGTTCTAATCATGACCTTACCCATGTAACCTAAACTTGATATTGAATGAAATTAGACTTCTGACCCTAGCCCTTTTCATGAGCCTCAATCTTTGAGTGTAGAGTGAATCGTGTTGCTTTTCTCTTGGCAGTTGTGGGTGATTATTTCCTTTGATCGCAGACACTCGGCATCAATGTGGTCTCATAGCAATTGAATCTATGAACTCCAAGACAAGGAACTTTCACCAAATGCCTAAACAAAGTTCCAACAAAATTTCATGATTTACTGACACCTTCTCTGTCCTCCCTTTCTTTCTCTTTCCTACATTGTGAAACTAAAGAATGATAATTGTGGATTTTGAACTCAGTATTGAGTGGGTATTTATAGCCTTTTTCCAATGCACTTCGAACATCCGAATTTCCTCTTACAAAACTCTCAAAATCTCCATTTAGAAAAATAGTGCACAGGTTGCGCCACATGCACAGGTCGGTGCCTAACAACCCCCAAACCCAACGGCCACGAACACAAAGCAATTTGCAGCCTCACTAAGCACGCTACCCTAACTCCGTTGCCGCTACAGTACAGCCGCCTCTACCATGTTGTCATTACTGCCAAAATAACATAATACATCTATCATGCATATTTTTACGCACTAAATCTAAAAATGACATGAATATTCATATTATGCACAGATTTTCCACAAAATGTAAAAAAACATATTTACTGTGAAAATTACCATCTGCATCGTTTGCGTGCAAGCTTCAAAAAAGTAAGTTATGACATTCCAGTCATGAAGAAAGACTTCGTTTTGGAGTTTTTACCTAAATATACGAGTAATAATAAAAGTAGCAAAAGTGCATTTATTTGCGCGAAGATTCTTAAAATTACAAGTTCAGTCATCAACGGATTTTTGAATGTTCTAATCATGATCTTACTTATGTAACCTCAACTTTGATATTGAAAGGAATTAAAGTTCCTCAGCTTTGATATTGAAAGGAATTAAAGTTTTGAACTTTACCTTTATCATAAGCCTTCATCTTTGAGTGCAGAGCGAATCTCTTGGCAGTTGCAAGTCATTATTTCAATTGATCACAGACGCTCAACATCAATGTGGTCTCATAGCCTCTTGATCCTTTGGAGACTGCGGGGGTTCATCTTAGTCGAACGAGAACCTTTGTTGGGTACAATGCAACACTTCCAAGCTTCCATTTTTGACGACAGCAAGCCTCCATCTTCGATCACAGTTTATCATCATTGCAGAGAGCTTCCATCTTCATCAGCAACGAGCTTCATCTCGCACCAGCTTTTGCAATAACATGTCTAACTCTGGATTTCTTGTTTACTTGCTATAGCGGGTAACCTTTTCTTCAAAACCTTCCTCCTTTGATGGTGGTTCCCATGCTTAACTCGACTCCTGATTATCAATAACAAGAATGTCTGACAACAATGTATGTTAGAGTCTGGTTTTCCACCATCGATGACAACTACATCCAAATTCATTCTTCATCATCCCTATTCTTTAATTACATCTCGTGGTCAAGAAAACTGCTACAAAGATGATTTCTCTTTCCTATGGAGGCAATAGTTTCTTCTTCTTATCATAGTAGCAATAATTCCACCTTCCCTCTTCAGCAACAACTCCTTCATTCCTTAGCAACAACATTACTCACATCCTCCATAGCAGTAATTCAACTTCTTGCTCATAATTGGGCTTTATAAGAAGAATTGGAAGATGTGAAGGCACACATAGCAGAGACTTAGATTATAAAGGTCAACCAAGTGATTGTCTCGACAATTCTTTCAAACTTATGGTTGTTCGATCGGCCCATAATGTTCAGGTACTCCTTTCCTACATGGGGATCATCTCTCTCCCATCCTTCATCGCACAATGCATATTACCAGAGAAAATATGATGATTCACTAACACATATTGTGCATTCATTGCACCATGCAAGGAAAGATCGGCATTGTAGTCATCAGCAATGGGTGTATGGAAAATGTAGTCTCCACAAGCATTGGTGGGTCAAGCATGACAACACTCAGGTTTGGAGTATCAAGGTGGACCCATACAAGATTGGGTAGGTAAAGCATGGCACTAGTCGCCTTTAAAACATCCAAGATCACTTGTATGGGCCTTATTATTATTATGTTATGGTCTTTTAGATTGCCTTACTATTTAGTTGCACTCCGGGTCTGTCGTTTATATTTTCATTACAGTCGGTTGTAAGTCTATTTAAAGGATCCATTGGATATTGTATTGGTATCGAAGAATTGAATCTGTTTCCCTTGTATCTTTTTTTGTGAGATTTTGGAAGCTCTCTCCTCCTACGAGCAAGCCTCGCTTAGGCAATTGCGGTCAAGGCTCCAGTGTATCCCTCGCTCACCATCATCACTGAAGCAACCAGCGTCACATCATCACATTTTGTTTTTTTACTTGCATGTTTTTATTTTAGCACGCATTTATTTTTATCATGCATGTTCTCGTTTATTTTGTAACGCGCACATCGTTCGCGCTCGTTGTTACGGCTTATTGAGGTGATCGTCCAATAAATCCATGAATAAAAAGATCATCCAAATTAAGGGACAAGTTAATTAAGACAAGCATGCTCAAAATATAAACAAACTACTAACATATTTTATAGTAGTTAAAATACAAATTGTGAGAAGTAAATATTTCACGTTCCTACTCTATTTGAAAATATTTAAAAGGAAAAGGAATATTAAAATCAAGCCCATGCACTCATCAAAACCCTCATTTATTGCCAGTTTGTATTAAATGCCTAAACGAGAAAAATCATTTTATAAAACCACCTTTATTCCACTATTCCAGAGAAAGACAGCCTACCTCCTTTTAAAAAGAATTTATTCCTTTTATTGGACTGTCGCAAACGTCCTTCTATTAAAGGCAACATACTCCTCCAAACTTATAAAAGTTGAACTGCCTCCCAGACAGTATGGCAACTTGGACAAAATCAAGATAGAGAAATTCTCTCCGTTCCACGATAGTCCAGCCCCCTTTTCCCCGCGTCAACCTAATTTGTTCCTTGCCACTAACGCCGCCTCGCCTTCCCTCACTGCCACCGTCGCTAGCCTTCGTGGTCTTCGACGAACCCAGTTCCACCTCCGTCTAGCCCTCTACCACCAACGTTCCTCTTTTTGAGGACGTGCCGACCACTACCAGGCAGTCACCACCATAACCAACCATCCCTGGGTGTCCATCTTCCCATTTTGTGATATCCAATTACCTCCCCGAGCCACTTCAAATACCGATCTTTATTTCAGTCCCATCCGATCCAGCTGTTATTTCTCGTGGTTTTCTACAACTATTGGTGACACCTTATGGTATATTTTGATACTCATCTCCTTGTTCGTATCGTGTTAGTATTATGATATATTTTTATTTATTTGGTCTTAAATTTAGAGCAAGCTTGCTCTAATTATTTTGAAACCTATTTATCATCAATTTGTTATATGCCCGTAGTTTGATTTATTTTCTTGAGTGTCTGTGGATAGTTATTTATGTTCACTATTCGTTAACTTGTTTGGCTCATATGCGTGTTTACGAAACTGAGATCGATTCCCTTACCATTTGCTCGAGAGCATCACGCTTGCGCTACATATTTAAAAGAGAAATCAAATTTATTTTATTTAAAATCGATTCAAGAATTTCGGACTACATCAATCACCACCTCTGGTCATCCTCCGATCACTCCTCCAAGTAGGCTCTTAACAATCACCTTCGCCATTGGTAACCTATACTCTGACATCTTCGACGTGATCAATATGGATATGTTCCATATCATTTTGGAAGGTCGTAGTGATACGACCATGACATCACATATCGGAGGCGAGAATATTTGAGAGATAAAGAAAGGGAAGCATGCCATTACTTTGAAACCATTGAAGACAGTGTAACACCCAACTGAACTCCAGACTATGACATGAATATGTCCAATTCCCATGGCATGTTATAAGATTAATCATCAAACACCTCAAGAAAATGATGAAGATATGAGGTTCAGATTAATAGGGGTTTGGTTGAACCAAAACATGCTTTTCTCAAATATTATGTGCTAGGATTAGAGAGCCAGTCCAATGAAAAGATATCCAGAATCTGAAAGGAAGTATTTTATAGTACTTAGCAAAAAAATTTGAAGAGGAAGCCTCTAGAGGTTAGTTAATGATAGTAATTGTGAATAAAGGTGAATACTTGACATTGATATATTTGTGACATGATAGTGTGAAGGCTTAATTGAAAGAGCTCAAAGGATGCTACTGGACGAGAAACATGAAGAATTCCATCCTCACAATGATAATGGAGAAACTAACTAAAAGGGTGTTGCATTAGATGGTCCCATTTTGAATGCTGATCAAATGGAAAACCCCATCATATTATATGCAACCAAAGAAAAAAGGGAAATCTTCCCGTGATAATAAGGAGCAGCAAGCTAAAGAATAGAGGATTAAGAAGAAAGAAAAAGGTTAGCTCAAGCTCCTTCTCCTTACAGTAACTGAACACTACAATGGGGGAAATACCTATTGTCCTAAGGAACCAATTAGGTTTTCATTGTGCAATTCAAAATAGAAGAAGAATAAAGTTCATATTGAAACATATTTTATGCTTATGCTCATCAAATATAAAGCATTTCTCTTTGAGGCCATCTCTCTTTTTTGGGACAGTTTTTATCGGAGATTTGTTGTTGAAGCTAGATGACAAAACTTTTTGTCCTTCGAAATTTAATGATGAGGGTGATAGATGTAATGTCTCGGTCTACTGTGGGTGCTCTACAGGTCTACAGCTCAGCGACCCCAACCCATCTTCACGAATCTGATTGGCCACAACTGCTAATTCCAATGGTGAATTGTTGAGGCTGGGGCTTGAACTCCAGACCTTCTGGATAAGGGAGCACTAAACTGGTCCTCATCACCAATTGAGATACAACTCAGTTGGGTGATGAGGAGCAGTTTAGAGCAACCTTATCTAGGAGGTCAGGGGTTCAAGCCCCAACCTCAACAACCCGCCATAATTAGCAGTTGAGGCCTATTAGATCCGTGGAGATGGGTTGGGTTTACTGGTCTGCAGACCTACAGCGCACCCACAGTAGACCGGGGGTGTTACAATAGAACAATAACAAATGTTGAATTAAAGCAAAAGGAAAACAAGATGAATCAGAAACATTGGAATGAAATCATTGAAATGCTTCAGTATGAATCACGCCCCTAAACTATCCAAAAAAGAACTAGAAACAGAGTTACCTCAAGAAATTGTTATAGTGAAAATACATGAGATAATCTGTGATTTCCAACAAGATCCACCACGCAACAAAAGAAACCAAATAATGCCAAAGTCAAGAAAGAAAGACTGACATTTGAGCTATCATGAACAATAAGAAAACGAGCTTTTAACATGAGTTTTCGAAACTTGGGTCTAATGTAGTGCATCATAATGCGTAGTGTTCAATTATATTTTTAATTTAAAAAACAGAATTATTACAACTTTATACTGTTGAGAATAACTATTGTACAAAGTGAGAGAAAGAAGATTCGAAATGTATTATTATTTCTTGCATAATACATGAACAAAGATACTCTTCGTATAGAGAGAAAGAGGAGTTATGAGTCAATACAAGATGTAGGACAAAAAGAGCCTAAAAGAGAAATGGGTCCAATGGGTCATAACACATGGCTGAACACAATATAATGGACAAGTCTTCTAATGCAATATTCAACACTCCCCTGCAAGTTGGAGCATACAAGTTGAAGGCACTAAGCTTGGAAAGAAACTGCCAAAATAGTGGGCGAGACAAGGCCTTAGTGAGTATATAAGAAATCCTAGAAAGAGGAGCTAGGAATCAATACAAGATGTGGACTAAAGGAGGCTAAAAGAGAAATGGGCCCAATTTGTCCATAATACATGGGCCTAATAAAATATAAATGAACAAATCTTCTTATGTAATCTTCGACAACTATAAAGAGTGTAGAAAGGAGAAATGAAATTGAAAGTGCAATTGTATTCATCCACATAGGGGAAATATATAGGACTTACATAGACACAACAACTCAAACTAAGGATGTGGGACTAAACCCAATAATACTAAAATACTCAAACAATAATAACTCTAGCACTCCCCCTCAAGTTGAAGGGGGACCCTATAGCTTGAACATAGCATAAAAAAGGAAGGTAAAAGACGGTTGGCAACGTGGGACAAAACAGCAGCTACCGAGGCACAACCGAGTGTCATCGGGGATACTTCAACCGGGCAAGAGCCACACGACGTTGGTCCACAAAACCGACGATGACCACACTGGATACACTCGGAGCGGAAACTAGGTCAACCACGAGAGACCAAACCAACCCTACCAAATCCATAGAAAACGACGAGTAGACACAAACAACATACGAAATTGACCTGGGGGCCATGTGTGATTAAGGCAGGAGTCGGGAAAGAGGCATCTGAGTCGTCGTTAGCACAAACACTCCTCCTCACGTGGAATACATGCATAAAGGCATAGACTATGCCTGGAGGTCGTGACGTACACTCCCCCTCACGTAGACCACATGCACGTGTGTGATCCTCGTCGGGTACATGAATTCAGATCACGTGGAAGAGGGTCGAGTCGCACACAAACATAACAACACAACTATAACAACAACTAGAAAGCAGCAACTTAAAAAAAACTAAGGCAGGAGTCAGCCGGGCGGGAGAAGAAGCAGCGGCGGCGCAGGTAAAGCAGCAATGGCAAGAAGGCTGCCGGACCGGAGAAGAGCAGCAGTCTGGAGAGGCACCCTACAAGTAGAAGGTCGGGTCGAAGAAGAGCCAGCAGCAGCGCACGAAGAGCAGCAGCAACAAGAGGGCTGCTGGGCCGGGAAGCAGCAGCGGCAAGAGGCGCAGCCGGCTAGAAGAAGGCCGGGCCAGAGAAGGGGCAGTTGTCGGAGAATAAGCAGCTGCAGCAGCAACAACGGCACGTAGAGCAGCCGAAGAAGAAGAGCAGCGGCAAAGGGCATCCAGGCCGGAGAGGAAGCTGCCGGAGAAGGAGCAGTAGCATCGCTGGAGGAGAATAAGAGGACCTCCATGCCGATATTAACAGAGAACGGAGCAGCACCAGTAGCCGACATGAGGAGAGGAAAGATCCGCCAGGAGCCGTCGACGAAGGCAGTGAGAACTGTCGGAGCAGGCGGGATCGTAGATCACGCCAGCGGAAGCAGCGCACGACAGCAAAGGCGGCAGTAGCAGTCGACAAAGTCGCACACAGTAGAGGAAGTAGTTGTTGTAGCGGGAGATCGGGAAAGAGGCAGGCCCGGAGCCGGAGAAGAAGACAGCAGAGCGCCGGACGATGGTTGAGTATAATAGGATTGGCGCCGGTGGAAATAGGCGAGATCGGAGCCGCTCCTGTCGACGGGATCAGAGATCGACTTCGTCGACAGGAGCGGGAGCGGCGGGCGTAAGCCCTAGCAGCGTGCGGGAGAAGAAAATAAAATCACGGGTCGGGGGGAAGGAATAGTAGCGGAAGCGGAAACCGGAAAAAAATTGTTTTAGACTTCAGATTGATCCTCTGATACCATGTAGAAAGGAGAAATGAAATTGAAAGTGCAATTGTATTTATCCACATAGGGGCAACATATAGGACTTGCATAGACACAACAACTCAAACTAAGGATATGGGACTAAACTCCCAATAATACTCAAACAATAATAACTCTAACAAAGAGTAATAGTGCCGACCAAGATATACTTACTTTTCTAAAATTTCATATTCAATCTTGAAAATAATTCATATCCTTGGCATACGGCGTGGATAAATTTCACCCAGAATTTCAATTGATAGAGAAATGATGATAACATTATTGCAAGGTTTCCTTTCTCTAGTGTACATTTGGTACATAGAAATCCGTTGTAGTAAGAAATCAGAAAAACTAAAATGTACAAAATCCTGAAAAACCAAACTTCATGTCTTCATCAATTGGTGCACCATTGAGTATCATCCAAAAATCAACTGCTATATCAACTTGCACAACTTTGAATCTCTATGAGAGTGTATAGAGGACAATACATTGTAGTCTACTTAAAGATTCTTTGAAGTTCAGTACCTGGCAATAAAATTAAGTTAAACCTTCACTATAGATAGTAGAAAGCAGAAGTGCGCATAAAAAGAAAAGAAAATGAAAAACATACCAAAACCCTAAATCAAGTATAAAATTGTTTATGCTGGCCTCCAAGAATCAATAGCAGGGAGATTGGAAGAGTTATGATCTGAATAAAGATGCATGTCAAGTGTTAAAAATTGTATGACGAGCTAATAATAGCTTAGCAGAATTCTTTAAGGGCAGCTAAAGTAACCTGGTAATGAAGCTCGAGATAAGGCTAAATAATGTGTAGGATGATGAAAATTCACAGAAACAGAAGCACCTTCCACATTTAATCTAGAATATCCTGCTACAACAATGATAAAATGCTTTAGTCACACTACATGAGGTTGAATATGCTATAATTAACAAATAAATAGCCAGAACAGCTAAGTACAACTGAGCAGTGGGATAACTAAATAATACTATTTTTGACAGTTTCTAACAGTCAAAAAGGCTCATACAGTTCATCATTAGAACGGTTGATGTAAAAGACTATATATATCTAGGGGTGATGCATACCATCCTTTGCAGAAGATGCAGGAGAACACGAAAGTGTAACATTTCCTCCATTCCAAGCACCATAATAATATCGATTGGTAACACAAGGATGAGATCTCCGTTCCTCCATCGCGCTATATTTTGTTTGACCACGTGGAAAAGATGACAGCGGAAGATAATTATATTTTTGTGGTAAATGATTTTGGTGCATGGACTTCCAATGACATAGATGATTGGATGGTATTTGTGAACTTGTAAGGGGACGGTTTAAGATCTTCGGTACAGGCAGAGAAGATTGGAAAGAAGCCTGCTGGACAGTTTCATCGTACTGTTGAGACAACTGTTCTGAGTGACAAGCTTCATGCCCGAAATACACACCAGGTCTGGAGGATATAGTACTGAGCATAGAGTTTGTACTGCGAACTTCAGGCATCACAAAATCAGGCGACATAACTGTTTCTTCTATCAGTCCAACAGTACTGGGACCTTCAATGTCACTATTCCCAATTGGCTGGAGGAGTTGCTTGTCCTGTGCAAAGGAAACAGTGATTAAAGCTTTCGCAGATATATATATATATATGACAAAATATGATCAGGTGCTACCAGATCAAAAACTTACATTCGCTGCCATACTGCTGTATTCTTGCGGGAGAGAGTGACGAGATCCATATAAATATGGCAAAGATAGAAAAGGTGACTGGGTGACAGATCTTGTTGCAGATAGTTCTGACTGTAGTCTTAGTGGAGATGGAGGTGATATTCTTGGCAGTGAGAGTGGTGGTGGAAGAGGTGGCGGTGATGATGGAAGTGGAGGTGAAGGTGGAGGTGGCGAAAGAGGCAATGGTGGTAGAGTAGGTGGAGGATCTAAAGGTAGAGGAGGAGAACCTTTTGGTAGTGAGAACTCATTTTGATTATCACATTTAGTTTCTACAGCCCAACAATGTTCCTGATATGGTGCAAGATTGAAGGAAGGATTCCCTCCTATAAATTGCTCATCAGGAGATATTGTAAGTGCATCTTCCATCTCTATCTCATTCTCAAGATGTTCCAGTAAATGGCGATGTGTTTGCAGTCGATGATCTTCAGAACCAATAAGCACTTCCGAAACACTGTCTGCTTCATTCGGAGAACAGTCTGCAGTAGCATTGCATACACTGCCTGGAAAATCTTCAGTGTCATCCAAAACATGTCCGGAGAAAAATCCAGGAAACAGGAATGTTGTATTGCTGAAAGATGAAACAAAAATCGTTAAGTAATATTTCTTCATTAAGTAAATTAAACTTTTACAAAGAACAAATCTACTAATAATTTCATAGTTGCAGGCCTGCTAATGAAATGCAAACCTAAAAACAGAAATTGGAGAAACCATGAAGACATTGCAAGGTAAGACCCTATTTTTTACAATTGGTGCAACATTGTTGGACCCAAATGAAGAATTTTCTTATATGATTATGTATAAATAAATAAAATAAAGAAAATCAAAAAGGTCAAATGGCAGGATTATTCTACGTTCTCCAGCTTTTATGTGAATATGCAGGCTAATTTTTTAGACGTGTGACATCAACTCTTAATAACCTTATATAAAATAAATATAACATAATGTCCCGATATTTCCTAGTACTGAAACACATTAATATGACAACATCACCATCTCTCACCAAACCATGCAATGAACATGCACTGGGTGATGCATGGGTTACGACAAATATTATGAACTTGCCATTACATCCTGCATTTTTTTCGTTTTAGAGAATATTTGTATTCTTTTTGCCTTCTGTACTTACTTTTTTAGGACCAACCTATTTAGAGAAGTTTTATTTCACTTTAATCTTGTAATTATTCCACAAGACTCTATTCCTGACAAATAGAAATTTAAGGTATGGTTTAAATTCTTGAGTTGACTATTGAATTTGAGAAATGGCTTTAGCAACTCCGTTTTCATCCTCATGAAAAAAAATACATAAGTGAAAAACACATGGAAAAGGAATGTGATGCCTTAATTAATAATATACTCCTATGCTAATTGCTCATGACTCTGCCTTAATTTCTTCCAGTAGACCTATTTCTCCTTATTGCCAAATGGGTCTAAGTAGGCCTACAAAATTCCCTAGAATATGACCATGCTAGTTGTACTAGATCATAACTCGAATACTTCGTCCTCCACACAAGATGAAAACGTGTGAGATCTGCAAAAGCAATTTTTTACAAAAGTGTAGTTAAGGAAAGTGATATAAGTACCATCAAAAGTTAGTAGTTCCAACTTAGCATGCCCATAGAGTAACTAAGATATCCGGGGCCTTCAGATCTTCAAATGGAACTTCCCACTCATTATTCCTTAGGAATTATGGCGTCCTTACTATGATTTGGAGAAGTTCTCTCCGACTTTAAGGAACCGATTCAACACAAAGTATCATCAATTTGGCATGCTAAAATCCCTGTAGAAAGTAATGACTACTTTGTTCTCATTATTTAGTATCATATAGTTTGTATACTCATTGCGGGGCCTACATATGTACAAATAGAACTATTTATATACAAAATAATCAAGCACGGTATTTTCTCCCCAAAATTTCTACATGGTATCAGAGCTCACGGTCATAATCCTAGCAGTAGTTCTTTGCATCATCGTCCAAACCCCTGCGTTTGTAGAAGCCTGAATTGACCGATCTAGCCATTGTTGAAGCCCTTGTCAAACTCTCTAGCATTGCCAAAGCCTGAGTAGATCGTTGCAGCCATTGTTGAAGCACTCGTCGAATGCTCCAGCCACTGTCGTATCCTCAATTGAAGGTCTCATTGAAGCTTCCAGTCATTGACATCAGTCTATTCGAAGCCTCTTGTCATTGTCAACAGCCCTGTTGAAGGCTCCTGCTATTGTCTACATCAACTTCCCAGCTTCCTGTTAGGATGCTGCAGTCTCTGTTTCTATTGACAACAAGCTTCCTACTACTGATGTTGTTGCTTCTTTTCTAGTTCAACAGTGGTTCTTTGTCAAAGTAGCATCTACTTTATCGACCCCCTAATTGATTTATCATGACTTTGATAGATCCCGTTCTGAACGAAATCCTGTTCTCAAAATCCTACTCTCTGCCTGTACTGGGTTTGGATGGGCTCTGTTTTCATAAGACCCGATCTATGTTCGTATCGCGACCTCCACAAGTTTGAGTTCTTTATACCACGGGTCTACCATTTCATATGTCATAAGTCCCAAACGGACTCTCAATCGAGTGTATCGACATCTCAATAGGCACGCAACTCTTTAAAAGTGTTTTCTGGTTCGACTCAACAACAACCACTTCAAGTTCCTTTTCTTCTGCCCAACAAAAGGTATGCCTCGTCACTCTCATAGTAACTCATGTTAGTAAATTATGGTTCTATCATACATATGATGCCTAATCAACCTTTACATTACACGAAATACACAACTCACATATATGTTAACGAGTGACAGGACCGGGGCCCCGCCCCTACAGCCAACCGCGTTAGTACCCCGACCGCGACAGTTCCCGGGAGGCCCCCGGCGCCACGCGAGACAACACTCCGACCACGGCATTGCCTCAGCGCGACGGTGCTCACGCATCTCGCACACCCCCAAGCGCTATACTCCGCACGTCGCTCGTTTTTTGTGCATGGGGGTTTGCGAGCAATGAAAATAACACATTTTTTATTGTAGGTAAGAGATTTTGCCTATATGAGAGCACATTTTTAAAAATTTTTAAAAAACATAAATTAAAGAAATTTTAAAATTGTGATAAAGGAGGGTAAAATTGGAAAGTTGAATGTTTCACCAAAGGGTATTTTCCCCTTTTAATATAGTATAGATGTGACAATTACCATATCAGGAGTAGTGCCTCTTGCCCCTAACATTCTGCTCCACTTTGTTCTCAATATTTTTATTATCACCTTAATTCAGTTTCAATTAGCTTCTTACTCTTGTACATAATTGTTTAGTAATCTTTTCATCTTCATCTTGTGTGATACTTGATCGAAGTTGTGGAGCATCATTGGCAAGGGATAACCGGTGAATGGGCTTTATATTCTTGGCTCTTCTCACTTCTATTTCCACAATAAATAGGTATCATGTGGGACAAGCCGCCATTATATCCTTCGATGGGCGCTCTCTAACCTTTATCATTCTTATTTTAATTGTGATTTATTGCATGTAGCACCACTCGGCTTTTAACAATCCATAATAAAAAAAGGTGATTTTAATTAAAATCAATTAATTTAGGGTATTTCCGTAATTTACTCGTGTGGGGGTGGGGGGGTCCTGTAAACTGAGCAGCCCCCCCCCCCCCGCTATTTCTCTATTTTTGGCCCTAAGGTTTTCCGCAACCCGTCTCCCGCTCCAGTTACCCGGCGGTATCCTCCCCCCTCTTCTTCTTCGATCAGCAAGGGCAGCACAAGGGAGACCGATCTCCCTCTCCTCTCTCGTTTGAGCCGCCTCCCTCCTCCCTCCTCTCCATTTCTTGAAGCTGATGGCGACCTAGGAGCGCAAGAGTTCAGGAGGCTGTCCGACCTTCTCCTCCAAAGGGCTGGCAGCAGCAGCCTTCTCCTCTCCAAGAACCAACAGCTTCCTTCCTACTCCAAGGGCCGTCAGCCCTGTTCCCTCCTCTTCAAGGGTTAGCAGCCACCTCCAAAATCCTTCCTACACTTTGTTTTGGCCGGCGGTTGAAGGAGGGACAGCTAGGGTTTCCTTCGCTCTCTTCCTTATGCTTGGATTTGGCTTCCTTGGGTAAGAACCTCCCTCCTTTCCCACTCTATTCAGATGCATTGATCCTTTATAATTTATTAGCGCTTCAAATTGCGTATTGTTAGAAAAGCCCATGTAAATGGCCCATTATTGGGCCCATGTTCTATTTTATTTCCTTCTTCTCTTATTAGTCCCACATCAATGTATAGGATTTCTTCTCTCTTTTTCTTTCCTATATATTTGTATTCTCTCCTTGGATTTTGATACACAAGCAATACATACAAGTTTTGAGCTCACTCAACATGGTATCAGAGCACACGGTTCGGTCCTTGCGGTTTCACTTCCTCTAACCGCCCGACCAGTCTTCCTCTCCTGTCTGCTATTCCTCTGCGGCCTGTTCTTCTACTCGCACCGGGTAGCGGACTCTTCTTCCCGCCGTTCTCTCCGCGGCTTCTCCCTTGATAACCGTTGTCTGCTCTCCTCTCCCTCCCTCCCGTGGATCCACCCCTCAGTGTCTTTTATAGCCTCTCTTCTCAACTCGTGGGCACCACTTCCCGCTGCCAGCTCTGTCTTCCTCTTACCGCGCGGGCTCCGTCTTACCGCGCGGGCTCCTTCTTACCTCGCGAGTTCCTTCTCGCGCGGGCTGCTTCTAACCGCGCGGGCTCCTTCTCGCCCGGTCCCTCCTCTTCTTGCCGCTTGAGTACTCCTACTCGCGGCCTCCTCTTGCGGCTTATCTTGCCGCTTGCGGTCTCTCTCTCTTGCCGCTCGAGTTCCTACTCACGGTCTCTTTTCTTGTCGCTCGAGTTCCTACTCGCGGTTTCTCTCTCTCGCCGCTCGAGTTCCTACTCACGGTCTCTTTTCTTGCCGCTCGAGTTCCTACTCGCGGTTTCTCTCTCTTGCCGCTCGAGTTTCTCTCTCTTGCCGCTCGAGTTCCTATTCGCGGCCTCTGCCCTCTGCTTCCTCTCGCTGCTTCCCCTTCTAGTCGCGGGGCCTCTATCTCTACCCGCTGAGGCTTCTCCTTGTCTCTTTAGAGCCGTCTTCTCTTCTCGCTCTTGTTTGCCCGTTGGTGTTCTCTCAGTGAACGTGCGGATTGTCCTTGCTCTCTCCCCGCACCTGGTCGCGGCCTCCTGTCGCTCTCTCCCCTGGGCTTGTCGCCGTGACTACCCGCTGCGGCCTCATTTCTAACCGCGTGGGCATGTCATGCATCTCTTCTCTGGCGACCTCCTCTTCCCGCAGCAGACATTGTGTCTAACCGCGCGCTCCTATATTCGCTGCGGCCTCTCCAGGCTCCATGAGCTCCTCCATCGACTCTACCGGACAGGCGGCTAATCCTCCTGCTGACCGCCCGACTTCTCTTCCAAACCTCCGAGATGAGCTGCGGATCACAACTATCTCATTATCTGGGAAGAAGAACTTTGTTTCATGGGTCCACTTGGTTCGGCGTGTTCTTCAGGCCAAGGGCCTTGTGCTTCACCTTACTAACGAACCTCCTTCCCCTATTACTGATGATTGGCTCCGAAATGACGGCCGCGTCCAAACATGGCTCCTTAATTCGCTGGAGGGTGAGCCATACCAAATGGTCATGTACCATGAGACCGCCAAAGCTATGTGGGAGGAGCTTCACTCCTTATACTCTGGAAAGGATAGTCTTCATCACCTCTATGACATTATTACCGACCTTCAGACTCTTGATGCTGGATGGGCGGCTTACATGACCTCGTTTGTTGCTCGTGCCAAGACTCTGGCGGAGGCCTGGATCCAGCATCAGCCTTCTACCACTGACCTTGTTGTTCAGCGCGTGCAAAAGGAGGCCGTATGCATTGTCATGATGATGGCTCGTGTCCCGCCTCACCTTCAGAGCATCAGGGCTCAGGTGTTGGCCCCGGCCTCTACTCCCTCCCTCTCTGATGTCTGTTATATGCTCCTTCGAGTATCACCACCCCTGGATTCTCTGGCACCCTCCTCTACGGCCATCCCTCAGCAGACCCTTCCCCCCCTTGCTTCCCCCACCGCCTTCTGCTCGCGGTGGACGTTCCGGCTCTCGCGAAAGGGGACGTGGGGATCAGGTCCGACCCAAGTGTTCATATTGCGGCCGGGATGGCCACACTGATGCCGTCTGCTACAAGAAACATGGCTATCCTCCTCGCCCAACTGCGGCTGTTGCCACTGATGGCTCCTCCTCCACTGGTACCGACCTTGAGGCCGTTCGCCTCCAGCTACAGCAACTCCAGGGGCTTCTTAGCCCTCCTTCTGCTTTTGTTGCCTTCATCTCTACTGCAGGTATTACTTGTCTTTCCTCCAGTCCGCGTTGGATCTTGGACTCAGGTGCTACTCATCACATCACCTCGATGCAGCCACTCAAGTACTCGGATGTTCCTAATCCGAAATCCATCACCGTCACTAATGGGGCGACTGTTCCGGTCTCCAGCTGCGCTGACATCTCTCTTGCCCCCTCCATCTCTCTTCGATCGGCTCTTTATGTTTCGGGCTCTCCATTTAATTTGTTGATCGGCGGACGCGGACTACCATTGGTAGGGGACGACTGCAGAACGGGCTCTACCTTCTTGATGTCTCTCCTCCTATCCTCTCCTCCGTCTGCGCTATTGACTGGCATCGCCGTCTTGGGCATGCCCCTCTACCCGTTCTCCAAAAGGCACTTTCTGATGTATCTTTTCCTGCTTTCAAATGTGATTCTTGTATTTACGGCAAACAGCCGCGTACTTCTTTTCCTGCTAATTGTACTAGGAGCTCTGCTCCGTTTGATTTACTGCACTCCGATGTTTGGGGTCCCTTCAAAGTTACAAGTATCTCTGGGTATAGTTATTTTATAACTTTCATTGATGATTATTCTCGCACAACATGGTTTTACCTACTTCGTGATCGTTCCGAGCTTTCTCGCATATTTCGCGACTTTATACAAGAAACTCGAACGCAATTCTCCACAACTATCAAAACAGTGCGCACCGATAACGCTCGTGAATACACCGGCCAAGAATTTGGCAAAATTTGTGCAGAATTTGGTATTATTCATCAAACCTCATGTGTCTACACCCCCCAACAAAATGGCGTTGCCGAACGAAAGAACCGCCACCTCCTAAACGTTGCCTGCTCCCTCATGCTTCAAATGTATGTTCCAAAAATTTACTGGAACTTTGCGGTATCCACTGCGTGTTTTCTCATCAACCGCCTCCCTTCCTCGGTTCTCAACTCTGCCACTCCATTCAGCCTCCTATTCCCATCCACTTCGGCCTTCCCCCTCACACCAAGGGTCTTTGGCTGCATTTGCTTCGTTCACCTCCTGGGTCCCTCCTCGGATAAGTTGGATCCCCGAGCAGCTAAAACTATTTTCGTCGGTTATTCTCGCACTCAGAAGGGCTACCTGTGTTACTCTCCGGTAACCAGGAAGGTCATCGTCTCCACAGATGTTACTTTTTGGGAAGATCAACCTTTCTTTTCCCCACCTCAAGCTCCTTCCTCCCCGACGACATCTCCATCACTGCCTATACCCCGGCCGGTCATCCTTACTACTGCACCTGTTTCCCTACGTCCTTCTAACTCTGCTCCAGCTCCCTCCAATCCACCAGTTATCCAGGTTTACACTCGCCGCCTTCCTCCTCGTTCCGCTACCCCTCTGCAGTCGGCCTCATCCTCGGCTACCCCGCGCCATGCTTATCCGGTATCTCCCTCCACCGCTCATCCTCTGGCGAATTATGTCTCCCTGCATCGCCTCTCTCCCCAACTACACACATTTGTCACTTCTATTTCCTTCATTTCGGTTCCTAACACTGTGCAGGAGGCGCTACAACATCCTGGCTGAAAGGCTGTCATGGAGGAGGAAATAGCTGCTCTCTGGGCTAACCAGACCTGGACTCTCGCACCACTTCCCCCGGGTCAGAAACTGGTTGGGTGTAAGTGGGTCTTCGTCGTCAAACATGTCGCTGATGGGACGATTGACCGTCTGAAAGCTCGGCTGGTCGCCCGGGGCTTCACCCAACAACACGAGATGGAATATGAGGAAACTTTCTCTCCAGTGGCCAAACTCAACACCGTTCGGGTTCTTATCTCAGTGGTTGTCCATCGCCGGTGGCCCTTACTGCAACTGGATATTAAGAATGTCTTTTTGAATGGCGACTTGCAGGAAACTGTCTATATACAGCAACCTCCCGGGTTTGAGACCACGGGGGATTCTCAGGTTTGTCGCCATAAGAAAGCTCTGTATGGCCTCAAACAATCACCACGGGCATGGTTCGACAGGTTCAGCAAGACTCTTCGGGAGGTTGGTTTTTCTCGAAGCACGGCAGACTTCTCAATGTTCACTCGCCACCGTACAATGGGGACGGTTCTTCTGTTAGTATATGTTGAAGACATCATCATTACGGGAGATGACTCAAAGGGAATACATGAGGTCAAACGACATCTCGATACAGTTTTTCAAACAAAGGATCTGGGACCCCTCCAGTATTTTTTGGGCCTTGAGGTTGCTAGACGGTCATATGGACTCGTCCTTTCCCAGCGGAAGTATTGTCTCGGTCTTCTTCATGATGCAGGTTACTCAGGTTGTAAGCCGATCAATAACCCAATGGATGTGAATCACAAGTTATGTGCTCAGGCTTCCGACTCAGATCTCTTACTCGAGAATCCTGAATACTATCGCCGTCTAGTTGGAAAATTGATCTACCTCACGGTAACTAGACCGGATATATCTTTCGCAGTTGGTATTGTCAGCCGATATATGCATTCCCCGCGAAAATCCCATCTTCACGCCGTTGAACGCATTCTCAGATACCTCAAAACGGCCCTTGGTCAAGGATTGGTCTACAAGACCTCATCTTGAGCTCCTCCATTGATAGCTTACTCTGATGCTGATTACGTTGGTTCTCTTGATGATGGACGGTCAACCAGTGAGTTTTGCACATATTTTGGAGGACACTTGATTACGTGGCGGAGCAAGAAACAAGCTGTTGTGGCTCGATCATCTGCTGAGGTTGAATACAGGGCAATGGCGTCTGTAGTTTCTGAACTAACATGGCTGGAAAGTCTTCTTACCGATCTGGGTGTAAAACTTCCATCCCCAGCCCTTCTCCTTTGTGATAGCCAAGCGGCGATACATATTGCCAAGAACCCGGTATTCCATGAGAGGACTAAACATATGAAGTTGATTGTCACTTCATCAGAGAAAAGGTTCAAATGAAGAAGATTGACCTGAAGCATGTTCCCGGGACAGAACAAGTTGTGGTGTGCTCACTAAAGCTCTTCCCAGTACACTCTTCTATCAGTGCTTGTCCAAGCTTGGTGCATACGATTTGTACGCTCCAGCTTGCGGGGGAGTGTTAGAAAAGCCCATGTAAATGGCTCATTATTGGGCCTATGTTCTATTTTATTTCCTTCTTCTCCTATTAGCCCCACATCATTGTATAGGATTTCTTCTCTCTTTTTCTCTCTTATATATTGATATTCTCTCCTTGTATTTTGATACACAAGCAATACATACAAGTTTTGAGCTCACTCAACACGCATTATACTATGATCCAAGTTTATGCCCTTCCTATTGACTAACCACGAATTATTCTTGATCCCCGGCGTCGTTCATCGAACCAATTGACGGAATAGCTCAAAACCCTTCTGATTTAGGGTTTACCAAGCCTAAGCGCCGCCAAATTCTGATTTCTCCGTGGCAATCTCCTCTCCACTCACCTTTGATGGAGGTAATTGTAACACCATTAATTTTAATTCAAAAATACTCCTAAAATTTCAGTGTCCGATCGCAAGTGGTTTTTCGTTTGCATTGCCTTGCTATTGAGGTATGTGTATCCCTCGCAGTCTGTCTTGTGTTAAATCTTACTTTAAATGATTATGAATTTAAATGTCGACCCAATATCACTTTTGGCAGGGCGTAATTTGTTTTAATTTTAATTGTTTAGGAAAGGGTAAAATCATAATAAAAGGGGAAATGTTAATTTTTCTCCTCCCAATTTTGAAATCGAGAGTTTCAAAGTTTTGCGGGCGGATTTATTTCCATTTCCGCAACCCTTCAGGCGTAACCGCTAAATTACGCGATTAATAAAAGCCGCCCCCAGTCCAGTGCACGGCAGAACCGCCCCTAACCCTATTTTCCTCTCGCAAACGCCGACTCCAGGTTTGATCCAGTCTGTTGTCGCCAAAGGCTCCTCCGCCTTTTTCGAGCATCATCGATAAGCAATGCTGAGTCACGGTCCTCTGTCGCACGCTTGAAGCCACCAGATCCTTCCCTATCGCCAGTTCTAGCAGTCGATCCCTCCATCCTCAGGATCTGACGATGAGCCCTTAGTTCGCAAATTATTCTCTCAATCTAAGCCGACCCCTTTGCAAGTTCTTTTTGTTTTACTTTTTGTTTTCCTTCCTCTCAACACACCCCCCCCCCCCCTCACTTCTCAATTCTTTTGGGTTCGATTTCAAGAATTAGAATCCTCTAATTCTTCTTCCGATCTCAGAAATTCAGCAAGTGCATGGTGGAGGAAGGAGCAAGGATCTTCCAAACCCAACTCATTGCGAGATAATCGTACTTCATAAAGGTAAGTATCAACCTTTTATGTATTTATGTGTAGGATTAGTGGAGAGAAAAATGATATTGTGTATTGAACGAACAAGGTCCCTTACTCATACATATATTTGAGTAAGGGAAAACCTAAAATAGGGAAAAAGACTAAACTACCCCAGCCTGGGGTGAAAACAGAAAAAGGACAAAGCCGACTTGATAATAACATTTTACAACTCTCCCCCTCAAGTCGGACAGAAGATATTAGTCATCCCAAGCTTTTGGATATAATCGGTAAACACATCACACCCCAAGCTTTTGGTGAACATATCGGCCAGCTGATCTCTGGAATGAACAAACGGAGTAACAACTGTTTTCTTATCCAAGTGATCTTTAATAAAAGTGCTGATCCACTTCAACATGCTTTGTCCTGTCATGTTGGACCGAGTTAAAGAAATATTAATGGCTGTCTTATTGTCACAGAATAAGGAGAAAGGGGCTGTCACAGAGAAACTCAGATCATGTAACACAGTACGCAGTCATAATCTCTCACATAAGCCTTGGAACATGACACAATATTATGCCTCTGCACTTGACATTGCCACAACATTCTGTTTCTTGCTACGACACGTTACGAGGTTACCACCAACAAAGGAGCAGTATCCTGTTGTGGACTTTCTGTCATCAGGGCAACCAGTCCAATCAGCGACAGCAAAAACCTCAATCTTCGAGTTGTTCCTCGAGAATAAGAGGTCGCGACTAGGAGCTTTCTTTAAATACAGCAGCAGACGATATGTCGCTTCTTGATGTCTGATTCTAAGAGAATGCATATATCTGCTACGAATAACAACAGCATACGTAATGTCGGGGCGTGTATGAGATAGATATATAAGTTTTCCGACCAATCTTTGATAATGTGATACATCCATGTAATCACCATCACCATCACCATCTGCATCAATCCTGTGATTTTCCTCCATAGGGGTGTTCGCAGGAACACAACCAAACATACCAGTTTCCTTTAGGAGATTAAATATATACTTCCGTTAGGATATAAAGATACCCCGCTCAGATCTAACCACTTCGATACACAGGAAGTACCGTAATCTTCCTAAGTCCTTCACTTCAAATTCAGCAGATAGGCATTAAATTGAGTTTGCGCCACGATCATCATACTCCCCTCTATTGTCACTTCGAAGAACACAGATATAGACATTAAATTGAGTTTGCACCATTTTATGAAAAACTTGGAAAACACAGAAAAACATCACTTTTCTTTTTCAACAGATAGACCCACGTAGTACGCGAGAAACAATCAATAAAGGTGAAAAACCAGCGAAAACCAGTTAACGATACAACGGGGGACGGCCCCCAAACATCAGAATATATAACATCAAGGGGAATGCTACTAGGAAAAGAAAAATGTGAAGAGAACTGTCGCATGTGTTTAGACCGATCACAAACATCACAAGAAAAGTTCTAAAGAAAAGATAAAAAAGCAGGAAATATTTTTTGCGGGTAAACGGGGGACGGATGTCCTAAACGCAGATGCCAGCGGGAACATCCACCGCAGTAACATAACAGTAGAACTGAAAAGGACCTGAGAAGGAGAATGAGTGTCCAGGTAGTACAAGTCGTCATTGCACCTACCACTGGCAATGTTCCGCTTCGTACCCAATTCATGAAAAACACAAGAATCGGAAAAGAATGTTATGGAGAAATTAAGATATTTCATAATATTGCTGATGGAAAGTAAATTGCGTGGAAAAGACGGAACATAAAGAACGGAAGAAAGAGATATGGATGGAGAATAAGAGATGTTGTCTTTGCCCGCAATGGAGGACAACGATCCGTTAGCAGAAATAACTTTCTTCTTACCAGACAAAGGAGTATAAGAGAGAAAATATGAGGAAGACCCAGTCATGTGGTGAGTGGCGCCGGAGTCGAGCAACCATTCAGAAGTTGAGGTGGTGGCAGCATGAGCACTAGGCATAGCAACGGTGGCAAGAGAAGTAGAGCTTCCAGTAATCGGATCGGGCTGAGAGTGAAGTAGGTAGCAAAAAGCATCCAATTTTTGTGGTGTAAGAGATGAGGAAGCCGAAGACTGAGACTCATCATAGGCATCAGTAGTGTAAGCAGCATCATGAGAACAGTAGCCACTGTATCTATGGCCCCCACGACCAGGTCCACGACCCCGACCACGACCACGGCCAGAAGGTGTCAGATGCGGATGAAGTTTGAAACATGTCTCCCGAGAGTGTCCCCTTCGACCACAGTAATCGCAAATAGGCACAGAAGATGCAGGAGTAGGAATGAGACCACGACCAACACTCGTCGGGGAAGAACGATCTGGAGGAGCCATAACACTGAGAGACTTGTGGCGGTCTTCGTCACCCAGAACCATGTTGAACGCCCCCCGAAGAGAGGGAAGAGGAGAACGGTGGAGAACACGTGTTTGAACCATATCAAATTCCATATTCAATCTCATCAAGAAGACATGAAGACGAAAGCGGTCCTCTCGTTGCTTTAACAGAACGACATCTGCTGTACACGTTGGAGTGAAATGTGCAGAGTAGTCCAGTTCTTGATATAAACGCTCAAACTCTGAGAAGAATGATGAAACAGTGATCGATCCTGAACGCAACTCCAAAATGCGGCGAGTGAGCTCATAAACCTGGGGGGGCTGCCAATCTGAGAGTATGTTTCACGAGCACGAGTCCAGATCTCGAAAGCTGAGTCCATTAGCATATAGCTCTGATAGAACTTAGGAGACATCGAATGCAGGAGCTATGATACAACTAGATAGTTGTCAGAATCTCAGCGCTTCCAGGAGGGATCAGACACGGAGGGCTCCTTAATCGTCCCATCGATATAGCCAAACATATGTTGGCTACGGATGACATGTTGAGCAACACGAGACCATTCAAGGAAATTCGTGTCATCTAGAGGGATCGTGGTAATCTTCAAGGAGCTAGAGTGGCCATGGGGCCGCTGAGGCTCAACCATCGGAGGTTGGATCACGTCCGAAGAAAAAACCGAGTAATCGGGTTCACCCATATCGGCACAAGAGCAAGCGAAGGATCAACTCCTCATCAGAAGCAGAGAACGGCTAGAACGGCAGCAAAAAACCAGTGGCACGGGACAGCAGGGCAGCGGAACAGGACGGTGCAGAACGGCGGCGCTAGATGGAAGCAAGGCAGCGGCACGGTGGCACAGGACGGTGGCACGGCAGCAGCTAGACGGCGGCACGGTACTCGGTTTTCATGGAGGAGCGGCAGGCTGCTTCATGGAGGAACGGCGGCGGTGTTCCTCTCAGGAGCAGGCAAAAATGTTGCCCGGCATCGTGAAGATCGCGTGCGGAGGGAAGCGACGGCGGTGGAGTAGCGATGGAAGAGGAGGAGCAGCGGCGGCGGGTTCGATCGAAGCGGGAGAAGGGGAGGAAGCGGTCGGGGCGAAACCGAGAGGCTAGGGCACAGTATTTCGCTCTGATACCAAGTGGAGAGAAAAATGATATTGTGTATTGAACGAACAAGGTCCTTACTCATACATATATTTGAGTAAGGGAAAACCTAAAACAGGGAAAAAGACTAAACTACCCCAACCTGGGGTGAAAATAGAAAAAGGACAAAGACGACTTGATAATAACATTTTACAACTAGATTTTCTCCCCAGTATTTAGAGTTTATTAATGGTCAGTCATCGCAACCTTAGGACCGAGAAGGATACGCTTGAGAAATTTAATTATAACTCGGAGAAATCATATTGCCGCACCGTGTTTGCGAGCGTTGAAACCCCAAAGTAAGAAATTCGACTCCTTTCGGTTCGACTTATAATTTGTATAATTCATGAATTAAATTATATTATTATGCGTGCATGAAGATAAAAATTCTTGCTTTTACAAATCAGGAAAGCAATGAATAAGATATATATTGAACATGTATTAAATCACGTTTAGCCAAAAAAACACAAACCAAATGTCAATCAAATTATTGTAGCAGGACTTATAGTTAGATCTAGAAAATTATCATGAACAGAATCAGTTTAAAATGTTAGAGACAATAGGGTTAAAGTGCAAGATTAAAACACATGAAAAACTTTAATCTAGTGTACGCAAGTTGGACGCCACCCCATGAGTATCGTACTCACTAGATCAGATCAATCCAGAAAATAATGAGAGAGGTTCACCCTCATTCTTTTGGTGGAAGCACACCACCGTACTCGCAGGGCCAGCAACCCACCAAACGAGTTTCAGACTTAGGGTCGATGGCCATTGATTTCAGATATGGAACTCCTCAGACAGGAGTGTGTGTTACTCTCGAAGGACATTCAGTTCAGGGAACCATCAAGTCTGTCACCCAAATTACAGTTTTCAGATTTTACGCGGTCGCCATTCATAATAAGATTTAATAAGTCAATCATGAAAAACTATTAGAACTTACAGCAGACACATTTTAGAAACTCCAGAAATCATTAACTAGTAAAGTTCAGAAAATGAGACATAACTCATAATAATTCGATTGCATGAACAGAACAAGAATACATGATAACAAGATTAATAGTATTCAATATTGCATATTTTGTATATAAGAAAAGTTCATTTTATTTTTCTTTAGTATTGATGTGAGTAATGTTTCTTACTCTTCAGTGGGTCTGACACGGTTGGAACTTGTTTTTATAGGGGTCTCAAGTTAGGGGATTCGCATAAGATAGGCGGTGCAGTCTACATTGTTGTTAGTTTCCTTCAGTTATACCCCTCTATTGTTGTACTTTTATTTTTTTTCGGACATTATGTACTTGTACTTCATTCATACTTGATGTACCAGACTATTCCAGATTTTCAGTATTTTAGTTTCATTGTATATTTTTAGTTCTTGATGGCTCTGTAAATTCAGAAAATTGAGGTACACGTTTACCCACAGTTTCTCTTACACTATTTCCGTTGTAAGTTTTCTTTAAAAACTTTCGTTGGAGTGTTACAGTAATTTTGATAAACCTTCTTTTGTTTAAGTTTCAAGTCGTATAATGTTTGTGATAACGTACGAAATTTTGTTATATCAAATATCATATATGTTTCTCTTAAACAGGCTTGAAAACAAATAAGATTTTTGAATCGCACGCGCTCTTAGCTGTCACCGTCAGATTCAGCTTACTTAAGGCAAGTAGAGAAATATATCCCTTGCAAACATTGAACTTAGCATTATGTGTCTTTGTTTGTGTTTATGAATTTTACTCTTGTATATCTGAATCATTAAATTAATAGTTGTCCTGATACTTTAAGAATGGCATGGGTTAGTGATTTGGAAATGATTATATTGGATACTTACATCGATGAAATACTTCGCATTTGGTGTATAATTTTGAAGACGTGTAGGTTTTTGAGCACAAACATTAATTGTTATAATGATAAATGTTAAGCTTTCTTGCTAACAAATAGATGATTAGTATTTTATATCATGCTTGTATCGTGCACACTTTTAATTAGAAGATAATCAGGCCTAATAAGGTGATGTGGAGCATTGACGGGCACTTGCAGTGGATGACGAGTTTTGGGTCCATTCGGGGCTGATTTGACGACTTTCCATATATGGCGTGCCCAGCTCGACGATCGGACTCCGCAGATGTGTTCGGATTCGCATTGCGAATCGATTTGATATATTATTTCACTATTTTGCATTTTATTTTGATGTACTTAGGTGGCCCCACCTTCAGCCAATCATAGACATCGATGGTGGGATGCCCTAATCCTCCTTTTATTACAAACAGATAGTTTGTGGGCTGGTTGAAGGCATTGCAAAATTTGGAGACTTCTATTCTCGGATTCCAGCAATCCCTCCACGGTGCAGACTCCGTGGAACCCTAGGTGACGACTCTTACGTGTGTATCTCCTTCCCCAAGGTTTGTCTTAACCCTAGACTACTTTCTCCCCCTCCAAAACCCCTTGCCGCCAACTCCTGCCCCCCCCCCCCCCCCCGCCCCAGCGCCACCACCCTGCTGCCCAAGAAGAAACCCCTCTTTCTTATCATTATTACTATTCATGAAATTTACTATTGCAAGTCTATAGTTTCCAAAACAGGGAAACCTCGCCCTTCCCTGTACGCTGTCGTCCCTCCTACTTCTGGAGCCACCTCTGACACATTTTCCCTTCCCCCCAAGCCACCACCAATCCCTCCTTCCCTTGATTCAACCACTCCTCCTTCAACTATAGCACGCACCGGCCCCTCCTCCAGCCGTATTTCCCCTTTGCCGCAACCCTCCCCTTTGTGGAACCACCGCCAAACAGCCCACCCTATCAAGATCTACCCATACGACGCCGGATCTACTCATTTCGGTCAATTTCCACCTTCCACCACCAAGGACAATCACCTACGTCGTTTCCACGTCTTTGGTTCCACCCTGGATCGTCGTTCACGCATTTCCGGCTCCGAAATCTTCAGTGTCTTGGTCATCTCACTATTTAGTTAGTATTGTTGTATTGGATTATTATTTTCAACATATTTATATTGGATTGGATCTTGTACTTGTTTTGAATATCTTGCCTGATAGTTTTTGTTTGCATAAATATTGTGATTTGCAGGGTTTAATCGTCGCGTGTTTTTGCTTTGGCCCTCACGCGGTGGAAAGACTAAGCTTGTTTTTGCCCAAATAAATTATTTTGTCTTGCATTGAATTGTTTGTGTGGGATGATTTTATTTACTATCTCATTTGTGATCTAACCGTCAGTCTTTTGCATAGCATGTTGGGTTAGGTCGCCGATTTTCCGTTGCTTATAGATTCGCCCTGCGTCAATTGGTATCAGAGGGAGGTTGCGCGTAGCCAGGTTACGCACTCTCTTGATATGCAGTCGTAGAGTCTATATGTTTTTCATTATGTCTAGGTGTCACAATTATTCTCCTCCTCAATTTAGAGGTCTCGAGCCCACTTGCAAGCGCTCTCACAGAACCCCATTAGGGAGATCCTCGCATTATTACAACGATCATTCTCGATCGCAGTACACGACTTTCAGAGATCGTGTTGACCCACCGACATGACCCCACTATGCTAGAGACGATCAATATGATGATTGTCGTCATTCTTATCCGTACACGCGAGTGAATCGTGTTGACCCTTCGACACGACTTGATTACCTTAGGGATGAATATTATGAGGATCATCGTTTTGAGAGAGATCTTGAGAGTCAGTTTTGTACAGTTGTCCCTTCCTTTGACGACTCATCGAGTACTGACTCTTTCAGTTATTGACTCGTGGATATGGAGCATTATCTTGATCATTTTGAGTTATTTGGTGAGCGTCGCGCCAGGTTTGCGAAATTTAGACTTTTAGATCAGTCGATGGCATATTGGGCTAGCATTGAGAGGACACGCGAGCGAGACCGTCTTCATCGCATCACTAGTTGGGTGGACATGAAGCGTATATTGTGTCAGAGGTATCTGCGTTCGTCGTATCAGCGTCGCTTGCTCGACCCATTATTTTCTCTTCAGCAAGGATCCATGTCTGTCGCTGAGTAAAGGAATCGCTTTGATGAGTTAGTTGTGAGGAGCGATATCCGAGAGGACCCAGCCATGGCCACTATTAGATTTCGGTCTGGGATTTGATCTGACATTCGTACTAAGATAGTTTATCATAACTCGGAGTCCCTCGAGCAGGCATATCAACTCGCCCTTTGTTATGAACAGTCATTGAGATCCACAAGAGCTGGTCGATGGGATTCTCACTTTGACCTCTGCAGTACGAATCTCTCTCATACTGAGGTCACCACGACGCCTACCACTGTCATGTCATCCACGACAGAAGTGATAACTGATGCGGATTACTCTCACCCCAGTAAGGTGCTTAGCTCAGTGAGTGACCTATCTCTTGCTTCTGACCCGGCTCTTGAGACCCCGACTGAGAGCGAGCCTGAGCAACCTACTGAGTCTATAGTGCTGTGTCCCTCAGACACACCTCCTCCTCTGTCATACACCGGGTTAGTTAGCACCTCAACCATAGACTCATTTCCTGACACCGCACCCACGGATCCATTCTTGAGTGTAGGTCTGTGTCGCTCTCTCATTGTCATTACCCGGAATCACATCGCGACTGAGAGCCCATAGCCTGGTGCTGATCTCGTAGTGACTATGTCACTCATTCATGGGGACACTATCCCTCACGATGGTACCCACATGGAGGATAATGACCCTAGTGACGAGTTTTATGATGACCCCCCTATTGAGCCGCCTGATGAGCTGCCACATCCTGGTGAGGATGTGATTCGGGTGAGATGCTTGTTTACGAGCTTTGAGTTAGAGGCGTCTCTTTCGCTATCATCTATAGCCTTGCCCCAGAGAGTTGAAGTTGCGTGAGGCATAACGTGTGTAGGGTCTTCCTTGAGTACGCTTGAGCATACTCATATTTTGAGGGCTTACCTTATGGCGAATCGCACCCTCAATGAGTTTTGGGACGCACCACCTGCTGACCCACCAAACGAGCTCTTTCTTATTGGTAACACGCACCACACTCGAGAGTTATGTCTTCTAGTCGGTGTACACGACTTTCACTCTGGTGGTCGTCTTATCCGTGATGATTTTTCGGACACACCTCCTGGTGAGCCCCTTTATGTGCTACGTTTCCCGAGAGATATTTGGCTCTTTACGAGCTCATATTTGAGTAAAGATGTCTCTCATGGTCATTTGAGCACTTGTCTCACATAGGATGAGTTTTTTATGCTCCGCCGAGAGAGCCTCCTGATAGGCCACCTCCTGTGGTAGATTTTCCGGTCATTAGTAGAGTGTCTCATAGAGAGCATGTTGTGTCGGTCATGTTTTATCTGCATCATTTGCATGAGTCAATTGAGTCGTTTCTTCATCATTTGCATGAGTCTGTTGTATTGTTTGTTCATCGTTTGCATATGTAGCATGAGTCGGTCCGACGAATAATCCATATTGGTAATAAATCTTGTAAATCACATGAGGATGTTCATTGGCAAGTGCAGATACTTCATGAAGGCGGGCAGGTGATGGTAAGAATCTGCGTTGTGAGTCTCCGTATGAGGCTTCCTAAAGGCTTGAGCGTTAGACGAATGAATCTCTATATAATCATGAGACAGATTGAAGTAAAAGCCTATGATCTTGATTTCCTAGCAAGTATGGGTATCCACCTAGTATTTAGTGTTGGGATATGACGTCGTACTACGAGCCTCGCGAATTTGTGGACCCAAGCAGTGGGATTTCCAGCCGCCCACACCACCACTCTCGTTGTCTTGCCACCCTCACTGCCCACCTATGTCTGATGGCCACCACTACTCACCTAACTTTTGACACCCACCCACCTGCGGACTCATCTTCTTTGGTTCTACCGACGGCACCGTCGATTGCACCGGGATCCACCACTCGTGAGTTGAGCGTTGTGAGAGCATCATGGAGACCAAACTCCACCAGTGCATTCCCACTACAGACGTTGGTGACTCTTAGATACTTGCAGCAGAGCTGCATCGATTCACCCTTGTACTTCGACTTCAGCACGGCCGTCTCCATTCATCGAAGATGACAGCTTTTCAGTCAGGGGGAGTTGATTGGCAAGGACACTTTTCTAGCGACGACACTTTGGCGACCTCTAGTGGACTTCTTCGAATTTTAGCTGGTGGCATGCAGCGAGAGAATTCTGATATCTATTCATCGGGAGATGAATTCTTTTAAGCCGAGGAGATTGATGCAGAGCATAGACAGACATATGCAGTGGATGACGAGTTTTAAGTCCATTTGGGGCTAAGTTGGCGACTTTCCATATATGGCGTGCTCGGATCGACGATCGGACTCCGCAGATGTGTGTTCGTATTCGCGTTGCGAATCGATTTGAATATATATTATTTCACTATTTTGCATTTCATTTTGATGTATTTAAGTGGTCCCACCTTCGGCTAATCATAGCCATTGATGGTGGGATGTCTTAATCCTCTTTATTATATATAGATGGTTTGTGGACTGGTTGAAGGCATTGCAGAATTTGAAGACTTTTATTCTCGGATTTCAGCGATCCCTCCACGGTTCCGACTCCGCGGAACCCTAGGTGACGACTCCTAGGTGTGTATCTCCTTCCCCAAAGTTTGTCCTAACCCTAAACTACTTTCTCCCCATCCAAAACCTCTTGTCACCACCTCCTGCCCCCCCCCCCCCAAATCAAGCCACCACCCTGCTACCCAAGAAGAAACCCCTCTTTCTTATCATTATTACTATTCATGAAATTTACTATTGCAATTCTATAGTTTCCAAAATAGGAAAACCTCAGCCTTCCTGTACGCCTTCGTCCCTCCTACTTCTGGAGCCACCTCTGCCACCTTTTCCCTTCCGCAAGCCACCATCAATCCCTCCTTCCCTTGATTCAACTACCCCTCCTTCAGCTACAGCACCAGTCCCCTCCTCCAGCCGTATTTCCCATTTGCCGCCACCCTCCCCTTCGCGGAACCACCGCCAAACAGCCCACCTTATCAAGATCTACCCATACGACACCGGATCTACACATTTCCGGACAGTTTCCACCTTCCACCACCAAGGACAGTCACCTACGTCGTTTCCATGTCTTCGGTTCCACCGCGGATCGCCGTTCACGCATTTTCGGCTCCGAAATCTTCAGTGTCTTGATCATCCCACTATTTAGTGAGTATTGTTGTATTGAATTATTATTTTCAGCATATTTATAATGGATTGGATCTTGTACTTGTTTTTTAATATCTTGCGTGGTAGTTTTTGTTTGGATAAATATTGTGATTTGCAGAGTTTATTCGCCGCGCGTTCTTGCTTTGGCCCTACACGCGAAGGAAAGCCTAAGCTTGATTTTGCTCAAATAAATTATTGTCTTGCATTGAATTGTTTGTGTAGGATGATTTTATTTATTATCTAATTTGTAATTTAACTGTCGGTCTTTTGCATAGCATGTTGGGTTAGGTCGTCGATTTTCCGCCGTCTATAGATTCGCCCTGCGTCAGAAGGGTTTTGCTCTGATTTTTTCTTTTAAACGGGTCATGACAGTTGGTATCAGAGTCAGGTTGGCGTTTAAGGATAAAAATCTTATAGTTTTCACATATTTTGAATTACATTGTATAAATATATATATATATGCACGAGTGACAAGCACGGAGCTCCGCCCCTACGACCAACTGCGACATTACCTAAATTGCGATAGTGCTCCCGCTGCTTGCAAACCCGTGCACAATGGCGACAAAGGATCCATATAGTCGACCCCACTATAGTGGGATAAAGGCTTGAAGGTTGTTGTAAATTATAATGTATGTTATAACTTTTTGAATATGCATGAGACAAAATTTGGCAATTTTGATTGTTTAACCAAAGACTATTTTTCCCTTTTAATATTGTAAATATACATCATTTCTTCATTCACTTTATCATTATTTGTTATTCTTGGCTGAAACACTCACACTGCACTCATAATCATGAGTAGTATGCATACGAATATTAAAGAATTATGGGCAACCTTAACATTGTATGTGCATATGAATTTTCATTAGAATATACACCGCTTGCGAATATTAAATGGCTAAGGGCAAATTTAATATTTTCAAGTGTAATGGCATTAGCGACATAATATGCATGACATGTTAAGTGATATGGGCACTTAACATGGCATATGTATCCATTCATAAGCATTCTTTAAAGTGCATTTTAGGCACAGTAACATTGCATTCATAACATAAATCATTACACAAGTATCAAGCTAGGAACAACAGAAAATGATTGTACACAGATGGAATTACTATTTATTTACTATTGCAAGTGATGTCATTGTTGTATTCACATGATCGTTACCTAGATTTGTCCAATGAAAATATTGTAATTAGTACATGATTTACGTATCCAACAGTATAAAACGTGGTAGAATCTCTAGTTTCAAGTCATTGATATTTGTATTCAGTCCTTTTGGTTATGTTTGACTATCAATATTACCTGATTCATTTGTATCTTCTTTTAGATAGCTCCTAAGTGGCAGTGTCGCAAGCAGGTCACCCCTTCTGCAGGGGAAGCTTTTGGAGATTCAACTGCCCGGCTTCTGAGGCATATTCTGGATAGTATTACCCGCCTGGAAGAGGACTACCAAACTTGATATCCAGCTGCATGGGTACAGCTAAAGTAACTATCACTACTGTCGCTCCTGGAGCCACCCCTCCTGCATCTAATCTCGGAACCAGCTCGCCTGTCATCAACCCTGTGACCCCGCTTTATAGGGAGATTTAGGGTCAAGAAAAAGTAGATGCAGATTCTTTTTGATTCTGGTGTATCTCATTCGTTCATTGCTCGTCAGATTATGGACCTTCACCGTTGTCCTACTTCACCACTTGAGGTCCCTTATGAGATCTTTGTGCCTGATCATCTGCACCTTTCGAATAGGGGTATTCTCAATTGTCTGATCATTCTTGGTGAATTGCGAGTCTCAGCCGATCTCATAGTTCTAGATATGAAGGAGTTTGATGTGATCTTGGGCATGAATTGGTTGGTTGCATATAGAACAAAACTAGACTGTGTGGTAAAGAGAGTCAATCTCAGCATTGATGGCAAGGAATACAACGTTCATGTTCAAACTCGTAGTCACATGAAGGTAAATTCTGCTGCGCGCGCCACTCGTCTTCTTGGTCAAGGGTGTTCTGCTTATTTCGTATATGCTTCGCTTTCGGATCCTGCCTCTCCTCAACTTGAGTGCATTCCAATTGTTTCTGAATTTCCTAATGTCTTTCCTGTCAAATTTTCGGGGATGCCTCCTGATTGAGATGTGGAGTTCTCTATTGACTTAGAGCCTGGGACGAGCCACATATCTAAAGCTCTGCACCGTATGGCCCCGCGCAAACTAGAGGAGCTTAGATCGCAATTGGATGAACTGCTTGAGCATGGGTACATTCGTCCTAGCTCTTCACCTTAGGGATTCATCATTCTCTTTGTGAAAAAGAAAGATAGCTCCATGAAATTTTGCATTGACAATCGAGATCTAATCAAGGTGACAATTAAAAATAAGTATCCCCTTCCGCACGTGATTCGCGTGAATGACCTCTTTGATCAGCTCAAGGGTAGTACAATCTTTTCCAAGAAAGATCTCAAATCAGGTTACCTTCAGCTGAAGTCAAGGAATTTGACATTCCCAAAACTGTCTTCCGGACTCGATATGGACATTTTGAATTTCTAATGATGTCCTTTGGTTTAACTAACACACCTTCTGATGGGTTTTGTAGAGTGGATACATATCATATGTGCGCAGCGGAATGGATCTAGAAAACCCTAACTAGAAGTATGTGGATCTTGCAATAACCATTAATCAAGAAATATATAAACAGCAAATGTTTGTGTGGGATCGAGTCTTTACTCAATCAAGATGCTACAGAACCTACAACTTCGAAGCGCGGCTGAGTTGAGCGCAGAAGTAGATCAGCGCCTCTAGAGGTATCCACACGAACGGAGGAGAACCAGAAGGTCTTGTCTCACAAGAACTAGGTCGAAGGAGTGCCCTTTGCATCCCCACGAATTATTAGATTCGTTGCAGGAGAGGTGGCGACAATGACTGCGGCCGAAACTAGGTGTCGCGGGCGCAAGCGGCGGATTCAAGATCTCCGGAAACCTTTTTGTCTGATCTCCAAAGGAGGCTTTTGGAAAACCTAATTTCATATCTATTTATACCCAAAGATACCAAGCAAACACGAACTTTGGTAATTCGTTAAGAACTCAACTTGCGTCGACATGCATCGAATAGAACTCGACGTTACATTGACAAGCACTCGATGTTACGTCGACTAGAACTCGACGCAGACTGCATCGAATAGAACTCGACGTTGCGTCGACAAGCAATCGACGTTGCGTCGACAAGCACTTGATGTTGCGTCGACAAGCACTCGACGTTGCGTCGACAAGCACTCGACGTTGCGTCGACAAGCACTCGACGTTGCGTCGACAAGCACTCGACGTTGCGTCGACAAGCACTCGACGTTGCGTCGACAAGCACTCGACGCAACTTGCGTCAAATATAACTCGATGTGCGTTGATATATACTTGACACAAGCGTCGAAATATGTCTGCTTTCCTTTGTGTCATAAGATTGTTTCTTCACTCATATCCAATATGAGTAAGGCCAACACAATCCTCTCTTAAACTTCTTCAGACGCTTTTATGTGCGACCATATAGGCTCATATTATATTGGCAGTGAGACTAATTGTTTGACTACTTCCAGATCACCATAGAAACACTAACACCTTTTGTTTATATGGATATGATGAATCATGTCTTTCGTGAATATTTGGATAAGTTCATCATCGTATTCATTGATGATATTTTGGTCTATTCCAAAACTCATGAGGATCATACGACACATCTTAGGCTACTCTCCTCATACTTTGTCATTATCAACTCTATGCCAAGTTGGTGAAATGTGCGATCAGGTTGGATCGTGTTGTTTTTTGGGGGCATGATGTTTCAGCAGATGGACTCTCCGTTGATCCTGCCAAGATTTCTGCAGTTATGGATTGGAAGCGGCCTACTACCCCTACTGAAATTTGCAGTTTCTTTGGATTGTCTGGCTACTACAACATTTCATCAAGGGATTTTCCTCTTTTGTTGCTCCTCTAACAACAAAAGCAGGCTAAATTCGAGTGGTCAGATCAGTGTGAGCAAGCCTTCTTGGAATTGAAACAACATTTGTGTTCGATGCCAGTTTTAACTCTACCTCCAGAGGGGACAGACTTTTCAGTTTACACTGACACCTCTAGAGTAGGTTTAGGATGTGTCTCGATGCAGGATGATCGTGTTATCGCTTATGGATCAAGGCAGTTGAAGACTCATGAGCGCAACTACCCCACTCATGATCTGGAATTCATTGCGGTGGTGTTTGCATTGAAACTTTAGCGACATTATCTATATGGCATTATGGCGTGAAGTTCCACATCTACACTGACCATCAGAGCTTGAAGTATGTTTTTGTTCAGAAAGATCTCAATCTTCATTAGAGACGATAGATCGATTTTATAGCAAATTATGACTTGCAGCTCACATACGTTCCTGGTAAAGTCAATTTGATAGTAGATGCGTTGAGCAGACAGGTTTCTGCTTCCCTTGTGCACTCATGACAGTTACTCTTGTAGCATTGGTTGATGACCTTGAACGGATGGATATATCCATCTCACCCGAGAGTCAAGAAGAGGTTTTTGGTCTGTTATGGGTGGAACGGGTAAAAGATTTACAGTCATCTGAACCCGTACTCCAACACAATCGCCGAAAGGTCGAACTTGGGACTCGTTCAGATGTATCTATCTCTAACGATGTTGTGTTTCTGAGATTGTCTCTGCATCCCTCAAATTCCTGAATTGTTTGATCTTACATGTCGAGAAGCTCATGAATCTCGCACATATAGTCATCTGGGCAACAATAAGATGTATCATGACTTGAAGTGAATTGTGTGGTGGTCAGGTATGAAGAATTGCATAGCTCATTTCATTTCTCGATGTTTGACGTGCAGAAGGCGAAGGCTCAACGTCAGCGTCCTGGTGGCCTTTTGCAACTTCTGTATATCCCTGAATGGAAGTGGGAAGTCATCTCTATGGACTTTATCATGAGTTTGCCCAGAACTCTGAGGGGGTCATAGTGAATCGCATGACCAAGATAGCTCACTTCATCCCTTATAAGAAAGGTCACCCCGTCGAGAAGATGACTCGAATCTATGTGTCAGAAATTGCTAGACTTCATGGGATTTCTTTGTGGATCGTATCACATTTTTGGAAGGGTTTCTAGCAAGCTTTAGGCATCGAACTCAACCTGAACAATGTTTATCATCCGACGACAGATGGTCAACCGAAATGGTTAATCAGATACTTGAAGACATGCTTCGATGTTATATTATGGATTACAAGGGAGTTTGAGATGAACATTTATCATTGCTTGAATTCACCTACAATAATAGCGATCAAGAGAGCCTCAAAATGGCCGAAGCATTGTACGGGCGACATTGTAGGCCCCCTCTTTATTGATCAGAAGTGGGTGAAAAGGTTGTTTTAGGGCCTAAGTTACTTCAGCAAATGGAAGAAGTCGAGAGAAAAACTCATCTTCAACTTAGTTGTGTCATCGAGAGACAGAGAAAGTATGCAAGCTCGTGTCGTTGTTCGTTAGAATTTGATGTGGATGATCAAGTATTCCTGAAGGTTTCCCCTTCCCCTGGGGTGAAACAGTCTGGTCGTCATCATAAGCTTAGTTTGAGGTTCGTGTGACCGTATACTATCTCAAACGTGTCGGGGGATCTGCATATCGGCTTGAGCTACCTGCTGCTTGGGTTGGTGTTCATGATGTCTTCCATGTTACTCAATTTTGGAAATACATATGTGACCCTAACCGTATCATTAAAGAAATTATTGTGATTCCTGAAGGCAATCTTTCATATCCAGACAAACCCATTAAGATCGTGGAGTATCAAGTACGCAAACTTCGAAGGAGAACCATTCTAATGGTAAGAGTGCTTTGGATGCATGAGAAGTCTGAGGAGTACACTTGAGAACTTGAATCTGATATGCGTAGCAAGTATCCGCAACTTTTGTCTTGATTTTGGTAAGCCTCTGAGCTTATTCTCCTTTCCATTTTGTTATATATAAAATTAAATTTTTATAAGAGGGCACATTCAGAAAATCCAAAAAAGTTTTGGGACGAAACTTACTAAATTGGGGATAATGTAACAACTCATAATTTAAAAAAAATAAATTCTTAATTTATGATATTTTTGTAATATACTCGTGGGTTTTTTCCTTTAAACCGAGCACGAACATTAATTGTTATAATTTTGAAAACTAGTAGGTTTTTGAGCACAAGCATTAATTGTTATAATGATAAATGTTATGATTTATTGCTATTAAATAGATGATTGGTGTTTTATATCATGCTCGTATCGTGCACACTTTTATTTAGAGGATAATCGTGTCTAAGAAGGGTTTGTTCTAGGTAAGTATCTGCTATCTCGAAAATGAAGCGTAATAAATTTTACTCTCTTTGATGTAAATTTGTTCCCATTAGAATCACGACAAAGACCTTTTAATTTGTTTGATAATATAGGCTAACGTTGAAAGAATGTGTTTCATTGATGCAACTTCTTGATGGGTTTGCTCTTGAATCCCTAACGGGTACAAAGGATCAGTCATAACAAGCATGAAATCTTTGGCTCTAAAGTGAGGGTTCGCAAGAGTCGTCCCTCAAAGATCACATGCATAAATTTTGAATCCCTGATAAGTCCTGAATCATGATTTTGTGCATCAAATAAAAACACATATATCATTCATTTGTTACAGCTTAAGTCATTACATAAATGAATATATGCTACACTCTGGATTAGGCTAATAATTCTTGTTGTTTTCGCTTAATTACTTACTTGTTTTGCTAGTTTCACTTCCTGAGTATCAGTACACGTACATTTTTTATTTTTTGTTAGTTATGCATTTTACTTGTTTTTGTCAATGTTTGAAGTCTTTTTATTTGTTTGTTTTGGAATTTGTCTTACCTTTCGTGACTGCGCCGCCCGCCACATAAGCCCGGTCCGCATCAGGCCCCTGCCTCTTGGAGGTTTATCTTATTTCTTGCTGCGTTAGGTTCTATATTTTATTTTTTTTATGTCTGAACAATGTTTATTATGTAATAATTATTATAAGACATTTTCTCTTGAATCATAGATAATTGTTAGGTTATTGTTATGTGTTAAATTTCATGTTTTGCATACTGATTTGCTTGAGATTGTCATGAGTTTTGTTGAAATGCATGTGTATTTAACTTTTCACTGCTATATTTTAAAACTTTTCATAAAGATAATGTATTTTTCTCCAAAATATTTATTCAAAATCTAATAATATTATTTTTGCTCATGTCTAACAAACATGGCGTTTCTTTCCCCATGTTTGTGGCATCACAACCCGGCCGAAACGCGCTCTGATTTTTGTTTTTATACGGGTCGTGACAAAACTCGCATTCAACATTCCACCATTGTTAAAGTGATCAGGACTCATAATGCCTAAGAGTACTTAAGTTTTGAGTTTCAAGAGTCTAGCACCTCTTTGGGAATCATCCACCAAACTTTATACGCCTTAACACCACAACAAAATGGAGTCACGGAGAAGAAGAGTCTTCTTCCTCTTGAGGCTCGACCATTCTTCCCTACTTACCCCACACCGTCTCCTGATAAGTTTCGTCACACTTGTCGTTGATCCTCCAACTCGAGCACAATCAACTCCAACTTCATCACCACCTCTAAAACCACCTTATTCACATCTAAAATGCTTCCTCTGTCGTAGACTTCTTCATTTGCATCCACCTATCACGATCTTGTCTCATGAAGAAATATCAAGGGCAAGACAAGAGATGTGATTCTTGACATACCGTCTACTAATGATACTCATGTGCCAGAACACCTTCTCACTGCCCTTCCCAAAGCTAAGGACTCGGCTACTTCTCATCCTTCGACAAACTTTGTTTTTTCATCGTATGGCACCTCCATTTCATAGGTTTGTTTCTTCTTTGGCTTCAATTAGCACTTCTTCCTCTGTTCATGAGATACAACAACATTTGAGGTGGTGGGATGGATGATGAGATGAAAGTCATGTGTGCCTTTGAACATTATAATAGATACAATTGCCTCTGGGGCTATATCAAACTAATTTTTGGTGTGCATTCAGGATGAAACACAACTCAGATGGTACCGTTAAGTGCTTTAATTCGCGTCTCGCGGCCTAGGGATTTACTCAACAGTATGGCATTAACTATGAAGAGACCTTTTCTCTAATTATGAAGTTGAACATTATTTAGGTATTATCTCTCTTGTGGATCACCGCCATTGGAAGTTGCATCAACAACAACAGCACTCAACCATTTATCCCATTATGGTGGGGTCGACTATATGGATCCTTTGTCGCCATTGTGCTCTATCTTGTCATAATCTCACTAATGTCCAAGTACATAATATCTTTCCGTACAGTTTCATTCCAAGTCTTTATTGGTCTACCCCTCCCTCGCTTAAACATGCCTAGTGACTAGACTCACACAACGCCCAACAGGTGCCTCTAATGGTCTCCTTTGTACGTGTCCAAACCATCTTAGTCAAGCTTCTCTCATCTTCTCTGCAATTGGTGCTACTATGGGGGTGTTATGAGACAGTTACATGTAGAAATATCTTCCTCAACCATCTTAGTCGAGCTTCTCTCATCTTCTCTGCAATTGGTGTTACGTGTCCTCTAATGATCTCCTTTGGAAGTTGCATCAACATGATAATAAAAATATCTTCCTCAACGACAATTAAATAGAGACAGTTACATGTAGAAACCACGTGCCCATGAATGATACTATGGGGGTGTTATGGGTTCAATCGGAGGTGACGACGTGTGATTATAGACGCATGTATCTTTATTTTTTGCACAAACTTGTCATATTTCTTGTGTTATCATATTTACTCGCATATAATGTAGTTTGGGTAATGAGCATAATTGTAATATTTTGGAACCATCCCCACTCACCATATAAGTGAGCAAGGGAGTATTGATATGGAAGCATGGATTAAATCTTTTAGTCTCGCTTCTCTTCTCCTCCATAAATTGGGGTTAGGATTGAGCAAGTCAACTCGTTCATTTTCCCCTCTTGATCAAGTTTATCTCCTGGTGCGATCCTAATTATTGGCAGTGTTGTGGATATCTTTCGACATGGCCGACATAAAGGTTTCATGGACAAAACGATACGTCTCTGATATTTTTTTGCAAAATATCCTTTTAGAATATATCCTCTGATATATCTGTTATTGACCGATATATTCGCCGATATATCGGTCGATATATCCCGACATTTTATCGACTGTTTTTAAAATTTATTTTAATTAGTGGCTAGGGTCTAATAAAGGCTTGAGTGTTGTTGTTGTTTTAGTTTCTATGATCTAATAGACAATAGACTAAAATTGTTTCACTTTTAGGTTAATTTTATCTCTTCCTCCGACTTTCTTACTTGCTCAAGTCTCTTATCGTCTTCAATTATGCATCATCTTCAATTTTTGTTTCCCTTACTGGATATGTATTTTACTTGTTCACATGTTTATTTCAATGTTCTGAGCATTTTCCTACTTGTTTTGGATTTGTTTTAGCATTCGTGTCAGCGCAGCCAGGTCCTCGAGCTCGATCTGCATTAAGTTTCTGGCTCTATGTGATGCGGGACAGGAGTCCACCTGCCTGCCACCTTGGTATCACCACCAAGGGGCCCACCTGGAGTCGGCACCAGGCGGCTTTTTCAGGCCCGCGGGCCGTACACCCAACCAGCTCTCCGCCATGGAATCACCACCATGCGACAGGTTGTTGAGGCCGGGGCTCGATCCCCAGACCTCCTAGATAAGAGGCCTTCAGCAGCACTCTCATCACCAACTGATCCGCGGCTCAGTTGGTGATGAGAGTGCTGCTGAAGGCCTCTTATCTAGGAGGTCTGGGGATCGAGCCCCGGCCTCAACAACCTGTCGCATGGTGGTGATTCCATGGCGGAGAGCTGGTTGGGGTGTACGGCCCGCGGGCCTGATAAAGCCGTCTGGTGCTGACTCCAGGTGGGCCCTTGGTGGTGATGCCAAGGTGGCGGGCAGGTGGACTCCTGTCCCGCATCATAAAAGTGCGGGACAGGAGTCCACCTGCCCGCCACCTTGGCATCACCACCAAGGGGCCCACCTGGAGTCAGCACAAGGCGGCTTTATCAGGCCCGAGGGCCGTACACCCCAACCAGCTCTCCGCCATGGAATCACCACCATGCGACAGGTTGTTGAGGCCGGGGCTCGATCCCCAGACCTCCTAGATAAGAGGCCTTCAGCAGCACTCTCATCACCAACTGAGCCGCGGATCAGTTGGTGATGAGAGTGCTGCTGAAGGCCTCTTATCTAGGAGGTCTGGGGATCGAGCCCGGCCTCAACAACCTACCGCATGGTGGTGATTCAATGGCGGAGAGCTGGTTGGGGTGTACGGCCGCGGGCCTGATAAAGCCGTCTGGTGCTGACTCCAGGTGGGCCCTTGGTGGTGATGCCAAGGTGGCGGGCAGGTGGACTACTGTCCCGCATCAGATATCTTTATAGTAAAAGGTAGAGCCAACCTTTATTGATGAAAATAAGAGTAATGAACAAATTTATTATTAAATTGCACAAAATTATCATTTCGAATTCTGCTTTGGATTGAGGGTGAATAACTTAATATTCATGACATTATGAATGGTATATGAGAAAAAAGTTCATTATATTTAATAAAATGAATGCATACCTGCTGCAGATGTATCCCCCTTGTTCTCGTATTGACCCAACGAATAGACTCGGGGTGGGACTATCTTTTTTCTGGAACGGCATGGGAGGGAATCAATTTTATTACCTTGCTTTTATCCTGGTGGCTGTCGACCCCACTATAGTGGGATAAAGGCTTGAGTGTTGTTGTTGTTACTTGTATCCTGGTGGCTAGGGGAACCCATGTAGAACATCCTTTGGGATGGAGGCCCCTAACTCTTGGACTCAGTGTCCCGATCTTTTTGTGAGCTACAATCATTGGCCATATTCCCTGGCTTCCCGAATTTGTAACAAACACCTGAACCTACCAAGCATTCACCGAAATATCTCTTGCTACACATTTTGCATGGTGAGGTACCGTCTCTTTGATGCACTGTCCTACTCTCGGAAGGAGCTGGGGTCGGCTTTGGTTGTTTTGCTCTAGGCTAATATGATCTTTGATTGGCGTTTCCTTTAGAGTTATCTGAAAATTTTCTCTTCCTAAAATCTCTTTGCTTTTGGATTCTTTCTTCATCTCTTTCCAGTGGCCTAGCTATATCTACGAGATCATTGTATTGGATGATTCTTGTGGAGAAATGCAAAATATGGGAGAATAAAATAATTTCTTTTATTAATTTTTCACTTCATGTACAACTAGATGCAAGAGATGTATATTTATAGGATGAGAGAAATACACAATACTTTTATTCTAAGGTGTGGGATTACAGCTTGAGGAGGATAATGGGCTCTCTTTGGGCCTTACAGTGGGTTTTTGTATACATTCATTTAACACTTCCCCGCAAGTTGGAGACACGGATCGTAGCCACCAAGCTTGAACAGGAACTGATAATAGAGTGGACGAGGTAAGACCTTAGAAAGAACGTCAGCAATTTGCTCAGCAATGGGAATATGTTTCAGCTTCAATTTCTTCAATTGAACTTTCTCCCGAATGAAGTGACAATCAACTTCGACATGTTTGGTACAATTATGGAAAACGGGATTCTTGGCAATATGAATAGCAACTTGACTATCACAAAAGAGAGTGTCTGGAGAGGAGAGTTTGACCCAGATCACTCAATAGGCTTTCCAACCATGTAAGCTCTCATATTACAAAGGCCATAGAATGATACTCAGTTTCGGTAGATTAGTGTGCAAACACGGACTGCTTCTTGCTGCGCCAGGTGATAAGGTGTCCACCAAAGTATTGACAATATATACTTGCGGAATGATGATCATCCAGAGAGCCGGCATAGTCAGCATCAGAATAGGAAACAAGAGATAGGGAAGAATAGGGCTTGTATATAAGTACTTGACTGAAGATGAGAAGTCTGAGGAGCATACATGAAAAGACTTGCGGAGAAATGCAAAATATGAGAGAATAAAATATTTTCTTTTATTAATTACTCACTTCATATAAAACTAGATACAAGAAATGTATATTTATAGGATGAGAGAAATACATAATACTTTCATTCTAAGATGTGGGACTAAACTTGAGGAGGATAATGGGCACTCTTTGGGCCTTACGGTGTGCTTTTCTATAGATTCATTTAACAATTCTCATTGGGATAAAAGAATGGTGGATCAAATCTCTAACCTCTCTCTGAAAGTGGTGACACATTTCTTCTTCGGAAGCAATCAAATTCCCACCATAAAAGGCTAGATAAGAGAACTCCTTGTCGTACTGGAGGACTGAACTATTGCCCTGGTTAAGCCTCAAGAATCTCTCCTGCATTGTTCTTTTGGTTGATAAGGGTACAAACCAGTTGGTAAATTCTCGCACGAATTTCTCTTATGTGATAGTAGATATCTCTCTTCGCACGAATTTACCAAGGAGAAGTCTCTTCCACCATTGCTTCGCTTCTCCTTCCAATATGAAGGCTGTCAAAGCTACTCTTCTTTCCATTGGGCAATCCAAGGTGTCAGTACATGTAATCCATTCCTTTGTTTCTAAAGGTGGGATTCCTCCCCTAAAAGTGGGAGGGTTAAAATCCTAAAAATGCTTAATGAATCGCTTTAGGGATATTCCTTCAGTAATTACTAGCATGGCGTGTTGAGGAGCTGGAGTCGGGGCTTCCCTTAAGGCTTCAGCCATCCTAGTGATAACCCTAGTGAATAAAAATAACCCAAATTCCTACATTGTAAAACTGAAAAGAAAATGTACTAGTGTGGGTCTTAATGAGAATTCAGTTCATGATAATGCAAGCATTTGGCTAGTCATTTGGCAGTGTTATGTAACGGCAAAAGCAACACCGTCCACACACCTCAGTCCCCTAAATAGAAAACAAAAAAATCTAGGGAAGTATAGAAAAATGTTAGTTTACAAGTGTCAGAGGAATCAAGACCCTAAAAGAAAAAAAAAGCTAAATCACTGGAAACTAATTGGGCTGAGAAATTATAGAATACTCACACTAAAATAATACATCTGATGCATGAAAACACAGTTAGTTACTTGACATTAAATGTTCATGAAAGTAGGGGTTAGTAAAAAATATGAACATGTTGCTAACTCAAGCAGAAACAGGTTATGCAAAATCCCAATAGATAGGCAAGAATTTGAGTAAACAAAAAACATGCAAAACAGACAACTTTATATATGTCAGATTGAGGGAGGAAAACAAAGAAAATTATAGATTCAGCTACTGATGTTTACCTTCCATACTCGTCAACAAGTAAGCTTTCTGTTTCTCTTTTAGGGTTATCGACAGAAAGTTCAGAACAAGCTGGCATTCTAAGAGAACAGCCAGATCTCAAGCCACCATTACGAAACTCAATTTCATCCATGTAGTGACGAAGAAAATACTCTGGCAGAATTCTCCTCTCCAGCCAAAGCCTCAAAACCTTCAAAGGAAACTTCAAAATTACAAGCCGAAGAAACTCCAACAATTCCTATTAATGAAAAGAAATTCCACTGTGACAGAAGAATTACCTTAAGACATTGGCGTCTATTCTCATGAGCAGAAGCTCCAGGAGGAGCAGCAGCACACAAAAGTCGTGGTAAAGCAGCTTGGACAACAGGAACATAAGATGCCCCTGCAATACCTAGAAAGGTACCAAAAAATGTTATTATGACCTGCAAAAAAAAATTGGATGCGATAATGTCTCGGAATTAGAATACCCACGTCTGTTATGTGTAAAAGAGAAGATATAAATACATTAAAATGCATGAGTCATACCAACAGAACTCCATCAACACAGACCAATAAACACATAAAATAAGCACGTATATTTGGAATACCAGACAGGAAGATCGCGATTTAATTTTCTGAGATGGCAAGGAAATTGTAGCAGAGAGATAGATGAATGGATGAGAAGACATGTAGTTTATGTGGATACAAGGAGTTGCATAATAGTTGGAAGAAATAATCTGATAATAACCAAAACAAAATATCAAAAAGATCACACTCAATCATACAGCAGAGGCTGACATTAATAGGCCAAAATATAGAAATAAAGCTCATATCCTTCGATGAAGGTAAGTATTTTGGTTGAATTAATGCAAACAAAAAAGAAGGGTGCGAGCCTTCATAGGACATATAGGATATATTCCGTAAGCACCCACCTTTTTGATTATGTGAGCATTGTGTAATGGAGTCCACAAGGAAGAACAGGTCTATCCTACGAGAAAAGTTGGGTTCGCCTTCCAATTTGCGAATAAGAAGATCAACAACCTGTAGATTTCCAAAGTGACTGATTCAGTAAATTTCATTTGGACACTATAAAAAGGAAATCCACGTTATTTTACAAAACCTAGGTACCCAAATAAAAATATTTGCAGCACCCCTTGTTACATTTATAATATGCATGAAACAAATTTGTTATAAGGAGTCTTTATTTTCTATAAATACCTGATATCATATAAAGAAATGATTGTCCATAACCAGTATATCCTATTTTAATAATTGAGTGGAGAAAAAAAACCGAGGAAATGGCATAGCTGTGAAAATATAAATCCTTTACAACGTGCTCTAGGAAAAAGAGAAGATAACAAATCAACATGAAACAGTGTACAGTGCCTACTATGCATAATGCATTGAATAGCTTTTGCAGATTGTGCGAAGCACCACAATGTAAGCAAGAAATAGAGAATTTGAAACATTTGGAAACATTAACTACGAAGAGGCTTATATACCTCAGTGGCAATTCCATACTTGGCACAGTCAATAGAATGACGGGTTGCACGCCCGATACTTTCTTTAGTCCGTGATAATGTTTCGATCATTCCCTCCAAAGCATCTCGAGCAATTGCAGCTTCAGTACCATCACATGAGGAATTAGCAGGTTGTCGCTTTCCTCCACTAGGTCTTCCATCATAATCCCCATGCTCTCCTTGTTTCATAAGAATAATTTGACGTGAAACCGGAGAAGGTTCAATTGGAACAGAGGTTTGACAGCATTTCTTATCTTTCTGAAAAGGATCATCATCTGATGGAAATGTTTGAATGGTCGATATAAGGTTGGGGCTTCTTCCATAAATACAATGGGGAGTAAGAAATGAACCAGGAGTACCATTTTCATCTACTAGCTGACGAGAGTGTGCTTCCCTCCTCTTAGCTTGAGCAGCTGCAATAAGGTGTTTCATTGACATGGAAGATTCTGTCAATTTGCTATCAGCAGAATCAGTAGAAGTAGCCTCCCTTGTAATATCTGATCTGCATGCAACAATGATCTTGATAGACATAATGAATGAATTATCATATACAAAATAGAGTTCAGAAAATATATACCTTTGTCCCCTAAAACATCTTTATTGTCATAGCATTCAACTGAAAGATTACTAGTGGTGATGCTCATAGTACCAACAATTGCCTGATTATTCGAATTAGGCCCAATCTTGGTTTTTTCTAAAAACGGTTTATGCTTTTGTTCCATTGAATAACTTCGAGAAAACTCTGCAGTTCCAGTAGTTTGGCACAAGTTACCGGATTGGGATTTATAAAGATTACTCATTTTAGTACGGTGAATTGGAGTTTTACAGTCTTCACCGCCATCATCATCCTCCACAAACCTCAGTGCTCTCTTTGTGGTGAGCACATGAGTAACAAGGGGTTTATTGTGTTTAAAATTCACACCATTACTCCCACTGATGTTCCTCTTAGTTAAATCCAAAGTTCCTGTGTCTGAAGATTTTGAAACTCTACCTGATCCCTTGCATGGGATCATTGGTTGCGTCAAGTTCATGTTATAATATGGAGCTATATTAGATGGGATCTTACTATCCACTCTTACAGAATCAGCCTCAACAATACCTCCCATTTCCTTAAACTTTGATGTTTTAACTGACGGTGAATCTCCATTACCAACCATCTTACCCTTAATACAGCAATTGCCTCTCCGGTCAATAGATGTGTCTGTGTCGGGATTACCTTCTGGAGTTACTAGTTTTCTATTTAGAGGAACATCTCTTGACGTATCATTTTCAGAAGATTTCTTCTTGGGCCTTTCAGAAGTGCCAGGCTTCTCACCATTGATAGTATGCCTTTTCAACTTCTTGGCATCTCTATATAGCAGTTCAGAGACAGACTCCAATCTGGCTTCATGAGTAACTACACAACCTGCCGAATGAACCCTCTTCATTTTGTAATGTCCTTTATTATTTGAAAGTTCAGATGCTGTACCTATATCATTTTTTTCTATCTTTGTTAAAGAACCCATATTTTCTGGAAAAAAATGCAGCCAGAAAGATTTAATCACCAGTGAGAGAAAAGGACAATGAGAAGTCTTTTTCTCTATATAAGAGATACAACCTGCTTAGATACCTATCACACCTCTTTGGCATGTCATTTAGCTCATCAACACTTAAGCACTTATCTAATCTTAGATGTCAACTGGAAATTTTGTTTCCTATTCAATATCGTCAATATTAGTGTCCTGATGAACATGGTTCTGAACAACACCTCTTTTATTCAGGTGTCTTGCACAAACTTCATTTTAGCAGGATGTTGAACAAACTATATTTTTAAATCAAACAGGATATTGCACAAACTTCATTTTTGCAAAGCATTTGCCCGTAGTTCACTTGACCCAGTGCTGGAACGAGTCAACAGAAATACTGTCAGATAAAAAGAAAAATGACTATAAGACAAAGCAAATATGAAGCTTTTATAAGATGTAGATGAAACTTCAAGTATATATTAGACAAGATTAAGCATAATTAAGAATAATGGAGGAAACAGAAATATTGGTTCGGGCAATTTGCAGGCGCACATATGACAAGAGATCCCATGATAGGAAGGTATAGATACGCCACATTTAACTCTATTTCATTCTTAATTTGGCTTTGTTGCTTATGTTATCTTACTTATTTTTGAAATCTTTCTTTATTTCATTTCTATTTTTAAGCATAGTAATCCTTTATTTCTGTTAGAAATCACACTGGGACCCTCATCGGGTACATGAACCCAAATCCGTGGCCGACTGCAGTCTGGCTAGCATCCCCAACCAAGTCTCTTGGACGGGTGTAGGGCCCTCGTCGGGTACATGAACCAGATTACGCGAAATAAATTCTCAGGTAGGTTGTTGAGGCCAGGAATAGAACCCGGAATCTCCTTTATCAAGGCCGTGAGAGAGCTCCAGATACCCAACTGAGCTGCAAGGCCATGATAAAGGAGGTTTCGGGTTCGATCCCCGACCTCAACAACCTACCTAGGAATTTATTCCGCGTGATCTAGGTTCATGTACCCGACGAAGGTCTCACACGCTCCTAGGAGATTTGGTTGCTGATGCTAGGCAGACTGCAGTCGGCCACGGATCTGGGTTCATGTGTCCGACGAGGGTCCCACAGTGATTTTTAACAAAACATAGCAGCTCAGTTGGGTATCAGGAGCTCTCTCAAGGCCTTGATAAAGGAGGTTCCGAGTTCGATCTCCAGCCTCAACAACCTACCTGGAAATTTATTCCGTGTGATCTGGATTCATGTACCCGACAAAGGTCTCACACGCGCCCAGGAAATTTGGTTGGGGATGCTAGCCAGACTGCAGTCGGCCACGAATCTGGGTTTATGTATCCGACGAGGGTCCCACCATCGTTTAAGTTGGATATCAGGAGCTCTCTCAAGGCTCTTTTGTTAGAAACCACGTGGGACCCTCGTCGGGTACATGAACCCAGATCCGTGGCCAACTGCAGTCTGGCTAGCATCCCCAACCAAATCTCCTGGGCATGTGTGGGACCATCGTTGGGTACATGAACCCAGATCACGCGAAATAAATTCCTAGGTAGGTTGTTGAGGTCAGGGATCGAACCCGGAACTCCTGATACCCAACTGGGCTGGATTCAGGACCTGTTCGTCCGCACAATGGTCGGTCAAAGCCATTTCCTCAAGTAAATATCACTCAACATTCAATCGATTCATCTTCAAATTGGTTGGTGGATTCAGGAGCATCTCATCATGTGGTTGCAGACCTACAAAATCTGTCTCTTGACTCAGATTATAATGGAGAGGATGATGTGCTTCTAGATGATGGTAAAACCTTATCCATCACTCGTCATGGTTCTACCTCTCTACCCTCTACATCTTAATGATGTTCTTTGTGTTCCTCAAACGAAAAGGAATCGTATTTCTTTTTATCAATTATTCACTGTTAATAGTGTCATTGTTGAGTTCTCACCTACTTCATTTGTTGTGAAGGATTATTGCACGGGGGAACCGCTGTTACCGAAAAGCCTAAAGGTTGAGTCTATGAGTGGCCTCTCCAGAATAAGTCCATATATTCCATACCTCTGAGAATCAACTACATTGCATTATTCAAAGAAACACAATGGCATCACCATTTTGGCCACCCGTCATCTCCTATTTTACGTCGCACACTGCATCTACTTAATATTCCTCTTCTTAAACTGTTTCAAATTTCTTTTGTAATTCATGTAAGTGCAATAAAATACACAAAACTCCTTTCCAGACCTCCTTAATTAAATTAACATGCCCTTTAGAACTTATTTACTCTGATGTAGTGTGGGGACCTCTCCAATTGAATCCATTGATGACTACAAGTATTATCTAATCATTGTAGATCATTTCACGAAATACATTTGGTTTTATCCTATAAAAAGATAATCGGAGATGACTTAAATCTTTCCAAAATTTAAAAATGTTGTGGAAAAATTTCTTTAATCACCGCATTATTTCATTCTATTCTGATAATTGTGGTGAATTCCTTCATCGTAAGGAATTTTTTTGCATCAACGAAAATCTCTCACCTCTTGACACCATCCTACACACCTGAGCACAATGGTAACTGCTGAAAGGCGACATCGACATATTTTTAAAACTGGAATAACACTTATGCATGTTGCAAAGCTTCTGTTATCCTTCTGCTCTTATGCTTTCCAAACTACAACCTATTTAATAAATCGGATGCCTACACCTTTAGTAGATAACGAGTCGCCATATTTTTGTATTTTTGGATCTCAGCCAAACTACAACAAACTACGTGTCTTTGACAGTTTGTAATACTTTCTTCCCCAAACATTAGCTCTGTCGTAGCTAACCGTCATCCCTCCCCTGTTTTTCCCCAAGTCAAGATCCCTGAAGTTCAGATAAGCCCCTCGAAGATTCTTCGATACGTATGGAGCCATGAATTTGTAAAACTTCCTCAACCAATCCATATTCCTCGTCGCCGCCTTCTCCCCTGCTCCAGCCACGCTACAATATATTGTATCACAAATTTGCTTCCTTTTCTATGAGGAAATGGAGTTTCGGTCTCTGCTATATCATCCACCTTCCCTCACAGCGGTTCGATCAACATCGTCGGCTGCACATATCCTTCGATCATATACTTCCAGATCTTCTCCCAATTCTCCCCTGCGATGGGTTCCGTCACTATTTTGGACTTGACCTTGAAGGAGAAGTTTATTGCCGCCATTTCAAAAAAATGCAAAAAAATAATCAATTCAAGAATGAGATGCAAATGCACCCTAAACCCTAAACAACAGAAATATCTCATATCAAAATTCTACAACAACAACACTCAAGCCTTTATCCCACTATAGTGGGGTCGGCTATATGGATCATTTGTCGCCATTGTGCTCTATCTTTTGTCATAATCTCACTAATGTCCAAGTACATCATGCATTTCCTTATAGTTTCATTCCAAGTCTTTATTGGTCTACCCCTCCCGCGTTTAACATGCCTAGTGACTAGACTCTCACAACGCCTAACAGGTGCCTCCAATGGTCTCCTTTGTACGTGTCCAAACCATCTTATTCGAGCTTCTCGCATCTTCTCTGCAGTTGGTGCTACTCCTGTCTAATCTCTGATACATTCATTCCTAATTTTATTCCAGTCTCGTGCGCCCACACATCCACCTAAGCATTCTCATCTCCGCAACTCCCATCTTTTGCTCATGTACACAATTCACTGCCCAACACTCAGAACCATAGAGCATCGCTAGTCTAATTGCAGTGCAGAAAAACTTGCCCTTAAGCTTTAGTGATACTTTACGATCACATAAGATACCTGACGCGCCTCTCCACTTCAACCAATCCGCTTGGAAATTTTCACTTATATAAAAATAATAAAATTCAAATATGCATCTTGAATCCTACATTTTTTTGAAAATTAGTATTCGTATTGTATCGTTTTTCATATTCGTCCCCGTCCCCGTGCAACACTTGATTTATGCACTATTGTAATCACAATGCCTCTAGATTTCAAACAAGTTACAGGCTTACAGCCACACAACACAGCGTGATGGAATAGCACTATAGTAACAACATCAAAGAAGAAACCTACGGATCATAGAAATAGCAAAAACATACATAAAAACCTAGTTGCAGAACTACTCCGCTTAACAAAGCATCAGATAATTCTACACACACTCACAGAAGTGCCAAGAAACTCAATAAAGCAATTCATCGGATAAGGCAACTTATCCCGTCTTCAGGCCTGTTTACCCATATCAAACATCCCTAATCATCCAAAAAATGAGAAGAAGAAAAACACGGGCAATCCTGAACGGCTGAACCCCACCTATTCCTCAACTATAAAATACAAGTAGCCTCATACGAACACTCCACCAATTTCTCAACAAACAAACTTTACCCCGTTTCTTCATTACAAACCATAATTCAGAAATGTAACCTCGGGAGATTGAAAGACCCAAACAAATGAGCCAAAATAGTAACAATCGAACTTACCTTTGCCGGCCACGCGAGAAATTCATTGACCTTCGCGAGAGCCGGATCTTCAAGACGAAGCTCTATCTCCTTGATCCGGTTAGTTTCATCACTTTTCCTGGAAAATCTCGCAGTAAGACGACCCTAAATCCTCTCCAGGCGCGGAAGCGACGAAGCCGTGAAGAAGAAGCGAACCCCAAAACTCTCTGAACAAAGGGTAACAAATCACCTACGACGGAGTGGTGATCTGAAAGAATTCTGTAGCTAAGCAGCGGGGGAAATCCTTGAGATCCGGAGCAGCTTTGTAGAATTAACTGAGCCCTCGTCGATCCATGAGAGGAAGCTTCAGAGAGAACCAGAAACAAGGAGAGAAATTCGGGAGAGAAAAAAATTATAATAATTTTTAATTACTATTCTTCAAAATAATAGATTAATAATTATTATTTAATAACAACAGTATTGTGTGAATAAGGAAAATATATATTTATGTTCTGTTATATGAAAATGAAAATTTTGTATGAACTGCTGCTGTTTTAGAATTACTATATTTTATTTTAAATTATAATAAATAAAAAGGAATAAATTTGATTAACACTTAACAGTTTGTTATCTTGGTTTCTAAGAAAAGTAAACAAATAGTTGAAGCATTATGCATTTATGGCTTTATGCTATGATGTTTAATGCGAGAAAATGTATTTTTTTAACATGAGTGGGAGGCACGGGATTCTGCCCCTACGTTCAAATGTAACAGTATCTTTCCGCAACATTACCCTGACCACAATATTGTCCCAGCATCACGGCGCTCCTGCCGCTCGAAAGCCCCTAAGTGTTATACTCCGCTCGGTGAGAACATATTTTTCATTATAATTAGAGAATTTTATCTATAAGAGAGCATATTTTTATCCATGTATCAACTCATTTATACTATATTTAATTTCCAATTTTACTTCTTTTATTAAAAGCTTTCCAATTTTAGAAATTTTATCTATACTAGCAGCAGGATTATTGTCCAAGGGAGCATCAAAGAACCCACAGAGTCTACTAGTATCATGAAAATATTAACATTAATATTAATAATAAATGAAGATTATTACTACATTGATATTGACAATATTAAATATGATAATTTATTATAATATATTCTAAATATTTTTGATTTAATATTTATGCTAATAAATAAATTCTATTTTATTATACTTTAAATATTTTTTATATTGATATGCATATTTATTGTAATACATATCTCTATACTATTAGTCAAACTCATTTCAACCATTGTGTAACATTCACTCCCTTTCCTAATTTGCAGCTTTCATTCAAATCTATTAGTTAATAAATAGAAATCTTAATGTTATTTTAGATATTACCCCTTCCAGTTAATGGCCATGTTGTATTTCGCCACCAGAATGGAAACTCATGGGGCTTCGAGTCTGTTTGTTTCGACAGTGAGAGTTGGGGCGGTATCGAGCAGTGGGAAATGAGAGGGGCGGTCATGTTCTCTAAAAAAGGGCAAAATGACATTTTGGAATGGTGATGATAAGAATTGAAGAGTTACTAAACAAGGTTTTTAGCAGTTCTATTTTCCCCCAAAGGATATGAAGGAAAAACGCTGAAACAAACAGACTTTTCATCCCTCCCGGCTTCTACGAGATGGAATGCAAGCTCGGTATTGTGAAACTAGAGTTTCGTTTGGGGAGACTTATTTTCATAACCGCTTGGCCGGTGAAAATAAGCCCCCCACACGGAGCCTAAAGCAGCAACCCGCTGCCCGGTCGAGCGGGCGCCATGATTAAAGTTGTGCAATGACGGGCACAAGGAATAATAGAGATGGATCATCATTGAGAACAACTTTCTTTTAACCTTGTATTACTTCTTATTAGTTTTATTTTATTTAGGGTCCATATTTTCTGCAATAAATATAATCATATTTTTTTTAGTTTTTTTTTTAATCTGAAACTTACTTTTTGCCATTTTTACCAGGAAAAAAGTATGCATGAAATTTATGTAGTATTATCTGTGTTTTATTAAAATATTTGCAAAGCTAACTGGATACTGTCATAAAAAAATTTTGTTTTCGATTTTTAAATAAGGTGATTGTTAACCGCAACCCGTTTTTTTCTAGTCGCATCCCAAAATCTCCTAATTTTTCGCGTTTTTTCGAAATACGCCTTGTACATGCAATTTCAGGAAAAGTATTCAACACGAAAGTTGTAGATCTCGACGAGATCTACAACTTTCGTGGTGATCACTTTGCATAAAAATGCATGTACAAGGCGTACTTTGAAAATATGCTCAGGTTTTGCGCTTTTTCGAAATACGCCTTGTACATGCAATTTCAGGAAAATTGTTCAACACGAAAGTTGTTGATCTCGTCGAGATCTACAACTTTCGTATTGAACATTTTTCCTAAAACTGCATGTAAAAGGCGTATTCAAAAAGGCGCGAAAAATTAGAAGATTTTGGGGTGCGACTAGCCACTAACGGGTTGCGGTTAACAATCACCTTAAATAACAGGAGTCAAATCTGAGTTAAAAGAATTATTCCTTGTTCTTTTGGTTATTAGAACTCAAAATTTGAGTTTTTTTTGGACTTCTATAATTTCTATTAACAAGCACTGCACAAAAATTATTCCTTATTCGCACTCATCCCTCTCGTGCTTCCGCCTCCCCTCCAAACCAAAATTTTGTCGACGACCCTTCCTCCTCTCTTTTCGTCCAACCAGAAGGGCTCCAAATCCGACAAGTGTTCCTCCATTTTCTGAGCGGCATTCTTTATCCCCACGCGTTTTCCTCCATTATCTACCGGCTATCTTTTCCACATCCGGCGATCTTTCTTTCTCTTGGCGGCGGTGCTCCTCTATTCTGCTATTTTCAAGCACTCATTTCTCCTCCATGCGGTGGTCCTTTGCTCATCCCTTTTTTCAATTTTCGAGTACGGATAGCTTTTATGCTTGCATATAGCCAATTTTAAAAATTAATGCTTGCGAATAGCCAAAATTGGTAATAGTCAAAATTACGATGCTAATATCAGCGCCCTAAAGAAGGATTTACAAAATACAAGAAAATTCAGTTATTTAGCAGAAAATTACAAAGTTTTGTACAGAATTTATTATTACACTTGGACTCCATTTGGCACGGTAGTGGCGCTCATAAACGCATGAGTTAAACCGTCATTTGTTAAGAATTGCCTAACAAACATCATCCATTCGAACATAAAAGTGGATGAAGTTCCTTAGATCGGGCGTTAGCGAATGACAATTTAACCCTCATGTTCATGACCGCCATCACGGTGCCAAACGGAGCCTTAGGCTGTGGCATCCGTGGAGAGGGTGATTATGAATGGAGTTCACGAAAGCCCGACCTCACCCAAGAAACTTCACCCCCTTTTAAATTCAACATAAGTTTTCTTTTCTTGGTGGCAGCCATAACCATTGTCTTGTTAAACATTTTTTTGTCCAAACACACTGAAGCAAAAAAAGTTACTTCAAACGGAAAATTTTATATAGACAAGATCACTAATCAGTTGAGGATGTTTATATGACTAGCTGATAAAGGCTCCGTTTGAGAGGACTTATTTTCATCGGTCAAGCGGTTACGAACGCACGAACTTCACCCCTTAATTAAGGTCCGGTTCGTGCGTTCGTAACCGCTTGGCCGATGAAAATAAGTCCTCCCAAACGGAGCTAAAGATTGATTATAAAGAATGCATTTCTTTCAATTGCATTATATTGAATAACTTTTTTTTATAAATTGTGCTATTTAAAAAAAACTGTTTTTAAATATTCTTAGTATGTTGCTATAGAAGAAGCCTCTTTTTATAAAAAAAATAATTCAGAGAATTTACTTTTCCATCCAAGTTATAGTTAGTGGGGTCGGCCAAATGAATCCTTTGTCGTCATTGTGCCCTATCTTTTGCCATAATCTCACTAATGCAAGTATATCATGTCTTTCCTTATAGTTTCATTCTAAGTTTTTATTGATTTACCCCTCCCTTGTTTAACATGCCTAGTGACTAGACTCTCACAACGCCTAATAGGTGCCCCTAATGATCTCCTTTGTACGTGTCCAAACCATCTTAGTTAGTTTCTCGTATCTTTGTTGCAATTGCAGCTACTCATATCTTATCCTTGATACATTCATTTCTAATTTTATCCAGTCTCAGCTCCGCAACTCTCATTTTTCTCCGTTATAGTAGAGAGACTGAAATCTTGTGAAAAATGAAATAGGGACTGATTTTATAATAAGAAACAAGTATAGGGACTGATATAATTTCAACCTACAATATTTACAAGCATTCTATCAATATATCAAACTCCAAAGTAGCGCGCACACGTGAAACATGTGCTCCAAATTAAAGTTTATTTATGCAGCATTTCATAACATCTTACATCTAAATATAGTTATAACTATTAATTTATAATAAAAACACCAAAAATATATTGCAAAAGAGTGCATAAAATACATACTACTTTAAATGTAATTAAACATGTTAATGAAAGTACTTCTAAACTTCAATATCTCCAATTGATGGAGAGGTGGATTGATATGTTGAGATGAAAAATATTAGAAGAAATTATTCATTCAGCTCATTAATAGATTCTAAATGTATTTTAAGCCTTAGGGTTAGTTTGGCTCTCCCGCGGCGGAAGGAAAGAAAGCGGAAGCCACTAGCGATTGGGACTGGAGGGAGGGAGCTGGGTTCAAAGACGGAGAGATTTCTCCATTCATAGGGGGGAGGCGGCTGGAAACGGCGGGAGAAGGCAGAAAAACAAACGGGGGCTCGTCGACGGCGGTTGCTCGTCGAAGGCGGAAAGTTTATAAAGCTATTAAAGAAGGTAATAGCAAATTGGACCAGCTCATGAAAAAAGAGCAGCTGCCAAGGCACAGCCTCTGAAAGTTGATCCATAGCAACTGTCAAACGTGACCCATGAGTTAAGCAACAGCAACCAGAGCAATCAACCAGCTCTTGCATGCATGTTATGCTTTTGACAAACATTGCACAACCATTGATCTATGTTGACTCCATCCAAAACACCCTTTTTTACCATAGATTGGTTATCTCAACTCAGCATACAACTACGCAACCGTCCAGGCGTCCTCCAGCATTGATACCTTTCACCCTGTAGGTGAGCCAGGATGGGTTTCAGTTAATAAAGACCCCTACTTCCACGTTTCAGATACTCCCTCCGAGCTTGCGGGCAAGCTCGAATTGAAGCCATCCATTGTGTTTAGATGTCATAATTAATTAGGTATTGTTTAGTCGCTTGTCTCTATGATGATATTGTTTAGGTGTCCTCTAAATATAGGGTAATTTACATTTTTATTTAATGAATCTGTCTTGCAATTCTATGGTGAATCGAGTTGAAAGTAGTCCAAGTGTTTGGACATGTTTGCAAAAAGTCATCTCGTAACTCCGGATAAAGAGCCTTAGGGGAAGAATGAAGACAACCAAGAAGTTATCACGTCTTCCTTTTTCTAGATCTCTACTGTGTGCAACGCCGGAGTAATGGCCGGAGACGGAGGGGATATTTTGGAGCAGAAACTGCAACTGCCTCGACAGAGTATGCTCGAGAGGAGAGACCATCCAATATCTCACACAAGACAAGAGAGATGAGAATATTTCTATCATGCCTTCATACAACTCAACTTGCCCTTAATAGGCCACAAGACCTTCATAATGAAAACTTGAACTAGAAAATTTAATTATAATAAAGACACAAAATTAGGTAAATAGGCCCCTGGCCCGTGGCCCATAGCATCTCTTCCTCCGTGCAAAAAGAGTTTGACCTCAAGTTCAAGGGAGATCGACGACGGTGCTCACTTCACCCAACCCCTTCGTCATCAAAGTCCTCAGAATCCTGCACGTGCAGATAAAAAAGTCTTTTGCACCGATGGTCATGAGTACACTGCTCGCCGCAGTTAAATCATAGCCCATGCATGCGCTGGACAGCAATTTCTGTACGAGACAGACGACAGATCTATGGAGATTGGGTGCCCTCGGAACGTCCATCTGGAGTCCCTATGATGGTGGGGATGTAAGTCTCCTGTGCCAACTGAAGTCGACGGTCGCACAATCTTGTAAGCTCATAGCAATCACCAAGTCCATGGTGGCCTCGAATGTGATGTCCAAACATAGTCGATCGCAAAGCCCGGAGGTAAAAATGACGACCTGCATATCAGGGGGGATCGCGACGTGTAACGACCTAAAATAAAAATCCGTATAAATATTTTGAGAATATCCCCGATGATGAAAAAGCACAAATTTTATGATCTTTTTCCTTGCATGATGGTTTGGATATTTTTGTGGGTTTGCCTTTTTAATTATATGGGTTGAAGTTATGAGGGTTGTTAATGTGCTTATGGGCTAGCTGTTTTGTTTATGGGCTGATGATTTTGAGATTTTGGGTTGGCCTGGTGTGTTGGCTGTGTTATAATGTGCTGCCTGTGGAAGGGTCGGTTGGTTGTTGATAAGGTTGTTTTGTTGTGCTGGAGGATGAGATGTTGGTTGGATACGTGCTTGGCTTCGGTTAATTAACACCTGGAGCGGTCTTACCGCTTAGCCGAGGATTTCGCTGTATAAATTCGTCGGGCCACTACTTTCTCCCGCACTTCTGCTTCTGCGCCTCCTCCTCCTCTTCTCCACCTTCATCTCTTTCTTTTTCTGTGCCGAGCTCTCTGTGTGTCGCTGTCGTGTTCCCGTGCTGACGCTGATCCGCCGCTGTCGTTGTTGTGTCGTCGATTCTTCAGGGCCGACGATTTTGCTAGGGTTGCTGTCATTCTTCTTCTCCCGCTACTGCTACTGCGTCAAGGTTTCGTCTTCTTTTTCTTCTTCTCTGGCCTATTATTTCCATGTTCTTCTTTTTCCTCTACTGTTGTACCGAGTACCTCCTTGTGTATAGGGCTCTGTTTTGCCTCTGCGGTTTCTCAGTGGCTGCCTCTGCGGTTTCTCTAGGGTTCCTGCTGCTCCTGAGCTTCTCCTGTGTAGTTGTTGTCACTGCAAAGTTGCCGCCGCTTCTTGTAGCTGCTCTCGAGCTGTCGCCTCCCTGCTGCTACGACCAAGCCATTGCCTCCTCCTTTTGGCGGGTTTACTTTATTTTCTCTACTTAGTTATTTGATTGGAATGAAAAAACTAATTATATTATTGATTTTTTTTTTGAGAATATGTTGATAGCCAAGCTAACATTTATACCTTGCTGGACAATTATGTTAAGAGGACGGGAAGTCCATTTGGGGGGCTGGTTTTTAGCCCAATTTTGAGGCATATGTCTAATTGTCCGGCAAAGTATAAATCAGATTTGGTCTTTAGAATTAATTGGCATTTTTGGTTTATTATTTTAACTTTCCGATACAACTCTTTTACGATTCATGTTACGTATACAACGAGACGCAACCCAAATTAAGATGTGTGTTATTTCAGTGGTTCCCAAAGCTTAAAACTTTGAGGATGGCGTCCCGTGATAACCGTGACATGCATGCGGCAAAGGATATGAATAAAGGAAAGGAAAGAGTGAGTATTTTATTTCTTGAAATTATGGGTATTCAATTATTTTGTCATATTTAATGTCTTTGAACAAACTTGCTTGTGCATATGAGTTTTCGCCTTAAAGATGTATCGCTAAAGAAATAAAGTGGGCGAGGGGACAATTAAGCGATATTTATTCTGAGGGGAATTATTTTATTATAAACTCTTATTTACACGCAAGATAAAATTCATTTAAAACTCTGCATGAGGAAATGTGATGGCTTCGATTCTGATGATGTGGAGGCATCCACTGATGGATTCACCAGTAGGGGTGAGCCTACAATTACGCTCTTCGGGGGCGGGACCCAATCAAAATGCATCACCGGAACATTTCTCATTTTATGTAACTAAAGTTAAGGGAAAATTTAAGGACTAGTATTGGAATCAAGTGATTAAATAAAGGGAGTTGTTAAGGGCACCACAGTTTTGGCTAGGTGCACCTCACTTTCTCCTAATTTTTTGCGTCTTTTGAAAATAAGCCTTGTACATGTTTTTTTAGAAAAAGTGTTCAACACGAAAGTTGTAGATCTCGACGAGATCTACAACTTTCGTGTTGAACACTTTTCCTAAAAATGCATGTACAACGTGTATTCCTAGAAAGACGTGAAACTTGGGCGTATTTTCAAAGTACGCATTATACATGCATTTTTAGGAAAAATGTTCAACACAAAAGTTTTAGATCTCGTCAAGATCTACAACTTTCGTGTGGAACACTTTTTCTAAAAATGCATGTGCAAGACGTATTCCTAAAAGGCGCGAAAAATTTGGAAAAAGTGCGGTGCAGCTAGCCAAAACTGTGGTGCCCTTAACAACTCCCTAATTTTATTGTATTGTATGCATATTGGTATCATCCCTTTTGTTTGTATGTATAACCATTTAACGAAATACTATTCTCACATAGTCATAGTTTTTATGATTAACCCTTAGTGGATCCATTTTTTTCAGACAACAGGTGGAACTACATGTGTACGGGGAAGATTCGCACCTAAAGAATTAGAGAAGGTATGACTCAATGTCTACAAAGGAATCGAGAAAAGTTCTGAGAGTCATAAGTTACTATGTTCAGAAAACTACTGTAAATTTTAAGCAGATTTCGAGTAAACAATTGTACGACGGTGTAAATAAATAAAGGGATGGAACAAAATTGTACTGTTTTTAAATATGTTGTGACTACTATATTGACTCTCTGTTCATTTTCTGAAATCATTGGGAAGCCCGGAGATTTTGGGTCTTCACAACTTGGTATCAGAGCACGGTTCAGGTTTTAATAGAATATGTCGTAACATAAACAGTAAATAAAAAATATTTCAATCTAAGGAAGTTACATTCGTTTATAGGAACCTGTCAAAGTCTATTCTAGCCGCCGCAGCCAACGCCGTCGAGAGAATCCAGATGATCCTGTCTATCAAGCAGCCACCAGATCCGAGGAAAGTGGCAAAGGGCATCAACAACCTCGGCGTCCTTCGGATTTTGTTTTATCAATAGCAGAAGCTTTTAAGCTAGTTTTTCTTACGTTAGCTACTTTAGGACTCACACTTCACCAAGAGAATCCTACTTCATCACATCAACCACAGCAACATCCAATGAACCCTTCTCCAAATCTCCCTCCAAGAGTAGAAGCTTCAACGCCCCAATACCGTCAAATGGACTTCGATCTTAAAAGGTTTATGGAATTAAAACCACAGACGTTTGTTGGAGGCTTATCTCCCTTAGAAACAGAAGATTGGATATTGTGGATTGAAACGATCTTCCAAGTCATGCGTTGCCCAGAGGACCGAAAAGTTGAACTCGCGTCATTTGTACTGGAGGGCACCGCAAAGCGTTGGTCGAACAACTTAGTCGCCACAAAGTTTACAGGACGTAGAGCTGTGACGTGGGAAAATTTTCTTCAAGAATTCACTAATTGGTTCGTACCCCGATCGGAAAAACGAGTCCTACACGATCAATTTTTACGGCTCGTCCAAGGATCCAAGTCGGTGTTACAGTACGAGACAGAATTCTCCAAGTTGGCATACTATGTCGATTCTCTCGTGGCTACCGAGGAAGATCGTTGCAGGCAATTTCAACAGGCACTGCAGGACGACATACGCAATTTACTCGTACCTTTAGATATCCTAGAATATGAAAAGTTGGTCGAGCGAGCGCGATTAGTGGAAATCGATCAAGGTAAAACGCAGAAACACCGAGAGGGGAAAAGAAAAGCCACGGAAATCTCAACTCAAAGTGAAGTACAGAGCAAAAATGTTGCTAAGACAATACAAACTGGTCCATCAACCAGTACTACGTCTCAAGCAAATTCGACGAAATGTGCCAAGTGTGGCAGAAATCACCGAGGCGAATGTTTGACTGGTGTTTGTTATTACTGTCGTGAGCCGGGTCACACAAAGAAGAATTTCTCAAAGCTACGGAATAAAACAATCAATTCACAACCTCCACAGCAGCAGCAATTATATCAAATGTTTGTTGAATCATTCGCATCAGCACCATCACCAACGTCTGCACCAGTACCTGCACCAGTACCCGCACCTGCTCCTGCATCTGCTCCAACGCCACCTCAAGAAGGCCCAACCGATCGATTAGTTTTTCTCAGGCTTATACCTATGGGAAATAAGTTATATTAAATGTGACATTTCTATAGTAGTTTTCGAGGATGAAAACTCCTAAAGGAGGGAAGGATTTGTAACGACCTAAAATAAAAATCCGTATAAATATTTTGAGAATATCCTCGATGATGAAAAGGCACATATTTTATGATCTTTTTCCTTTCATGATGCTTTGGATATTTTTGTGAGTTTGTCTTTTTAATTATATGGGTTGAAGTTATGAGGGTTGTTAATGTGCTTATGGGCTAGCTGCTTTGTTTATGGGCTGATGATTTTGAGATTTTGGGCTGGCTTGGTGTGCTGGCTGTGTTATAATGTGCTGGCTGTAGAAGGGTCGATTGGCTGTTGATAAGGTTGTTTTGTTGTGCTGGAGGATGAGATGTTGGCTGGATACGTGCTTGGCTTCGGTTAATTAACACCTGGAGCGGTCTTACCGCTTAGCCGAAGATTTCACTGTATAAATTCGTCGGGCTGCTACTTTCTCTCGCACTTCTGCTTCTGCGAATCTCGCGGCCTCCTCCCTTTCTCCATCTTCATCTCCTTCTTTCTCTGTGCCGAGCTCTCTGTGTGTCGTTGTCGTGTTCCTGTGCCGACGTTGATCCGCCGTTGTTGTTGTTGTACCGTCGATTCTTCAGGGCCGACGATTTTGCTAGGGTTGCTGTCATTCTTCTTCTCCCGCTACTGCTACTGCGCCAAGGTTTCGTCTTCTTCTTCTTCTTCTCTGGCCGATTATTTTCCTGTTCTTCTTTTTCCTCTACTGCTGTACCGAGTACCTCCTTGTGTATAAGGCTCTGTTTTGCCTCTGCAGTTTCTCAGTGGCTGCCTCTGCTTTTGGTCTAAGGTTCCTGCTGCTCCTGAGCTTCTCCTGTGTAGTTGCTGCCACTGCAAAGTTGCTGCCGCTTCTTGTAGCTGCTCCCGAGCTGCCGCCTCCCTGCTGCTACGACCAAGCCATTGTCTCCTCCTTTTGGCAGGTTTAGTTTATTTTCTCTACTTAGTTATTTGATTGGACTGAAAAAACTGATTATATTATTGATTTTTTTTGGAGAATATGTTGATAGTCAAGCTAACCTTTATACCTTGCTGGACAATTATGTTAAGAGGACGGGAAGTCCATTTGGGGGGCTGGTTTTTAGCCCAATTTTGAGGCATATGTCTAATTGTTCGGCAAAGTATAAATCAGATTTGGTCTTTAGCATTAATTGGTATTTTCGGTTTATTATTTTAACTTTCTGATACAACTCTTTTACGCTTCATGCTACGTATACAACGAGACGCAACCCAAATTAAGATGTGTGTTATTTCAGTGGTTCTCAAAACTTAAAACTTTGAGGATGGCGTCCTGTGATAACCGTGACATGCATGCGGCAAAGGATATGAATAAAGGAAAGGAAATGGTAAGTATTTTTTTCTTGAAATTATGGGTATTCAATTATTTTGCCATATTTAATGTCTTTGAAAAAACTTGCTTGTGCATATGAGTTTCGCCTTAAATATGTATCGCTAAAGAAATAAAGTGGGCGATGGGACAATTAAGCGATATTTATTCTGAGGGGAATTATTTTATTATAAACTCTGATTTACACGTCAAGATAAAATTCATTTAAAACTCTACATGTGGAAACGTGATGGATTCGAATCCAATGATGTGGAGGCATCCACTGATGGATTCACCAGTAGGGGTGAGCCTACACTTAAGCTCTTCGGGGGCGGGGCCCAATCAAGATGCATCAACGGAACATTTCTCATTTTATGTAACTAAAGTTAAGGGAAAATTTAAGAACTAGTATTGGAATCAAATGATTAATTTTATTGTACTGTATGCATATTGGTATCATCTCCCTTATTTGGATGTATAACCATTTCACGAAATATTATTCTCACAGTCATAGTTTTATGACTTACCCTTAGTGGATCCATTTTTTTCAGACAACAGGTGGAACTACAGGTGTACGGGGAAGGTTCGCACCTGAAGAATTAGAGAAGGTATGGCTCAATGTCTACAAAGGAATCGAGAAAGGTTCTGAGAATCATAAGTTACTATGTTCAAAAAACCACTGTAAATTTTTAGCAGATTTCGAGTAAATAATTGTACGACGGTGTAAATAAATAAATGGATGGAATAAAATTGTATTGTTCTTAAATATGTTGCGACTACTCTATTAACTCACTGTTCACTTTCTGAAATCATTGGGAAGCCCGAAGATTTTGGGTCTTCACACGACGTGCGCTGGAAGAATCTAAAATTGGTGTAGATAACCATCAATCAACCATATCTGACGTAACAAGAAAGGGCCCACAGAGAGTTGCTGAGAATCGGGTGGCCAAAGTGCATATTGCAAACCCGCTTGAAATTGCACTGGATCAGTCCAGGATTGTCTACATGCAGACAGGCAAACCAAAATTGTGATGTATCGAGCATGTGGAAGGGGGCCAAATTAATTCATTCTCCCACCGGTGTTTGTTGATGACTAAAAAAATGTTTGCATCTAGTGAGCCAACCTGAGGGATCGTCCTTGTCATCATAAGTAGGAAATGTCAACTTTGTGTAATAGGGCATGATGTTGCCCTCATGCAGTATTCTGGACTGGAGATCGGGTCGAAGAAGCAGCGGTGGAGGCATCTAACTGCCGCAAGCATGATCAGTAGGCGGGGTAGTAACAACCGGAATGACAACGGTCAACTCATGAAGCTTGTTGGTGAGTGTGGTCATGTCTTCCCGATGATGTGCTTGGACCTCTCGAAAGCGTCCCTCTATCGATGTCATGAATGTTTGCAGAAGTCCATCATAGAACCCGGTAGTGTAGGCGAGTCCACCATAATACAGAGTTAGTCGGCGATAAATTGGAAGTAGCACGGGCTAGAGAGAGGGTGATTGGATGGTTGGATTCCTCGAAGACGGCTAATGTTGAGCTGTCGGGAGAGCCGTGACGCTTCTTTATGATGAGGCACAAAAAAACAGTGGGACGAGGTTCGGCGAAATCGCTAACGCATAAGAAGAAATTTGTCGATCGATGAAAGTAAAGAGGAGACAATGGTTTCTATTTATTGTTCGATGGGGAAATGCGCGTGCAAAAAGCCAAGTTGTCCTGGTGTACAACCCCGTGTTCGCCAAGTGGACCCAACGAGGCAGAGCGGAGCCCTTAAAATGGGCCAGGGGATCAAAAGCCCTAGGCGAGCCGGGGCAGCCGGCCCGCATCCGCCCAGGAGGCGGGCGAGCCGGGCCGCCGGCCCGCATCCTCCCAGGAGGCAGGCGAGTCGAGGCAGTCGGCCCGCATCCGCCCCGGAGGCGGGCGAGCCGGGGGGTAGCCCGCATCCGCCTAACAGGCAGGCGAGTCGGGGAAGCTGGCTTGCATCTGTCTCGGAGGCGAGCGAGCCGCTGGAACCCGGCTCACACTCGCCTATGAGGCTGGCGAGTCGCGGGAACCCGGTCGCACTCATCCAGGGGACTGGCGAGTTGGCTCGCGCTCGTCCCCGTATGTGGGATGCTAGTAGCATGTATTTAATGTAATTGAGTCTGCCAGTAGCCTCTCCAAACAGCGGAGTTTCATTGTTGGCAGACCTACCTTGGGTTGCATATAGTAAAATAGAAAGGCGGAGTTACGCTATTTGCATGCCGGACTCAGAAATCTATAAATAGATCCACGGAGGTACCTTAGAAGGCAAGCTTTCTCATCTTCCTGGTCTTGTAGCGCTTTTTGAGGTATCCTTAACTCAGCACTGGCTAAGAAGGGGAAGCGCTCTAAGATCTTTCGGGTGTGAGGTGGGACCTTCGTGTTGCAGTCGTGGGTCATTCTCCAATCCTAAGTTTCCGGTTGAGCGAGCTCATTTGGAGAAGTAGGTGTGTGGTCACCCTTTATTAGGGTCCGAACTCCACAGAAGTCGGTTTCCGATTTCAACACCTGGGATATCGAAGGAGTTAGCGAGACCATCATTGTTCTGGATGTAAAAGGCAGCGGCGTTGTTCGTCGCTAGATGGGAACACTTGCTGGAGGAGTTGAGTGCGTTAAGCAAAGTCAGTGCAGAGATGAGCGGTGATGGCACAAAATGTTCGGGACAATGTTACATCGAGCAGGCGTTGTCGAATCGTCGGGAGGGTGCGGCCTCTGAAAGGGGACGACGCGGAAACATCATGACTTCTATGGAAGATGAATCCCGTCAGCTTGCAGGGGATCAAATATCATCAATCGCAAAAAGGCGAGGAATCGACGAAGGGCATTGTTGTTGGTGCGGAAGACGGCGTCGAGATAACGCGCAAGGTTGTCAGTCGTTGCAAGGCTCGACACGATTGCTTTACGCTTGTTGCAATCAAAGGGAGGGGGATCTAGGGTTTGCAAGTTGTTGACAGCGGCTTCAGCGTAAGAGGAGGATTGAAATAGCTCTGATAACAAGTTTGTTGTGTACACGCCGGAGTAGTGGCCGGAGGCAGAGGAGATACTTCGGCTGCCTAGGCGGGGCGGGGTCAAGAGGAGAGAGCTTCCAATATCTCGCAAGAGATGAGAGAGACTAGAATATTTTTTTCATACCTTTATACAACCCAGCTTGCCCTTAAATAGGCTACATGACCTTAATGAAAGCCTAAATTAGAACAATTAATAATAATAATAATAATAAAGACATAAAATTACATAACTAGGCCAGTGGCCCAAAACATTCTCTCACTCAGCTTGCGTAAAAAAATTAAATTATACTTTAAGCGAATCAAGCTTAACTAGAAATCGAGATCGAATCATTTTGATTCACGTCAATTTGAATTCAATCATTTTAATTCGCTTTTGAATTGTATTAAATATTGAGTGATTTCTAAGTGATTTTTTATTTCTTTGATTTCATGCTTAGCCTCATTGAAAGGCACTATGAGAGTGTAGCTACTAGGCATGTTAAACCAAAAAAGACTTGGAATGAAATTATAAAGAAATACATGATGCACTTAGGCATTGGTTAGATTATGACTAAAGATAGGGCGCAATGGCAACAAAAGATGCAATGGCGACAAAAGATCCATATAGCCGACCCCATTATGGTGGGATAAAGTTTTGAGCTCCCCCATATGGTGGGATAAAGTCTTGAGTGGCATTGTTGTATGCTTAGCCTAGTTGAAAGCACCTGTAATTTCCTAGAAATATCTCTCTCTGACCTCCCCCATATGGTGGGATAAAGTCTTGAGTGGCATTTTTGTTGTATGCTTAGCCTAGTTGAAAGCACCTGTAATTTCCTAGAACTCGCTCTCTCTCTCTCTCTCTGACCTCCCACATATAGAAGCATGGGTAAGGTTCGAATCCCCATTGCCACCCCGAATTATCAGATGGTTAACAGACCTCCGTACCAAGGAAATTGTAACATCCCGAAATTTTAATGGTATTTTAGATATTTTACATTTCAAAGTTCAATCGAAATTAATGTGGACATCTTCGTCCTTTGTAGGAGGAATAGAAATTAGGAGAGTTGTGTTGTTTTGAACCCGTTTGAAACATTTTTGGGGCCTAGTGAGTTTAACTGGAAAACACAAAATTCGCAGTCATTTTGATTACCGTTGTCATTCTAAACGCAGCACAAGAAACAACTTATCTCACCATTACCTACCCTCAACTGATGGCTCCAGCCAGCGGCATTTCTCACCTTCACACTCAGCCCTAGCTCCACAAAAAACTCCTCTCTCCCAATCGATCTTCCCTGGCAATTTACCCCTCTCAAACTTGGTGGCATGTGCATCTACTTTTCCTCGCATTTGATCAACTTCTTCCCCGATAACGTCAAAGCCAACACTCCCACAACAGCACCGTGAGCTCCGCTTCAACTTCCACCAGATCCGATGTCGACACGCCCGTGACATGATCTGCTTCATAATGGAACTTATGTAAATAAGGGGAACTGGTAATTCATCTATTTATAATCTATTAAACTGATGCCTCACGCTTTTAGCCCCAATGGCCGTCACCACACCTATAACCGCTAATGTAAATAATTTGAAACCTATTATCTTCCTTTTTGTCGACTAAAGTTTGCAATGAGACTCATGCCACGTATCTGGCGAGTCGCTCTCTAGGTATAGATGACATCGATTGGTGTCGATGTTGCGATTGTTGGGTACGGCAGACAACTTCAATGATCTTTTCAAGCACATTATGTCTTTGAACCGAGCCACTTCAACAAAAATTATATGAGTTATCTATTCAAGCTCCACGCTTAATAGATTCGACACCCTTAGTTAGTACTGAGTAGGTTCAAAGAAGTTTCATATCCTTCAAGACCTGGGAAGTAGCCATCTACGGGTTGAAAAATTTAGTAAATTATTGCTACATCGCCGTGAAGTGTTGCTCAGATCTATCATTTATGTCCTACAAGACAAGACGAACGAACACCTCATGTGACAAACCTTACGGACTCATTATTGTATGAAGTAGTAAATGTTGATAAAAAAAAATTGAGGGAATAGTAGAATTACAAGCAGAACAAATGCATCTTAAAGATAAAGTTAAATCGAGTGTATCATTTTTCTTAAATACTTGGACCAAGTTCATTCGGCATTACACATCCCTAAGCAGACAATTCACAGTCTTACAGAATAAATTAAAAGAAGGATAAACCTTTTTATTTCTTCCTTCATGCAGAATTTTGGATGTTATCAGGTTCATTGTCAGGCATAGTAAATGCATCTAAAAAGCTGAATTTGGAAACAATGAATCCTTCGTGGGGAAGTCGGGGAGTATAACTTGTTGATGCCGGAAGTGTGATCAAGCACGGCGTTCAAACTAGTAGAGGGGATGACTGACGAGTAGTTGCTTACTAGCGGTTAAAGGAAACTAGCAGAGCAAGTCGTTGGCAGCGACGACACCAGACATCGCCCGTCGCGGCAATTGTCACTCTTGCGGCGGGCTTTCCCTTGATTGAAAAGAATTGAGTACAGGAGAAGAAAACGAGGAAGAGAAGTCGGACGGGTAGCAATCCGCAAGACACTAAACTCGAGACCGCGGCTCTTAACAAGCGAGCTCCTAGATACAAATCAGCGTGTTTTGGGAGTGTTTCCCCCCCCCCTATTTATAGGCTCGGGAGACTGCCCAAACGGGCATGGTTAAAATAACCGGCTGCCCGGGGTACAGGAGAACCGGGCAGAGGTGACGGAAATCAGATAAAGAGAGAAAGAGAAGGAAGCCGCGCAGCCTGGTGGCTTGCCTCTGGGGAGCTGAGCGGCTTGACCTATGGAGAGCTGAGCGGCTTGACCTCTGAGACTTGTGTTGATTTGGTCTGCCTCTGACGGCAGCCTGAAGGATGAAGGCCGCGCGGTTTGGCTGATTGCCTCCAGGCGGGTTGTCCACAGAGTTGAGGACTAGTCGGTTTGTTACTGAATGCGGCTTGGAGAGACAAGCCGCCCGGCTTGGAGAGACAAGCCGCCCGGCTTGGAAAGACCTTCGAACTAGTCGCGAGCTTTAGGGTAAACTTAACCGAAAGCATTATAACTCCAGAGCTAGATGATGAAACCAGCACTATAACACAAGGAGGAAAGAATATTTGCCTCATTGGTAACTCAACGCGAAGATAAGAAGGCAGGATATCTTCGAGTTGCAAAGGAGAAGGAGAGTATATATTTCATTGAGGTGGTAAAGCTTCATTAGACATAGAGTAGCTCGGGCACGTTTGGACTTTGGAAGGACGTGTAGGTGATTTCTCAATGTCCTATCCTTTGAGAAGCTACAATCCGATGAATGATAGACTCTTGTTGGCTCTCTTTGTGAAGAAACTTTTCAATCTACAAGGGGTATCATTCGGCTACACACCAGTGAAAAACATTTTATGAAGGAAACAAGTTACATGAAAAGAAATTCATGCGACAAGACTGTTTTAGAACACTTTGGCGTGCCGTATTTTCCATAGACACTTGAAATCCGTACTGTTTAAAAAAAGGATAGTTTATACTCATAAATAGCTCATCCTAACATGTTAGGTTGGATGACATGTGGGCGGATAGGAAGGAGGCACTTAGCAGGAAGTTATGACGAAGACTCTGTTTGGGGCAGTGACGGTTGTAAACGCGGTGGTTGGAACCAGTGGTCATAAACACAGTGGCTGGAAACTATGTTCATGAACGCAATAAATTGTTTTGATAAACTGTGTTTTTAGTGTAGTTGTGAACCGAGAACCATATTTCTATAGTGGAGTTTTTTCTAAAAAAGCCACAACCCCCTGAATACACCCCTGAACAAACTCTAAGTAGGTATAATAAATCATCAAAAGAAAGTGCGCAAACAGTATTCGGCAAAGAATATTCGGCGATTACTCAAGGTCATCGTCTCAACTGCTAGTAAGCAATTCAACATTGTGAAGTCATCAATCGTATTTGGTATTAGAACGTGTTGTAATATCCAATGTTGATTTCATTTTATTGCAATGGATCGTTGCTTCTTGAAACGTTTTTCTCGTCGAACCTGCCGACAAGACCAAGTTGCAAACCGGTGCATTGTTGAAATCTTTCAACTTTACTAACAAATGCAATGACTCGTCAAATATAAGGGGCGATTCTGCAGTACATCTTAATTTTGTACTAATATTTTCAATCCTATATTCGGTTAATTGTTATGTCCTTGTGTTTTGGAGAATACATTCAAATGCCGATAGATAAAAGATGGACCTCTAGATAATTATTTTTCATTCATGTGTGATAAGAAGGGGGGCTTTGGCACACCAATTAAGGTGTCATTGTGTGACCTTAAGGTCACGGGTTTGAGTCCTAGAAGCGGTCTCTTGCAAAAAATGTAGGGTAAGATTTGCCTGCATTTCACCCTTGTGGTGGGACCGTTTCCCGAACCCGGGATGCTTTGGGCACTGGGCTGCCCTTTAGTTTATGTGCAATAAGAGTTAATTGCAGCAGTGAGTAATATTTCATCAATAATTCCCACACAAAAAATGAGTTTCATCAAAGATCATACCAACCCAAATCTCGATTTGTCAAAATCCTGAGCTCATGCAAAAAGGAAATCAACAACTGAAATTAATTCGGAGAAAGAGCATACAAGCAAAGGGTGATAACTTCTCATCACATTATATAAAGAAATCAGATTAATACTTAGCTCTGCTCCTTTCCCGCACCAGCAATGGGTGGCGCTCCATTGTTATCACTCCTACCTCCGCTCTCACTGCCAGCAGCATCGGCCACCAGTGCTATCGGCCGGTGCTCAATGACCTCATCAATCAGACCGAACTCCTTGGCCTCCTCCGGCGACATGAACGTGTCGTTGTGAAGACACTTCTCTATCCTCTCCAGCGGCTGGCCGCTGTGCTTGTTGTAGATGAGCTTCAATCTCTCGTGCATCTTCATGATCTCCTCCGCGTGGCTAAAGATGTCGAAGGCCTTTCCGCCGATGCCAGACGCCAATGGCTGGTGGACCATGATGCGGGAGTTGGGGAGAGCGCGGCGCTCGCCAGGGGCACCGGCGGCCAGAAGAATGGAGCCCATGGAGGCGGCCTGGCCAATGCATAGAGTGGTGACCGGCGATCGGATGTACTGGATGGTGTCGTAGATGGCTAGGCCGGAGGTGATGACGCCGCCGGGGGAGTTGATGTAGAGGTGGACGGGTTTCGAGGGGTTTTCGGATTCGAGAAAAAGAAGTTGGGCGACGACGACGGAGGCGGTGTCGTCGGAAATGGGGCCGTTGATGCAGACAATACGCTCCTTGAGAAGCCGGGAGAAGATGTCGTAGGCGCGCTCCCCGCGGGAAGTGTGCTCGATTACCATCGGAATCAGACCGTAAGAACGGGAGTGGTTTACGGCGGTGGCGGGGGACGTGGCCGGTGAGGACAGCAGGCGCGTAGCTGGGAAAAATCTGGCGGAACAGCTCCGCCACATTTTCGCTTTAGGGTTCACGAATCTGGCGCTCTTGGATGCCGATGTGAAATCGGGATTTCAGGATCGAAGCGGATTGATATCGACCCAGTCGTTTCAGATTTCAGATGCATGAATTTGACTTTTTGAAATACCAATGTATCTGTAACAATTACTATTGGTGTGAATTTTTATTTTGATGTTAGCCAGTAGTTAAATTTTAAATAGTTGAAGTGAAATTGAGGTCCTGTTTGGATGGGCTTATTTAGGTGGCGTTTGGTTAGGTTATTAGGTTGCGGTGCGGCAGAAATGTACCGGCATTTTGGGAAGAAGCTGCATTTGGCGCAACTTATTTCGAAAACAACTTAATTTAGATAAGTTGATTATAGTTGAACTTCCCGCCGCAGAAAATTCCCACGGTCCACCGCAGTTGTTTAGCTTTTCGCTTCTCCCGCGCGACGATCTTCTCCCGTGCGATTATCTTCTCCTGCGCCACAATCTTCTCCATCTGCTCTCCGGACATCGCTCATTCCTCATGCGTCTCGTCCCTTTCCCCTTGTCCTCTTACCAGCTTCTGTCAGAAATTAGTGACATCATGGCAGATATCAGCGACATCCATGGTAGAAATCAGGGATATCCTCCAACGCCGAGCCATCCATCGCACGCCTCTTCCAGCCATGGATGTGACGGGTGAAGAAGTTGAAGCTTTCCATACCTCCAACACCGCCGGCCATGGCAGGAATCAAAAGCTTGGTGAAGGAGTTGAAGCTTTCCATAACTAGAAGACCGCCGGCCATGGCAGGAATCAAAAGCTTGGTGAAAGAGTTGAAGCTTTCCATCCCTCCAACACCGCTGGCCATGGCAGAAATCAAAAGCTTCGTGAAAGAGTTGAAGCTTTCCATCTCCCTGCTCCGATTTACAGTTTGTTTAGGGGTTTTTCCTGTTTATGCTGTGTTTTAGATTTGAACATTTTGATGTGATTCGACAGTTTAGCTCCGATTTACAGTTTGTTTAGTGAGTGCGGGCAAATGAGTCGTGATCATGGGATGACATCACAAGGGCGGCAAGAAACATGCACTGACACTGCAGGTGGTGTAGAGGAGATGATTGTGCTACGTAATAGCATAGCAGATGAGTTGTATGAAGCTAGAATATAGGACAAAAGGACGGTTATTTGTTCTATAAATCGTTTGAATCAAATGTTTTTTGGGTGTTGTGTATTATTTTATGGGAAAAAATGTTTACTCCAAAAAATAAATTGTTTGTACTTCAAATATGTTGAAAAAAAATCACCCAATACTCTGTTTTGTTTTCAAACAACTTTTTGAAAACTCCATTTTCCAAACTTCATTTCACCCAAACAGTTTTTTAACAAAACTCCATTTTTCATAATCAGCACTTTTCCTATCAGCAGCTTTCCATCAGCAGCTTACTATCATCAACAGTCCAACCAAACAGAGCCTTGGAGAACCACATCCCAGTTTAGAGATCCACATCCCAGTTTTTTTGATAAACCCATTCAAACAAGATTTTGGGTTTCATTTGCTCCCACCGTGCTAGCTAAAAATCTCCTTTTCTGCATCTGAAAGCAATCACCCCATATTTTCCTCGTCATCCCTGTTTTGGGGGTGTCCAGCCAGACCCCCTTCGGACGACCTACATCGGGGTTGCTAAACATGGTGTTTGGATCTCTTAAAAGGAGATTTTTGCCCCTGCAAACAGAGTATTCGGACATCTCAAAAGGAGACTCTGGCCTCTCCAAACAGTGTCTGGATATCTCAACAAAAGATTTCAGCATCTGCAAAAGAGTGTTCTGATCTCCGAAAAGGAGACTCCGGCCACTCCAGACAGAGCGTCCGGATCTCTCAGAAGGAGATTACTCCCTCTCCAAACTGTGTTCGAATCTCCCAAAAGGAGACCATGTCCACTATAAACAAAGTGTTTGGATCTCCCAAAAGAAGATTTTGGTCTCTCCTGACATAGTGTTCGGATCTTCGAAATGGAGACTCCGGCCAATCCAAACAGAGCGTCTGGATCTCTCAAAAGGTGACTACGCCCTCTCCAAACCGAGTGTTTGGATCTCCCAAAAGAAGACTTTGTCCGCTCAGAACAAAGTGTTTGTATCTCCCAAAAGGAGATTTTTGCCTCTCCTGACAGAGTATTCGGATCTCCGAAATGGATACCTCGACCTTTCCAAAGGACCCAACATCCTCCAGAGTCATGCCTTTGTGACCTCTCACTGCCCCGGTTGAAGGTCCACCCTTCTCCCCCAAGGTAGGTCACGACGCAGCCACGACCTGCCCCCACGCGCTCGCCAGCAGTTTGAAGTGTCTGCCCTTCACCGCCTCTTTAGGGTCATGCCCTGTGATCTCTCACTGCCCTAGATCAAAGGCCCGCTCTCCCCCCCCCCCAATAGGTCGCGACGTCGCCAGGGCCAGTCCCCTCACGCTCGTTAGCGGTTCGTAGGATTTGCCACTCACTGTCTCTCCGGGGTCATGCCCTTGTGACCTCTCACTGCCCCGAATTGAAGGTCCTCTCTGTCACAACCCGCATTTTCTCCGTATCCAAAAATACGTCAGAGTAAAGAAAATATGCGTTGTAATGTCACGCCGTGCAGGGGACAACTGCAGACGTTCAGGCAACTCATCCTCACATTTACTTCATGTAAAAGGTTTATGTAATTAAGTTAAAAACAATGCATATAAGCTATTAGAGTTACTGACTGTGTCCCTCGGTCGGGGTATTCGAGTTTTCTAGTTTCAGTGTCGTAAGCTAGTCCTTGATAGGTCGTTTGTTCGTATCAGCAAAATATGAACCTGAAACAGTTGCTTAGGGAATATCTTTCCAGTTTGTGATGTCTTTGGCAAGGTTTGACTAGATATTTGTTTATTCTGTAGAATGCCGCCTAAACGTGTTGCGACGAGGTCGACTCCCCAGTCAGAGGGTGAGTCTTTTGGTGCCCAGAGCGATGCGGTGATCAAAGCACTGCGACAAAGTAATGAGGCCCTGACAAGGCAGATGGTAGACATGCAATCTCAGATACAATCATTGTTGGCTCTCGTAGCCGGGCAATAGACTAGAGCACAGGACCCTGCTGTGGGCCAAACTGTTCCTACTCCCCCTGCTGCTCTAGTTCCCCCAGTCGCACTGCCACCTGAGATGAACTTCATTTCTCACTTCTAGCGACTCGGTCCTCCTTCGTACGATGGTAGAGCAGACTTCATGGCATTGGATGACTGGATCATTATCATGGAAGAAATGTTTTCCTACTCTGGTATATCCTCCGATCAGAAGGTGATGATTATGGCATATCAGCTCAAAGGTCTTGCGAAAAGTTGGTGGATCAGAGAAAAAGAGAACCTTTCTGATGGGTCCTCCATGGGCTGCTGGTGGGGCTGGCGGCGCCTAGTGGTCCTCCCTAGGTCGTTACACTCCCTTCTCCTCCGCGGCAGGTCACAACATCGCCAGGGCCTGCCCCCTCACACTCGCTGGTGGTTTGCAGGTTTAGCCCCTCACCATCTCTCGGGGGCATGCCCCCCTATGACCTCTCATTTGATTGAAGGACTGCCCTTCCAACTAGTGGAAGGTCATGACACCGTCGGGGTCTGCCCCCTTTCGGTCACTGGGATTCGAAGGTCCGCCCTTTGCCACCACAATCAAAGAACCCCCCCCCCCCCAACTCAGCAATCTAACCTATCACTACCTGGCTCGAAGCGTCCGCCATCATAGTAGGTTACAACATCGTCTGGGTCTCATCCTCCAATTACCTGACGTCTAGGAAGCAAACCATAGTTGCGCGCAAAGTCACGGTGCCAACACCACAAAAAGCCCAATTGTCGTGAAAACAATGCCTTGAGCCGGAGCAATCTATAAACAATAACGCAATACACAAAGGGCATCCAAGCCGCCACAAACAATATACAGAGTCACTACATAGTGCAGGTATACAAGATGCAAACACGGGTACAAACCTGCCACCAAAACGACAAAAATATAGACACGACTACAAAGAGAAAATGTACAAAGATACAACAAAGACGGAGCTATTCCTCGCCCTTGATGTCGACTTGAGAATTGGTACTCTCGTCATCGGAGAGATCTCTGGCACAAAGACTGTCAACATCATAATCACGTGCAAACAGACAACGAACTTGTGTATAATAGATGAAATCTTTGCACTCGGCAACTCCAACTTCCTTCAGGTCAGCAAAGTACTACTGTGAATAAAGACACTCCCCCTTAGTCTTTAAGGATCCCATCTCAGCCCCATATACGAGCAAAGCCTCAAAGCATGGAAAGTAAAATATGCATAAGTATATGTAGAAACAATACTTTAAGTGAACTACAATGTCCGCAATCACGTGCAAATTAATGCGCAGATTAAAGAACAGGCATGCAAGATGCATGAGCGCTCCTGCGTGCACTCACCATGCACACCACCGCGAGAAAGCTCCCTGCTTAGACCTAATCGCACGTTTACCTCTGTCATGTTCACTGTAAGCCATCACACACGCAATTCAACAAAAAGTCCCCGCCCTCCTTTCACTCCGGCTTTGGGCTTCAGGGACTCGGGGGAGGGGGGATTAATGGGGTCCTCTTACACACTGAAGCATGCACATAAGCAACGTTAAATACACTCATGCGTGACTATCAAAAATCTCCCCACCAATGGGAAAACCACTCGATAGTGGGGAGCGATCGGGGAGTAACCACCCTGATCTAACCACCCGGGCCGGACGGCGTCGTGGTCGCTTGTCCCCTCACCCGCGCCCATCCAAGGGCACAAGGCCGCCCCGATCGGGAAGCCCTTTGGCTGCCATATCGGGCGGCCTCCTTACCACCTAGGACGACGTCCCCTCGTCTGCATCCAGCAAAGGGCGCGAGATCACCCCGATTGTTCCGCCCTTTGGATCCCAGATCGGGCGACCTCTTCGCTGCCCAGGATGGCTTGGTTGCCCGTCCCTTTACCGGCGCCGGGATAGGGGCCCGTGGCCTCCTCCCTTGGCCGCCTGCTTCCTTAGTCGCCCAAATCGTGCAGCCGGGCGCCCATTGGGTCCAAACAGAGTGTTTGGATCTCTCAAAAGGAGACTACGACCACTCTAGACAGAGCGTCCAGATCTCTCAAAAGGAGATTATGCCCACTCCAAACAAAGTGTTCGGACCTCGCAAAAGGAGACCTTGTCTGCCCTAAACGAAGTGTTTATATCTCCCAAAAGAAGATTACGACCTCTCCTGACAGAGTGTTCGGATCTCCTAAATAGAGACTCCGGCCACTCCAAACAGAGCGTCCGGATCTCCCCAGTCAGAGGGTGAGTCTTTTGGTGCCCAGAGCGATGCGGTGATCAAAGCACTGCGACAAAGTAATGAGGCCCTGACAAGGCAGATGGTAGACATGCAATCTCAGATACAATCATTGTTGGCTCTCGTCGCCGGGCAATAGACTAGAGCACAGGACCCTGCTGTGGGCCAAACTGTTCCTACTCCCCCTGCTGCTCTAGTTCCCCCAGTCGCACTGCCACCTGAGATGAACTTCATTTCTCACTTCTAGCAACTCGGTCCTCCTTCGTACGATGGTAGAGCAGACTTCATGGCATTGGATGACTGGATCATTATCATGGAAGAAATGTTTTCCTACTCTGGTATATCCTCCGATCAGAAGGTGATGATTATGGCATATCAGCTCAAAGGTCTTGCGAAAAGTTGGTGGATCAGAAAAAAGAGAACCTTTCTGATGGGTCCTCCATGGGCTGCTGGTGGGGTGGCGGCGCCTAGTGGTCCTCCCTAGGTCGTTACACTCCCTTCTCCTCCGCGGCAGGTCACAACATCGCCAGGGCCTGCCCCCTCACACTCGCTGGTGGTTTGCAGGTTTAGCCCCTCACCATATCTCCGGGGCATGCCCCCTATGACCTCTCATTTGATTGAAGGACTGCCCTTCCAACTAGTGGAAGGTCATGACACCGTCGGGGTATGACCCCTTTGCGGTCACTGGGATTCGAAGGTCCGCCCTTTGCCACCACAATCAAAGAACCCCCCCCCCCCCCAACTCGGCAATCTAACCTATCACTACCTGGCTCGAAGCGTCCGCCATCATAGTAGGTTACAACATCGTCTGGGTCTCATCCTCCAATTACCTGACGTCTAGGAAGCAAACCATAGTTGCGCGCAAAGTCACGGTGCCAACACCACAAAAAAGCCCAATTGTCGTGAAAACAATGCCTTGAGTCGGAGCAATCTATAAACAATAACGCAATACACAAAGGGCATCCAAGCCGTCACAAACAATATACAGAGTCACTACATAGTGCAGGTATACAAGATGCAAACACGGGTACAAACCTGCCACCAAAACGACAAAAATATAGACACGACTACAAAGAGAAAATGTACAAAGATACAACAAAGACGGAGCTATTCCTCGCCCTTGATGTCGACTTGAGAATTGGTACTCTCGTCATCGGAGAGATCTCTGGCACAAAGACTGTCAACATCATAATCACGTGCAAACAGACAACGAACTTGTGTATAATAGATGAAATCTTTGCACTCGGCAACTCCAACTTCCTTCAGGTCAGCAAAGTACTACTGTGAATAAAGACACCCCCTTAGTCTTTAAGGATCCCATCTCAGCCCCATATACGAGCAAAGCCTCAAAGCATGGAAAGTAAAATATGCATAAGTATATGTAGAAACAATACTTTAAGTGAACTACAATGTCCGCAATCACATGCAAATTAATGCGCAGATTAAAGAACAGGCATGCAAGATGCATGAGCGCTCCTGCGTGCACTCACCATGCACACCACCGCGAGAAAGCTCCCTGCTTAGACCTAATCGCACGTTTACCTCTGTCATGTTCACCGTAAGCCATCACACACGCAATTCAACAAAAAGTCCCCGCCCTCCTTTCACTCCGGCTTTGGGCTTCAGGGACTCGGGGGAGGGGGGATTAATGGGGTCCTCTTACACACTGAAGCATGCACATAAGCAACGTTAAATACACTCATGCGTGACTATCAAAAATCTCCCCACCAACGGGATAACCACTCGATAGTGGGGAGCGATCGGGGAGTAACCACCCTGATCTAACCACCCGGGCCGGACGGCGTCGTGGTCGCTTGTCCCCTCACCCGCGCCCATCCAAGGGCACAAGGCCGCCCCGATCGGGCAGCCCTTTGGCTGCCATATCGGGCGGCCTCCTTACCACCTAGGACGACGTCCCCTCGTCTGCATCCAGCAAAGGGCGTGAGATCACCCCGATTGTTCCGCCCTTTGGATCCCAGATCGGGCGACCTCTTCGCTGCCCAGGATGGCTTGGTTGCCCGTCCCTTTACCGGCGCCGGGATAGGGGCCCGTGGCCTCCTCCCTTGGCCGCCTGTTTCCTTAGTCGCCCAAATCGTGCAGCCGGGGCGCCTATTGGGTCCAAACAGAGTGTTCGGATCTCTCAAAAGGAGACTACGACCACTCTAGACAGAGCGTCCAGATCTCTCAAAAGGAGATTATGCCCTCTCCAAACAAAGTGTTCGGACCTCGCAAAAGGAGACCCTGTCTGCCCTAAACGAAGTGTTTATATCTCCCAAAAGAAGATTACGACCTCTCCTGACAGAGTGTTCAGATCTCCTAAATAGAGACTCTGGCCACTCCAAACAGAGCGTCCGGATCTCGCAGAAGGAGACTACGCTCTCTCCAAATAGAGTGTTCGGATCTCCAAAAGGAGACCTCGTCCACTCTAAACAAAGTGTTAGTATCTCCCAAAAGGAGATTCTGGCCTCTACTAACAGAGTGTTTGGATATCTGAAATGGAGACCTCGACCTTTCCAAAGGACCCAACATCCTCCAGAGTCATGCCTCTATGACCTCCCACTGCCCCAGATTGAAGGTCCACCCTTCTCCCCCGCGGCAGGTCAGGACGCAGCCACGACATGTCCCCTCGTGCTCGCCAACGGTTCAAAGTGTCTGCCCTTCACCGTCTCATTGGGGTCATGCCCCTGTGATCTCTCAATGCCCCAGATCAAAGGCCCGTTCTTCTCCCACACAATAGGTCACAACGTCTCCAGGGCCGGTCCCCTCGCCCTCGTCAGCGGTTTGTAGAATTTGCCACTCACTGTCTCTCCGAGGTCATGCCCTTATGACCTCTCACTGACCTGAATCAAAGGTCCTCCCTTCTCCTTTGTGACAGGTCACAACATCGCCAGGGCCTGCCTCCTCACACTCGTCAGTATTTTGCAGGTTTAGCCCCTCACCATATCTCCGGGCATGCCCCTGTGACCTCTCATTTGATCGAAGGACTGCCCTTCTAACCAGTGGTAGGTCATGACACCATCGGGGTCTGCCCCCTTCCGGTCACTGAGATTCTAAGGTCCGCCCTTTGCCACCACAATCAACGACCCCCCCTCTCAGCTCGTCGATCTAACCTATCACCACCCGGCTCGAAGCGTCCGCCCTCGTAGGAGGTTACGACATCGTCTGGGTCTCGTCCTCCAACTACTGATATCTAGGAAGCAAACTATAGTTCCGCGCAAAGCCACAGTGCCATCGCCGCAAAAAGCCCAATTGTCGTGAAAACAAAGCTTTGATTCGTAGCAATCTATAAACAATAACGCAATACACAAAGGGCATCCAAGCCGCCACAAACAATATATCGAACCACTACATAGTGCGGGTATACAAGATACAAACACGGGGACAAACCTGCCACCAAAACGACAAAAATATAGACACGACTACAAAGAGAAAATGTACAAAAGTACAACAAAAGCGAAGCTATTCCTCGCCCTTGATGTCGACACCAGAATTGGTACTCTCGTCATCAGAGATATCTCTGGCACAAAGATTGGCAACATCACAATCACACATCCTAGCCACCATACGAAAGTCTTCGCCATCCTCTAGCATGTAATTCGCCTTCGTGTCATGATCTCCTCAGCAAACAGACAACAAACTTGTGTATAATCCATGTAATCTTTGCACTCGGCAACTCCAACTTCCTGCAGGTCAGCACACTACTAATGTGAATAAAGACACTCCCCCTTGGTCTTTAAGGATCCCATCTCAACCCCACTTACAAGCAATGCCTCGAAGCATGAAAAGTAAAATATGCATAAGTATTTGTAGAAACAATACTTTAAGTTAACTACAATATCTGCAATCACGTGCAAATGTGCAGATAAGAGAGCCGCATGGAAGATGCACGAGCGCTCCTGCGTGCACTCAGCATGCATGTCACCGCAAGAAAGCTCCCTGCTTAGTTTCTCCACAAGTTCACCTCTGTCGTGTTCACTATAAGTCATCACGCACGCAATTCAGCAAAAAGTCTCCACCCTCCTTTCACCCCAGTTTTGGGCTGAGGGATTCGGGGGGGGGGGGGGGAGGGGATTAATGGGGTCCTCTAACACACTGAAGCACGCACATATGGACCATTAAATACACCCGCTCACGAATATCAAAAATCTCTCCACTAATGGGATAATCACCCGATAGTGGGGAGCGATCGGGGAGTAACCACGCCGATCTAACCACCCGGGCCGGACGACGTCGTGGTCACCTGTCCCCTCGCCTGCGCCCATCCAAGGGCACAAGACCGCCTCGAACGAGCAACCCTTTGGCTGCCCATATCGGCCGGCCTCCTTACTGCCTAGGACGACGTCCCCTCGTCTGCATCCAGCAAAGGGCGCGAGATCGCCCTGATCGGTCCGCCCTTTGGATCCCAGATCGGGCGACCTCTTCGTCGCCCAGGATAGCTTGGCCGCCCGTCCCTTCGCCGACGCCAGGATAGGGGCCCAAGGCCGCCCGCCTCCTTGGTTGCCCAAATCGGCCAGCCGGGGCGCCCGTTGGGTCCAAACCGCCCGAGGGCAAAGTTGCCATATTCGTAAAATTGGCGATCCACGTACTCTAATACCTACGCGCCTATTCGCCAGTCCGATAGTTATCGGGGGAAAATTACCGGTCCGCCCTTCCTAAAATCTATATAAAGGCCCAAGGTCCTCATTTTGTGAGGGGGGAACAAATGAGAAAAGGGGGTTCACGATCAAGAGAATTTTCTAAGTTCATCAAAGCTGCTCCGAAGCGCGACTCCACGCGCACCGCTTCCAAGAGCTCCACCACACCAAGAGCGCCCCCCGTACGCTCTCAAGCGTGCTTGATACGCACCACACACAAGCAAGACACGTTCCGTGCGCAACACATTAGTCATTTCGCACGCAGCGTTCCAGCGCCTCCAAATCAGCAACGGGCCCTCCAATCGATAACGAGTCAACCGGTCTAGATTCCTCTGAACGCAACAAGAGACAAGGCGCAAAGACTAAGATTGTGTTTGGCGCGGTTTATCGTGACTTATTTGCTCCGGTGAGATTGGACAAAAGTGTCATTATCATATCAAAATCTTATGTCTCAAACTAATTTTTTTTTAACATTTGTGATATCAAACATACATTCTATGACAATGACGTTTTTGTCCAACCTCATCGGAGCAAATAAGTTGCGATAAGTTGCGCCAAACGCAGCCTAAGCCTTGTAGAACACGCCGCTCAAGCCTTCAATCAGCAGTCAAAGTTTCTAGTGAGCTCAAAGCACAACCCTACCCGCTATAGCAAGCAAAGGACAACTACGCGAGCGGCGACCTTTCACCATCCGAACCCATCTCTCTCTCTCTCTCCTCCAACAATTGTAACGAGCAGCCGCCTGTCGCACTCACATTCTTTAAAAAGTTCTGTAACAATACCTAAGACTCATGAAAGTTTGGTCGTCACCGAACCAATTACGTGGTTTTTCATCCATTTTCGATGTTTTCACGTTTAAAAATTTGTCTCGCCAGATTTCATTTTTTCAACGTTTGCTTGTGAGCTCGACTGCTCCTGAATAATACGGGACAATTTAGACCATTCCGCAATAGCCTCTAATCATGCCCTACAAACATTGTTTAAGATTTCACTAATTAGAAAGTTAATTATAAAAAATCTATTAACATAGGGGGACGAGTTTCTCTCATCCCCTCAACCGGGAGGAAATCGGGATAGATGTTCGGCCACTACTAATAGCAGATTTCGTTGGAACAGCAAGTTCCGCTCCATATAAATCACTGTCCTTGTCCTTTTTTTTCTCGATTTTCCGATCAAATTCCCCCTTCCTCTCTCTCTCTCGCTCGCGATGGCTTCGATATCGGCTTCTTCTCCGCTGCAGTCTCTCTCGCACACAAACCCGAATCCTACCCGCGAGCCCTCTCACTTCCCGAGGTTTGTTGCAGCGTCTCCGCGTTACCCGTTCTCCTCCCTCAAGAGGTCGGAGTTGGGACTCTGTCGTTGCCGCAATGCTAATTTGGGCTCGCCTCCATCGGGAGACGACGGGGATTGGATGAATTTGGAATCGATTTTACACGACGCCGTGAGGAGCGCTGTAAAGAGGCTGGGAGATTGCGTTAATTCATTTCGTAAATTGTCCGACAAGGGCGAGCTGCCGCAGGGCAACGAGGGCGGGATTAAGAAGGACGCTGAAGCACCCACGATGGAAGATGAAGAATCGAAGGATTGGAATTGGGAACGGTGGAGGCGGCATTTTTCTGAGATTGAAGAACATGAATGGATTGCCTCCGTGTTAAAGGTACTGTTCTATGGATAATTTTTCTTTGTTACCTTGTTTATTCCATTCCAGTGTCGCATGAAATAATAAAAAAAAGCTTTTTTTTACTTCGTATAGTTTCTAATCCATTAATAAATGTAATCCTGTTTCATGCAAAGACATAATCTTTGGGTATTGGTCTTCTTTCTCCGGTTAAGCCATGATGTTGTGACCATTGACGCTTTTTTATCTTGGGGTTAGAGCCATAGATGAACTCATGTGGTTTCATAAAAAATATGTAATTATGAAACCTTATATTTGATTTGTGTCTCATTTGAAAGGAAGGTGGTTTTGTTAACTTAATAAGAGAGGATCAAATCGCCAGATCTAAAGGATAAAACTGTATACCTGCTGCCATGGATGCAGTGATGGCGGAGCTTTGAGTGGATCAAATGGACGATCCAGTACCAGAAATACCGCCGTCCGGTAGTTGAACTTGAACTCCGTCGAGCACGAAGGCGGCGGAGGAGGCGATGCGGGTGATCGCCGGAGCGGGTGAACGCCGAAGCGGATGAAGCTCTTTCTCCGGATCCCTGTTAACCCTCGTGCGCTGCTCTCTAGTGACGGGATTCTTTTGAGAGCAAGAGGTGTGTTAGGGTTGGGAGGAGAACCACACCAAGACTTATATATCGTTTCCCTATCCACCCATCATAGATCGGAGGGCTACGATTCGTTTTGCTTAAGTTCTACACATGATGAGTCCACATTTATATTAAACCGCACCCTCGATCTGGCGCAGCGGAAACGTGACTAGACCCGCTATGATCATTATTTATTGGGTCACACGGATGGCCAAAATATTCGGACGGCGAACATGTTCTACATGACCTATGATGACCCATATATAAGATTAAAATCTAACAATCTCCCACTTGGGCCTAATAGGTCATACCGAATATAGACCACGTAAACTTTATGACGTCAAATTATAATAGCACCGTCAAAATTGACCGACGTTTCCAAACAATCCGGTCCATTAAAACCACCAACACCGGACATGGCGGCCATTATCACTTCCATTCGTGACAGGACCTTCCAAATCACAGATGTTAGTACTCTCAACGACATAGATCAAATGCGAATGTGTAGCATGGAAATTACATACTATATGATCGTATATGCCTATTTCCAACTGGTTCTTCTTTATGACTCCAACGAGTCCAACAATGAATTCTGCCAACTTTAAACAAATATGTACTACTAAATAATAAAGAAGACAGACATAACTTTATCTCAAAATCATCAAATGGAATGTGCACACAAATGTCTGTTGAACTAAATAAGCAAAGAAAAATTACAAACTCCCACTAAACCAGCACATCAGAAGGACTTGTCAGACCCATACGAGCAACATGCTCCAGAAAGACTTTAGGTGGCAAGCCCTTAGTGAGCGGATCTGCAATCATGAGTTTAGTGCTAATATATTCAACAGACATTAGACGATTCCGAACCCTTTCCTTAACGACGAGAAACTTTATATCAATGTGTCTTGATCGTGCTGAACTCTTGTCGTTGTTGGAATAAAGCTCTGCAGCTTTGTTATCACAATACAACTTTAACGGTTTCTCAACTATGTCCACTACTTGAAGCCCGAAAATAAAATTTCGAAGCCATATCACTTGATTAGATGCCTCATAACAAGCGATAAACTCTGCCTCCATGGTGGACGAAGCAATAAGCGTCTGTTTGACACTCTTCCATGAAACTGCTCCTCCTCCCATCATGAAGATGAAACCTGATGTGGACCTCTTGCTGTCAAGACAACCCGCAAAATCTGAATCTGTGTATCCAATCAGCTCCAACTGATCAGATCTCCTGTATGTGAGCATGTAATCTTTCGTTCTCTGAAGGTATCGCATTACCCTCTTGGCAGCCTTCCAATGGTCAATACCAGGATTGCTCAAAAACCTGCCAAGCATACCAACGACGAATGCAATATCTGGACGGGTACAAACTTGAGCATACATAAGACTCCCAACTGCTGAGGCATATGGGATATCTTTCATTAATTTGCTCTACCTGAAGATTGTTCTTAGGACACTGGAGTGAACTCAATTTATCTCCCTTAGCAATAGGTGTTTCACCAGGCGAACACCCCTTCATGCCATATCTATTTAGCACCTTATCGATATAGGCCTTTTGTGACAAACCTAATATACCACGTGATCTATCACGATGTATCTGAATGCCCATCACAAAGGAAGCTTCCCCAAGATTCTTCATCTCAAAGTGCTTTGAAAGGAAGGTCTTGGTCTCATGTAAAAGTTCTATATCGCTACTTGCTAATAGAATGTCATCCACATATAGCACTAAGAAGATAAATCTGCCCGCTTTAATTTTATGGTAAATGCATTGATCAACTATATTTTCTTTGAAACCAAAGCCAGAAATGACTTGATCAAATTTCATGTACCATTGACGTGATGCCTGCTTCAAACCGTAAATGGATTTCTTTAATCTGCACACCAGGTGTTCTGATCCCTTTAATTCAAAACCCTCTGGCTGCACCATATAGATTTCTTCCTGAATATTCCCGTTAAGGAACGCCGTTTTAACATCCATTTGGTGAAGCTCTAGATCATACTGAGCCACTAGTGTCATGATGACCCTAAAAGAGTCTTTCAAAGAAACTGGAGAGAAAGTCTCCTTATAGTCAATGCCTTCCCTTTGAGTGAACCCTTTTGCAACAAGACGTGATTTATATCGTTCGACATCGCCTTTAGAATCCTTCTTGGTTTTAAATATCCATTTGCAACCAATTGGTTTCTTTCCTTTAGGCAATTCTACTAGATCCCAAACGTCATTGTCACTCATAGACTTCATCTCTTCTATCATAGCATTTGACCATTTGGGAAAGTGAGCACTCAGTTTGGCCTCTTTGAAAGATGTCGGGTCATCTTCCAACCCAATGTCAAACTCATGCTCATGAAGATATACTTCATAGTCATCTGAAATGGCTGATCTCCTTTCCCTATTGGATCGCCTTAATGGCACTTGTGGTGGAGGATGTTCAGGTTCTACCGCATTAGTGGGGTTTAACTCAATATCTTGATGAGAGGTGTTTGTACCATGCAAGGGTACAACTATTTCACCACTTTCAACATTAATCATGGGAATGATTACATGTTCTTCTTCAAAGGCGAACTCTCTGAGTGAATTTCTCCCACTACTTTCAACATCCTCAAGAATTTGGCATTATCTGTTTCAATTATGGTTTTAGTGGAAGGACAATAAAATTTGAAGCCTCTGGACCTCTCAGAGTATCCAACAAAGTAGCAACTAATGGTTCTAGAGTCCAACTTCTTCTCATGTGGCCTATAGGGCCGAGCTTCAGCTGGACAATCCCAAACATGAAGATGCCTTATACTAGGAAGTTTCCCAGTCCATAACTCATATGAGGTTTTAGGTGCTGCTTTACTGGGCACTCTATTAAGGAGGTAGACTGCGGTCTTTAAGGCCTCACCCCATAGTGACTCAGGTAGGGATGTATGAACAATCATACTCCTAACCATGTCCTTTAAGGTACGGTTACGTCTCTCAGCAACACCATTCTGACGTGGGGTCCCCGGTTGTGTATACTGAGGAACGATGCCACACTCTTCTAGAAATTTGGCAAACGGTCCTGGACATTGACCTGACCCGTCATTCCTACCATAGTATTCACCACCACGGTCGGATCTAACAGCTTTAATCTTCTTATTTAGTTGATTTTCAACTTCGGCTTTATAGATTTTAAACATGTCCAGTGACTGTGATTTCTCATGTATTAAGTATAGGTACCCATATCGAGAATAGTCGTCTATGAAGGTGATAAAATATTCATGGTCATTCCAAGACGCTGTAGGGAATGGACCACAAATGTCCGTATGAATCACCTCTAAGACGCCCAAGCTCCTTTTGGCACCAAACTTCCTGATGTTTGTCTGTTTTCCCTTTATGCAACCTGTACAGATCATAAGATCTGAGTAATCTAAAGGGCCTATAACTCCACTAGACACAAGCCTCTCAATTCTCTCTTTCGAGATGTGACCTAATCGCCTATGCCATAAACTATATGAGTTCTCATTAATTGATTTTCGTTTAGTACCTTTATAATTCACATGCAAGGATTCATAACTTGAGGAATTCAAGTCTAATTTATATAAGCCATCAACTAAAGAGCCTGTTCCAACAATTTTAGAGTCAAAAGAGATATTAAATACTCCATTACCAAAAGTGACAGTAAAACCAAATCTGTCTAATAGTGGAATAGAAATTAAATTCCGTCTAAACGATGGTACAAACATAGTCTCTTCCAAATCCAAAATAAAACCAGACCCTAATGTAAGCCTATAGACTGCAATGGCTTCAACAATGACTTTGTTTCCATCGCCCATGTAGATGAACCGTTCACTTTCATTTGACGATCTAGATGTTAGAAATCCCTGCATTAAGTTACTTATGTGAATAGTTGCACCGGTATCTAACCACCACGTATTAGGTGACACTTCGGTTAGATTAATTTCAGAACAAACAAGAATAAGAGAATTACCTTTCTTTATGAGCCACTTTTGGTACCCATCGCAATCCTTCTTCACATGACCTACTTTCTTGCAAAAGAAGCAGGAGACAACTTTAGCATTCAACTTTTGCACTTTTGCCATTCCAGGATCAGCACTAGCAGTAGCAATTTCCTTCCCTTTTAACATATCCCTTTTCCTTTTCTTTATGCCTGCATTGCCTTGAAACACCAAATGAGCACTTTCTGTCCTTTCATGTTTCATTCTCTCTTCTCTTGCACACAGTGACTAATGAGCTCAGTGAGACTCCATTTATCCCTTTGAGTATTATAATTTATCTTAAAGGGATTAAACTGTGCAGGGAGAGAGTTCAGAATAAGGTGCACTAGAATCTCTTCAGAGAATTCCAATTTAAGTGCCCTCAATTTTGAAACAAGATTGGACATTTCCATAATGTACTCTCTTATATTCCCTTTAACGTTGTAGCGCATATTCACCAGTTTGCTAAGATGCGTACTGGCCTCAACCTTATCCGATTTTTGCTAAGATGCACCCCTTATGGCTTCAGGAATGGAGTGTTTCATGACCATAAGACACATCCTATTGGACCTCTCCCACTTCTCATATGATTTTTCATAGACAGCCTTTTCTTCGGCTGTACTAGATGGAGGAAGAGCAATGGGTTCATCAGTCCTTAAGGCGTAGTCTAAGTCCATACATCCTAGAACGATCTTTACGTGGTCTTGCCACTTATCAAAATTAGACCCATTCAGAATTGGAATGCTCGTTCAAGCTTGCAGAAATTGAGGATGCATTCACTATAAACAGAGAAAATAATAAAGATTGCATAAAGATGAAAATCCCATCAAACAACAATTGCAAATATGAATTAAGAGACTGCTAATACATTTAATTTCTCATATATGCAATTAGTCAGACTGATAGGGCAACCAGTCAGACTCTCAGAGTAAAGTGTGTCCTTTTATTGCCAACAATGGACTGGTCCAATACAAATATTTGAAGTCCTAGGTCCTATGCGACAAATAATCTTCCTTTGGGCCGACTGTCACCGCATTGGATTTATCCTAAAACCTAAAATATTTATATCGACCGTATAGGAGTGTGTGATCCGGCCAAAACGACACCCTTCCTTTGGGCCGAGTGCGAGTCGCATGGATCACCCAATTTTTGCAATTGAATCTTTACTCAGTTATCAAACTAACTGATGTGAACGTTTCAATCTAGGGCTTAAAATGATGGGGGCCTTCCTTTGGGCTGACCTTTACACCTCAAGTTGGATCCCAAATTAAGACATTCACATTAGTCATTTGACACTATTTATGGCTCGGCCAAGTGATAGCCTTCCTTTGGGCCGACGATCACTCGCATGAGTCATAAACACATTCAAAGCCCCTTAATATGCGTACAAAACTATATGTAAGAATTGGCAATGAGCATGAATATGAAAATAAAATGAACGCATAAGTAACTAAAATTAGAATGTGAACTAATTTAGATGTCAATTCTATGTCTTTTGATGATTCGTAAAGACTAATCATAATTACTGTACATCTAAAATCCATGAGCTGAAAAACAAAAAGGAGCTCTTGACGAGCTGAAATCAAAGTTACGTTTGCAAAATCAGTCAAGCTGAAATCAATTGAAGAATCCATTTTCGGACAACAAATGGACAACCAAACGAACACCAAATTATCCGTAAAATATTGCGCAGCGGAAGCTCTGATGATATGAAAACGAACAGGTTTCAGCTCTCTTAGTTGAGTAGATAACCCCCTTTCCCAAAAAAAAACGCAACCAAACAGAGTATGCAACAGAGGAAGTCCTCCATTAATCCACATTAATGCAGTTTTGAGATTGCAAGTTTTTTTTGTTTTGTTTCGGAAGGAAGCAGACAACCCCGCCCTCCCCCAAAAAAGAAAGAAAAGCTGCAAACAAAGATCTGGAAAAATGGATCTGAAGGACTTGCAACAGGTTTCTGGAGCATGTAGCTCGTATGAGAAAGAGAAGAAAAAAAACGGAAATATCTCCATTGATCTGAGCGAGGAAGCTCTGATACCACTTGTTAACTTAATAAGAGAGGATCAAATCGCCAGATCTAAAGGATAAAACTGTATACCTGCTGCCATGGATGCAGTGATGGCGGAGCTTTGAGTGGATCAAATGGACGATCCAGTACCAGAAATACCGCCGTCCGGTAGTTGAACTCCGTCGAGCACGAAGGCGGCGGAGGAGGCGATGCGGGTGATCGCCGGAGCTGGTGAACGCCGAAGCGGATGAAGCTCTTTCTCCTTATCCCTGTTAACCCTCGTGCGCTGCTCTCTAGTGACGGGATTCTTTTGAGAGCAAGAGGTGTGTTAGGGTTGGGAGGAGAACCACACCAAGACTTATATATCGTTTCCCTATCCACCCATCATAGATCGGAGGGCTACGATTCGTTTTGCTTAAGTTCTACACATGATGAGTCCACATTTATATTAAACCGCACCCTCGATCTGGCGCAGCGGAAACGTGACTAGACCCGCTATGATCATTATTTATTGGGTCACACGGATGACCAAAATATTCGGACGGCGAACATGTTCTACATGACCTATGATGACCCATATATAAGATTAAAATCTAACAGGTTTATGATCCCCAAGTCTAATTCCAGCTTCGTATGAAAAAAAAACTTTTTTACTTCTTATAGCTTCTAATCCATTAAATGCTTATCCTGTTTCATTCAAAGACATAATCTTTGGGTACTGGTCGCTTTTTTTAACTTGGGATTAGAGGCATAGATGAACTCATGTGGTTTCATAAAAAATATGTAATTATGAAACCGTATGTTTGATTTGTGTCTCATTTGAATGGAAGGTGGTTTATGATCCCAAGTCTAGTTGTCCGTTAGTCTAGAATATATTTTTAAGTTTATCACTAATTTTTTAACTTCTTAATTTGGCTATTAAAAAGGCTGTGAAATGTTTTTTTAGGCATCTCCCTGGTTTGTGAGAGGACACTTTAGTCCATAGAAGATTTTTAATGAATATCCTTATCTTTAGATGTTAATTTTAGGCTTTAGCATTTGCCCATCAAGGAGGACAAATATTTCCTATAAGGCCTGTTGAGTTTTTCGGATCTTGGAATGAGCACGGATTGTATCAACTAAAAGATTAAATCACAACCAGAGACACATGCAGCAACAAGAGTCTTTATTGATAACAACAGTCTTCTTACAAAGCGAAACATACATGACGAGACATGATTCGCCAAAATAACCAAAGGGAAAACAGAACAATTACAAGGCAAATCAAACCACGCGGATTGAACAAGTAGCCGCCGGTTCTACTGCTGCACTATGGAGTCCGCAAAGACCGTCAGGTCGCCAGACCGCAAATCGAGCCGCGCGGACTGCCCGTTATTCCAATGCTGAGCTCTAGCCGTCGATCTGCAAGCCGCTTAACCGCGAGGTCGCCTAACCGCCAGACCGCACAAGCTGCTGATGCCGAACTGAACAGGTCGCCTGAAGCAGACGACTTATTGAACCGGAAAACTAGTTGCCAAAGAGAAGACCGCCTGGTCGCTGTCCGCGACCTGCTGTTTACCGCCTGTTGCTAACCGCAGAGTCCGCACTGTCCCTGACCGCAATCAGAGCCAAGTCCTGGCTTTCCAGCGCTATCCGCACAACCTGCACAGCACAAACCGGTCAACTCCTTCAACCCGCGCGGATACCAAAATCCAGTCCGCAACAACTATTCGCGAGTTCACTTACTGTTCATTCGCACATACAATTGATGTGACGGAAGGTCCTATTTATAGGCACGATGAGGAGTGTGGTCACCGCCCTAGCCGATAGGATCACCGCCTCATCCCGCAGCAAGAACAAGTGTATCCGCAAGCCGCGGATACTCATCCAGTCCGCCACGACCTGTGCAAGATAGCCAGACCGCCTAAGCTTAACTAAGGCCGGACATCAAACCCAGTCCGCCTTGTCGCCAAAGGCCAAGCACGACTTAGCAACCCGCAGACTCTGCAGCAACACCTTGTCCGCTTAACCGCGGACACAGCTCCAGTCCGCATACCCCGAGCCCGCAGCCACGCCACCAAGACAGCTGCCGGACTCAGCGGACACAACATCAGTCCGCACGCCTTGCGGACGCAACTCCAGTCCGCATTCCCCAAGCTCGCAACCAAGGCACACGACACTGCTGCCGAGCTCGGCGGACTGAGAAGAAGTCCGCGCTTAACTGCGCGATCTCCCCGGACTGAGCCAAACTTGGACTTGGTTCAGAATCAACCAAGTCCACTCCACTGGCCACAAGGGCCAGTCCGCGCTTACTGGCGGACACTGGATCCAGTCCGCCAATCCCGACAAACTCCAGCACCTGTCTGTACTAACTGGCGACCTCCGCGGCTTCCGCTTGCCGCGCCACCAGAGCTAGACCAAGGCATCTGCCAAGCTGGTCTGCCAAGCTCCAGTCCAGTTCGCTTCTTGCCGGACTCCGCGGATAGAGAAGCCATCCGCCTGGTTACCTTCTGGGATCCAACTGCCTGCTGAGCATAAGCCGGTCTGGCTGGCCGCCGCCTCTGTTCGCATAGTCCGCGCGAACAAACCGCCTAGGCCGCCAAAGAACAAGCTGTTTGCAACTGCTCTGTCGACCTGGCTATCCGCCAATCCTATCCGCATAGTCCGCACGGACAGGTCGCCCAGGTCGCCAAATCACCCACTTTCACTTCACCATTTTCAACAAGGCCCCTACCTTATATGAGTTGGATGCCATAATTATAGATGTGATAATTTATATGAGAAATTGCACTTCTTAAAGGTAGATGTTAGAGATCGGCGGTCTGACAGTCTAGTCGGGCGGCTAGTTATTCGGGCGGTCTAGCGGTCAGCCTAGAGGTCTGGTGATCTGATGGCTTATCTTAGCAGTTGCGGTCTGAAGGCTTCCCGCAACTGCGGTCTGACTTTCTAGTCGGGTGGCTAGATACTCAGGTGGTCTGGTGGTTAGTCCAGCGGTCTGGTGGTTTGATGGCTTATCTTAGCAGTTGCGGTCTGAGGGCTTCCCGCAACTGTGGTCTGGATGGTTAAACGCTGCTGTGGTCAGGCTTCTAGTATTTTCAGTTGGAGGCTAGCAGGCAGACTGACGGTTAGCTGGAGCAGTCCGGCGGTTAGCTAGCAGACAGGCGGATAGCTGGCCGTCGGCGGATAGGAGTGACAGATTCATATTTAGTCTCACATCTCTTATTGTATTCTCCCATCTCCCCTGTTTCATATAAATATGAGGGCATACTTATGCAATAAATTTTTTTTGGAGCAATAAAATTTGCGGTTTATTTACTTTTAGCCGTCTTCTCGCTCATTTCTCACATGGTATCAGAGGGAGGTTATCCATTGCTCCAATCACATTGCGACTTGTTCTTCTAACCGCGCGGTTTGCTTCCCACGCGGCTTCTTCCGGCTTTCTTTCCGCTCCGGTTTCTAGGTGTACGCTTCCTACCCTTCCCTCCCTGGTTTTTCGCTCTCATGCGATCTCTTTTTTATGCGTGTTCAGTTCGCGCGGCTTCCTTTGCTTCGTCGTATTTTGTTGCAGCTTCTTTCTTCGTTGCTTCTGTTCTCTGGTTCGAGTCCCGCATTTTGGTCGCGGCATCGTCCTTGCCTCTAGTGTGTTCTCACCTTGACCGTGTGGCCTCTTCCTTTCCTCTTGTTTCTCGCGGCGACTTCTCTGGTCGCTGCGGCTTCTCTAACCGCCGCGGGCTCCACATCCTAGTCGCGGCCTCTGTTTTTTTTGCCGCTGGTGTGTTATCACCGTGACCGTGTGGACTTCCTTGAGGTCTCTTTGTTGTTTGTCTGTTTTTCTTGTCGCTGCGGCATCTTTAACCGCTGCGGGTTCCACTTTTTGGTCGCGGCATCTTTCATTTTTGCTGGTATTTTTTTTGCACTGTGACTGTGTGAGCTTCTCGTGCGGTTTGTTCGCTGCTTGTCGCTGCCTTGTATCTTCTCGCGCGGGTTGTTCTTGCTTAACCGCACGGTTTCTATCTGGTTTTTATGGACACTCCGTTTTCTTCTACTTTCTCCGCTCCTTCTATTTCCTCTTCTTCTTTCTCTGCTTCTGGTAATTTGGGTACGGCTTCTAAACTTACCGGTCCTAATTATCCTGATTGGAGTGTGTCCTTTATTTTTCTGTTACGCTCTCAGCGTAAACGTCATCATTTGACCGATGACCCTCCACCTTCTGACTCTGCTTCTTTTGATGAATGGGATGCTACCGATGCTTTGGTTCGTACTTGGTTAGCTAACAGTTTGTCGGATGATTTCCCCCGGTTATTTGACATGATCCTACGGTTAAGGCTGTCTGGAATCATCTTGCTGCTTTGCATTCCAAGGGCGCACAGACTTCGCGCATTTATACCTTATATGCGGATCTGTTTGCTCGCCCAGTCATGTCTCCTGCGTTGGCCTATCAGGAGGTTCAGACTCTTGGTGTTGAACTCCTTCAGCATAGGCCTTTTCTGTTGATCTTGCCGAGCAACACAAATATTTTCTGGAGCTTCTTGTGGTGTGCTATTTACTTCGCCTCCCAGACTCGTATGATATGATTCGCCAACAGATTCTTGGGGAGGCGGAATCTCCAACTCTGGATGCTACTGCTGCTCGAATTTCCGTTGTTATCACTCTTCTTCAGCGTCCTTTGCTTCCTTCTCCTCCTGATCTGGTTGCTCATCCAGCTCGTTCTGATATCTCTGGTGGCCGAGGTGGCCGTACTGGTGGCCGGGGTTCCTCTAAGCACCTCTGTTCTCATTGTTGCCAGGTTGGTCATTTGGTTGATCGTTGCTGGACCAAACATCCTCACCTTCGCCCTGCTTCAACTGATTCATCCAAGAAGTCTACTTCTTTAGCTACTTCTGGAGCTACTCAGGTGGCCATTACGGGTAGGTGACTAATCGATTCTGGTGTAACTAATCATATGACAGACAATTCTCGACTGTTCTCTTGTCTTGACAAGAGTAACCGGTTTCCTCCGGTTCTTATGGCGGATGGTTCTCCATCCCGGTTTGTGGATCTGGTACGGTGCACGTGACTCCTTCTGTTCAGCTTCAGGACACTCTTTATGTCCCAAAGTTTCCGTGCAATCTTTTTTTCTGTTACAGCTCTTTGCAGACAGTTGAAATGTGAAGCTGTTTTCTCATCCTCTACTTGTATTTTTCAGATTCCTCATTCCAGGGAGATGATCGCTACTGCGACTGAAAGCGGCGGCTTATTCTACCATGATATTGTTTTTGCCTTTTCTGCCTCTTCTTCCTTACTTCAGTGGCATCTTCGCCTTGAGCATCCTCCTCTTCGACTCCTTTATCAGCTTCTACCTGATTTACCTCGCGAGGATTCTTCTTTTCAATGTGAAGCTTGTCAAATTGGCAAACATCACCGATCTACTTTTCCCGTGAAGGTGGGTCACAGCTCTTCTCGCCCATTTGATCTTGTTCATTCAGATGTATGTGGTCCTGCTCCCCTTCCGACTGTTGGTCGGGGTAGTTTATATTTTGTTACTTTCATTGATGACTTTTCTCGGTGTACATGGTTATACTTGTTGCATGACCGCTCTGAGATTTTTTCAGTTTTTACTACATTTTATAATGAAATTCGTACACAATTTGATACTTCTATTAAAACTCTCCGCACTGATAATGTTAAGAGTATCTTAGTCATCAGTTCACTTCTTTTTGTTTGTATCGTGGACTTGTCCATCAAACTACTTGCCCTTACACTTCGCAACAGAATGACGTTACAGAGCGTAAGAATCGACATCTTTCTAATGTAGCTCGTAGTCTTCTTACTCAAATGCATGTTCCCCGCTCTTATTGGGGTCATGCTATTCTGATTTCCTGCTTTCTCATTAATCGCGTTCCGTTCTTTGGTTCTTGGTGGCAAGACCCCTTTCTCTACCCTGTATCCTAACGCGCCACCATTTCCTTTGACTACTTCCTATCTTTGGATGCACAGCGTTTGTCCACTCTCCTTCCCCTGGTCGCGACAAACTCTCTTCTCGCTCTGTTAAGTGCGTATTTTTAGGTACTGTCCAACACAGAAGGGATATATGTGTTTTGATCATGGTCTTCGTCGGCAGTATGTTTCTGCAGATGTTACCTTCTTTGAGCATGCTTCGTTCTTTTCTTCTCCTTCTGTTGTTCCTTCTTCTGATGCTTCTTCTTCTCCGCTGGTGTCAGCACCTCTTCCCGCTACTGTTCTTCTCTCTCCTCCTGTTCCTGATTCTTCTCCTAACTCTTCTTCTTTTCTCCTGAGCGCTGCCAACAACTCCTAGGTCAGTAGTCTCTCCTGTGGATGGAGAATGATACAGTATACAGGACGGACCTTGATCTTCCGATTGCTCTTCGGAAAGGAGTTCGATTGTGCACTCAACATCCTATTCAAGATGTGGTCTCTTATACGCAGCTATCTCCTCCGTCTAAGAGCTTCACTCTTGCTCTTTCGACAAACGTTATTCCAGGCTCTTTTAAGATGCCCGTGTTATTCCTCATTGGAAGGCTGCCATGGATGAAGAGATGAACACTCTTACTGAACGGGGTACCTTGGACACTTGTTCCTACCCCTCCTGAAGCTGATGTGGTTGGCTGCCGCTGGGTCTTCGTTATCAAGTTTCTCCCTGATGGTACTATTGATCGGTACAAGGCTCGCCTTGTTGCCAAAGGATTTACACAAACCTATGAGGTTGATTTCTTTGATACATTCTCTGGTTGCTCGGACTACTACAATTCATGTTCTTTTTTCAGTACCTGTCAACAGAGACTGAGAAATGTCTCAGCTAGATGTGAAGAATGTCTTTTTTATGGAAATTTGCAGGAAGTCAGTCTATATGGACAACCTCCATGTTGCTCAGGGGGAGTCTTAGGTCTGCAAACTACGAAAGACTATATATGGTCTGAAGCAAAGTCCCAGGGCTTGGTTTGACAAGTTCAACGAAGTGATTTTCATTATTGGTTTTACTCGGAGTTCTGCAGATCACTCTTTATTTATTCAAAGATCCTCAGATGGCCTTGTTATTTTTGTGGTCTATGTAGATGACATTCTTCTGACAGGGGATGACAAGAAAGGGTATGGACATGACAAAGAAGCATCTTCTTCAAGCACTTTGTTACTAAATATATGGAGTCTACAAAGTACTTTTTGGGGATTGAAATATCCAGGAAGCCTGATTCCATAGTTCTGTCACAGCAGAAGTATGCCTTGGATCTTTTAAAAGAGACAGGTCTCCTCGGGGCGAAACTTGCTCGGTCTCCAATGGCTGTTGGGGATGACAAGGGCTGGAGTGAAGATTCACATCTTCTTGAAGATATCACTAGGTACAGACGTCTTGTGGGAAAACTCATTTATCTGACAGTCACAAGACCTGATATTTGTTATGCTGTGGGGAGAGTGAAGCCAGTTTATGCAAGCACCTAAGGAAGTGTCATCTTCAGTCAGCTATTAAGATTCTAGAGTATGTGAAAGGTGCTCCAGGGAAAGGTCTTTTGTTTAAGAAAAGGGGACATTTGAAGGTTGAGACATACTCAAATATTAGCTATGTTGATGATAAAGAAGATAAAAAGTCTACATCATGATTCTGTACCTTTGTTGGAGGAAATCTGGTTAGCTGGAATAGCAAGAAGCAGGCTGTAGTGTCCAGGTCAAGTGCAGAAGCAGAGTACATGGGCATGACCCTTACTACATGCGAACTAAAGTGATTACGGACACTAATGCCTGACTTTGGAGAATTTTATGATCATCCTTTGTCAATGTTCTGTGATAACAAGACAGCTATATACATCTCGAAGAATCCGGTGTTCCATGAGAGGACGAAACATATCGAGGTGGATTGCCAGTTCATCAGAGAAGAAATTTTAAAGAATCAGATCTGCACTCCATTTGTTACCTCAGAAAGAGAACTGACAGACTTATTTACAAAACCAGTTTCCGCTTCAGATGTTTGCAGCAAGCTGAGCATGATTGACATATATGCTCCAGCTTGAGGGGGTGTTAGAGATCGACGGTCTGACAGTCTAGTCGGGCGACTAGCTATTCGGGCGATCTGACGGTCAGTCTAGAGGTCTGGTGATTTGATGACTTATCTTAGCAGTTGCGGTCTGAAGGATTTCCGCAACTGCGGTCTGACGTTCTAGTCGGGCAGCTAGATACTCGGGTGGTCTGGCGGTTAGTCCAGCGGTCTGGTGGTTTGATGGCTTATCTTAGCAGTTGCGGTCTGTGGGCTTCCCGCAACTGAGGTCTGGATGGTTAAACGCTGTTGTGGTCAGGCTTCTAGTATTGGCAGTTGGAGGCTAGCAGGCGGACAGGCGATTAGCTGGAGCAGTCTGGCGGTTAGCTAGCGGACAGGCGGATAGCTGGCGGTCAGGCGCATAGGAGTGGCAGATTCATATTTTGTCTCACATTTCTTATTATATTCTCTCATCTCCCCCGTTTCATATAAATATGTGGGCATACCTATGTAATAATTATCTTTTTGGAGTAATACAATTTGCGGTTTATTTATTTTTAGTTGTCTTCTCGCTCATTTCTCACAGTGGATAACCAAAGGGACACAATCTACTCCCAATATATGATGTTCCTACCAATAGAATAATCCTAAGTTAAGGATGATTCTATATTTTTTCATGCCAATTACGTTCATAAAATGACCTAGATCCAAGTGCGGCGCTGGTGCATGTTTCTACTGCATCACGAAGAGATCAATTTATTAGTGTTTGTCATAATCAAATGGTTAGTAACTTGTAATATATACTTCATGTCAATTTATTGGGTTAAGGAAAAATTATGTGTTTTATGAGTCAAGCATTTTAGGTATGTTAGAAAAGCCCATGTAAAGAGCCCATTATTGAGCCCATTTTTGTCTTTTCTCTTCTCTCCTCTTTAGTCCCACATCATGTATAAGATTGATTCTCTCTCCTTCTTCCTCCTATATATTTGTATTCTCTCCTTGTATTTACATACATAAAAAATATATACAAGTTTTCGAGCTCTTTCTACATGGTATCGGATGGACTCGTTGCCTCCCGCGGACTCCACACTCTATCCGCCTTCCTCTCCTGCGGCCTGCGGTCTCCTGCGGCCTCTTGCGGCCTGCAACGTCTGTCCGCTCCTCTCCGTTAGCCGCTCGGCTAACTGCGGCTCTGCGGCCTCTATCTCTGATTCCGCTCCCTCTTCCTCTCCGTGGTTCCACCCTCCTCCTCGGGCTTCTTATAACCTCCTCTCTCTCTGTCCCGTGGGGTGCACTTTCCACTGTTCTCACTCAGTCCGCTGCGGGCTCCTCTTATCCGCTGCGGGCTCCTCTTATCCGCTGCGAGCTCTTCTCGTCCGCTGCGGGCTCCTCTTGTCCGCTTCGGGTTCTTCTCCCCTGCTCTACTTCACTCCTTCCTCGCGAGCTTCTACCTTAGACCGTGCTCTCTTCTCACTCGCGGTCTCTTGGTTTATCCGGTCGCGGACTACTCCTAACCGCTGCGGGCTTTCTTCTCTACGGTCCGCTGAATTTGCCCCCCCTTGCAGATTGCTCCTGTTCGCCGCGGCCTCTCTCAACTCGCAACTTGCGGCCTGCCTCTTCTAATCGCCGCGGACTGCTTCAGTTCGCCGCGAACTGCTTCTCCTACCCGCTGCCTTCTCTATCCGTTTGAGTTATTTTTCAACTCGCGGCCTCTTCTTCTATCCGCTCGAGTTCTTCTACTCTCGGTTTCCTCTCCCTGTCCGCTCGCGTTCTTCTCGCGGCCTCCTTTGCTCTGACCGCTGCTGTGCTCACCAAGACCGTGCAGACTATCTTCTTTCCGCATTTTGGTCGCGGACTGTCTGATCGCTGATGTCCATAGTGTGACCGTGCGGTCTGTTGTTTTCGCTCATTAAGGTCGCGGTCTTCTCCTTCCCTACCTGCCATGCGGTCTCCGGTTCTTCTCGTTGCGGTCTCCATTTTATGCTGCTTCTATGGGCTCTTCTGTCAACTCACTGGCCCGGCGGCTAGTCCGCCTACAGACCGTCCGGCTTGTCCTGCAGACCGCCCAGTTTGTTTTGCTGAAATCTGCGACGAGCTGCGGATAACTACTATTTCTCTCTCTAGGAAGAAAAACTTTATCCCGTGGGTGCATTCTGTTAGACGGGTTCTTCAGGCCAAGGGTCTCTTGCCTCACTTTACTCAGGCACCTCCTTCTCTTCCTACCGATGATTGGCTCTGCAATGATGGCAGCGTTCAGACTTGGCTCCTTAATTCCTTGGATGGTGAACCTTATCAGATGGCTATGCACTACACCTCCAAGGCTATGTGGGATAAGCTGCATTCCTTGTACTCAGGCCGCGACAGCCTTCAACATCTCTACGACATACTTACTGATCTTCTTGCTCTCGACACTGGCGGGGCTTCGGATATGGCCTCCTTTGTCGCTCGAGCCAAGACCCTTGCTGAGGCCTGGATCCAACATCAGCTGTCTACCAATGATCATGCTGCTCAACACGCTCAAAAGGAAGCCGTCTGCATTGCCATCATGATGACTCGTCTTCCGTCTCACCTTCAGAGCATTCGAACTCAGGTCCTGGCTTCTCCCACAACACCGTCTTTCTCTGATGTTTGCTCCATGCTTCTCCGTGTGTCACCTCCTCCAGATACTTCTGCTCCTTCTCCCCCGGTCCTTTTTCAGCAGGTCCCTTCGCTCCTACCGTCCCCTCCTACCTCTGCTCGAGGCGAACGTTCAGGATCTCGGGGCCGCGGGCGTGGTGGCCGGGGTCGGCCAAAGTGTTTCTACTGCGGGAAAGACGGCCACCTTGAGGCGACTTGCTACCGGAAGATTGGTTATCCTCCTCGTCCGACGACATCTGTTGTTGCTGACGCCCCCTCTGCCGCCCCTCCTGATCTTGAGGCCGTTCATCTCCAGCTCCAGCAACTCCAGGGGCTACTCAGCCCGCCCTCTGCCTCCATTGCTTCCGTCTCCAACACAGGTACTGCTTGTTTATCCACCAGCCCGTGCTGGATCGTGGACTAAGGTGCCACTCATCACATTATTTCATGACGGCCTGCTTAGTACTCAGATTCTCCTTATCCGAAGTCTATCACTGTGGCCAATGGGGCGACGGTTCCCGTCTCCGGCTCTGCGGTTCTTTATCTCAACCCGTCAATCTCCCTTCGCTCGACTCTTCATGTTCCGAGCTCCTCATTCAATTTACTCTCTGTCGGACGTCTTATTAGTGATCTTGATTATTCTGTCATATTCACCTCTTCTTCTTTTGTTATACATGATCGACAGACGCAGACTACCATTGGTAAAGGCACACTGCGGAACGGGCTCTACCTTCTCCACGATTCACCCACCGTTCTCTCTTCTGTCTCTTCCACTGAATGACATCGACGTCTTGGGCATGCCCCTCTGCCGCTCCTCCAGCAGGCTCTTCCTGATCTCTCTCTTCATCCGTTTCAGTGCGAGTCATGTATCTTCGGCAAGCAGCCGTGTTCTTCTTTTCCCGCGCATTGTACACGAAGCGCTGCTCCGTTTGGTGTAGTTCATTCCGATGTATGAGGCACTTTTAAGATTACAAGTATTTTTAGTTTTTGTTACTTTATCACATTTATTGATGATTACTCTCGCACTACGTGGCTATACTTACTTCGTGATCGCTCCGAGCTTCCCCGTGTTTTTCGGGTCTTTGTCCTTGAGACCCGTACACAATTCCACACCACCCTAAAAACATTGCGCACCGATAATGCTCGGGAATATACTGGTCACAAATTCACAGATTTGTGCTCTGAATTCGGAATTATTCATCAAACATCTTGTGCCTACACACCTCAGCAAAACGGCGTTGCTGAAAGAAAAAAACGGCCACTTACTCGATGTCACTCGCTCCCTCATGATTCAAATCCACGTTCCCAAACCTTACTGGAACTTTGCGGTCTCCACTGCATGCTTTCTCATCAACCGTCTCCCATCCTCCGTCCTCCACTATGCTACACCGTTCAGCCTAGTATTTCCCTCCACTCCGACATTTCCTCTCCCGCCTCGTGTCTTTGGGAGCACCTGCTACGTCCACCGTCTGGGTCCGTCCTCGGATAAGTTAGATCCCCGGGCGGCTAAACACATCTTTGTCGGCTATTCGCGCACCCAGAAGGGCTATGTATATTATTCTCTGGCTTCTCGCAAGATCTCGGTCTCTGCTTATGTTACCTTCCGGGAAGATCAACCATTTTTCCCTGCTCCTTTACCCGCTCATCTACCACCAGCTCCTCTCCAGCCATCCATCCCACGACCGGTTATCCCTGTTACTGCACCACCTTCACAGGGTCCCCCTGCACCGGCTCCTGCTCCCTCCAAACCACCCGTTATCCGTGTCTACACTCGTCGCCCTCCCGGTTCCATTGCCCCTCTGTAGTCGGCCTCAACCACGGATACTCCGCGTCCTGCTGATCATGTACCGCCCTCCACTGCTCATCCTCTGGACAACTACGTCTCCCTCCATCGCCTCTCTCCCCTCCTACACACATTTGCTAGTTCTCTTTCTTCGGTGTCTGTTCCTAACTCTGTGCAGGAGGCGCTTCAACATCCGGGCTGGCGGGCCGTCATGGAGGAAGAAATGTCTGCTCTCTGGGCTAACCAGACATGGACTGTAGTACCCCTTCCTCCGGGTCAGAAACCGGTTGGGTGTAAGTGGGTCTTTGTCATCAAACATGCTGTTGATGAGACTATTGACCGTCTGAAGGCTCGTCTCGTGGCTCGTGGTTTCACCCAACAACAGGGACTCGACTATGAGGAAACTTCTCCGGTGGTCAAGCTCAACACCGTTCGTGTCCTCATCTCCGTCGCTGTCCATCGCCAGTGGCCCCTATTCCAACTGGATATCAAGAATGTTTTCTTGAATCGAGATCTCCAGGAAACAGTGTATATGCAGCAACCACCCGGGTTTGAGACCACGGGGGAGTCTCAGGTCTGCCGTCTTTTGAATGCTCTGTATGGTCTCAAACAATCCCCACAGGCATGGTTTGACAAATTCAGTAAGGCCTTCGTGATATTGGTTTTACTCGAAACTCGGCCGACTTCTCGCTGTTTACTCGTCACCGAACAACAGGAATGGTCCTTCTGTTAGTATACGTTGACGATATCATCATTACAAGAGATTACTCACAAGGGATACAGACAGTCAAACTACATCTAAGTTCCGTCTTTCAGACAAAGGATCTGGGGCCCCTACGATACTTCTTGGGTCTTGAGGTTGCCAGACGACCGGATGAGCTTTTCCTCTCTCAACAGAAGTATTGCCTTGACCTCCTTCATGATGCAGGTTATTCTGGCTGTAAGCCGAGTGACACCCCTATGGATGTAAACCACAAGTTGTGCGCCCAGGCATCTGACTCAGATCTCATACTCTAGAATCCAGAATATTATCGTCGGCTCGTTGGAAAATTGATCTATCTCACGGTAACCAGACCAAATATTTCCTTCGTTGTTGGTATTGTCAGTCGATACATGCACTCCCCTCGAAGATCTCATCTTCAGGCTGTTGAATGCATTCTCAGATACCTTAAAACAGCTCCTGGTCAAGGACTTATTTACAGAACCTCTTCTTCAGCTCCAACATTAGTGGCATACTCGGATGCTGATTATGCTGGTTCCCTTGATGACTAGCGATCTACCAGTGGTTTTTGCACCTACTTTGGAGGACATTTGGTTACATGGCGAAGCAAGAAACAAACGATCATTGCTCGATCATCAGCCGAGGCAAAATACCGGGCAATGACATCTGTAGTGTCTGAACTGACGTGGCTTGAGAGTCTTTTCACTGATCTGGAGTGTAAAACTAGCTTCACCGGCTCTTCTCCTCTGTGACAGCCAAGCTGCTATACATATCGCCAAGAACCCGGTCTTCCACGACAGAACAAAGCACATCGAAGTCGACTGTCACTTCATCCGGGAGAAAGTTCAAATGAAGAAGCTCGATCTAAAGCTTGTTCCAGGGTCTGAACAAGTTGCGGATGTCCTCACAAAGGCTTTTTCCAGGCCCCTCTTCTATCAGTGCTTGTCCAAGCTTGGCGCATACGATTTGTACGCTCCATCTTGCAGGGAGTGTTAGAAAAGCCCATGTAAAGAGCCCATTATTGGTCCCATTTTTGCATTTTCTCTTCTCTCCTCTTTAGTCCCACATCATGTATATGATTGATTCTCTCTCCTTCTTCCTCCTATATATTTGTATTCTCTCCTTGTATTTACACACATAAGAAATATATATAAGTTTTCGAGCTCTTTCTGTAAGGTATAATTGAAGACAATATGAAAAGTTAAAAGTTTGATTCTGGTTTTCTACTTGTCTTGATTATCTAGTTGTCTTGATTTTCCCTTTTACCCCTCTCTCTTTAGTAGAGGCTATTTGATCTCTCTCACCTCACATACTTTCTCTACCATTATTTCTGTATTACCCCTCTTGAAGGCAGATCACCAAAGGGACACATTATCTACTAATATAAGTAATATAAGTTGTTCCAACCTATAAAATAATCCTAAGAAAAAGATAATTCTAAATAATATTTTAATGGCAACTAAATGAATAAAAATATATAATCCAAATGTAGCCTTGATGCATGTTTTGACTACGTCATGAAGAGATGAATTTATTGGTGTTTAACTGTAAGCAAGTGGGCTAGTAGCTTGGAACCAATAATTTGTCTATTTCTTGTAATAAGGACATATTACATATGTCCTTATGAGTCAAGCATTTTGTGTATTTTAGGAGTCTGCCGTTTATATAAGTGATTCAATAGATGTGTATGCATATAGTTGGTGGTTAATGAAAAATTATGTAAGTTTGATTTTAGTTCTATCTCCCTCCCCCCTCTCAATTTTCTCTTTTATCACCCTCGCCTTAGTAGTGGCTACCTAACCCTCTCTACCTCACTTACTGTTTCTACCATTCCTTTTCTTATTCTTCTTTATAAGACTCTTGATTTCACATCATTATGCATATGCTTCAATGGATCCCCCACGACAAGAGAAGCACCAAGGGCCATCACCTTGGCATGATGGGGTCCATTGCAACATATGAGTTTCTTTAAATGTATCAATTATTTAGTTTATCTCTTATTGTCTCATTATTCATGTCTAACTTTCCATGTAAAGAGGCTTAGGTGTAGTTGGATGGGGTCTCATTATTTGTATTTTGAGTCCAGCCTTGTGTTCGGCGAGAGAACCAATCATTTATTGTTTCTTTGGCTGGAGTGCATTTCTTAACGTGTTAATATAATCACTCATTTGTTCAATCGCTTCCCCTTCTCGCTGCACAACAATTGGTCCAATCTGCTCTCCCCCTTTCAAACTTCATCAGTGCACTGAATTTTGACCAACGCCAACTTCATTGCCATGGAGCACACCATGACAAGTTCTCCCCACCAAATTCCCCCACACAAATTGGTTGCTATATGCACAAACATCTGCGCATTGTGTAAAAAGCTTAAAGGTGCTATTGCGGCCATAGCATCCACATTATTCTTAGCCCCCTCATTCTTTTTCACTTCCGGTTTCATGTACAATGTGGACCCAGCATTCCCCACTCAATATCTCACTGTTGGTCCCAAACTAGCCTTTGCCAATGCCCACTACCTTAACAGCCGTGCTGCACTGCCTGAATATGCTCACTTTCCTACAACTACAATCACCTCTTTTAATTCAGCCTCACCCTACCTAACATAACAACCACATCCACCTTCAACTCGACTTTCCACAACACCATTCCCATCGTTACCCCAATGCTCACACCCCAACTTCCTTGTTCACAATCTACAACATTTTGCATGCCCTGTTCTTTACCTCCACTATCCCCTTTCCCGACACCAAGCCACTATAAGATACTGATACTCCAATCTTGCTCTCCCCACTCTCTGCATCCCTTACCTCCTGGAGATTTTATGACCTTAATTCCCTCCTCTTGCCAGTTCTGCACTCCCTACCACCCATTGACCGTTATCAATCCCATCCACTATGTTGGAATCATGAAGATGAATTCCCTAAGTTCGGACCTGAGGGTGGTCAAATGCTACTTGTTTAATGGCCGACCCAAAGGAGACACGATAAATAGAAAGAGAACACAAGAAACAACTCCAAATTACTACAAATAAGACCCGCGTGCTGTAGCGAGTAGGTCCCTCCATACACCTAAGAGTCTATTGGAACTTCCCCTCCTAAAGCCAACGCCGAGCTCAACACAAGAGAGGCGGACATCAAGCTCGAGCGGACCCTGGGGGGGGGGGGGGGTCAAAAGGTGCCTTTTACTTGTACCTTGGAGTTTTATTTATAGGCAATCTGTTCCAGAGGTATATTGGTCTGCGGGTAACTTCTTACGTCTTAACCAAAATGCTATTCTCAGGCCTAATGGTCTGCGAATAGCTTCCCTCGATGAGGTGAAATTCTGGGCTCTCCCATACTTGGGCGAGGTGATGTCGGACCAGGAGTCCACCTGCCCACCACCCTGGAGTCCAACAAGGGGGTCCACCTGGAGTCAGCACCAGACGACTTTATCAGACCCCAACCCATCTCCGATCCCACGACAGGAAATCCGAAAGGTTGTTGAGGCCGAGATTCGATCTCGAGACCTTCTTGATAAAGAGCTCTCAGACGAGCTCTCATCACCAACTGATCCTGTGGTGGGACCGGAGATGAGTTGGGGTGTACGGCCCGCGGGCCTGATAAAGCCGTCTGGTGCTGACTCCAGGTAGGCCCCCTGGTGGGACTCCAGGGAGGTGTGCAGGTGGACTCTTGGTCCCGCATCACGAGGTCTTCTAAGCTCACCCCTACTGGGAGAGGTCTTTCGAGCTTGCCCATGCTGGGCAAGGTGGTCTGAGCTCGCCCGTGTTGGGCGAGGTTTTCTAAGATCGCCCCTGCTGGGCGAGGTGGTCTGAGTTCGCCCCTGCTGGGCGAGGTGGTCTGAGTTCGCCCCTGCTCGGCGAGGTGGTCTGAGTTCGCCCTTGCTGGGCGAGGTATTCGACTATTCAGAGCTGGGCCTTCTCGGAGTCATTTTGGTGCTCGAACTCGACTTAGCTCAAATTCTCTTGAGTTGGAGCTCGTCTGAGCTCGAACTCTCTTGAGTTGGAGCTCACCAGCTTCCTGCGAGCTGATTTCCCGAGCTCGCCTGAGTTGGAGCTCACCTGCTTCGTGCGAGCTGATTTCCCAAGCTCAACTGAGCTCGCTAATATCCTGCGAACTGATTTCCCGAGCTCGCCTAACATCTTGCTCATCATGGTTCACCCTGAGGTCTCACATTAGAGTTTCTTCCTTTGATCACGGTCCACGCTCACCGCACCAAAATGTAGAAATCACGAAAATGGGTTCCTAAAGTTCGTACTTGGACTTGACTAAAGGCTACTGGTCCAGTGGTCGACCCAGACTTGACACAACAAGAAGAAGCTAGAGAACACAAGAAATGACTCTTAATTGTCTACAAACAAGACCCGCATGCTGCAACGAGGAGGTCCCGTGTTATGGGGTGGAAAGTTGAGCGAGCAAGAAAGAACAACGATTCCATTAATTGAAGGAGCACATATACAATTCAGAGCAAACTCCGACCAAGATCAGTGAGGCTAGGTCCTCCAGAATTCTTCTCTCCAAAGAGAACCCAAAATGACTACAAAACTCAAGATACCTAAACACCTAAACCCCTCCCCTTTATATAGACGAGGGAGGGTAACCATTCACGAAAATACAAAATCATTTAGATAATTAATTTATCTAATTAATATTAAATAATAAATATTAATCCTTTAATTAATTAATACTAGTTAATCACAAGAAATAATCACGATAGTCTCCATATGCGCGCTCTGGTGGTCCCGACGAGGAGTAGTCGCTCCGATGTATGCCTGAGTGTAAGATATCATCGCGCTTGCAAATCGACATTTCCATCAAAGTTGAGTTTTAATAGTTTGTCGGGATTAGTGGTAATTGTGATGAAAAATAGGTGGCCGAGAACGGGTGGTGGCTGCTTGTGCAAGGAGGAAAATAAATAAGTGTTGAAAAAGAAAGAAAAAGATCAGATGAAATTGGCCTTGGAAGGTGGGAGTTTATGGTTGAGAAATGTTGGCAGCTAGCCTGGGGCTCAAGGAAGCGATAAAGAAGTTGATGTGGGATGTGATGGGGCAAAGGGAAAAGAAATGTTGGCAGCTTGTTAATAAAATAAATCCTCTTTTTGAGAAAGGAGAAAGAATTAAGAAGGGTAAAAGATAAGAAAAAAAGAAAGCGTAGGAAGAGAAATAAATTTGGAGGGAGCTGATTTATGTGGGGCCCGAGAACAGTGAGGATGGAGTGAGAAATAGGAAAGGATAAATTGTTGTAAATAGCCCAGCAGGCATATGGCTGGGAGAAACGAGCCCATGCCTGGATTGTTTGGCGGGGCGGTGGGAGCTGCATCGATACGACCGGGTAAGGAAAATGATGGCTCTGCCATGGCCGTCCAGGGCAGAGACGACGCACCAGGTTCTTCGTTGATTGTAGAGAGAGGAGAGATGTCGCAACGGTCTCAGAGGGCTCATCTATGGTGGTGGCGACGGAGAAGAAGCCCGATCGCAAGGGCGTATACGTCGATCGACGTTTGTATGGGGGGGGGGGGGGGGGGTGGCTGCGCCTGGATTGGAAAACCAGTGCTTAGAGTGTGGCTTGGCATCTCGTCCGAGCCAGAGAACAGTGCAGCGCCCGTTGGTGTTGCCAAGTCCAATATGATGGTTGTCGGCTGGTGCAAGCACGATGACGGAGCGGGTGCAGGACAACAAGACCGACGATGATAGTAGAGCGGACGAGGGATGCTCGTCGTGGCAGGGGTCATTCTCTTGCAATGTGGATGTCAGCAGGGGCGTGATGCAGGGATCTCCCGATGCGGTGGTCTGTAAACTGAGAGGAGGCGGCGACGGACAGTCCCAATGAGCCGCGAGACGTTGTAGACTTGCGTGAAGGGGGGAAAGGATGTTGTTATCGTCGTTGAGGCGGCATTCGGCGGCGTTGAGGCGGTGTCCACCTTGGCTCGAGCCCTGACAACTTGGAACAAGCGGACGAGGGCGGCAGGTCGGGCCACTGTTAAGGTGTGGAAAGTTGAGCGAACAAGAATGAACAACAATTGCATTAATTGAAAGAGTACTGATACAATTCAGAGCAAGTTTCGACCAAGATCAAGGAGTCTGGGTCCTCCAGAATCTCTCTCCAAAAAGAGTCTAAAATGATTATAAAACTCAAGATACGTAAACACCTAAACCCCTCCCCTTTATATAGATGAGGGAGGGTAACCATCCACAAAAATACAAAATCATTTAAACAATTAATTAGTCTAATTAATATTAATCATTTAATTAATTAGTACAAGTTAATTACAAGAAATAATCACGGCGGTCTCCATATGCGCACTCCGATGATCCCGACGAGTAGTCGCTCCGGTGTATGCATAGGTGTAAAATCCTACCACACACATGAAAGTCTATAGGAAGTTAGGAACTTCCCCTCTTAAAGTGATCACCGAGCTCGCCCAGACCCTTGGGTGTGGGGTGGGTGGGTGGGGTTTGTGGGGGGTGGGGGTGGGGGGGGGGTCGGTGGGTGGGGGGGGTGTGGGGGGTGGGGGGGGGGGGTCGGGGGTGGGGGGTGTCAAAAGGCGCTTTCTACTTGTGCCTTAGGGTCCTAATGTCCTATTTATACGCAATCTGTCTCAGAGGTATATTGGTATGTGGGTAGCTTCTTCCGCCTTAACCAAATGCTAATCTTAGGCCGAAATTGTCCGCGAATAACTACCCTCAACGAGGTGAAATTCTGAGCTCGCACACACTTGAGCGAGGTCTTTTGAGCTCGCCCCTGCTGGGCGAGGTCTTTTGAGCTCGCCCCTGCTTGGCGGGGTGGTATGAGCTCGCCCCTACTAGGTGAGGTCTTCTGAGCTCGCCCCTGCTTGGTGAGGTGGTCTGAGCTCGCCCCTGCTGGGCGAGGTCTTCTGAGCCGGGCCTCCTCGTCGAATACAGGTTGTGCAATTACCGAGTTGAATGGTCTGCGAATAGCCATTGCCAACGAGGTCTCCTAAAGTGTTTTCTTTAGGTATTTCTGATATCGATAAATTATGGGTCATACACACACAACCTTACTGTCATCCCTACCCCAATGCCATCAACATAGTTCTCCTATGTCGCTAATTGTATCATCCCCAAGTCTATCATCCATATCTCTCTCGCCCCGAGTAACACTGTCTCCCTCATCACCCATCTCCGTTCCCAGATCCCGTCATCACCCTCCACTCCATCCTCTGTCGTTAATACCTTCTACTTGCATCTCTCATCAATAACCCTTCTTAGGCCTCACCACTATCAAACTGCCCTCCCTTTTCAGTTTTGCAAACTTCACAAGCTTCCACTTTGTTAAAGTTCATCGAGACCCTCGATGAAATGTTCTTTTCCTTGTTCGCATGCTAAACTATGCTTCATTTTATGGCAAGACCCCTTGATTTCCTTCCCGCGGGCTGCACAAAACAACATGCACAATGACTCCCCTTCCCTCCCTCCCAAACGCACTTCACTCTAAGCGAAACCCTTTGTTAATGAGGCAATGGCATATAAATACAAGATAACCACGATGCTTCAATAAATGCTTCCAGCATTATGGTAATCAATGCAAATGTGTCCAGATACGCTGGCATAATGCTACAAGAAAACAAACTAGTCCAAATGAATTGAGGGCAGGGTTCTAAATTTTAAAGCAATTAATAAACAAGTCTAAATTCTTAAGGACAATATGACGAAGAGTGGGGCAACAAAAGTGAAGATTGTTGTAGTCCTTAAGAATTTAGACTTGTTTATTAATGCTTTAAAATTTAGAACCCTGCCCTCAATTCATTTGGACTAGTTTGTTTTCTTGTAGCATTATGCCAGCGTATCTTGACACATTTGCATTGATTACCATAATGCTGGAAGCATTTATTGAAGCACTGTAGTTATCTTGTATTTATATGCCATTGCCTCATTAGTGTCACTAACTGCTCACTGAATACATTAGCATGTGTTTTAGGAGAAGTACCTTGCTCATTTTTGTTTTTTCTTCTTAGTTAGAGAATAAAATTTTATTTTCTTATTTGCCTGGAGTTGTTTATGCTTATTGTTTGTTTCAGATGCAATTGCGTGATGCTATTGCTAGAGAAGATTATGAAGCTGCTGCCAAGCTCAAGCTGGCCCTTCATGCTTCTAGAAAGAGTGATACTGTTGGCTCTGCAGTCCATGAGTACAATGTAAGAGTTTTACGATTCTACTTATTTCTATTTGAAAATTTATCTAAAAGACCTTGTTTTTTTCTTGTGCTTTGCAGAAAGCGATTGCAGAGGAGAGGTACACTAGTGCAGCTTTTTTCCGAGATAATGTTGGCACTGGATTGGTACATCTTAAACACAGGCATCTGACTTAATGCTTGTCATGCTCTTTTATGAGATATTTCTGCATTGCACATCAGTAATCTGATAATACATCTGGATGATGATTAATCTGTAATGATGACTATTAAGTTGTGCTAGAATGACGGTACATGTTAGATGCTGGAATAGAGAATTGTGCTGATGACCTTATTTTTAAGTGCTTAGCGTTCTAGTGTGATCCAGGAACTTTAATAAAACTACCTCTGTTGCGATCCTTTCATAATATCATGGGCAACATAAAACTAAGAACAATGATGATGATGGTGGTGTGCCATGCCTATGTTTTCATTATTCTCTTAGTTACAAGCACAAAGTTTTTGTTCTATTTGTATTACTCTGGTTGGACCATTATGAACTAGCACGAGTATTTTGGTAATTTGTGTGTAAGTTGTATCCTTATACAAGGGGAGAGTGTATATGTTCTCATTTATCTCTTTGTTTGGAATCCGTCAAAGCCTGGTTTTGGGAACCAATCTTGTAAGTGTACCTTCGTGGGAGCATGTTTCTCAATGTTCGATATCTGTTCATCTTCTATGCTCAATCAATTTCATGATCCAACAATGTGGTCCAACCTGTTGTTTCTCACCACGTGCTACTATAGTCCACTATGTTTGCTAGTGAGGAGGTCACCTCCTTATCCAAACATGTTTTCTGCCTGATTTACAAGCCTTTCGCACTTCTTCCTCGGTTTTCTGCATGCGACCTCGTTGACCGGGTAGGGCTAGTACACATCCCGTGTACCATTGTGGCATCAACTCTGCACATCCCTCGGTGACTGTCAGACTCTGCCTTATGATGCAGAGCGGAGATGTCGACCTGCAGCGGAGGGCGAGTTTTGAGTCTGTTTCGGTTTGATTGGCGACTTACCATATATGGCGTGCTCGGATTGATGATCCAACTCCGCGGATGCGTCCGAATGCACGTTGCTAATCGATTTCATATATCACTTTGTTTTTTTGCATTTTTATTTGATGTATTTGAGTGACCATACCTCCGATCAATCATAGCTGTCGATGGTGGGATGCCCTAATTCTCTTATTATTATAAATAGATGTGGAACCCTAGGTGACGGTTCCTATGCTTGTATCTTCCTCCCCAAGGTAACCCCAAACCATAAGCATCATTTCCCACCCTCCAATCTCCCCTACCGCCGCTCAAAGACCCTCTCCCAACCAGCTGTTCCTGTTCAGCCTTCAAACAGCCGCTGACCACCTCTCCCACTCCACCCTTCTCCGCCGACCACTCCTCCCGCTGCAGCCCCCGCCGCCCTTGGTTCCCCTCCAAACAACCGCCGAGCTCCCTTCATCCAACCATCAAATTCCCCCCTTCCCCAATCCGTGGATCCACCTCCGGCAGCCCTTCCCTTACCCAAACCGCCCGGATCTGGGCAGTCCAACCTGATTCGCCACTTCCCCTTACCCACCCCTCATCCCATAGCCCGGATCCGCTCCAAAACTCCGGATCCATCCCACCTACGCTCAGATCCACCTATATATAGTCGGATCTACTCATTTTCGGCCCGATTCCGCCTTCCACCGCCGAGGACAGTCACCTACGATATTTTCACGCCTCTGGTTCCACATTAGATTGCCGTCAAAATGCATCCGGCTCCAAAATCTTCAGTGTCTTGGCCAGCCTACTACTTGGTGAGTTTTGTTGTATTGGACGATTATTTTTCAGCATTTATTTATTGGATTAGAAATCATATTTTCTGGATATATTGTATTGTGGTGATTTGTTTTTAGATTATTATTGTAATTTGCAGGATCTATTCGCCGCACTCTCCCCTTGTTAATGCTCAGAGTTACATCACTACCGAGAGCCTAGAGCGTGGGGTTGAGCTCGTAGTGCCTATGTCACCCATTCAAAAGGACACTACCTCTTGCGTTGGTACTCATCTGGAGGAACTTGATCCTAGTAACAGAGTTTTATGACGAGCCCATGTTGAGCCTCTTGATGTTCCGTCACATCCTGGTGAAGATGAGACTTAGGTGAGCCACTCACGTATGAGTATCGATTTATTGACGCCCTTCCATTATCGTCCCTGGCCTTGCCCAAGAGGATGGATATCGTGTGGAGCATCAAATATTTAGTGACTTCCCCGAGTAAACGTGAGCATACCCCTGACATTTTGAGATCCTATCTCGTGACACATCGCACTCTCGATGAGTTTTGGGACGCACCACCTGCTAACCCACCAAACGAGTTTTTATTTTTATTTTTGGGAACACTCACTACATTATAGAGCCACGTCTTCTAGTCGGTGTACATGATTTTCACTCAGGTGGTCGTCGCATTCGCGATGACTTTTCATACGTACCTCCTAGTGAGCCCCCTGATGTGCCACATTCCCTGAGAAACATTCGGCTCTTTACGAGCTTATATTTGAGTGTAGATGTCTCACACGATCACATGAACATTCGTCACACACTGAATGAGTTTTTCGACATTCCACCGAGAGAGCCTCCTGATAGGATACCACATCTTAAAAACATCCCGGTCATTATTAGATTTTCTCATAGAGAGCATGTTGTGTCTATCGGGTTTCATTTGCATCATTGGCATAGTTTGTTGCTTCGTTTCTTCATCCTTTGCATGTGTCTGTTGAGTTATATGTTCATCAGCTGTATGTGTTCAATGAGTCGTTCCGACGGAAAATCAATATTGATAATAAATTCTGTAAATCGCATGTGGATGTTCGTTGACAAGGGCAGGTAATTCATGAAGATGAGCAGGTGATGGTGAGAATCTACGGTGTGAGACTCCATGCGAGGTCTGCTAAATGTTTGAGCGTTAGACGAATGAATCTCTATATAATTAGGAGACGAATCAAAACAAATATCTACGATCTTGATATCACTGTAAGTATGGGTATCCACCCGATATTTAGTGTTGAAGATCTAACGCCATACTACGAGCCTCACGAGTATTTGGACCTAAGAAGTGAGGACTCCCAACCGCCCACACCTCCACTCCGTTGCCTTACACCCTCATAGTCCACCCACGTCTGATGACCACCACGGTTCCCCTATTTCTGACACCCACCCGCCCGGGGACTTGTCTTCTTTGGTTTCACCTACGACATCACCGATCGCACTAGGATCCACCACTCGTGAGTTGAGCGCGGAGAGCATTATGGAGACCAGATTCCACCAGTACATTCCTACTACAGACGCGATGACACTTTGATACTTGCAGCAGAGCTTGATTTATTCACCCCTGGACTTCGACTTCAGTACGACCGTCTCCATTCACCGGAGATGATAGCTTTTCAGTCGAGGGGAGTTGATTGGCGACGATACTTTCCAGCGACGACACTTGGACGACTTGGTGGACCTCACCGAGTCTTACTTGTCATACATCGAGAGAATTCCGATCCCTATTCATCTTGAGATGAATTCTTTCAAGTCCGGGAGAATGATGCGGAGCAGAGACATCGACCTGCAGCGAAGGATGAGTTTTGGGCCTGTTCGTGGCTGATTGACGACTTACCATATATGGCGTGCCTGGATTGATGATCTGATTCCGTGGATGCACATTGCGAATCGATTTCATATATCACTTTGTTTTTTTTTGCTTTTTTATTTGATGTATTTGAGTGACCCCTCTTTCGGCCAATCATAGTCGTCGATGGTGAGATGCCATAATTCTTTTATTTTTATAAATAAATGTGGATGGGGCTGATTTGAGGCATTGCGAATTTAGATAAAGCTATTCCCGGATTCCCCGCGGTCACCTCATGGTGCCGACTCCGTGGAGCCCTAGGTGATGACTCCTAGGCTTGTATCTTCCTCCACTGGGTAACCACAAACCCTAAGTATCACTTCCCACCCTCCAATCTCCCCTACCGCCGCCCAAAGACCCTCTCCCAGCCGTCTGCCCCTGTTCAGCCTTAAACAACCGCCGACCACGCAATCTTCCTCCACCCCAGCCGCCGACCACCTCTCCCACTCCGCCCTTCTCCGTAGGCCACTCGTCTCGCTACAGCCCCGCCGCCCCTTGGTTCCCCTCCAAACAGCCGCCGAACCCCCTTCAGCCAACCCACCGAATTCCCCTCTTCCCCAATCCTTGGATCCACCTCCGTCAGCCCTTCCCTCATCCAAACCGCTTGGATCTGGGCAGTCCAGTCTGGATCCGCCACCTCTCCTTACCCGCCCCTCATCCCATAGTCCGGATCTGTTCCAAAACACGGATCCACCCCTCCTACGCTCGGATCTACCTATATATAGCCATATCTACTCATTTTCTGCCTGATCACGCCTTCCACCGCCGAGGACAGCACCTACGATATTTCCACGCCTCTGGTTCCACATTAGATCGCCGTCAAAACGCATCTAGCTCTGGAATATTCAGTGCCTTGGTCAGCCACTACTTGGTGAGTTTTGTTGCTCTCGCTTTGGCCCTGCACGCGGAGGAAAACTTAACTCGCTTGCTATAACGAATTATTTTTGCTTTTGTCACAATCATGTTTGTGCGATTAAATTATTTAATGCTTAATTTGAATTATCTGTCAGACTTCGCATTGCATGTAAGGTTAGTGCAAGGTTACATCCGCTACTTATAGATTCGTCCCGTGTCACTCTGAGCCTTTCATACCGTACCCCCTCATCCACTGTTGTTGTCCATCGCCACAACCAAATTATGCCTTATCCGACCATTGCTTGTGTCTCATGATCTTACACTAGCGAAACATTTTTGCAATTGTGGACTCCCACCGGCTCAGTATGGAGCCTGAGGGGTGCAAAAAAAGCCCTGCGGCCCAGGTCCGAGCTTTTTTTGCTACCGGGCCTAGGCAGGGCCTTGCTCAAACCAAGCCCAGACTGGGCCCGAGCCTCAGTAGAATAAGGGTGCCTGCCTGAGCCTACTAGACCAGGTCAAGACAGACCCCAAATAAGCCCAAGCGGTTGATGCTGAGCTACTAACAATTTAATGTTGGGTGCCCAATAGTAATGCTAGGTGGACAACATTAAATTGCTAACCGCCCAATATTTAATACTGGACGACCCACATTAAATTGCTGGGTCGCTGGCTGCCCAACAACTAAGTGGCCTTAAATGCCAGGGAGAGCATGGGCCCGGCCCGGGCCAGGCACCGGTTGGGACCTGGCCAAATAAGGGGGTCTGATAGCCCCCTTAGGCCTGACCTGGGCCTGGCCCGGGCTTAACCGGGCTCAGACCCGGGCTAGGCAGACCCGAGCCAATTTGCATCCGTAGAGCAACCACACAACATACCAAGAAGCTTTTCGATTCATATCAAAGGCTTGATTATCTTGACCAAAAATTCGATAGTTTGCCTCCTTTCTTTTATATATATTGTTTATATCATACTCCTGATCCAACCAAGCAAGCCCCATATTGCTCCAACAATGGATTTATTCTTGTTTCTTCCTTAATTTGTTTAGTGAGTGACCCTCACTATTGCAAGTCAGACTAACTCAATGACCTTATGAACAACATCGAGGTATCAATGACCCTCACTATTTTCTTGTATCAATTATTAATATTTTAGGTTTGTGAATTTTGTATGTCATGGGGCCCCATCCAGACCCTTGCTATATATTATTTGCAGTTCAAGAACAAATCTTTAATATGTTTTAATGTTTTAACTCAGCTTCTAAATAACAATCTCTGCGAGCTTGCATAAACTAACTGACCTTTCAACAACAAAAGATATGTTAGATTTGGTTCCAATAAGATAAATGAGTTAACTGGTTAGACGCCTGTAGACATGATTCTGAGCAGAGTTCGTACCAAGAAGATCGGTTTCTTCGAGTAGATCTAGGGCATACTATTATTGGGAAAGAAGTATGTTGTTATGCGTCTCGCAATTTTGATTCCTAAGAAGTAACTGGGAGGAGCTATATCTTTTGTAACGAATGTGTTTGAAGATATTTTTTGTTATCTTTATTCCTGAAGAATCATCTCCGGTAAGAAAAATGTCATCCATGTATATAATAAAAATAACCAATTATTGGTTGGCCTTCCGTATAAAGTGAAAAAGATTGACATTGTTTTTAAAAACCCAATGGTAAGGGCGATCTGTCTGAATTTATCAAAATATGCTCGAAGACTTTATTTAAGACCATAAATGACCTTCTGTAACTTGCTCACTTGAGATCCCCCTGAACAACATAAATAGGAAATTGCTCTATGTAGATTTCTTCGTGTAATCACCATATATGAAAGTATTTTTGACATCGAGCTGGGACATTTGCCAATTCCAGTTGACAATAATGGAGAAAAGGGCCAAATAGGATATGGGCACCAAAGAGTGCATGTCAAAGGAATCAACATTATATATCTAGGTGAATCCCTTGACAATCGGGCGAGCTTTGTATCTGTCCTCTACAGTGTCGTCAGGGAGAAACTTGATGTCAAAGACCCCATATTGACAACCCACAATATTGCCTCTAGATGGGGTAGGAACATGAGTCTAAGTACCCCATGATGCCAAAATAAAAATTTCGTCATCCATAATCGTCTTCTAACAAGGTGTACAAAGAACTTCATGATATGTAGTAGGACGTTGATGGTATAGTGCCCATGTAAACTTGTTGCAAGGACTGAGATTGTCATAAAACGGCACATTAATAATAAATTGTTGTGTACTTCCCTTACCCCTTCCGCAGAGCAATGTGAACATCTAGGCACAAATCTACAGAGGTGAAGGAAACTTTCGAAGAGGAGAGAGCTGGCCTGGGAGTTGACACCAATGATCTTGGAGTGGAAGGAGGAGCGAAAGTAGCAAGGTGTCGATTGTAATGATAAGGAAAATGTAAAAGAAGACATATATTCTAGGAGGTGGTGTGATATCCGGTGGAGCTATGCGAGGAGAGTATCAGGACGTCGATGATGATGATAAGAAAATGGTAAACAAAGAAGTATATGTTGTTATTGGTCTTTATGTGACTGTAATGGTTTTATTATGCGTCCTTTATTAAGCTGTATCATATCCATTGTTGTCAGGATCGCGATCCGGATTATAGGATCTTACGATCATATGATCCAAATTTTGTAAATCGATCCAGATTTTGTAAAGCGATCCTCGATCAAATCTTACCATCGGATCTGATCCAACCTCGAAACGATCTCATTTAGGATCTTGATTGTGACAATCTTGATCATATCTTAGTCCAATTGTCCGGGATTTACATTTATGCCCCTTGCATCTTTTATTCAAAAGTCCCATTGGGTCTTGCAATGTAAGGAAGAAGTATTATCTTTTCCCTTGTCTTGTTTATGAGATTTTAGTAGTTCTCTCCTCACGAGCACACCATGCCTAGACAACCGCGGCTCCGACTCCACAATACCCTCCGCTATCGTAATCTCGGTCTCTAACCACTTCTCCGCTGCCACTGTTACGGGAAAGGTCCATAGCAACATAATATCAGAGAAATTGTTCCTCTCTTCCACCGATCCAACCACATACCAACAACAAAAGTAAGCCTCGTGCCTTTCTGTTCGGGTTCTCACGAAACGCTCACCACCAACAAAAAGACGTCTACGGCTCGTGCCTTTCTGTTCGGGTTCTCACGAAACGCTCACCACCAACAAAAAGACGTCTACGGCTGAGAAGCCCCGATGAAGAACAGTATGCCTGCGAGTTTGGGCATGTCCTCATCGTCATCGATCTGCACTCTTTCAACCTGCGCTCGACACTAGCGACCTCACGACACCATCGCTTCCGTCCACTTCCAAAAAATACACATCCCCTCCCTTTCCTCGTCTTCGATCGCACGAAAGGAGTCTGACACCGCAGACACAACATCGTCGAGCCCCCTGCGCAGTCGAATCTTCTTCCTTCATGTCCCTATTAAGCCCATGCAAAAAAGCAAAATTGTCAGACTTCTATATCAAGCCCCCCGCTCTTTACGACTGTCTGCTTGGGTCCACACAAAAAGAACCGCTGTCGGGCTCTTTTTTTCAATCCTCACGCCTCCATCAGGCCCTATGTTGTTTCTTTTCTTCCTGCTTCCTCCAACGCCATTAAATAATTGGTTTTATTGATTAATTAACTAATTGATTAATTATTACTTCATTAATTGCTCAAAAAACTTAATTAATTACTTGGTAATAAAATATTTATCTTCTTTAACAAATGACGTTTGAGCGGTCGAATATTGGGAGGCCAAGATGGCCTCTCAAAGCTCGACATGGCAAGCTGTGCCATCGCCATCCTCGCTAGACTTGACGATCCGATCGTTGCACACAAACATAAACAACTGCTCTCACGTCTTCTGATCTCTGCGTCGACATCAAAACTCGTTGATTGTTCCGCCGCCGCCCGCGCCACCGCTGACTCCTGTGAGCCTCCTCCAGCCCCAGCTATCGCTTTCGACGTTGCGAATCTCATTGTCTCCGAGCCCTGTACCATTTGTTCTGTCAGTCACTTCTATCCTACATCCTCCGCTTTGACCGCAGACTCCTATTCCGTTGGCCCCTCTAGCGCTATTCCTGCCAGTGACCGTACCCATCCGACGTCACCACTTTCGATTGTCGGCTCGCGACTCACACTGGCCTCGCTTTACTCCATTATACATGACAGTATCTCCTCAGCTAGCGCCCTTGCCACGCTAGATCTCTATAACCCTTCTTGACATCTATGAGCGCGATGTTGGCCTACCGCTCGTTGCGGTATCCACTACAACGACTCGCTACAGAGAGATATTTTGGCGCAAACTATAGGAGCCATGTGATCAAATTGGTCGATCTTCATTCGAGTTTGTGGACAAGCTCGATTTGAAGGTCGAGAGAGTTGTTATGAGCTTCATTCCCAATTATTTTGTTGTGTCTTTATGTGATGTTTATTGGTTTTATTATGTGTCTTTCATTAACTTTTATAATATCTTAGTCCAAGTGTCAGGGATGTACAATTATGCCCCATTGTATCTTCCATTTAAACGACTCCTTTGGTCTTGTAATGTAAGCAAGAAATATTTTCGTTTTTCTTGTTTATGAGATTTTGGTAGCTCTCTCCTCACGAGGACACCCTGCCCAGACATCCGTGGTTCCGGCTCAACAATACCCTCCGTAGCCATCATCTCTGTCTCTGACTCCTCCTCTGGCGACGCTACCACTGTTACGAGAAAGTCCCATAGCATGTCTATGACTTGGTGCAAGTGGTGTGGTATTGGTGGACCACAGATGATATGAAAGGAGAATACAAAGGTAGGGGAAAGGTGATAGAGATAAGTGGAGGGATCTCGAAAGTTAAAGATACCATCCTTGGAGAAATATGGGTTAACTCAAAAAAGGTGACATCTGTATCTGTATTCTGTAGAGACATTAATGTTTGGAGATATGATCAAAATAATGAAATTCCTTTTGACTAGGAGTGTACCCCACAAAAATACCCCTGATGGTGCGAGCGGGGAGTTTGTCCCGAAAAGACATGAGATTGTGGATGAAGATATTCAAATCTAACTTAGCTGATACTATTTCATACCCGCTATTCTCTAGTCACATTCGCAAAATGCTTTGGGATGGAGAAGAGAAAAACGTGTCTTACCCTGAAAAATAGACGAAGGTAGATTAATGAAAAAAAACAACAAATGAAGAGCGAGAAACTTTCATTTGACACATGAGTGGTTGGGCAACATCGAATCAATAACAATTTTTTCTTACCTCGACTTCATTTTATTGAGATATATGCATACAACTGGTTTGATGAATGATGACATTGAAGTTTGAAAGGTGAGGGTAAAGTGCTAATAGAGTGGGGGGGGGGGTGAATAGAGTTTTAAAGTTTTTGCATTTCACAATTATTCACAGTACATACCACTGTTAAATATTATATAGGCAACAAAAATATTATAACACATAATAAAAAGCTATCGACATCTATGCAACTGGAAGACAGTTTTATAGAGGTTTCCCGAATGGTTGGTACATTCCCTCTTCTACCCCTTGGTAGGATATCTACTAGTGCCGGGTCTTTTGTTATAAAGACTCTTAGAACTAATACGATTGATCTTTTGATAAGATAATCTACAAAATTAACAAACTGAATCATTTGATAAGGAGATTCACAAAATCAACACTTTGATAAGGGGATTCTTAGGACCAGCTGAGTTTTTTTGATAAGGAGACTCTTAGAACTGACTGAATCTTTTGATAAGGATGCTCTTAAAATCGATTGAGTCTTTTGATATGAAGGCTCTTAGATACAATTTGAATCTTTGTAAGATGATTCTAAAAACTCTTTCTTAGAAATGATTGATGTAGAAGATGATTTTCCACAACGTGGTCCTTCAACAAGTTTTGAAGGATCTGGTTCTTTGAAGTACCGTGGATTCTTGAAGATAACATCCGTTGGCTATTTCTCTAAGCAGAGAAGATTGAATTCAATAGAGAGAAGATGAAATCTATCTTGTGAGATTTTCTGAGAAAAAAATGATGAACTCTCGAGTAAAAGAGCCATAGATCAGAGAGAAGATGATCTAAATAGTTGGGGTTCTTGGAGAGAACTTCTTTTGGAGAAGGGAGACCGAGATTTGATCAACAACTATTCGTTTCTTTGTCTTCTAAAATTATATCGGAGAGAGCCTTCTTTAAATTCAAAGAGATGAGGGATAATATTTGGACCCTCAGAGATGAGGAGTCTTTCTTTAGATGAGAGAAGGAAGAAGATGACTTCAGAAAGATTCAGGGTCTGTTTGGGAGAGCTCTGGCGGCTGGAGAAGCTCTTTCCCAACCGCTAGAGCTGTTATTGCCGCTGTTTGGTATAGCTCTTTAATGAAATCGCGTTTCGAAGAGCAGCTCCCAGAGCTCTCTTTCGGAAGCACCCTCCCCCGCGTTCAGCGGTCGACAAATCGCGCCTGAAATCGCGTGGCCGGTGAAGGCGGCGCTCGTGCTGCAGCCAAAGGATGCGGAGTTCTTCATCTGCGACGCCGACGAGATGGAGTTTGGCGGCGCTTTATTGGCGCTCGTGCTGCAGCCAAAGGATGCAGAAGTGACGCCCCCAAGGAAGATCTATGTCCGGGGCAGATCTACGTTCTTCTTCCGCGATCGATGCTTCGACAAGCGCTTCAGCCGGAGGATCTCGCGGCGATCGCCTCCAGAAAAGGAGGCGCGGCGGGAAGGGGCAGAGATTCGAGGCGACTCTGAGCACGATTTTGGAGTGAGGGAGCATCATGACGGATGAGAGGGAGCTCCATACATTTATTGTAAATTAGGGATTTATTTTTCAAAACCAAAGCTGAACATCATGAACGAGATTGAAAGAGGCGGTGATGATTTGGAATATTATCGAGATTTGTTATTTAGGGTTTCAGTTTTTCTCCTGCATCCGTCATTATTGACGGATGAAGAAGATGAGATTCATCCTCCATTCCATTTTCTCCTGCTTCCCCCTTCCATTTTCGACGGCGACGACGGGATATCTCTCGATCCCGAGCATAATGGTAAAACAGCTTCCAAAAGTTGTTTCTCCAAACAGCTAAAAATAGAAAATCACTATTCAAAGCGCACTTCTGCACAGAACACCCAAACACTCTGCAACTTTTCAAAACTGCTCCCCAGAGATCTATTTTAAAACAGCTCTATCCGGACAGCAGCTTTTCAATCCGCCAGAGCTGTCCCAAACAGACCTCAATTTGAATATATGGGTTGAAATCATTACTTTCACCGTTCACAACTATTTTATTTATAAGTTACCTCTAAATTGGCACCATCCTATTTCTTTCCAGTTTCATCATAATCACATTCCATCTAGAGAACACCAACGACTAGATTTGATCTTTAATTGTGGCCATAATTTGCTCTGGAAGTAATAACAAACGTTTGGAGAGGAGTCAATGTTTTGTAACTTATGCGTTGAAAACTTCTTAGTAATCATTAAAATGTTGTAAACAAAAGGTTTCGACGTAAGCCGAGTATTTGTGTTCAGAGCAAACTTTCCTTTGAAGAACTTATCGTAAGGACGGAATATTACCTTCAACATGTGTTGAATACTTCTTGACGCATAGAGTTACCTTCTCGATGCACCAGAGGTTAACTTTGTTGAATTCTCCTCTTGATTGCACATTGAATCTTTGGCAGTCTATATCTGTTTATGATTCATGCTTTTGCAATATATGTCTTTTTATACATATAATGAGGCAATTCCTAAATTACTTATATTAATCTAATATATCAAATTAAGAGGTTTTCCCAACTGTGTTATAGAAAAGAATAGTTGACTCATAAATTTTAGAGGAAGATCATTCTTTTAAGAGATATACCTAAGAACATGTAGAATAATCATAAATAAAAGTAACAAAATATAAACTTTCTTCACCGATAAATGTCTAAATGATCAAGGTCAAAAGAACGAACATAACTCTTACAAAGCTTAGTTTAAAAAGTTGTACGGTGATGTTTGTCATATTGATGGATTTCACGTTCTAAAATGAACTCAAACTAAATGACGACATGAGCTTGTAGTGGTGACGAAGTGGAGGATGGCAAGATGGTGATGCCGCCTCCCGTTCAGTCCCAATAACAATCGTCCTCTTCAATTAAATGTCCTTAAAATAATACAGAGTAGGATAAAATATAATAATGCAATGTAATTGTTTGGAAAGTGCACTAATCAATACTAAATTTGAAGGAAAATCTAGAAAATATATAGTGTTGCCCAATTGGAAAAGGAGGTGGTAGTAACAACTTGTTCCACAATCTGGAGCAAGAGTGCCATCAACCACAAATACCGGTGGTAACTGGTTATGCCTCTCATGGTGAGAGAAGACTAGAGAGTTCTCAGACATATGTTTGGTGACATCAGAGTTGATGATCCACTTACCTTGTGTAACGACATACATGCTACCTGAAGAAGTGACAATGAAAGCAAATTGCTTGGAAACACTAATTAAATCCCCAGTATCTGCAGAAGAGAACCATTGGTCGGGCTCGTGTGGCGGAGTGGAGGGGTTGAGAAGGATCAGACTTAGTAGTACTAACGTGAGCTGGGTGATGGAGGTGATGATTCTTCATAAAGCACCGCTCGACAAGATGGCCAGGACTCCTCCTAAATTGTAAGTAAAGAGGGTGATTCCACCCACGACCTCCAGTGTTCCCCATGGTCTCGTTCTGATCCATGAACAATCACATGAGCATAATTTTTTGAGGGTGGAGGTATACTATCGGAATTTGACGCAGAAGATTTGTAACTGTAGAGATGCAAGTGACGGTAACATCCATGGTGAGAGTGTCAGGTTCTCCCAAGATCTGTTGTCATATCATCTCGTAGGAGTCTGGAATACGTAGAAGGTAGTTGACCACAAAGAGTTCTTGAAAATATCTCTTCTGAGTTCCAAGTCTAGCATAAAAATGCCGATATTGAAGAAGTTGTATGCCAAGAGTCTGAATTTCCTGATACGCAGCATCGGGAGAGAGTATCTGTCGAGCAAAGAGATCTGAATAGATGGTCTAGATGTGAGCAATTTTGACACCATTTGAGTAATGGGAGACAAGATGATCCAACACAGCCTTCACAATGTCACCATGACACCATGACATATGACGTTTAAACAATCATTAGAAAGACTGTTTGCAAGCCACGTTCGTACAAGAGTGTCAGTAGCATCCAAATCAAGATAAGTGGTATGCGTGGTATTTGGAGGAGACTCAATGATTCCTTTGTGTTGATAACATAAAAAGAAGGTGAAATAGATCCTCCAATCAAGATAATTGGGTGCAATCAACTTGGAACCCATCCCCACATATCCAAATGCACTAGAAATGAGTGTAGGAGTAGAAACAGGAGTGAGCGGGGGTTGTCTCCGTAGTTTAGAGTGATGATGAGCTCGATGAGAGCGAAAGTTTTCGTTGGCCGATAACTTTAGGGGAAAACTCATCGTAGCTTGACCGAATTTTTGAAGAGCATGTTGGAATTCGCTGAGAGATTTGTTGAATTCTCTGGAGAAATTTCTGGCAGAGAGCTCGGTAGTACAAGTTCCACGCCAGACACTAGGGGAGGTTCTACTTGATCCCATGTAGAAACAAATGGGTGGGGGGTAGCAGAGCTTGACAAGGCCTTTTGTCCACAGCAGCAGTGACCGATCTCCGTCTCTTGGCGAGAGTTCATTGAAAGAGTTCGCTGAAGCTGACTTGAAGAGGCAACAAGGATCACAAATGCATCGAAGTCCATGAGTTTGGGTGAAAAAAACTTTTGAGTTCGCTATCTCTTGTATAAGGTCGGTGGTTCACACAAAACCAGATAGGTTTGTGCGTGGCCGGGAGAAATTGCACGAGGGTAGACATCGAGAGCAACAAAATTTTTGTTGTGCTCTTCTTATATCATGCGAGAAGTTGGGATATTAGATAATTATTATTCCAAAACTTTCCAACCGTTGCATATGAACTCTGAGTAGATGAGGAAAACATACACTTGGATTTGTGAGACTAAATACAAGAAAGATGAAAATATACAACGAGGGACTTTAATAGTTACATATTCACATGTCTTTGTCCGATATAATTGGTGCATTAGACTAGTAGGGCCCTTATAGACTAGTAGTGGTGTTTTTTTGGTAATTTTGAGTAAGTTGTATCCTTATATAAGGAAAGAGTCTGTGCATATTTTTCTTATCTTATGTTTAGGGTTTGGAATGTGGATATAGCTTGGGCGTGGGAACCAAGCTCAAATGTATCATAGTGGGAGCATGTCTCTTGAGCTTCAACGTTGATGTTGTTCTTCTACATGCAATCACATTCATCATGTACCCCTAACTAATTAGGAGTGTGTTTAGTCCACAAAGGTGCATATGGTATTTAGGGTTTAAAATTATTACTTAAATCAACAACTTTCGCTCTAATTCTGTTTTGAGATTCAGTTTATTCATGCACTTCCTTCCACTTTGAAGGTTACAAAGTGCTGCTTTGTCCGGGGTACATCGTCCCTAGATACTCCCCGTCCTCATTGGACCACCTCATCAGATTCAAGATGTAAAATATGGGTCGATTTTGATTTCAAAAATTTGGAGTTGAGCCTATGTGAGTCGGTGCTTGAATTTGGGTGGAACTGATACGTACTGACCCGAATTGGGTGGAACTGATATGTACTGATCCGATTTTGATTTCAAAAATTTGGAGTTGAGCCTATGTGAGTCCGTGCTTGAATTTGGGTGGAATGATACATACAAACTAGATAAGTTTGTGCGTGGTCGGGAGAAATTGCATGAGGGTAGACATCGAGAGCAACAAAATTTTTTGTGTGCTCTTCTTATATCATGTGAGAAGTTGAGATATTAGATAATTATTATTCCAAAACTTTCCAACCATTACATATGAACTCTGAGTAGATGATGAAAATATACACTTGGATTTGTGAGACTAAATACAGGAAAGATGAAAATATACAATGAGGAACTTTAATAGTTACATATTCACGTGTCTTTGCCCGAATAATGGGTGCATTAGACTAGTAAGCCCTTATAGATAGTAGTTTTTTTGGTAATTTTTGAGTAAGTTGTATCCTTATATAAGGAAAGAGTTTGTGCATATTTTTCTCATTATGTTTAGGGTTTGGAATGTGGATATAGCTTGGGCATGGGAACCAAGCTCCAATGTATCATAGTGGGAGCATGTCTCTTGAGCTTTGACGTTGATGTTGGTCTTCTGCATGCAATCACATTCATCATGCACCCTAACTTAGGAAAGTGCCTAATCCTTACTTATCCAGAGTAGAAGTTATATATCTACAAAGTTTCTTGGGCTTTAGCCGAAACAGAGCACGTCAATATTTCTGTTGTTAACTGGCGATCTTTTGAGTTCTTAGATGTGTTTTATTGTCTTACTGACAGCATTCTATTTAACTCGTAAAATGATAGCTTTGCAGACCATGACTCATTATTGTAGTTTGTTAATTTTTAAGTTGAAAGAGCTGCAGATATTTCAAACTGAATCATGGAACTATTAATTAATAAAGAAATTTGCTTTAGGAAATACAATTGCTGTTACTTTTCTCATCCATATGAGAACATTGGTTAGAAATAACTCAGTTGCGGTTTAATATTTGTTTTGTGTTTTATGCATTTATGGAAGTTCCTCGGTTATTATATAGATGCAAACTATATGGCTTCTGGAAGGTAAAAGGATACAAAAATGGATCACTAACTAGGCATGTTGTTCACCTGTATATGTTATTTTCTCTTACTTATGATGTTTTGGTGTAGTAGTAGACTAATGGTTACTTTTGGGAAAACTGCAGTTAGGATGGTGGGCTGGCATTTCAGATGGTGCTGATACCCGTGGTCGAATTGTTCATATAAGTGCTGAACATGGGAGATATGTGGGGAGAAGCTATAGCTCAAGGTTTGTTAAACGTAGTTTATTTCAAAAGAACATGATGAACCGTCCAATTCATAAACTACAGTATCTTGAACTTATAATTTATTTACCTGCATCTGCTGCTTTAGATTATAAGATAGTGGTTTTGCAACTGTTCACGTGGATTGTATAACTAAGTTGAGTATTTTTGTAAGCTGCGTTTTCATACTAAATATCTAGGGTATACTGCTTCAAAAGATGAATCTATTTGTGGATGTTGAGGATATCTTACTGGATAAAAGTTGGACAACAAATGTCATTTTGACTTTTTATTTAGCAGCTACATTTTGGAAATTGCAGAGCATTTTTTCATGTTACCTTACACTTTTCTGTTGATTAGTTGTAGGGCACGGTATTATGGGCCTAGTTGGAGGAAGGGCTGGAGGCGCAGGTGATGACGGCGGAAGAGGATACTGTGGAGCCGGAACCGTGGCTGCCTAAGCGGGGCTTGCTTGTTAGAGGAGAAAGCTACCAATATCTCACAAACCAGAGAAGGGAAAACAAAATTGTTAAAGAATATTAGGAAAAATGATGTATTGTCCATTAACTTGGCTCATATAGGTTTTAGTGTTTAGTCCTACATTGATTGTATAGCTAGATCTTTCTCTCTTCTCTCCTATATATTTGTACTCATATTTATGTTTTTGGTATTCATGAAGTATATACAAGGTTTTGACCTTTTTCCACATGGTATCAGAAGGAGGTTTCCCCACCTGCGGTTTCCAACATTCTGCCGCCTCTACTCGCCAGCGACCTGCTTCCCCCCCTGCGGCCTGCCTTCTCTCTACCCGCTAGTCTATCTAGCTGCTTGACTCCTGCGGCCTGCCTTCCCTCCCGCGGACTGCCTTTTCTGAACCCGCTTCCTCCTCTCCCGTGGTTCCACCCTCCTCCCTGGGCTTTTATAGCCTTCTTTCTCTGCCTCGTGGGGTCCACGAGTTCTTTTCTTAATCGCCGCGGCGTGTCTCAAGCCGCTGCGGGCTGCCTCAATTCGCGCCCTGTCGCAAAATTTTCTCCTTGACGCCGTGACCTTCTCCTTATCGCCGCGACCTGTCTCAAGTCGCCGCGATCTGCCTCAATTCGCGCCCTGCTGCGACCCCTCCCTGTCTCCGCGACCTGATTCTTGTCGCCGATCTGTCTCAACTCGTCGCGGTCTGCCTTAATTTGTTCCTTGCTTCTTGACACCGCGACCTGCTTCTTGGAGCCGCGACCTGCTTCTTGTCGTCGCGACCTGCCTCAACTCGCCGCGGTCTGCCTCAATTGCGACCTGCTTAACTCGCCGCGGTCTCGCGGTTTTCTCTTCTTACCCACTGCGGCCTCTTTCTCTTCTCTGCTACTGTCCGCGCCGACTTCTTAACCGCTGCTCTTGTTGCTGTGACTATCCGCTGTGACCCCTTTTGAAACGTGCGGGCGTGTCGTGCAAGAGCCTTCCTGCTCTCCGCGGCTAGACCGTGTCTGATGCATTGGTTGCGGTATGCCTCTAACGCCCGTGGCCGTTTGTTCTTCCTGATTGGTGTTCGCGCGGTCTGTACACGCGCTTCGAGTTTCTACCGCTATGCTTGTTGCGGTCTGCTCCTAGCCGTGCGGTCGCCTGTTGACTCTAGTTGGCAGTGATTCTCCTACCCGCTACTGCCTTGCTCTGGATTCTTAACCGTCAGCGGCCTTGTTTCGCTGCTGAAGACTGTGTTTCAATCGCTCGGTCGTGGATCTCTTATACGCCGCGGGTGTGCTGTCACCGTGACCGTGCGGATGTCCCTGTAAGATGATCAACTGTCCTCGGGCTCTGTGGTGTCTATTTCCGAGATGGTACCTCC